>JAVRKA010000036.1:4340000-5066507 GCA_034508555.1 Venustoraphidia nigricollis | reverse complement strand
TATATTTGAAATACCTATCGGCTTCTACATCTGAAATGCCTATCAGCACCTATATTTGAAATGCCTATCGGCAAACATATCTAAAATGTCTATCGACACCTATATCTGAAATGCCTATCGGCATCAATTTTTGAAATGCCTATCGGAAACTGCATCTAAAATGCCTATCAGCACCTATATTTGAAGTGCCTATCGGCAACCATATCTGGAATGCCTATCGGCACCTATATTTGAAATGTCTGTCGGCTTCTATATCTGAAATGCCTATCGGCACCTATTTTTAAAATGCCAATCCGCAACTATATCTGAAGTGCCTATCGGCACCTATATCTGAAATGCCTATCGGCACCTATTTTTGAAATGCCTACCGAAAACTACATCTGAAATGCCTATCAGCACCTATATTTGAAATGCCTATCGGCAACCACATCAGAAATGCCTATCGGCACCTATATCTGAAATGCCTTTCGGCATTTATATCTGAAATACCTATCGACACCTATATTTGAATTGCCTATCGGCACCTATATTTTAAATGCCTATCGGCAACTATATCTGATATGCCTATCGGCACCTATATCTGAAATGCCTATCGGCACCTATTTTTGAAATGCCTATCGGAAACTACATCTACAATGCCTAACGGCACCTATTTTTAAAATGCCAATCGGCAATTATATCTGAAATGCCTATCGGCACCTATATCTGAAATGCCTATCGGCACCTATTTTTGAAATGCCTATCAGAAACTACATCTGAAATGCCTATCAGCACCTATATTTGAAATGCCTATCGGCAACCATATCTGAAATGCATATCGACACCTATATTTGAAATACCTATCGGCTTCTATATCTAAAATGCCTATCGGCACCTATTTTTAAAATGCCAATCGGCAACTATATCTGAAATGCCTATCGGCACCTTTTTTCGAAATGCTTATCGGAAACTACATCTAAAATGCCTAACGGCACCTATTTTTAAAATGCCAATCGGCACCTATATCTGAAATGCCTATCGGCACCTATTTTCGAAATGCCTATCGACACCTATATTTGAAATACCTATCGGCTTCTATATCTGAAATGCCTATCGACACCTATTTTTAAAATGCCAATCGGCAACTATATCTGAAATGCCTATCGGCACCTATATCTGAAATGCCTATCGGCACCTATTTTGGAATGCCTATCGGAAACTACATCTGAAATGCCTATCAGCACCTATATTTGAAATGCCTATCGGCAACCATATCTGGAATGCCTATCGGCACCTATATTTGAAATGCGTATCGGCTTCTATATCTGAAATGCCTATCGGCACCTATATCTGAAATGCTTATCGGCACCAATTTTAGAAATGCCTATCGGAAACTACATCTGGAATGCCTATCAGCACCTATATTTGAAATGCCTAACGGCAACCATATCTGGAATGCCTATCGGCACCTATATTTGAAATGCCTATCGGCTTCTATATCTAAAATGCCTATCGACACCTATTTTTAAAATGCCAATCGGCAACTATATCTGAAATGCCTATCGGCACCTATATCTGAAATGCCTATCGGCACCTATTTTTGAAATGCCTATCGGAAACTACATCTGAAATGCCTATCAGCACCTATATTTGAAATGCCTATCGGCAACCATATCTGGAATGCCTATCGGCACCTATTATTGAAATGCGTATCGGCTTCTATATCTGAAATGCCTATCGGCACCTATATCTGAAATGCTTATCGGCACCAATTTTTGAAATGCCTATCGGAAACTACATCTGGAATGCCTATCAGCACCTATATTTGAAATGCCTAACGGCAACCATATCTGGAATGCCTATCGGCACCTATATTTGAAATGCCTATCGGCTTCTATATCTGAAATGCCTATCGACACCTATTTTTAAAATGCCAATCGGCAACTATATCTGAAATGCCTATCGGCGCCTATATCTGAAATGCCTATCGGCACCAATTTTTGAAATGCCTATCGGAAACTACATCTGGAATGCCTATCAGCACCTATATTTGAAGTGCCTATCGGCAACTATATCTGAAATGCCTATCGACACCTATATTTGAAATACCTATCGGCTTCTATATCTGAAATGCCTATCGTCACCTATTTTAAAATGCCAATCGGTAACTATATCTGAAATGCCTATCTGCTCCTATATTTGAAATGCCTATCGGCAAACATATCTGAAATGCCTATCGACACCTATATTTAAAATACCTATCGGCTTCAATATCTGAAATGCCTATCGGCACCTGTTTTTAAAATGCCAATCGGCAACTATATCTGAAATGCCTATCGGCGCCTATATCTGAAATGCCTATCGGCACCAATTTTTGAAATGCCTATCGGAAACTACATCTGGAATGCCTATCAGCACCTATATTTGAAGTGCCTATCGGCAACTATATCTGAAATGCCTATCGACACCTATATTTGAAATACCTATCGGCTTCTATATCTGAAATGCCTATCGTCACCTATTTTAAAATGCCAATCGGTAACTATATCTGAAATGCCTATCGGCACCTGTATCTGAAATGCCTATCGGCACTAATTTTTGAAATGCCTATCGGAAACTACATCTGAAATACCTATCAGCACCTATATTTGAAATGCCTATCGGCAACCATATCTGGAATGCCTATCGGCACCTATATTTGAAATGCCTATCGGCTTCTATATCTGAAATGCCTATCGGCACCTATTTTTAAAATGCCAATCGCCAACTATATCTGAAATGCCTATCGACACCTATATCTGAAATGCCTATCGGCACCTATTTTTGAAATGCCTATCGGAAACTACATCTGAAATGCCTATAAGCACCTATATTTGAAATGCCTATCGGCAACCATATCTGAAATGCCTATCGACACCTATATTTGAAATACCTATCGGCTTCTATATCTGAAATGCCTATCGGCACCTATTTTTAAAATGCCAATCGGTAACTATATCTGAAATGCCTATCGGCACCTATATCTGAAATGCCTATCGGCACCAATTTTTGAAATGCCTATCGGAAACTACATCTGGAATGCCTATCAGGACCTATATTTGAGATGCCTATCGGCAACCATATCTGGAATGCCTATCGGCACCTATATTTGAAATGCCTATCGGCTTCTATATCTGAAATGCCTATCGACACCTATTTTTAAAATGCCAATCGGCAACTATATCTGAAATGCCTATCGGCACCTATATCTGAAATGCCAATCGGCACCTATTTTTGAAATGCCTGTGGGAAACTACATCTGAAATGCCTATCAGCACCTATATTTGAAATGCCTATCGGAAACCATATCTGGAATGCCTATCGGCACCTATATTTGAAATGCCTATCGGCTTCTATATCTGAAATGCCTATCGGCACCTATTTTTAAAATGCCAATCGGCAAATATATATGAAATGCCTATCGGCACCTTTATCTTAAATGCCTATCGGCACCTATTTTTGAAATGCCTATCGGAAACCATATCTGAAATGCCTATCGGCACCTATTTTTGAAATGCCTATCGGCTTCTATATCTGAAATGCCTATCGGCACCTATTTTTAAAATGCCAATCGGCAACTATATCTGAAATGCCTATCGGCACCTATATCTGAAATGGCTATCAGCACCTATATTTGAAATGCCTATCGGCAACCATATCTGGAATGCCTATCGGCACCTATATATGAAATGCCTATCGGCTTCTATATCTGAAAGGCCTATCGGCACTTATTTTTAAAATGCCAATCGGCAACTATATCTGAAGTGCCTATCGGCACCTATATCTGAAATGCCTATCGGCACCTATTTTTGAAATGCCTATCAAAAGCTACATCTGAAATGCCCATCAGCACCTATATTTGAAATGCCTATCGGCAACCACATTAGAAGTGCCTATCGGCACCTATATATGAAATGCCTTTTGGCATTTATATCTGAAATGCCTATCGACACCTATATTTGAAATGCCTATCGGCACCTATATTTTAAATGTCTATCGGCAACTATATCTGATATGCCTATCGGCACCTATATCTGAAATGCCTATCGGCACCTATTTTTGAAATGCCTATCGGAAACTACATATAAAATGCCTAACGGCACCTATTTTTAAAATGCCAATCGGCAACTATATCTGAAATGCCTATCGGCACCTATATCTGAAATGCCTATCGGCACCTATTTTTGAAATGCCTATCGGAAACTACATCTGAAATGCCTATCAGCACCTATATTTGAAATGCCTATCGGCAACCATATCTGAAATGCCTATCGACACCTATATTTGAAATACCTATCGGCTTCTATATCTGAAATGCCTGTCGGCACCTATTTTTAAAATGCTAATCAGTAACTATATCTAAAATGCCTATCGGCACCTATATCTGAAATGCCTATGGGCACCAATTTTTGAATTGCCTATCGGAAACTACATCTGGAATGCCTATCAGCACCTATATTTGAAATGCCTATCGGCAACCATATCTGGAATGCCTATCGGCACCTATATTTGAAATGCCTATCGGCTTCTATATCTGAAATGCCTATCGACACCTATTTTTAAAATGCCAATCGGCAACTATATCTGAAATGCCTATCGGCACCTATATCTGAAATGCCAATCGGCACCTATTTTTGAAATGCCTGTCGGAAACTACATCTGAAATGCCTATCAGCACCTATATTTGAAATGCCTATCGGCAACCATACCTGGAATCCCTATCGGCACCTATATTTGAAATGCCTATCGGCTTAAATATCTGAAATGCCTATCGGCACCTATTTTTAAAATGCCAATCGCCAACTATATATGAAATGCCTATCGGCACCTATATCTAAAATGCCTATCGGCACCTATTTTTGAAATGCCTATCGGAAACTACATCTGAAATGCCTATCAGCACCTATATTTGAAATGCCTATCGGCAACCATATCTGGAATGCCTATCGGCACCTATATTTGAAATGCCTATCGGCTTCTATAACTGAAATGCCTATCGGCACCTATTTTTAAAATGCCAATCGGCAACTATATCTGTAATGCCTATCGGCACCTATATCTGAAATGCCTCTCAGCACCTATATTTGAAATGCCTATCGGCAAACATATCTGGAATGCTTATCGGCACCTATATTTGAAATGCCTATCGGCTTCTATATCTGAAATGCCTATCGGCACCTATTTTTGAAATGCCTATCGAAAACTACATCTGAAATGCCTATCAGCACCTATATTTGAAATGCCTATCGGCTACCACATCAGAAATGCCTATCGGCACCTATATATGAAATGGCTTTCGGCATTTATATCTGAAATGCCTATCGACACCTATATTTGAAATGCCTATCGGCACCTATATTTTAAATGTCTATCGGCAACTATATCTGATATGCCTATCGGCACCTATATCTGAAATGCCTATCGGCACCTATTTTTGAAATGCCTATCGGAAACTACATATAAAATGCCTAACGGCACCTATTTTTAAAATGCCAATCGGCAACTATATCTGAAATGCCTATCGGCACCTATATCTGAAATGCCTATCGGCACCTATTTTTGAAATGCCTATCGGAAACTACATCTGAAATGCCTATCAGCACCTATATTTGAAATGCCTATCGGCAACCATATCTGAAATGCCTATCGACACCTATATTTGAAATACCTATCGGCTTCTACATCTGAAATGCCTATCAGCACCTATATTTGAAATGCCTATCGGCAAACATATCTAAAATGCCTATCGACACCTATATCTAAAATGCCTATCGGCATCAATTTTTGAAATGCCTATCGGAAACTGCATCTAAAATGCCTATCAGCACCTATATTTGAAATGCCTATCGGCAACCATATCTAGAATGCCTATCGGCACCTATATTTGAAATGCCTATCGGCTTCTATATCTGAAATGCCTATCGGCATCTATTTTTAAAATGCCAATCGGCAACTATATCTAAAGTGCCTATCGGCACCTATATCTGAAATGCCTATCGGCACCTATTTTTGAAATGCCTATCGAAAACTACATCTGAAATGCCTATCAGCACCTATATTTGAAATGCCTATCGGCAACCACATCAGAAATGCCTATCGGCACCTATATCTAAAATGCCTTTCGGCATTTATATCTGAAATGCCTATCGACACCTATATTTGAAATGCCTATCGGCACCTATATTTTAAATGCCTATCGGCAACTATATCTGATATGCCTATCGGCACCTATATCTGAAATGCCTATCGGCACCTATTTTTGAAATGCCTATCGGAAACTACATCTAAAATGCCTAACGGCACCTATTTTTAAAATGCCAATCGGCAACTATATCTGAAATGCCTATCGGCACCTATATCTGAAATGCCTATCGGCACCTATTTTTGAAATGCCTATCGGAAACTACATCTGAAATGCCTATCAGCACCTATATTTGAAATGCCTATTGGCAACCATATCTGGAATGCCTATCGGCACCTATATTTGAAATGCCTATCGGCTTCTATATCTGAAATGCCTATCGACACTTATTTTTAAAATGCCAATCGGCAACTATATCTGAAATGCCTATCGGCACCTATATCTGAAATGCCAATCGGCACCTATATTTGAAATGCCCATTGGCTTCTATATCTGTAATGCCTATCGGCACATATTTTTAAAATGCCAATCGGCAACTATATCTGAAATGCCTATCGGCACCTATATCTGAAATGCCTATCGGCACCTATTTTTAAAATGCTAATCGCCAACTATATCTGAAATGCCTATCGACACCTATATCTAAAATGCCTATCGGCAACTATTTTTGAAATGCCTATCGGAAACTACATCTGAAATGCCTATCAGCACCTATATTTGAAATGCCTATCGGCAACCATATCTGAAATGCCTATCGACACCTATATTTGAAATACCTATCGGCATCTATATCTGAAATGCCTGTCGGCACCTATTTTTAAAATGCCAATCAGTAACTATATCTAATATGCCTATCGGCACCTATATCTGAAATGCCTATCGGCACCAATTTTTGAATTGCCTATCGGAAACTACATCTGGAATGCCTATCAGCACCTATATTTGAAATGCCTATCGGCAACCATATCTGGAATGCCTATCGGCACCTATATTTGAAATGCCTATCGGCTTCTATATCTGAAATGCCTATCGACACCTATTTTTAAAATGCCAATCGGCAACTATATCTGAAATGCCTATCGGCACCTATATCTGAAATGCCAATCGGCACCTATTTTTGAAATGCCTGTCGGAAACTACATCTGAAATGCCTATCAGCACCTATATTTGAAATGCCTATCGGCAACCATATCTGGAATCCCTATCGGCACCTATATTTGAAATGCCTATCGGCTTAAATATCTGAAATGCCTATCGGCATCTATTTTTAAAATGCCAATCGCCAACTATATATGAAATGCCTATCGGCACCTATATCTAAAATGCCTATCGGCACCTATTTTTGAAATGCCTATCGGAAACTACATCTGAAATGCCTATCAGCACCTATATTTGAAATGCCTATCGGCAACCATATCTGGAATGTCTATCGGCACCTATATTTGAAATGCCTATCGGCTTCTATAACTGAAATGCCTATCGGCACCTATTTTTAAAATGCCAATCGGCAACTATATCTGTAATGCCTGTCGGCACCTATATCTGAAATGCAAAACGGCACCTATTTTTGAAATGCCTATCGGCTTCTATATCTGAAATGCCTATCGGCACCTATTTTTAAAATGCCAATCGGCAACTATATCTGAAATGCCTATCGGCACCTATATCTGAAATGCCTCTCAGCACCTATATTTGAAATGCCTATCGGCAAACATATCTGGAATGCCTATCGGCACCTATATTTGAAATGCCTATCGGCTTCTATATCTGAAATGCCTATCGGCACCTATTTTTAAAATGCCAATCGGCAACTATATCTGAAGTGCCTATCGGCACCTATATCTGAAATGCCTATCGGCACCTATTTTTGAAATGCCTATCGAAAACTACATCTGAAATGCCTATCAGCATCTATATTTGAAATGCCTATCGGCTACCACATCAGAAATGCCTATCGGCACCTATATATGAAATGCCTTTCGGCATTTATATCTGAAATGCCTATCGACACCTATATTTGAAATGCCTATCGGCACCTATATTTTAAATGTCTATCGGCAACTATATCTGATATGCCTATCGGCACCTATATCTGAAATGCCTATCGGCACCTATTTTTGAAATGCCTATCGGAAACTACATATAAAATGCCTAACGGCACCTATTTTTAAAATGCCAATCGGCAACTATATCTGAAATGCCTATCGGCACCTATATCTGAAATGCCCAACGGCACCTATTTTTGAAATGCCTATCGGAAACTACATCTGAAATGCCTATCAGCACCTATATTTGAAATGCCTATCGGCAACCATATCTGAAATGCCTACCGACACCTATATTTGAAATACCTATCGGCTTCTATATCTGAAATGCCTATCGGCAACTTTTTTTAAAATGTCAATCGGCAACTATATCTGAAGTGCCTATCGGCACCAATTTTTGAAATGCCTATCGGAAACTACATCTGAAATGCCTATCAGCACCTATATTTGAAATGCCTATCAGCAACCATGTCTGGAATGCCTATCGCCACCTATATTTGAAATGCCTATCGGCTTCTATATCTGAAATGCCTATCGGCACCTATTTTTAAAATGCCAATCGGCAACTATATCTGAAATGCCTATCGGCACCTATATCTGAAATGCCTATCAGTACCTATTTTTGAAATGCCTTTCGGAAACTACATCTGAAATGCCTATCTGCTCCTATATTTGAAATGCCTATCGGAAAACATATCTGAAATGCCTATCGACACCTATATTTGAAATACCTATCGGCTTCTATATCTGAAATGCCTATCGGCACCTGTTTTTAAAATGCCAATCGGCAACTATATCTAAAATGTCTAACAGCGCCTATATCTGAAATACCTATCGGCATCAATTTTTGAAATGCCTATCGGAAACTACATCTAAAATGCCTATCAGCACCTATATTTGAAATGCCTATCGGCTTCTATATCTGAAATGCCTATCGGCACCTATTTTTAAAATGCCAATTGGCAACTATATCTGAAATGCCTATCGGCACCTATATCTGAAATGCCTATCGACACCTATTTTTGAAATGCCTATCGGAAACTACATCTGAAATGCCTATCAGCACCTATATTTGAAATGCCTATCGGCAGCCATATCTGGAATGCCTATCGGCACCTATATTTGAAATGCCTATCGGCTTCTATATCTGAAATGCCTATCGGCACCTATTTTTAAAATGACAATCGGCAACTATATATGAAATGCCTATTGGCACCTATATCTGAAATGCCTATCGGCACCTATTTTTGAAATGCCTATCGGCAACTACATCTGAAATGCCTATCAGCAACTATATTTGAAATGCCTATCGGCAACCATATCTGAAATGCCTATCGGCACCTATATCTGAAATGCCTATCGGCATCAATTTTTGAAATGCCTATCAAAAAATACATCTGGATACCTACCAGCACCTATATTTGAAATGCCTATCAGCACCTATATTTGAAATGCCTATCGGCTTCAATATCTGAAAAGCCTATCGGCACCTATATCTGAAATGCCTATCGGCACCAATTTTTCAAATGCCTATCGGAAACTACATCTGAAATGCTTATCAGCACCTATATTTGAAATGCCTATCGGCAACCATATCTAGAATGCTTATCGGCACCTATATTTGAAATGCCTATCGGCTTCTATATCTGAAATGCCTATCGGCACCTATTTTTAGAATGCCAATCGGCAACTATATCTGAAATGCCTATCGGCACCTATATCTGAAATGCCTATCGGCACCTATTTTTGAAATGCCTATCGGAAACTACATCTGAAATGCCTATCAGCACCTATATTTGAAATGCCTATCGGCAACCATATCTGGAATGCCTATCGGCACCTATATTTGAAATGCCTATCGGCTTCTATATCTGAAATGCCTATCGGCACCTATTTTTAAAATGCCAATCGGCAACTATATCTGAAATGCCTATCGGCACCTATATCTAAAATGCCTATCAGCACCAATTTTTTAAATGCCTATCGGAAACAACATCTGAAATGCCTATCAGCACCTATATTTGAAATGCCTATCGGCAACCATATCTGGAATGCCTATCGGCACCTATATTTGAAATGCCTATCGGCTTCTATATCTGAAATGCCTATCGGCACCTATTTTTAAAATGCCAATCGGCAACTATATCTGAAGTGCCTATCGGCACCTATATCTGAAATGCCTATCGGCGCCTATTTTTGAAATGCCTATCGAAAACTACATCTGAAATGCCTATCAGCACCTATATTTGAAATGCCTATCGGCACCTATATTTTAAATGCCTAACGGCAACTATATCTGATATGCCTATCGGCACCTATATCTGAAATGCCTATCGGCACCTATTTTTGAAATGCCTATCGGAAACTGCATCTAAAATGTCTATCGGCACCTATTTTTAAAATGCCAATCGGCATCTCTATCTGAAATGCCTATCGGCACCTATATCTGAAATGCCTATCGGCACCTATTTTTGAAATGCCTATCGGAAACTACATCTGAAATGCCTATCAGCACCTATTTTTTAAATACCTATCGTCAACCATATCTGGAATGCCTATCGGCACCTATATTTGAAATGCCTATCGGCTTCTATATCTGAAATGCCTATCGACACCTATTTTTAAAATGCCATTTGGCAACTATATCTGAAATGCCTATCGGCACATATATCTGAAATGCCTATCGGTACCTATTTTTGAAATGCCTATCGGAAACTACATCTTAAATGCCTATCAGCACTTATATTTGAAATGCCTATCGGCAACCATATCTGGAATGCCTATCGGCACCTATATTTGAAATGCCTATCGGCTTCTATATCTGAAATGCCTATCGGCACCTATTTTTAAAATGCCAATCGGCAACTATATCTGAAATGCCTATCGGCACCTATTTTTAAAATGCCATTCGGCAACTATATCTGAAATGCCTATCGGCACCTATATCTGAAATGCCTATCGGCACAAATTTTTGAAATGCCTATCGGAAACTACATCTGAAATGCTTATCAGCACCTATATTTGAAATGCCTAACGGCAACCATATCTGGAATGCCTATCGGCACCTATATTTGAAATGCCTATCGGCTTCTATATCTGAAATGCCTATCGGCATCTATTTTTAAAATGCCATTCGGCAACTATATTTGAAATGCCTATCGGCACCTATATCTGAAATGCCTATCGGCACAAATTTTTGAAATGCCTATCGGAAACTACATCTGAAATGCTTATCAGCACCTATATTTGAAATGCCTAACGGCAACCATATCTGGAATGCCTATCGGCACCTATATCTGAAATGCCTATCGGCACCAATTTTTGAAATGCCTATCAAAAACTAATCTGAAATGCCTATCAGCACCTATATTTGAAATGCCTATCGGCAACCACATCAGAAATGCCTATCGGAACCTATATATGAAATGCCTTTCGGCATTTATATCTGAAATGCCTATCGACACCTATATTTGAAATGCCTATCGGCACCTATAATTTAAATGTCTATCGGCAACTATTTCTGATATGCCTATCGGCACCTATATCTGAAATGCCTATCGGCACCTATTTTTGAAATACCTATCGGAAACTACATATAAAATGCCTAACGGCACCTATTTTTAAAATGCCAATCGGCAACTATATCTGAAATGCCTATCGGCACCTATATCTGAAATGCCTATCGGCACCTATTTTTGAAATGCCTATCGGAAACTACATCTGAAATGCCTATCAGCACCTATATTTGAAATGCCTATCGGCAACCATATCTGAAATGCCTATCGACACCTATATTTGAAATACCTATCGGCTTCTACATCTGAAATGCCTATCAGCACCTATATTTGAAATGCCTATCGGCAAACATATCTAAAATGTCTATCGACACCTATATCTGAAATGCCTATCGGCATCAATTTTTGAAATGCCTATCGGAAACTGCATCTAAAATGCCTATCAGCACCTATATTTGAAGTGCCTATCGGCAACCATATCTGGAATGCCTATCGGCACCTATATTTGAAATGTCTGTCGGCTTCTATATCTGAAATGCCTATCGGCACCTATTTTTAAAATGCCAATCCGCAACTATATCTGAAGTGCCTATCGGCACCTATATCTGAAATGCCTATCGGCACCTATTTTTGAAATGCCTACCGAAAACTACATCTGAAATGCCTATCAGCACCTATATTTGAAATGCCTATCGGCAACCACATCAGAAATGCCTATCGGCACCTATATCTGAAATGCCTTTCGGCATTTATATCTGAAATACCTATCGACACCTATATTTGAATTGCCTATCGGCACCTATATTTTAAATGCCTATCGGCAACTATATCTGATATGCCTATCGGCACCTATATCTGAAATGCCTATCGGCACCTATTTTTGAAATGCCTATCGGAAACTACATCTACAATGCCTAACGGCACCTATTTTTAAAATGCCAATCGGCAATTATATCTGAAATGCCTATCGGCACCTATATCTGAAATGCCTATCGGCACCTATTTTTGAAATGCCTATCAGAAACTACATCTGAAATGCCTATCAGCACCTATATTTGAAATGCCTATCGGCAACCATATCTGAAATGCATATCGACACCTATATTTGAAATACCTATCGGCTTCTATATCTAAAATGCCTATCGGCACCTATTTTTAAAATGCCAATCGGCAACTATATCTGAAATGCCTATCGGCACCTTTTTTCGAAATGCTTATCGGAAACTACATCTAAAATGCCTAACAGCACCTATTTTTAAAATGCCAATCGGCACCTATATCTGAAATGCCTATCGGCACCTATTTTCGAAATGCCTATCGACACCTATATTTGAAATACCTATCGGCTTCTATATCTGAAATGCCTATCGACACCTATTTTTAAAATGCCAATCGGCAACTATATCTGAAATGCCTATCGGCACCTATATCTGAAATGCCTATCGGCACCTATTTTGGAATGCCTATCGGAAACTACATCTGAAATGCCTATCAGCACCTATATTTGAAATGCCTATCGGCAACCATATCTGGAATGCCTATCGGCACCTATATTTGAAATGCGTATCGGCTTCTATATCTGAAATGCCTATCGGCACCTATATCTGAAATGCTTATCGGCACCAATTTTAGAAATGCCTATCGGAAACTACATCTGGAATGCCTATCAGCACCTATATTTGAAATGCCTAACGGCAACCATATCTGGAATGCCTATCGGCACCTATATTTGAAATGCCTATCGGCTTCTATATCTAAAATGCCTATCGACACCTATTTTTAAAATGCCAATCGGCAACTATATCTGAAATGCCTATCGGCACCTATATCTGAAATGCCTATCGGCACCTATTTTTGAAATGCCTATCGGAAACTACATCTGAAATGCCTATCAGCACCTATATTTGAAATGCCTATCGGCAACCATATCTGGAATGCCTATCGGCACCTATTATTGAAATGCGTATCGGCTTCTATATCTGAAATGCCTATCGGCACCTATATCTGAAATGCTTATCGGCACCAATTTTTGAAATGCCTATCGGAAACTACATCTGGAATGCCTATCAGCACCTATATTTGAAATGCCTAACGGCAACCATATCTGGAATGCCTATCGGCACCTATATTTGAAATGCCTATCGGCTTCTATATCTGAAATGCCTATCGACACCTATTTTTAAAATGCCAATCGGCAACTATATCTGAAATGCCTATCGGCGCCTATATCTGAAATGCCTATCGGCACCAATTTTTGAAATGCCTATCGGAAACTACATCTGGAATGCCTATCAGCACCTATATTTGAAGTGCCTATCGGCAACTATATCTGAAATGCCTATCGACACCTATATTTGAAATACCTATCGGCTTCTATATCTGAAATGCCTATCGTCACCTATTTTAAAATGCCAATCGGTAACTATATCTGAAATGCCTATCTGCTCCTATATTTGAAATGCCTATCGGCAAACATATCTGAAATGCCTATCGACACCTATATTTAAAATACCTATCGGCTTCAATATCTGAAATGCCTATCGGCACCTGTTTTTAAAATGCCAATCGGCAACTATATCTGAAATGCCTATCGGCGCCTATATCTGAAATGCCTATCGGCACCAATTTTTGAAATGCCTATCGGAAACTACATCTGGAATGCCTATCAGCACCTATATTTGAAGTGCCTATCGGCAACTATATCTGAAATGCCTATCGACACCTATATTTGAAATACCTATCGGCTTCTATATCTGAAATGCCTATCGTCACCTATTTTAAAATGCCAATCGGTAACTATATCTGAAATGCCTATCGGCACCTGTATCTGAAATGCCTATCGGCACTAATTTTTGAAATGCCTATCGGAAACTACATCTGAAATACCTATCAGCACCTATATTTGAAATGCCTATCGGCAACCATATCTGGAATGCCTATCGGCACCTATATTTGAAATGCCTATCGGCTTCTATATCTGAAATGCCTATCGGCACCTATTTTTAAAATGCCAATCGCCAACTATATCTGAAATGCCTATCGACACCTATATCTGAAATGCCTATCGGCACCTATTTTTGAAATGCCTATCGGAAACTACATCTGAAATGCCTATAAGCACCTATATTTGAAATGCCTATCGGCAACCATATCTGAAATGCCTATCGACACCTATATTTGAAATACCTATCGGCTTCTATATCTGAAATGCCTATCGGCACCTATTTTTAAAATGCCAATCGGTAACTATATCTGAAATGCCTATCGGCACCTATATCTGAAATGCCTATCGGCACCAATTTTTGAAATGCCTATCGGAAACTACATCTGGAATGCCTATCAGGACCTATATTTGAAATGCCTATCGGCAACCATATCTGGAATGCCTATCGGCACCTATATTTGAAATGCCTATCGGCTTCTATATCTGAAATGCCTATCGACACCTATTTTTAAAATGCCAATCGGCAACTATATCTGAAATGCCTATCGGCACCTATATCTGAAATGCCAATCGGCACCTATTTTTGAAATGCCTGTGGGAAACTACATCTGAAATGCCTATCAGCACCTATATTTGAAATGCCTATCGGAAACCATATCTGGAATGCCTATCGGCACCTATATTTGAAATGCCTATCGGCTTCTATATCTGAAATGCCTATCGGCACCTATTTTTAAAATGCCAATCGGCAAATATATATGAAATGCCTATCGGCACCTTTATCTTAAATGCCTATCGGCACCTATTTTTGAAATGCCTATCGGAAACTACATCTGGAATGCCTATCAGGACCTATATTTGAAATGCCTATCGGCAACCATATCTGGAATGCCTATCGGCACCTATATTTGAAATGCCTATCGGCTTCTATATCTGAAATGCCTATTGACACCTATTTTTAAAATGGCAATCGGCAACTATATCTGTAATGCCTGTCGGCACATATATCTGAAATGCCTATCGGCACTTATTTTTGAAATGCCTATCGGCTTCTATATCTGAAATGCCTATCGGCTCCTATTTTTAAAATGCCAATCGGCAACTATATCTGAAATGCCTATCGGCACCTATATCTGAAATGGCTATCAGCACCTATATTTGAAATGCCTATCAGCAACCATATCTGGAATGCCTATCGGCACCTATATTTGAAATGCCTATCGGCTTCTATATCTAAAAGGCCTATCGGCACTTATTTTTAAAATGCCAATCGGCAACTATATCTGAAGTGCCTATCGGCACCTATATCTGAAATGCCTATCGGCAGCTATTTTTGAAATGCCTATCGAAAGCTACATCTGAAATGCCCATCAGCACCTATATTTGAAATGCCTATCGGCAACCACATCAGAAGTGCCCATCGGCACCTATATATGAAATGCCTTTTGGCATTTATATCCGAAATGCCTATCGACACCTATATTTGAAATGCCTATCGGCACCTATATTTTAATTGTCTATCGGCAACTATATCTGATATGCCTATCGGCACCTATATCTGAAATGCCTATCGGCACCTATTTTTGAAATGCCAATCGGCAACTATATCTGAAATGCCTATCGGCACCTATATCTGAAATGCCTATCGGCACCTATTTTTGAAATGCCTATCGGAAACTACATCTAAATGCCTATCAGCACCTACATTTGAAATGCCTATCGGCAACCATATCTGGAATGCCTATCGGCACCTATATTTGAAATGCCTATCGGCTTCTATATCTGAAATGCCTATCGAAACCTATTTTTAAAATGCCACTTGGCAACTATATCTGAAATGCCTATCATAACCTATATCTAAAATGCCTATAGGTACCTATTTTTGAAATGCCTATCGGAAAATACTTCAGAAATGCCTATCAGCACTTATATTTGAAATGCCTATCGGCAACCATATCTGGAATGCCTATCGGCACCTATATTTGAAATGCCTATCGGCTACTACATCTGAAATGCCTATCGGCACCTATTTTTAAAATGCCAATCGGAAACTATATCTGAAATGCCTATCGGCACCTATTTTTGAAATGCTTTTCGGAAACTACATCTGAAATGCCTATCTGCTCCTATATTTGAAATGCCTATCGGCAACCATATCTGAAATGCCTATCGTACCTATATTTGAAATACCTATCGGCTTCTATATCTGAAATGCCTATCGGCACCTGTTTTTAAAATGCCAATCGGCAACTATATCTGAAATGCCTATCGGCACCTATATCTGAAATGCCTATCGGCATCAATTTTTGAAATGCCAATCGAAAACTACATCTAAAATGCCTATCAGCACCTATATTTAAAATGCCTATCGGCAACCATATCTGGAGTGCCTATCGGCACGTATATTTGAAATGCCTATCGGCTTCTATATCTGATATGCCTATCGGCACCTATTTTTAATGTGCCAATTGGCAACTATATCTGAAATGCCTATCGGCACCTATATCTGAAATGCCTATCGGCACCTATTTTTGAAATGCCTATCGGAAACTACATCTTAAAGTCCTATCAGCACCTATATTTAAAATGCCTATCGGCAACCATTTCTGGAATGCCTATCGGCACCTATATTTGAAATGCCTATCGGCTTCTATATCTGAAATGCCTATCGGCACCTTTTTTTAAAATGCCAATCGGCAACTATATCTGAAATGCCTATCGTACCTATATCTGAAATGCCTATCGACACCTATTTTTGAAATGCCTATCGAAAACTACATCTGAAATGCCTATCAGCACCTATATTTGAAATACCTATCGGCTTCTATATCTGAAATGCCTATCGGTACCTATTTTTAAAATGCCAATCGGTAACTATATCTGAAATGCCTATCGGCACCTATATCTGAAATGCCTATCGGCACCAATTTTTGAAATGCCTATCGGAAACTACATCTGGAATGCCTATCAGCACCTATATTTGAAATGCCTATCGGCAACCATATCTGGATTGCCTATCGGCATCTATATTTGAAATGCCTATCGGCTTCTATATCTGAAATGCCTATTGACAATTATTTTTAAAATGCAAATCGGCAACAATATCTGAAATGCCTATCGGCACATATATCTGAAATGCCTATCGGCACCAATTTTTGAAATGCCTATCGGAAACTACATCTGAAATGCCTATCAGCACCTATATTTGAAATGCCTATCGGCAACCATATCTGAAATGCCTATCGACACCTATATTTTAAATACCTAACGGCTTCTATATCTGAAATGCCTATCGGTACCTATTTTTAAAATGCCACTCGGCAACTATATCTGAAATGCCTATCGGCACCTATATCTGAAATGCCTATCGGCACCAATTTTTGAAATGCTTATCGGAAACTACATCTGAAATGCCTATCAGCACCTATATTTGAAATGCCTATCGGCAACCATATCTGGAATGCTTATCGGCACCTATATTTGAAATGCCTATCGGCTTCTATATCTGAAATGCCTATCAACACCTATTTTTAAAATGCCAATCGGCAACTATATCTGAAATGCCTATCGACACCTATATCTAAAATGCCTATCGGCACCTATTTTTGAAATGCCTATCGGAAACAACATCTGAAATGCCTATCAGCACCTATATTTGAAATGCCTATCTGCAACCTTATCTGGATTGCCTATCGGCACCTATATTTGAAATGCCTATCGGCTTCTATATCTGAAATGCCTTTTGGCACCTTTTTTTAAAATGCCAATCGGCAACTATATCTGAAATGCCTATCGGCACCTATATCTGAAATGCCTATCAGCACCTATATTTGAAATGCCTATCGGCAACCATATCTGGAATGCCTATCAGCACCTATATTTGAAATGCCTATCGGCTTCTATATCTGAAATGCCTATCGGCACCTATATCTAAAATGCCTATCGGCACCTATTTTTGAAATGCCTATCGGAAACTACATCTGAAATGCCTATCAGCATCTATATTTGAAATGCCTATCGGCAACCATATCTGGAATGCCTATCGGCACCTATATTTGAAATGCCTATTGGCTTCTATATCTGTAATGCCTATCGGCACATATTTTTAAAATGCCAATCGGCAACTATATCTGAAATGCCTATCGGCACCTATATCTGAAATGCCTATCGGCACAAATTTTTGAAATGCCTATCGGAAACTACATCTGAAATGCCTATCAGCACCTATATTTGAAATGCCTAACGGCAACCATATCTGGAATGCCTATCGGCACCTATATTTGAAATGCCTATCGGCTTCTATATCTGAAATGCCTATCACCACCTATTTTTAAAATGCCAATCGGCAACTATATCTGAAATGCCTATCGGCACCTATTTTTGAAATGCCTATCGGAAACTACATCTGAAATGCCTATCAGCATCTATATTTGAAATGCCTATCGGCAACCATATCTGGAATGCCTATCGGCACCTATATTTGAAATGCCTATCGGCTTCTATATCTGAAATGCCTATCGGCACCTATTTTTAAAATGCCAATCGGCAACTATATATGAAATGCCTATCGGCACATATATCTAAAATGCCTATTGGCACCTATTTTTGAAATGCCTATTGGAAACTACATCTGAAATGCCTATCAGCACCTATATTTGAAATGCCTATCGGCAACCATATCTGGAATGCCTATCGGCACCTATATTTGAAATGCCTATCGGCTTCTATATCTGAAATGCCTATCGGCACCTATTTTTAAAATGCCAATCGGCAACTATATCTGAAATGCCTATCGGCACCTATATCTGAAATGCCTATCAGCACCTATATTTGAAATGCCTATCGGCAACCATATCTGGAATGCCTATCGGCACCTATATTTGAAATGCCTATCGGCTTCTATATCTGAAATGCCTATCGGCACCTATTTTTAAAATGCCAATCGGCAACTATGTCTGAAGTGCCTATCGGCACCTATATCTGAAATGCCTATCGGCACCTATTTTTGAAATGCCTATCGAATACTACATCTGAAATGCCTATCAGCACCTATATTTGATATGCCTATCGGCAACCACATCAGAAATGCCTATCGGCACCTATATCTGAAATGCCTTTCGGCATTTATATCTGAAATGCCTATCGACACCTATATTTGAAATGCCTATCGGCACCTATATTTTAAATGTCTATCGGCAACTATATCTGATATGCCTATCGGCACCTATATCTGAAATGCCTATCGGCACCTATTTTTGAAATGCCTATCGGAAACTACATATAAAATGCCTAACGGCACCTATTTTTAAAATGCCAATCGGCAACTATATCTGAAATGCCTATCAGCACCTATATCTGAAATGCCTATCGGCACCTATTTTTAAAATGCCTATCGGAAACTACATCTGAAATGCCTATCAGCACCTATATTTGAAATGCCTATCGGCAAACATATCTGGAATGCCTATCGGCACCTATATTTGAAATGCCTATCGGCTTCTATATCTGAAATGCCTATCGAAACCTATTTTTAAAATGCCAATTGGCAACTATATCTGAAATGACTATCGGCACCTATATCTAAAATGCCTATCGGTACCTATTTTTGAAATGCCTAACGGAAAATACTTCAGAAATGCCTATCAGCACTTATATTTGAAATGCCTATCGGCAACCATATCTGGAATGCCTATCGGCACCTATATTTGAAATGCCTATCGGCTACTATATCTGAAATGCCTATCGGCACCTATTTTTAAAATGCCAATCGGAAACTATATCTGAAATGCCTATCGGCACCTATATCTGAAATGCCTATCGGCACCTATTTTTGAAATGCTTTTCGGAAACTACATCTGAAATGCCTATCTGCTCCTATATTTGAAATGCCTATCGGCAACCATATCTGAAATGCCTATCGTACCTATATTTGAAATACCTATCGGCTTCTATATCTGAAATGCCTATCGGCACCTGTTTTTAAAATGCCAATCGGCAACTATATCTGAAATGCCTATCGGCACCTATATCTGAAATGCCTATCGGCATCAATTTTTGAAATGCCAATCGGAAACTACATCTAAAATGCCTATCAGCACCTATATTTAAAATGCCTATCGGCAACCATATCTGGAATGCCTATCGGCACGTATATTTGAAATGCCTATCGGCTTCTATATCTGATATGCCTATCGGCACCTATTTTTAATGTGTCCTAATTGGCAACTATATCTGAAATGCCTACCGGCACCTATATCTGAAATGCCTATCGGCACCTATTTTTGAAATGCCTATCGGAAACTACATCTGAAAGTCCTATCAGCACCTATATTTGAAATGCCTATCGGCAACCATATCTGGAATGCCTATCGGCACCTATATTTGAAATGCCTATCGGCTTCTATATCTGAAATGCCTATCGGCACCTATTTTTAAAATGCCAATCGGCAACTATATCTGAAATGCCTATCGACACCTATATCTGAAATGCCTATCGACACCAATTTTTGAAATGCCTATCGAAAACTACATCTGAAATGCCTATCAGCACCTATATTTGAAATACCTATCGGCTTCTATATCTGAAATGCCTATCGGCACCTATTTTTAAAATGCCAATCGGTAACTATATCTGAAATGCCTATCGGCACCTATATCTGAAATGCCTATCGGCACCAATTTTTGAAATGCCTATCGGAAACTACATCTGGAATGCCTATCAGCACCTATATTTGAAATGCCTATCGGCAACCATATCTGGATTGCCTATCGGCATCTATATTTGAAATGCCTATCGGCTTCTATATCTGAAATGCCTATTGACAATTATTTTTAAAATGCAAATCGGCAACAATATCTGAAATGCCTATCGGCACATATATCTAAAATGCCTATCGGCACCAATTTTTGAAATGCCTATCGGAAACTACATCTGAAATGCCTATCAGCACCTATATTTGAAATGCCTATCGGCAACCATATCTGAAATGCCTATCGACACCTATATTTCAAATACCTAACGGCTTCTATATCTGAAATGCCTATCGGCACCTATTTTTAAAATGCCACTCGGCAACTATATCTGAAATGCCTATCGGCACCTATATCTGAAATGCCTATCGGCACCAATTTTTGAAATGCTTATCGGAAACTACATCTGAAATGCCTATCAGCACCTATATTTGAAATGCCTATCGGCAACCATATCTGGAATGCTTATCGGCACCTATATTTGAAATGCCTATCGGCTTCTATATCTGAAATGCCTATCGGCACCTATTTTTAAAATGCCAATCGGCAACTATATCTGAAATGCCTATCGACGCCTATATCTAAAATGCCTATCGGCACCTATTTTTGAAATGCCTATCGGAAACTACATCTGAAATGCCTATCAGCACCTATATTTGAAATGGCTATCGGCAACCTTATCTGGATTGCCTATCGGCACCTATATTTGAAATGCCTATCGGCTTCTATATCTGAAATGCCTTTTGGCACCTTTTTTTAAAATGCCAATCGGCAACTATATCTGAAATGCCTATCGGCACCTATATCTGAAATGCCTATCAGCACCTATATTTGAAATGCCTATCGGCAACCATATCTGGAATGCCTATCGGCACCTATATTTGAAATGCCTATCGGCTTCTATATCTGAAATGCCTATCGGCACCTATATCTGAAATGCCTATCGGCACCAATTTTTGAAATGCTTATCGGAAACTACATCTGAAATGCCTATCAGCACCTATATTTGAAATGCCTATCGGCAACCATATCTGGAATGCCTATCAGCACCTATATTTGAAATGCCTATTGGCTTCTATATCTGTAATGCCTATCGGCACATATTTTTAAAATGCCAATCGGCAACTATATCTGAAATGCCTATCGGCACCTATATCTGAAATGCCTATCGGCACAGATTTTTGAAATGCCTATCGGAAACTACATCTGAAAAGCCTATCAGCACCTATATTTGAAATGCCTAACGGCAACCATATCTGGAATGCCTATCGGCACCTATATTTGAAACGCCTATCGGCTTCTATATCTGAAATGCCTATCGGCATCTATTTTTAAAATGCCAATCGGCAACTATATCTGAAGTGCCTATCGGCACCTATATCTGAAATGCCTATCGGCACCTATTTTTGAAATGCCTATCGCAAACTACATCTGAAATGCCTATCAGCACCTTTATGTGAAAAGCCTATCGGCAACCATATCTGGAATGCCTATCGGCACCTATATTTGAAATGCCTATTGGCTTCTATATCTGAAATGCCTATCGGCACCTATTTTTAAAATGCCAATCGGCAACTATATCTGAAATGCCTATCGGCACCTATATCAAAAATGCCTATCGGCACCTATTTTTGAAATGCCTATCGGAAACTACATCTGAAATGCTTATCAGCACCTATATTTGAAATGCCTATCGGCAACCATATCTGGAATGCCTATCGGCACCTATATTTGAAATGCCTATCGGCTTCTATATCTGAAATGCCTATCGGCATCTATTTTTAAAATGCCAATCGGCAACTATATCTGAAGTGCCTATCGGCACCTATAAATGAAATGCCTATCGGCACCTATTTTTGAAATGCCTATCGAAAACTACATCTGAAATGCCTATCAGCACCTATATTTCAAATGCCTATCGGCAACCACATCAGAAATGCCTATCGGCACCTATATCTGAAATGCCTTTCGGCATTTATATCTGAAATGCCTATCGACACCTATATTTGAAATGCCTATCGGCACCTATATTTTAAAAAGCCAATCGGCAACTATATCTGGAATGCCTATCGGCACCTATATCTGAAATGCCTATCGGCACCTATTTTTGATATGCCTATCGGAAACTACATCTGAAATGCCTATCGGCAACTATATTTAAAATGCCTATCGGCAAACATATCTGGAATGCCTATCGGCACCTATATTTGAAATGCCTATCGGCTTCTATATCTGAAATGCCTATTGACACCTATTTTTAAAATGCCAATTGGCAACTATATCTGAAATGCCTATCGGCACCTATTTTTAAAATGCCAATTGGCAACTATATCTGAAATGCCTATCGGCAACCATATCTGGAATGCCTATCGGCACCTATATTTGAAATGCCTATCGGCTTCTATATCTGAAATGCCTATCGACACCTATTTTTAAAATGCCAATGGGCAACTATATCTGAAATGCCTATCGGCACCTATATCTGAAATGCCTATCGGTACCTATTTTTGAAATGCCTATCGGAAAATACTTCTGAAATGCCTATCAGCACTTATATTTGAAATGCCTATCGGCAACCATATCTGGAATGCCTATCGGCACCTATATTTGAAATGCCTATCGGCTTCTATATCTGAAATCCCTATCGGCACCTATTTTTAAAATGCCAATCGGAAACTATATCTGAAATGCCTATCGGCACCTATATCTGAAATGCCTATCAGGACCTATTTTTGAAATGCTTTTCGGAAACTACATCTGAAATGCCTATCTGCTCCTATATTTGAAATACCTATCGGCAACCCTATCTGAAATGCCTATCGACACCTATATTTGAAATACCTATCGGCTTCTACATCTGAAATGCCTATCAGCACCTATATTTGAAATGCTTATCGGCAACCATATCTGGAATGCCTATCGGCACCTATATTTGAAATGCCTATCGGCTTCTATATCTGAAATGCCTATCGGCACCTAATTTTAAAATGCCAATCGGCAACTATATCTGAAATGCCTATCGGTACCTATATCTGAAATGCCTATCGGCACCTATTTTTGAAATACCTATCGCAAACTACATCTAAAATGCCTATCAGCACCTATATTTGAAATGCCTATCGGCCACCATATCTGGAATGCCTATCGACACCTATATTTGAAATGCCTATCGGCTTCTATATCTGAAATGCCTATCGGCACCTATTTTTGAAATGCCTATCGGAAACTACATCTGAAATGCCTATCAGCATCTATATTTGAAATGCCTATCGGCAACCATATCTGGAATGCCTATCGGCACCTATATTTGAAATGCCTATTGGCTTCTATATCTGTAATGCCTATCGGCACATATTTTTAAAATGCCAATCGGCAACTATATCTGAAATGCCTATCGGCACCTATATCTGAAATGCCTATCGGCACAAATTTTTGAAATGCCTATCGGAAACTACATCTGAAATGCCTATCAGCACCTATATTTGAAATGCCTAACGGCAACCATATCTGGAATGCCTATCGGCACCTATATTTGAAATGCCTATCGGCTTCTATATCTGAAATGCCTATCACCACCTATTTTTAAAATGCCAATCGGCAACTATATCTGAAATGCCTATCGGCACCTATTTTTGAAATGCCTATCGGAAACTACATCTGAAATGCCTATCAGCATCTATATTTGAAATGCCTATCGGCAACCATATCTGGAAAGCCTATCGGCACCTATATTTGAAATGCCTATCGGCTTCTATATCTGAAATGCCTATCGGCACCTATTTTTAAAATGCCAATCGGCAACTATATATGAAATGCCTATCGGCACATATATCTAAAATGCCTATTGGCACCTATTTTTGAAATGCCTATTGGAAACTACATCTGAAATGCCTATCAGCACCTATATTTGAAATGCCTATCGGCAACCATATCTGGAATGCCTATCGGCACCTATATTTGAAATGCCTATCGGCTTCTATATCTGAAATGCCTATCGGCACCTATTTTTAAAATGCCAATCGGCAACTATATCTGAAATGCCTATCGGCACCTATATCTGAAATGCCTATCAGCACCTATATTTGAAATGCCTATCGGCAACCATATCTGGAATGCCTATCGGCACCTATATTTGAAATGCCTATCGGCTTCTAATTCTGAAATGCCTATCGGCACCTATTTTTAAAATGCCAATCGGCAACTATGTCTGAAGTGCCAATCGGCACCTATATCTGAAATGCCTATCGGCACCTATTTTTGAAATGCCTATCGAATACTACATCTGAAATGCCTATCAGCACCTATATTTGATATGCCTATCGGCAACCACATCAGAAATGCCTATCGGCACCTATATCTGAAATGCCTTTCGGCATTTATATCTAAAATGCCTATCGACACCTATATTTGAAATGCCTATCGGCACCTATATTTTAAATGTCTAACGGCAACTATATCTGATATGCCTATCGGCACCTATATCTGAAATGCCTATCGGCACCTATTTTTGAAATGCCTATCGGAAACTACATATAAAATGCCTAACGGCACCTATTTTTAAAATGCCAATCGGCAACTATATCTGAAATGCCTATCAGCACCTATATCTGAAATGCCTATCGGCACCTATTTTTAAAATGCCTATCGGAAACTACATCTGAAATGCCTATCAGCACCTATATTTGAAATGCCTATCGGCAAACATATCTGGAATGCCTATCGGCACCTATATTTGAAATGCCTATCGGCTTCTATATCTGAAATGCCTATCGAAACCTATTTTTAAAATGCCAATTGGCAACTATATCTGAAATGCCTATCGGCACCTATATCTAAAATGCCTATTGGTACCTATTTTTGAAATGCCTAACGGAAAATACTTCAGAAATGCCTATCAGCACTTATATTTGAAATGCCTATCGGCAACCATATCTGGAATGCCTATCGGCACCTATATTTGAAATGCCTATCGGCTACTATATCTGAAATGCCTATCGGCACCTATTTTTAAAATGCCAATCGGAAACTATATCTGAAATGCCTATCGGCACCTATATCTGAAATGCCTATCGGCACCTATTTTTGAAATGCTTTTCGGAAACTACATCTGAAATGCCTATCTGCTCCTATATTTGAAATGCCTATCGGCAACCATATCTGAAATGCCTATCGTACCTGTATTTGAAATACCTATCGGCTTCTATATCTGAAATGCCTATCGGCACCTGTTTTTAAAATGCCAATCGGCAACTATATCTGAAATGCCTATCGGCACCTATATCTGAAATGCCTATCGGCATCAATTTTTGAAATGCCAATCGGAAACTACATCTAAAATGCCTATCAGCACCTATATTTAAAATGCCTATCGGCAACCATATCTGGAATGCCTATCGGCACGTATATTTGAAATGCCTATCGGCTTCTATATTCGATATGCCTATCGGCACCTATTTTTAATGTGTCCTAATTGGCAACTATATCTGAAATGCCTACCGGCACCTATATCTGAAATGCCTATCGGCACCTATTTTTGAAATGCCTATAGGAAACTACATCTGAAAGTCCTATCAGCACCTATATTTGAAATGCCTATCGGCAACCATATCTGGAATGCCTATCGGCACCTATATTTGAAATGCCTATCGGCTTCTATATCTGAAATGCCTATCGGCACCTATTTTTAAAATGCCAATCGGCAACTATATCTGAAATGCCTATCGACACCTATATCTGAAATGCCTATCGACACCTATTTTTGAAATGCCTATCGAAAACTACATCTGAAATGCCTATCAGCACCTAAATTTGAAATACCTATCGGCTTCTATATCTGAAATGCCTATCGGCACCTATTTTTAAAATGCCAATCGGTAACTATATCTGAAATGCCTATCGGCACCTATATCTGAAATGCCTATCGGCACCAATTTTTGAAATGCCTATCGGAAACTACATCTGGAATGCCTATCAGCACCTATATTTGAAATGCCTATCGGCAACCATATCTGGATTGCCTATCGGCATCTATATTTGAAATGCCTATCGGCTTCTATATCTGAAATGCCTATTGACAATTATTTTTAAAATGCAAATCGGCAACAATATCTGAAATGCCTATCGGCACATATATCTAAAATGCCTATCGGCACCAATTTTTGAAATGCCTATCGGAAACTACATCTGAAATGCCTATCAGCACCTATATTTGAAATGCCTATCGGCAACCATATCTGAAATGCCTATCGACACCTATATTTTAAATACCTAACGGCTTCTATATCTGAAATGCCTATCGGCACCTATTTTTAAAATGCCACTCGGCAACTATATCTGAAATGCCTATCGGCACCTATATCTGAAATGCCTATCGGCACCAATTTTTGAAATGCTTATCGGAAACTACATCTGAAATGCCTATCAGCACCTATATTTGAAATGCCTATCGGCAACCATATCTGGAATGCTTATCGGCACCTATATTTGAAATGCCTATCGGCTTCTATATCTGAAATGCCTATCGGCACCTATTTTTAAAATGCCAATCGGCAACTATATCTGAAATGCCTATCGACACCTATATCTAAAATGCCTATCGGCACCTATTTTTGAAATGCCTATCGGAAACTACATCTGAAATGCCTATCAGCACCTATATTTGAAATGGCTATCGGCAACCTTATCTGGATTGCCTATCGGCACCTATATTTGAAATGCCTATCGGCTTCTATATCTGAAATGCCTTTTGGCACCTTTTTTTAAAATGCCAATCGGCAACTATATCTGAAATGCCTATCGGCACCTATATCTGAAATGCCTATCAGCACCTATATTTGAAATGCCTATCGGCAACCATATCTGGAATGCCTATCGGCTCCTATATTTGAAATGCCTATCGGCTTCTATATCTGAAATGCCTATCGGCACCTATATCTGAAATGCCTATCGGCACCAATTTTTGAAATGCTTATCGGAAACTACATCTGAAATGCCTATCAGCACCTATATTTGAAATGCCTATCGGCAACCATATCTGGAATGCCTATCAGCACCTATATTTGAAATGCCTATTGGCTTCTATATCTGTAATGCCTATCGGCACATATTTTTAAAATGCCAATCGGCAACTATATCTGAAATGCCTATCGGCACCTATATCTGAAATGCCTATCGGCACAGATTTTTGAAATGCCTATCGGAAACTACATCTGAAAAGCCTATCAGCACCTATATTTGAAATGCCTAACGGCAACCATATCTGGAATGCCTATCGGCACCTATATTTGAAACGCCTATCGGCTTCTATATCTGAAATGCCTATCGGCATCTATTTTTAAAATGCCAATCGGCAACTATATCTGAAGTGCCTATCGGCACCTATATCTGAAATGCCTATCGGCACCTATTTTTGAAATGCCTATCGCAAACTACATCTGAAATGCCTATCAGCACCTATATTTGAAAAGCCTATCGGCAACCATATCTGGAATGCCTATCGGCACCTATATTTGAAATGCCTATTGGCTTCTATATCTGAAATGCCTATCGGCACCTATTTTTAAAATGCCAATCGGCAACTATATCTGAAATGCCTATCGGCACCTATATCAAAAATGCCTATCGGCACCTATTTTTGAAATGCCTATCGGAAACTACATCTGAAATGCTTATCAGCACCTATATTTGAAATGCCTATCGGCAACCATATCTGGAATGCCTATCGGCACCTATATTTGAAATGCCTATCGGCTTCTATATCTGAAATGCCTATCGGCATCTATTTTTAAAATGCCAATCGGCAACTATATCTGAAGTGCTTATCGGCACCTATAAATGAAATGCCTATCGGCACCTATTTTTGAAATGCCTATCGAAAACTACATCTGAAATGCCTATCAGCACCTATATTTCAAATGCCTATCGGCAACCACATCAGAAATGCCTATCGGCACCTATATCTGAAATGCCTTTCGGCATTTATATCTGAAATGCCTATCGACACCTATATTTGAAATGCCTATCGGCACCTATATTTTAAAAAGCCAATCGGACATATATCTGGAATGCCTATCGGCACCTATATCTGAAATGCCTATCGGCACCTATTTTTGATATGCCTATCGGAAACTACATCTGAAATGCCTATCGGCAACTATATTTAAAATGCCTATCGGCAACCATATCTGGAATGCCTATCGGCACCTATATTTGAAATGCCTATCGGCTTCTATATCTGAAATGCCTATTGACACCTATTTTTAAAATGCCAATTGGCAACTATATCTGAAATGCCTATCGGCACCTATTTTTAAAATGCCAATTGGCAACTATATCTGAAATGCCTATCGGCAACCATATCTGGAATGCCTATCGGCACCTATATTTGAAATGCCTATCGGCTTCTATATCTGAAATGCCTATCGACACCTATTTTTAAAATGCCAATTGGCAACTATATCTGAAATGCCTATCGGCACCTATATCTGAAATGCCTATCGGTACCTATTTTTGAAATGCCTATCGGAAAATACTTCTGAAATGCCTATCAGCACTTATATTTGAAATGCCTATCGGCAACCATATCTGGAATGCCTATCGGCACCTATATTTGAAATGCCTATCGGCTTCTATATCTGAAATCCCTATCGGCACCTATTTTTAAAATGCCAATCGGAAACTATATCTGAAATGCCTATCGGCACCTATATCTGAAATGCCTATCAGGACCTATTTTTGAAATGCTTTTCGGAAACTACATCTGAAATGCCTATCTGCTCCTATATTTGAAATACCTATCGGCAACCCTATCTGAAATGCCTATCGACACCTATATTTGAAATACCTATCGGCTTCTACATCTGAAATGCCTATCAGCACCTATATTTGAAATGCTTATCGGCAACCATATCTGGAATGCCTATCGGCACCTATATTTGAAATGCCTATCGGCTTCTATATCTGAAATGCCTATCGGCACCTAATTCTAAATGCCAATCGGCAACTATATCTGAAATGCCTATCGGTACCTATATCTGAAATGCCTATCGGCACCTATTTTTGAAATACCTATCGCAAACTACATCTAAAATGCCTATCAGCACCTATATTTGAAATGCCTATCGGCCACCATATCTGGAATGCCTATCGACACCTATATTTGAAATGCCTATCGGCTTCTATATCTGAAATGCCTATCGGCACCTATTTTTGAAATGCCTATCGGAAACTACATCTGAAATGCCTATCAGCATCTATATTTGAAATGCCTATCGGCAACCATATCTGGAATGCCTATCGGCACCTATATTTGAAATGCCTATTGGCTTCTATATCTGTAATGCCTATCGGCACATATTTTTAAAATGCCAATCGGCAACTATATCTGAAATGCCTATCGGCACCTATATCTGAAATGCCTATCGGCACAAATTTTTGAAATGCCTATCGGAAACTACATCTGAAATGCCTATCAGCACCTATATTTGAAATGCCTAACGGCAACCATATCTGGAATGCCTATCGGCACCTATATTTGAAATGCCTATCGGCTTCTATATCTGAAATGCCTATCACCACCTATTTTTAAAATGCCAATCGGCAACTATATCTGAAATGCCTATCGGCACCTATTTTTGAAATGCCTATCGGAAACTACATCTGAAATGCCTATCAGCATCTATATTTGAAATGCCTATCGGCAACCATATCTGGAAAGCCTATCGGCACCTATATTTGAAATGCCTATCGGCTTCTATATCTGAAATGCCTATCGGCACCTATTTTTAAAATGCCAATCGGCAACTATATATGAAATGCCTATCGGCACATATATCTAAAATGCCTATTGGCACCTATTTTTGAAATGCCTATTGGAAACTACATCTGAAATGCCTATCAGCACCTATATTTGAAATGCCTATCGGCAACCATATCTGGAATGCCTATCGGCACCTATATTTGAAATGCCTATCGGCTTCTATATCTGAAATGCCTATCGGCACCTATTTTTAAAATGCCAATCGGCAACTATATCTGAAATGCCTATCGGCACCTATATCTGAAATGCCTATCAGCACCTATATTTGAAATGCCTATCGGCAACCATATCTGGAATGCCTATCGGCACCTATATTTGAAATGCCTATCGGCTTCTAATTCTGAAATGCCTATCGGCACCTATTTTTAAAATGCCAATCGGCAACTATGTCTGAAGTGCCTATCGGCACCTATATCTGAAATGCCTATCGGCACCTATTTTTGAAATGCCTATCGAATACTACATCTGAAATGCCTATCAGCACCTATATTTGAAATGCCTATCGGCAACCACATCAGAAATGCCTATCGGCACCTATATCTGAAATGCCTTTCGGCATTTATATCTGAAATGCCTATCGACACCTTTATTTGAAATGCCTATCGGCACCTATATTTTAAATGTCTATCGGCAACTATATCTGATATGCCTATCGGCACCTATATCTGAAATGCCTATCGGCACCTATTTTTGAAAGGCCTATCGGAAACTACATATAAAATGCATAACGGCACCTATTTTTAAAATGCCAATCGGCAACTATATCTGAAATGCCTATCGGCACCTATATCTGAAATACCTATCGGCACCTATTTTTGAAATGCCTATCGGAAACTACATCTGAAATGCCTATCAGCACGTATATTGGAAATGCCTATCGGCAACCATATCTGAAATGCCTATCGACACCTATATTTGAAATACCTATCGGCTTCTACATCTGAAATGCCTACCAGCACCTATATTTGAAATGCCTATCGGCAAACATATCTGAAATGCCTATCGACACCTATATTTGAAATACCTATCGGCTTCTATATATGAAATGCCTATCGGCACCTGTTTTTAAAATGCTAATCGGCAACTATATCTGGAATGCCTATCGGCACCTATATCTGAAATGCCTATCGGCATCAATTTTTGAAATGCCTATCGGAAACTACATCTAAAATGCCTATCAGCACCTATATTTGAAATGCCTATCGGCAACCATATCTGGAATGCCTATCGGTACCTATATTTTAAAAATGCCTATCGGCTTCTAGATCTGAAATGCCTGTCGGCACCTATTTTTAAAATGCCAATCGGCAACTATATCTGAAATGCCTATCGGCACCTATATCTGAAATGCCTATCGGCACGTATTTTTGAAATGCCTATCGGAAACTACATCTGAAATGCCTATCAGCACCTATATTTGAAATGCCTATCGGCAACCATATCTGAAATGCCTATCGACACCTATGTTTGAAATACCTATCGGCTTCTATATCTGAATTATCTATCGGCAACTATTTTTAATGTGCCAATCGGTAACTATATCCGAAATGCCTATCGGCACCTATATCTGAAATCCCTATCGGCACCAATTTTTGAAATGCCTATCGGAAACTACATCTGAAATGCCTATCAGCACCTACATTTGAAATGCCTAACGGCAACCATATCTGGAATGCCTATCGGCACCTATATTTAAAATGCCTATCGGCTTCTATATCTGAAATGCCTATCGGGACCTATTTTTAAAATGCCAATCGCCAACTATATCTGAAATGCCTATCGACACCTATATCTGAAATGCCAATCGGCATCTATTTTTGAAATGCCTATCGGAAACTACATCTGAAATGCCTATCAGCACCTATATTTGAAATGCCTATCGGCAACCATATCTGGAATGCCTATCGGCACCTATATTTGAAATGCCTATCGGCAACCATATCTGAAATGCCTATCGACACCTATATTTGAAATACCTATCGGCTTCTATATCTGAAATGCCTATCAACACCTATTTTTAAAATGCCAATCGGCAACTATATCTGAAATGCCTATCGGCACCTATATCTGAAATGCCTATCGGCACCTATTTTTGAAATGCCTATCGGAAACTACATCTGAAATGCCTATCAGCACCTATATTTGAAATGCCTATCGGCAACCATATCTGAAATGCCTATCGACACCTATGTTTGAAATACCTATCGGCTTCTATATCTGAATTATCTATCGGCAACTATTTTTAATGTGCCAATCGGTAACTATATCCGAAATGCCTATCGGCACCTATATCTGAAATCCCTATCGGCACCAATTTTTGAAATGCCTATCGGAAACTACATCTGAAATGCCTATCAGCACCTACATTTGAAATGCCTAACGGCAACCATATCTGGAATGCCTATCGGCACCTATATTTAAAATGCCTATCGGCTTCTATATCTGAAATGCCTATCGGGACCTATTTTTAAAATGCCAATCGCCAACTATATCTGAAATGCCTATCGACACCTATATCTGAAATGCCAATCGGCATCTATTTTTGAAATGCCTATCGGAAACTACATCTGAAATGCCTATCAGCACCTATATTTGAAATGCCTATCGGCAACCATATCTGGAATGCCTATCGGCACCTATATTTGAAATGCCTATCGGCAACCATATCTAAAATGCCTATCGACACCTATATTTGAAATACCTATCGGCTTCTATATCTGAAATGCCTATCGGCACCTATTTTTAAAATGCCAATCGTCAACTATATCTGAAATGCCTATCGGCACCTATATCTGAAATGCCTATCGGCACCTATTTTTGAAATGCCTATCGGAAACTACATCTGAAATGCCTATCAGCACCTATATTTGAAATGCCTATCGGCAACCATATCTGAAATGCCTATCGACACCTATATTTGAAATACCTATCGGCTTCTATATCTGAAATGCCTATCAACACCTATTTTTAAAATGCCAATTGGCAACTATATCTGAAATGCCTATCGGCACCTATATCTAAAAATGCCCATCGGTACCTATTTTTGAAATGTCTATCGGAAACTACATCTGAAATGCCTATCAGCACCTATATTCGAAATGCCTATCGGCAACCATATCTGGAATGCCTATCGGCACCTATATTTAAAATGCCTATCGGCTTCTATATCTGAAATGCCTATCGGCACCTATTTTTAAAATGCCAATCGGCAACTATATCTGAAATGCCTTACCGGCACCTATATCTGAATGCCTATCGGCACAAATTTTTGAAATGCCTTTTGGAAACTACATCTGAAATGCCTATCAGCACCTACATTTGAAATGCCTAACGGCAACCATCTCTGGAATGCCTATCGGCACCTATATTTAAAATGCCTATCGGCTTCTATATCTGAAATGCCTATCGGCACCTATTTTTATAATGCCAATCGCCAACTATATCTAAAATGCCTATCGACACCTATATCTGAAATGCCAATCGGCATCTATTTTTGAAATGCCTATCGGAAACTACATCTGAAATGCCTATCAGCACCTATATTTGAAATGCCTATCGGCAACCATATCTGAAATGCCTATCGACACCGATATTTGAAATACCTATCGGCTTCTATATCTGAAATGCCTACCGGCACCTAATTTTAAAATGCCAATCGGTAACTATATCTGAAATGCCTATCGGCACCTATATCTGAAATGCCTATCGGCACCAATTTTTGAAATGCCTATCGGAAACTACATCTGGAATGCCTATCAGCACCTATATTTGAAATGCCTATCGGCAACCATATCTGGAATGCCTATCGGCACCTATATTTGAAATGCCTATCGGCTTCTATATCTGAAATGCCTATCGACACCTATTCTTAAAATGCCAATCGGCAACTATATCTGATATGCTTATCGGCACCTATATCTGAAAAGCCTATCGGCACCTATTTTTTAAATGCCTATCGGAAACTACATCTGAAATGCCTATCAGCACCTATATTTGAAATGCCTATCGGCAACCATATCTGAAATGCCTATCGGCACCTATATTTGAAATGCGTATCGGCTTCTATATCTAAAATGCCTATCGGCACCTATTTTTAAAATGCCAATCGGCAACTATATATGAAATGCCTATCGGCACCTATATCTAAAACGCCTATCGGCACCTATTTTTGAAATACCTATCGGAAACTACATCTAAAATGCCTATCAGCACCTATATTTGAAATGCCTATCGGCAACCATATCTGGAATGCCTATCGGCACCTATATTTGAAATGCCTATCGGCTTTTATATCTGAAATGCCTATCGGCACCTATTTTTAAAATGCCAATCGGCAACTATATCTGTAATGCCTGTCGGCACCTATATCTGAAATGCCTATCAGCACCTATTTTTGAAATACCTATCGGCTTCTATATCTGAAATGCCTATCGGCACCTATTTTTAAAATGCCAATCGGCAACTATATCTGAAATGCCTATCGGCACCTATATCTGAAATGCCTATCAGCACTTATATTTGAAATGCCTATCGGCAACCAAATCTGGAATGCCTATCGGCACCTATATTTGAAATGCCTATAGGCATCTATATCTGAAATGCCTATCGGCACCTATTTTTAAAATGCCAATCGGCAACTATATCTGAAGTGCCTATCGGCACCTATATCTGAAATGCCTATCGGCACCTATTTTTGAAATGCCTATCGAATACTACATCTGAAATGCCTATCAGCACCTATATTTGAAATGCCTATCGGCAATAACATCAGAAATGCCTATCGGCACCTATATCTGAAATGCCTTTCGGCATTTATATCTGAAATGCCTATCGACACCTATATTTGAAATGCCTATCGGCACCTATATTTTAAATGTCTATCGGCAACTATATCTGAAATGCCTATCGGCACCTATATCTGAAATGCCTATCGGCACCTATTTTTGAAATGCCTATCGGAAACTACATCTAAAATGCCTAACGACACCTATTTTTAAAATGCCAATCGGCAACTATATCTGAAAAGCCTATCGGCACCTTTTTTTGAAATGCCTATCGGAAACTACATCTGAAATGCCTATCAGCACCTATATTTGAAATGCCTATCGGCAAACATATCTGAAATGCCTATCGACACATATATTTGAAATACCTATCGGCTTCTATATCTGAAATGCCTATCGGCACCCATTTTTAAAATGCCAATCGGCAACTATATCTGAAATGCCTATCGGCACCTATTTTTGAAATGCCTATCGGAAACTACATCTAAAATGCCTAACGGCACCTATTTTTAAAATGCCAATCGGCAACTATATCTGAAATGCCTATCGGCACCTATATCTGAAATGCCTATCGGCACCTATTTTTGAAATGCCTATCGACACCTATATTTGAAATACCTATCGGCTTCTATATCTGAAATGCCTATCAACACCTATTTTTAAAATGCCAATCGGCAACTATATCTGAAATGCCTATACGCACCTATAACTGAAATGCCTATCGGCACCAATTTTTGAAATGCCTATCGGAAACTACATCTGAAATGCCTATCAGCACCTATATTTGAAATGCCTATCGGCAACCATATCTGGAATGCCTATCGGCACTTATATTTAAAATGCCTATCGGCTTCTATATCTAAAATGCCTATCGGCACCTTTTTTTAAAATGCAAATCGGCAACTATATCTGAAATGCCTATCGGCACCTATATCTGAAATGCCTATCAGCACCTATATTTGAAATTCCTATCGGCAACCATATCTGGAATGCCTATCGGCACCTATATTTGAAATGCCTATCGGCTTCTATATCTGAAATGCCTATCGGCACCTATATCTAAAATGCCTATCGGCACCTATTTTTGAAATGCCTATCGGAAACTACATCTGAAATGCCTATCAGTACCTATATTTGAAATGCCTATCGGCAACCATATCTGGAATGCCTATCGGAAAATATATTTGAAATGCCTATTGGCTACTATATCTGTAATGCCTATCGGCAAATATTTTTAAAATGCTAATCGGCAACTATATCTGAAATGCCTATCGGCACCTATATCTAAATGCCTTACGGCACAAATTTTTGAAATGCCTATCGGAAACCACATCTGAAATGCCTATCAGCACCTATATTTGAAATGCCTAACGGCAACCATATCTGGTATGCCTATCGGCACCTATATTTGAAATGCCTATCGGCTTCTATATCTGAAATGCCTATCGGCATCTATTTTTAAAATACCAATCGGCAACTATATCTGAATTGCCTATCGGCACCTATATCTGAAATGCCTATCGGCACCTATTTTTGAAATGCCTATCGAAAACTACATCTGAAATGCCTATCGGCACCTATATTTGAAATGCCTATCGGCAACCATATCTGGAATGCCTATCGGCACCTATATTTAAAATGCCTATCGGCTTCTATATCTGAACTGCCTATCGGCACCTATTTTTAAAATGCCAATCGCCAACTATATCTGAAATGCCTATCGACACGTATATCTGAAATGCCTATCGGCACCTATTTTTGAAATGCCTATCGGAAACTACATCTGAAATGCCTATCAGCACCTATATTTGAAATGCCTATCGGCAACCATATCTGAAATGCCTATCGACACCTATATTTGAAATACCTATCGGCTTCTATATCTGAAATGCCTACCGGCACCTATTTTTAAAATGCCAATCGCTAACTATATCTGAAATGCCTATCGGCACCTATATCTGAAATGCCTATCGGCACCAATTTTTGAAATGCCTATCGGAAACTACATCTGGAATGCCTATCAGCACCTATATTTGAAATGCCTATCGTCAAACATATCCGGAATGCCTATCGGCACCTATATTTGAAATGCCTATCGGCTTCTATATCTGAAATGCCTATCGACACCTATTTTTAAAATGCTAATCGGCAACTATATCTGAAATGCCTATCGGCACCTATATCTGAAATGCCTATCGGCACCAATTTTTTAAATGCCTATCGGAAACTACATCTGAAATGCCTATCAGCACCTATATTTGAAATGCCTATCGGCAACCATATCTGGAATGCCTATCGGCACCTATATTTGAAATGCTTATCGGCTTCTATATCTGATATGCCTATCGGCACCTATTTTTAAAATGCCAATCGGCAACTATATATGAAATGCCTATCGGCACCTATATCTAAAATGCCTATCGGCACCTATTTTTGAAATACCTATCGGAAACTACATATAAAATGCCTATCAGCACCTATATTTGAAATGCCTATCGGCAACCATATCTGGAATGCCTATCGGCACCTATATTTGAAATGCCTATCGGCTTCTATATCTGAAATGCCTATCGGCACCTATTTTTAAAATGCCAATCGGCAACTATATCTGTAATGCCTGTCGGCACTTATATCTGAAATGCCTAACGGCACCTATTTTTGAAATGCCTATCGGCTTCTATATCTGATATGCCTATCGGCACCTATTTTTAAAATGCCAATCGGCAACTATATCTCAAATGCCTATCGGCACCTATATCTGAAATGCCTATCAGCACTTATATTTGAAATGCCTATCGGCAACCATATCTGGAATACCTATCGGCACCTATATTTCAAATGCCTATCGGCTTCTATATCTGAAATGCCTATCGGCACCTATTTTTAAAAAGCCAATCGGCAACTATATCTGAAGTGCCTATCGGCACCTATATCTGAAATGCCTACCGGCACCTATTTTTGAAATACCTATCGAATACTACATCTGAAATGCCTATCAACACCTATAATTGAAATGCCTATCGGCAACCACATCAGAAATGCCCATCGGCACCTATATCTGAAATGTCTTTCGGCATTTATATCTAAAATGCCTATCGACACCTATATTTGAAATGCCTATCGGCTTCTATATCTGAAATGCCTATCGACACCTATTCTTAAAATGCCAATCGGCAACTATATCTGATATGCTTATCGGCACCTATATCTGAAAAGCCTATCGGCACCTATTTTTTAAATGCCTATCGGAAACTACATCTGAAATGCCTATCAGCACCTATATTTGAAATGCCTATCGGCAACCATATCTGAAATGCCTATCGGCACCTATATTTGAAATGCGTATCGGCTTCTATATCTGAAATGCCTATCGGCACCTATTTTTAAAATGCCAATCGGCAACTATATATGAAGTGCCTATCGGCACCTATATCTAAAACGCCTATCGGCACCTATTTTTGAAATACCTATCGGAAACTACATCTAAAATGCCTATCAGCACCTATATTTGAAATGCCTATCGGCAACCATATCTAGAATGCCTATCGGCACCTATATTTGAAATGCCTATCGGCTTCTATATCTGAAATGCCTATCGGCACCTATTTTTAAAATGCCAATCGGCAACTATATCTGTAATGCCTGTCGGCACCTATATCTGAAATGCCTATCAGCACCTATTTTTGAAATGCCTATCGGCTTCTATATCTGAAATGCCTATCGGCACCTATTTTTAAAATGCCAATCGGCAACTATATCTGAAATGCCTATCGGCACCTATATCTGAAATGCCTATCAGCACTTATATTTGAAATGCCTATCGGCAACTAAATCTGGAATGCCTATCGGCACCTATATTTGAAATGCCTATAGGCTTCTATATCTGAAATGCCTATCGGCACCTATTTTTAAAATGCCAATCGGCAACTATATCTGAAGTGCCTATCGGCATCTATATCTGAAATGCCTATCGGCACCTATTTTTGAAATGCGTATCGAATACTACATCTGAAATGCCTATCAGCACCTATATTTGAAATGCCTATCGGCAATAACATCAGAAATGCCTATCGGCACCTATATCTGAAATGCCTTTCGGCATTTATATCTGAAATGCCTATCGACACCTATATTTGAAATGCCTATCGGCACCTATATTTTAAATGTCTATCGGCAACTATATCTGATATGCCTATCGGCACCTATATCTGAAATGCCTATCGGCACCTATTTTTGGAATGCCTATCGGAAACTACATCTAAAATGCCTAACGGCACCTATTTTTAAAATGCCAATCGGCAACTATATCTGAAATGCCTATCGGCACCTTTTTTTGAAATGCCTATCGGAAACTACATCTGAAATGCCTATCAGCACCTATATTTGAAATGCCTATCGGCAAACATATCTGAAATGCCTATCGACACATATATTTGAAATACCTATCGGCTTCTATATCTGAAATGCCTATCGGCACCCATTTTTAAAATGCCAATCGGCAACTATATCTGAAATGCCTATCGGCACCTATTTTTGAAATGCCTATCGGAAACTACATCTAAAATGCCTAACGGCACCTATTTTTAAAATGCCAATCGGCAACTATATCTGAAATGCCTATCGGCACCTATATCTGAAATGCCTATCGGCACCTATTTTTGAAATGCCTATCGACACCTATATTTGAAATACCTATCGGCTTCTATATCTGAAATGCCTATCAACACCTATTTTTAAAATGCCAATCGGCAACTTTTTCTGAAATGCCTATACGCACCTATAACTGAAATGCCTATCGGCACCAATTTTTGAAATGCCTATCGGAAACTACATCTGAAATGCCTATCAGCACCTATATTTGAAATGCCTATCGGCAACCATATCTGGAATGCCTATCGGCACTTATATTTGAAATGCCTATCGGCTTCTATATCTGAAATGCCTATCGGCACCTTTTTTTAAATTGCAAATCGGCAACTATATCTGAAATGCCTATCGGCACCTATATCTGAAATGCCTATCAGCACCTATATTTGAAATTCCTATCGGCAACCATATCTGGAATGCCTATCGGCACCTATATTTGAAATGCCTATCGGCTTCGATATCTGAAATGCCTATAGGCACCTATATCTAAAATGACTATCGGCACCTATATTTGAAATGCCTATCGGAAACTACATCTGAAATGCCTATCAGTACCTATATTTGAAATGCCTATCGGCAACCATATCTGGAATGCCTATCGGAAAATATATTTGAAATGCCTATTGGCTACTATATCTGTAATGCCTATCGGCAAATATTTTTAAAATGCCAATCGGCAACTATATCTGAAATGCCTATCGGCACCTATATCTGAATGCCTTACGGCACAAATTTTTGAAATGCCTATCGGAAACCACATCTGAAATGCCTATCAGCACCTATATTTGAAATGCCTAACGGCAACCATATCTGGTATGCCTATCGGCACCTATATTTGAAATGCCTATCGGCTTCTATATCTGAAATGCCTATCGGCATCTATTTTTAAAATACCAATCGGCAACTATATCTGAATTGCCTATCAGCACCTATATCTGAAATGCCTATCGGCACCTATTTTTGAAATGCCTATCGAAAACTACATCTGAAATGCCTATCGGCACCTATATTTGAAATGCCTATCGGCAACCATATCTGGAATGCCTATCGGCACCTACATTTAAAATGCCTATCGGCTTCTATATCTGAAATGCCTATCGGCACCTATTTTTAAAATGCCAATCGCCAACTCTATCTGAAATGCCTATCGACACGTATATCTGAAATGCCTATCGGCACCTATTTTTGAAATGCCTATCGGAAACTACATCTGAAATGCCTATCAGCACCTATATTTGAAATGCCTATCGGCAACCATATCTGAAATGCCTATCGACACCTATATTTGAAATACCTATCGGCTTCTATATCTGAAATGCCTACCGGCACCTATTTTTAAAATGCCAATCGCTAACTATATCTGAAATGCCTATCGGCACCTATATCTGAAATGCCTATCGGCACCAATTTTTGAAATGCCTATCGGAAACTACATCTGGAATGCCTATCAGCACCTATATTTGAAATGCCTATCGGCAACCATATCCGGAATGCCTATCGGCACCTATATTTGAAATGCCTATCGGCTTCTATATCTGAAATGCCTATCGACACCTATTTTTAAAATGCTAATCGGCAACTATATCTGAAATGCCTATCGGCACCTATATCTGAAATGCCTATCGGCACCAATTTTTTAAATGCCTATCGGAAACTACATCTGAAATGCCTATCAGCACCTATATTTGAAATGCCTATCGGCAACCATATCTGGAATGCCTATCGGCACCTATATTTGAAATGCTTATCGGCTTCTATATCTGAAATGCCTATCGGCACCTATTTTTAAAATGCCAATCGGCAACTATATATGAAATGCCTATCGGCACCTATATCTAAAATGCCTATCGGCACCTATTTTTGAAATACCTATCGGAAACTACATATAAAATTCCTATCAGCACCTATATTTGAAATGCCTATCGGCAACCATATCTGGAATGCCTATCGGCACCTATATTTGAAATGCCTATCGGCTTCTATATCTGATATGCCTATCGGCACCTATTTTTAAAATGCCAATCGGCAACTATATCTGAAATGCCTATCGGCACCTATATCTGAAATGTCTACCGGCACCTATATCTGAAATGCCTTTCGGCATTTATATCTGAAATGCCTATCGACACCTATATTTGAAATGCCTATCGGCACCTATATTTTAAATGTCTATCGGCAACTATATCTGATATGCCTATCGGAACCTATATCTGAAATGCCCATCGGCACCTATTTTTGAAATGCCTATCGGAAACTACATATAAAATGCCTAACGGCACCTATTTTTAAAATGCCAATCGGCAACTATATCTGAAATGCCTATCGGCACCTATATATTAAAATGCCCATCGGTACCTATTTTTGAAATGCCTATCGGAAACTACATCTGAAATGCCTATCAGCACTTATATTTGAAATGCCTATCGGCAACAATATCTGGAATGCCTATCGGCACCTATATTTGAAATGCCTATCGGCTTCTATATCAGAAATGCCTATCGGCACCTATTTTTAAAATGCCAATCGGCAACTAGATCTGAAATGCCTATCGGCACCTATATCTGAAATGCCTATCGGCACCTATTTTTGAAATGCCTTTCGGAAACTACATCTGAAATGCCTGTATGCTCCTATATTTGAAATGCCTATCGGCAACCATATCTTAAATGCCTATCGACACCTATATTTGAAATACCTATCGGCTTCTATATCTGAAATGCCTATCGGCACCTGTTTTTAAAATGCCAATAGGCAACTATATCTGGAATGCCTATCGGCACCTATATCTGAAATGCCTATCGGCATCAATTTTTGAAATGCCTTTCGGAAACTACATCTAAAATGCCTATTAGCACCTATATTTGAAATGCCTGTCGGCAACCATATCTGGAATGCCTATCGGTACCTATATTTGAAATGCCTATCGGCTTCTATATCTGAAATGCCTGTCGGCACCTTTTTTTAAAATGCCAATCGGCAACTATATCTGAAATGCCTATCGGCACCTATATCTGAAATGCCTATCGGCACCTATTTTTGAAATGCCTATCTGAAACTACATCTGAAATGCTTATCAGCACCTATATTTGAAATGCCTATCGGTAACCATATCTGAAATGCCTATCGTCACCTATATTTGAAATACCTATCGGCTTCTATAACTGAAATACCTATCGGCACCTATTTTTAATATGCCAATCGGTAACTATATCTGAAATGCTTATCGGCACCTATATCTGAAATCCCTATCGGCACCAATTTTTTAAATGCCTATCGGAAACTACATCTGGAATGCCTATCAGCACCTATATTTGAAATGCCTATCGGCAACCGTATCTGGAATGCCTATCGGCACCTATATTTGAAATGCCTATCGGCAACCATATCTAAAATGCCTATCGACACCTATATTTGAAATACCTATCGGCTTCTATATCTGAAATGCCTATCGGCACCTATTTTTAAAATGCCAATCGTCAACTATATCTGAAATGCCTATCGGCACCTATATCTGAAATGCCTATCGGCACCTATTTTTGAAATGCCTATCGGAAACTACATCTGAAATGCCTATCAGCACCTATATTTGAAATGCCTATCGGCAACCATATCTGAAATGCTTATCGACACCTATATTTGAAATACCTATCGGCTTCTATATCTGAAATGCCTATCAACACCTATTTTTAAAATGCCAATCGGCAACTATATCTGAAATGCCTATCGGCACCTATATCTGAAATGCCTATCGGCACCAATTTTTGAAATGCCTATCTGAAACTACATCTGAAATGCCTATCAGCACCTATATTTGAAATGCCTATCGGCAACCATATCTGGAATGCCTATCGGCTCCTAAATATGAAATGCCTATCGGCTTCTATATCTGAAATGCCTATCGGCACCTATTTTTAAAATGCCAATCGGCAACTATATCTGAAATGCCTATCGGCAACCATATCTGGAATGCCTATCGGCACCTATATTTGAAATGCCTATCGGCAACCATATCTAAAATGCCTATCGACACCTATATTTAAAATACCTATCGGTTTCTATATCTGAAATGCCTATCGGCACCTATCTTTGAAATGTCAATCGTCAACTATATCTGAAATGCCTATCGGCACCTATATCTGAAGTGCGTATCGGCCACTTATTTTTGAAATGCCTATCGGAAACTACATCTGAAATGCCTATCAGCACCTATATTTGAAATGCCTATCGGCAACCATATTTGGAATGCCTATCGGCACCTATATTTGAAATGCCTATCGGCTACTATATCTGAAATGCCTATCGGCATATATTTTTAAAATGCCAATCGGCAACTATATCTAAAGTGCCTATCGGCACCTATATCTGAAATGCCTATCGGCACCTATTTTTGAAATGCCTATCGAAAACTACATCTGAAATGCCTATCAGCGCCTATATTTGAAATGCCGATCGGCAACCACATCAGAAATGCCTATCGGCACCTTTATCTGAAATTTCTTTTGGCATTTATATCTGAAATGCCTATCGACACCTATATTTGAAATGCCTAACGGCACCTATTTTTAAAATGCCAATCGGCGACTATATCTGAAATGCCTATCGGCACCTATATCTTAAATGCCTATCGGCACCTATTTTTGAAATGCCTATCGGAAACTACATCTGAAATGCCTATCAGCACCTATATTTGAAATGCCTATCGGCAACCATATTTGAAATGCCTATCGACACCTATAATCGAAATACCTATCGGCTTCTACATCTGAAATGCCTATCAGCACCTATATTTGAAATGCCTATCGGCAAACATATCTGAAATGCCTATCGACACCTATATTTGAAATATCTATCGGCTTCTATATCTGAAATGCCTATCGGCACCTATTTTTAAAATGCCAATCGGCAACCATATCTGAAATGCCTATCGGCACCTATTTTTGAAATGCCTATCGGAAACTATATCTTAAATGCCTAACGGCACCAATTTTTAAAATGCCAATCGGCAACTATATCTGAAATGCCTATCGGCACCTATATCTGAAATGCCTATCGGCACCTATTTTTGAAATGCCTATCGACACCTATATTTGAAATACCTATCGGCTTCTATATCTGAAATGCCTATCAACACCTATTTTTAAAATGCCAATCGGCAACTATATCTGAAATGCCTATCGGCACCAATTTTTGAAATGCCTATCGGAAACTACATCTGAAATGCCTATCAGCACCTATATTCGAAATGCCTATCGGCAACCATATCTGGAATGCTTATCGGCACCTATATTTGAAATGCCTATCGGCTTCTATATCTAAAATGCCTATCGGCACCTATTTTTAAAATGCCAATCGGCAACTATATCTGAAAAGCCTATCGGCACCTATATCTGAAATGCCTATCGGCACCTATTTTTGAAATGCCTATCGAAAACTACATCTGAAATGCCTATCAGCACCTATATTTGAAATGCCTATCGGCAACCATATCTGAAATGCCTATCGACACCTATATTTGAAATACCTATCGGCTTCTATATCTGAAATGCCTATCAACACCTATTTTTAAAATGCCAATCGGCAACTATATCTAAAATGTCTATCGGCAGCTATATCTGAAATGCCTATCGGCACCAATTTTGTAATGCCTATCGGAAACTACATCTGAAATGTCTATCAGCACCTATATTTTAAATGCCTATCGGCAACCATATTTGGAATGCCTATCGGCACCTATATTTGAAATGCCTATCTGCTTCTATATCTGAAATGCCTATCGGCACCTATTTTTAAAATGCCAATCGGCAACTATATTTGAAGTGCCTATCGGCACCTATATCTGAAATGCCTATCGGCACCTATTTTTGAAATGCCTATCTAAAACTACATCTGAAATGCCTATCAGCACCTATATTTGAAATGCCTATCGGCAACCACATCAGAAATGCCTATCGGCACCTTTATCTGAAATTCCTTTCGGCATTTATATCTGAAATGCCTATCGACACCTATATTTGAAATGCCTATCGGCACCTATATTTTAAATGCCTATCGGCAACTATATCTGATATGCCTATCGGCACCTATATCTGAAATGCCTATCGGCACCTATTTTTGAAATGCCTATCGGAAACTACATCTAAAATGCCTAACGGCACCTATTTTTAAAATGCCAATCGGCGACTATATCTGAAATGCCTATCGGCACATATATCTGAAATGCCTATCGGCACCTATTTTTGAAATGCCTATCGGAAACTACATCTGAAATGCCTATCAGCACCTATATTTGAAATGCCTATCGGCAACCATATCTGAAATGCCTATCGACACCTATATTTGAAATACCTATCGGCTTCTACATCTGAAATGCCTATCGGCACCTATTTTTGAAATGCCTATCGGAAACTACATCTTAAATGCCTAACAGCACCTATTTTTAAAATGCCAATCGGCAACTATATCTGAAATGCCTATAGGCACCCATATCTGAAATGCCTATCGGCACCAATTTTTGAGATGCCTATCGGAAACTACATCTGAAATGCCTATCAGCACCTATATTTGAAATGCCTATCGGCAACCATATCTGGAATGCTTCTCGGCACCTATATTTGAAATGCCTATCGGCTTCTATATCTAAAATGCCTATCGGCACCTATTTTTAAAATGCTAATCGGCAACTATATCTGAAAAGCCTATCGGCATCTATATCTGAAATGCCTATCGGCACCTATTTTTGAAATGCCTATCGGAAACTACATCTGAAATGCCTATCAGCACCTATATTTGAAATGCCTATCGGCAACCATATCTGGAATGCCTATCGGCACCTATATTTGAAATGCCTATCGGCTTCTATATCTGAAATGCCTATCAGCACCTATTTTTAAAATGCCAATCGGCAACTATATCTGAAATGCCTATCGGCACCTATATCTGAAATGCCTATCGGCATCAATTTTTGAAATGCCTATCGGAAACTACATCTAAAATGCCTATCAGCACCTATATTTGAAATGCCTATCGGCAACTATATCTGGAATGCCTATCGGCACCTATATTTGAAATGCCTATCGGCTTCTATATCTGAAATGCCTATCAGCACCTATTTTTAAAATGCCAATTGGCAACTAAATCTGAAATGCCTATCCGCACCTATATCTGAAATGCCTATCGACACCTATATTTGAAATGCCTATCGGCTTCTATATCTGAAATGTCTATCGCACCTAATTTTAAAATGCCAATCGGCAACTATATCTGAAATGCCTATCGGCACCTATATCTGAAATGCCTATCGGCACCTATTTTTGAAATGCCTATCGGAAACTACATCTGAAATGCCTATCAGCACCTATATTTGAAATGCCTATCGGCAACTATATCTGAAATGCCTATCGGCACCTATATCTGAAATGCCTATCGGCATCAAATTTTGAAATGCCTATCGGAAACTACATCTGGAATGCCTATCAGCACCTATATTTGAAATGCCCATCGGCAACCATATTTGGAATGCCTATCGGCACCTATATTGGAAATGCCTATCGGCTTCTATATCTGAAGTGCCTATCGGCACCTATTTTTAAAATGCCAATCGGCAACTATATCTGAAATGCCTATCGGCACCTATACCTGAAATGCCTATCGGCACCTATTTTTGAAATGCCTATCAGAAACTACATCTGAAATGTCTATCAGCACCTATAATTGAAATGCCTATCGGCAACCATATCTGAAATGCCTATCGGCTTCTATATCTGAAATGTCTATTGTCACCTATATCTAAAATGCCTATCGGCACCAATTTTTGAAATGCTTATCGGAAACTACATCTGAAATGCCTATCAGCACCTATATTTAAAATGCCTATCGGCAACCATATCTGGAATGCTTATCGGCACCTATATTTGAAATGCCTATCGGCTTCTATATCTGAAATGCCTATCGGCACATATTTTTAAAATGCCAATCGGCAACTATATCTGAAATGCCTATCGGCACCTATATCTGAAATGCCTATCGGCACCTATTTTTGAAATGCCTATCGGAAACTACATCTGAAATGCCTATCAGCACCTATATTTGAAATGCCTATCGGCAACTATATCTGAAATGCCTATCGGCACCTATATCTGAAATGCCTATCGGCATCAATTTTTGAAATGCCTATCGGAAACTACATCTGGAATGCCTATCAGCCCCTATATTTGAAATGCCCATCGGCAACCATATTTGGAATGCCTATCGGCACCTATATTGGAAATGCCTATCGGCTTCTATATCTGAAGTGCCTATCGGCACCTATTTTTAAAATGCCAATCGGCAACTATATCTGAAATGCCTATCGGCACCTATACCTGAAATGCCTATCGGCACCTATTTTTGAAATGCCTATCGGAAACTACATCTGAAATGTCTATCAGCACCTATAATTGAAATGCCTATCGGCAACCATATCTGAAATGCCTATCGGCTTCTATATCTGAAATGCCTATCGTCACCTATATCTAAAATGCCTATCGGCACCAATTTTTGAAATGCTTATCGGAAACTACATCTGAAATGCCTATCAGCACCTATATTTAAAATGCCTATCGGCAACCATATCTGGAATGCTTATCGGCACCTATATTTGAAATGCCTATCGGCTTCTATATCTGAAATGCCTATCGGCACATATTTTTAAAATGCCACTCGGCAACTATATCTGAAATGCCTATCGACACCTATATCTGAAATGCCTATCGGCACCTATTTTTGAAATGCCTATCGGAAACTACATCCTAAATGCCTATCAGCACCTATATTTGAAATGCCTATCGGCAACCATATCTGGAATGTCCATCGGCACCTATATTTTAAATGCCTATCGGCTACTATATCTGAAATGCCTATCGGCACCTATTTTTAAAATGCCAATCGGCAACTATATCTGAAATGCCTATCGGCACCTATATCTGAAATGCCTGTCGGCACCTATTTTTGAAATACCTATCGGAAACTACATCTGAAATGCCTATCAGCACCTATATTTGAAATGCCCATCGGCAACCATATCTGGAATGCCTATCGGCACCTATATTTGAAATGCCTATCGGATTCTATATCTGAAATGCCTATCGGCACCTATTTTTGAAATGCCTATCGGAAACTACATCTGAAATGCCTATCAGCACCTATATTTGAAATGCCCATCGGCAACCATATCTGGAATGCCTATCAGCACCTATATTTGAAATGCCTATCGTCAACCATATTTGGAATGCCTATCGGCACCTATATTTGAAATGCCTATCGGCTTCTATATCTGAAATGCCTATCGGCCCCTATTTTAATAATGCCAATCGGCAACTATATCTGAAATGCCTATCGGCACCTATATCTGAAATGCCTATCGGCATCAATTTTTGAAATGCCTATCGGAAACTACATCTAAAATGCCTATCAGCACCTATATTTGAAATGCCTATCGGCAACCATATCTGGTATGCCTATCGGCACCTATATTTGAAATGCCTATCGGCTTCTATATCTGAAATGCCTATCGGCACCTATTTTTAAAATGCCAATTGGCAACTATATCTGAAAAGCCTATCCGCACCTATATCTGAAATGCCTATCGGCACCTATTTTTGAAATGCCTATCGGAAACTACATTTGAAATGCCTATCAGCACCTATATTTGAAATGCCTATCGGCAAACATATCTGGAATACCTATCGACACCTATATTTGAAATGCCTATCGGGTTCTATATCTGAAATGCCTATCGCACCTATTTTTAAAATGCCAATCGGCAACTATATCTGAAATGCCTATCGGCACCTATATCTGAAATGCCTATCGGCACCTATTTTTGAAATGCCTATCGGAAACTACATCTGAAATGCCTATCAGCACCTATATTTGAAATGCCTATCGGCAACTATATCTGAAATGCCTATCGGCACCTATATCTGAAATGCCTATCGGCATCAATTTTTGAAATGCCTATCGGAAACTACATCTGGAATGCCTATCAGCACCTATATTTGAAATGCCCATCGGCAACCATATTTGGAATGCCTATCGGCACCTATATTTGAAATGCCTATCGACTTCTATATCTGAAGTGCCTATCGGCACCTATTTTTAAAATGCCAATCGGCAACTATATCTGAAATGCCTATCGGCACCTATACCTTGAAATGCCTATCGGCACCTATTTTAGAAATGCCTATCGGAAACTACATCTGAAATGTCTATCACTACTATAATTGAAATGCCTATCGGCAACCATATCTGAAATGCCTATCGGCTTCTATATCTGAAATGCTTATCGTCACCTATATCTAAAATGCCTATCGGCACCAATTTTTGAAATGCTTATCGGAAACTACATCTGAAATGCCTATCAGCACCTTTATTTAAAATGCCTATCGGCAACCATATCTGGAATGCTTATCGGCACCTATATTTGAAATGCTTATCGGCTTCTATATCTGAAATGCCTATCGGCACATATTTTTAAAATGCCAATCGGCAACTATATCTGAAATGCCTATCGGCACCTATATCTGAAATGCCTATCGGCACCTATTTTTGAAATGCCTATCGGTAACTACATCTTAAATGCCTATCAGCAGCTATATTTGAAATGCCTATCGGCAACCATATCTGGAATGCCCATCGGCACTTATATTTTAAATGCCTATCGGCTACTATATCTGAAATGCCTATCGGCACCTATTTTTAAAATGCCAATCGGCAACTATATCTGAAATGCCTATCGGCACCTATATCTGAAATGCCTGTCGGCACCTATTTTTGAAATGCCTATCGGAAACTACATCTGAAATGCCTATCAGCACCTTTATTTAAAATGCCTATCGGCAACCATATTTGGAATGCCTATCGGCACCTATATTTGAAATGCCTATTGGCACCTATATCTGAAATGCCTATCGGCACCAATTTTTGAAATGCCTATCGGAAACTACATCCGAAATGCCTATCAGCACCTATATATTAAATGCCTATCGGCAAACATATCTGGAATGCCTATCGGCACCTATATTTGAAATGCCTATCGGCTTCTATATCTGAAATGCCTATCAGCACCTATTTTTAAAATGCCAATTGGCAACTATATCTGAAATGCCTATCCGTACCTATATCTGAAATGCCTATCGGCACCTATTTTTGAAATGCCTATCGGTAACTACATCTGAAATGCCTATTAGCACCAATATTTGAAATGCCTATCGGAAATCATATCTGAAATGCCTATCGACACCTATATTTGAAATATCTATCGGCTTTTATATCTGAAATGCCTATCGGCACCTATTTTTAAAGTGCCAATCGGCAACTATATCTGAAGTGCCTATCGGCACCTATATCTGAAATGCCTATCGGCACCAATTTTTGAAATGCCTATCAGAAACTACATCTGAAATGCCTATCAGCACCTATATTTGAAATGCCTATCGGCAACCATATCTGGAATGCTTATCGGCACCTATATTTGAAATGCCTATGGGCTTCTATATCTGATATGCCTACCGGCACCTATTTTTAAAATGCCAATCGGCTTCTATATCTGAAATGCCTATCGACACCTATATCTTAAATGCCTATCATCAGCTATTTTTGAAATGCCTATCGGAAACTACATCTGAAATGCCTATCAGCACCTATATTTGAAATGCCTATCGGCAACCACATCTGAAATGCCTATCAGCACCTATATCTGAAATGCCTTTCGGCATTTATATCTGAAATGACTATCGACACCTATATTTGAAATGCCTATCGGCACCTATATTTTAAATGCCTATCGGCAACTATATCTGATATGCCTATCGGCACCTATATCTGAAATGCCTATCGGCATCTATTTTTGAAATACCTATCGGAAACTACATCTAAAATACCTATCGGCACCTATTTTTTAAATGCCAATCGGCAACTATATCTGAATTGCCTATCGGCACCTATATCTGAAATGCCTATCGGCACCTATTTTTGAAATGCCTATCGGAAACTACATCTGAAATGCCTATCAGCACCTATATTTGAAATGCCTATCGGCAACCATATCTGGAATGCCTATCGGCACCTATATTTGAAATGCCTATCGGCTTCTATATCTGAAATGCCTATAGACACCTATTTTTAAAATGCCAATTGGCAACTATATCTGAAATGCCTATCGGCACCTATATCTGAAATGCCTATCGGTACCTATTTTTGAAATGCCTATCGGAAACTACTTCTGAAATGCCTATCAGCACTTATATTTGAAATGCCTATCGGCAACCATATCTGGAATGCCTATCGGCACCTATATTTGAAATGCCTATCGGCTTCTATATCTGAAATGCCTATCGGCACCTATATCTGAAATGACAATCGGCACCAATTTTTGAAATGCCTATCGGAACCTATATCTGAAATGCCTATCGGCACCTATTTTTGAAATGCCTATCGAAAACTATATCTGAAAAGCCTATCAGCACCTATATTTGAAATGCCTATCGGCAACCACATCAGAAATGCCTAACGGCACCTATATCTGAAATGCCTTTCGGCATTTATATCTGAAATGCCTATCGACACCTATATTTGAAATTACTATCGGCACCTATATTTTAAATGCCTATCGGCAACTATATCTGATATGCCTATCGGCACCTATATGTGAAATGATTATCGGCACCTATTTTTAAAGTGCCAATCGGCAACTATATCTGAAGTGCCTATCGGCACCTATATCTGAAATGCCTATCGGCACCAATTTTTGATATGCCTATCAGAAACTACATCTGAAATGCCTATCAGCACCTATATTTGAAATGCCTATCGGCAACCATATCTGGAAAGCTTATCGGCACCTATATTTGAAATGCCTATGGGCTTCTATATCTAAAATGCCTATCGGCACCTATTTTTAAAATGCCAATCGGCAACTATATCTGGAATGCCTATCGGCACCTATATTTGAAATGCCTATCGGCTTCTATATCTGATATGCCTACCGGCACCTATTTTTAAAATGCCAATCGGCTTCTATATCTGAAATGCCTATCGACACCTATATCTTAAATGCCTATCATCACCTATTTTTGAAATGCCTATCGGAAACTACATCTGAAATGCCTATCAGCACCTATATTTGAAATGCCTATCGGCAACCACATCTGAAATGCCTATCAGCACCTATATCTGAAATGCCTTTCGGCATTTATATCTGAAATGACTATCGACACCTATATTTGAAATGCCTATCGGCACCTATATGTTAAATGCCTATCGGCAACTATATCTGATATGCCTATCGGCACCTATATCTGAAATGCCTATCGGCATCTATTTTTGAAATGCCTATCGGAAACTACATCTAAAATGCCTATCGGCACCTATTTTTAAAATGCCAATCGGCAACTATATCTGAATTGCCCATCGGCACCTATATCTGAAATGCCTATCGGCACCTATTTTTGAAATGCCTATCGGAAACTACTTCTGAAATGCCTATCAGCACTTATATTTGAAATGCCTATCGGCAACCATATCTGGAATGCCTATCGGCACCTATATTTGAAATGCCTATCGGCTTCTATATCTGAAATGCCTATAGACACCTATTTTTAAAATGCCAATTGGCAACTATATCTGAAATGCCTATCGGCACCTATATCTGAAATGCCTATCGGTACCTATTTTTGAAATGCCTATCGGAAACTACTTCTGAAATGCCTATCAGCACTTATATTTGAAATGCCTATCGGCAACCATATCTGGAATGCCTATCGGCACCTATATTTGAAATGCCTATCGGCTTCTATATCTGAAATGCCTATCGGCACCTATATCTGAAATGACAATCGGCACCAATTTTTGAAATGCCTATCGGAACCTATATCTGAAATGCCTATCGGCACCTATTTTTGAAATGCCTATCGAAAACTATATCTGAAAAGCCTATCAGCACCTATATTTGAAATGCCTATCGGCAACCACATCAGAAATGCCTATCGGCACCTATATCTGAAATGCCTTTCGGCATTTATATCTGAAATGCCTATCGACACCTATATTTGAAATTTCTATCGGCACCTATATTTTAAATGCCTATCGGCAACTATATCTGATATGCCTATCGGCACCTATATGTGAAATGATTATCGGCACCTATTTTTGAAATGCCTATCGGAAACTACATCTAAAATGCCTATCGGCACCTATTTTTAAAATGCCAATCGGCAACTATATCTGTAATGCCTATCGGCACCTATATCTGAAATGCCTATCGGCACCTATATCTGCAATGCCTATCGGCACCTATTTTTGAAATGCCTATCGGAAACTACATCTGAAATGCCTATCAGCCACAATATTTGAACTGCCTATCGGAAAACATATCTGAAATGCCTATCGACACCTATATATGAAATACCTATCGGCTTCTATATCTGAAATGCCTATCGGCACCTATTTTTAAAATGCCAATCGGCAACTATATCTGAAATGCCTATCGGCACCTATACTGAAATGCCTATCGGCACCAATTTTTGAAATGCCTATCGGAAACTACATCTGAAATGCCTATCAGCACCTATATTTGAAATGCCTAACGGCAACTATATCTGGAATGCCTATCGGCACCTATATTTGAAATGCCTATCGGCTTCTATATCTGAAATGCCTATCGGCACCTATTTTTAAAATGCCAATTGGCAACTATATCTGAAAAGCCTATCCGCACCTATATCTGAAATGCCTATCGGCACCTATTTTTGAAATGCCTATCGGAAACTACATTTGAAATGCCTATCAGCACCTATATTTGAAATGCCTATCGGCAAACATATCTGGAATGCCTATCGACACCTATATTTGAAATGCCTATCGGGTTCTATATCTGAAATGCCTATCGCACCTATTTTTAAAATGCCAATCGGCAACCATATCTGAAATGCCTATCGGCACCTATATCTGAAATGCCTATCGGCACCTATTTTTGAAATGCCTATCGGAAACTACATCTGAAATGCCTATCAGCACCTATATTTGAAATGCCTATCGGCAACTATATCTGAAATGCCTATCGGCACCTATATCTGAAATGCCTATCGGCATCAATTTTTGAAATGCCTATCGGAAACTACATCTGGAATGCCTATCAGCACCTATATTTGAAATGCCCATCGGCAACCATATTTGGAATGCCTATCGGCACCTATATTTGAAATGCCTATCGGCTTCTATATCTGAAGTGCCTATTGGCACCTATTTTTAAAATGCCAATCGGCAACTATATCTGAAATGCCTATCGGCACCTATACCTTGAAATGCCTATCGGCACCTATTTTAGAAATGCCTATCGGAAACTACATCTGAAATGTCTATCAGCACCTATAATTGAAATGCTTATCGGCAACCATATCTGAAATGCCTATCGGCTTCTATATCTGAAATGCCTATCGTCACCTATATCTAAAATGCCTATCGGCACCAATTTTTGAAATGCTTATCGGAAACTACATCTGAAATGCCTATCAGCACCTTTATTTAAAATGCCTATCGGCAACCATATCTGGAATGCTTATCGGCACCTATATTTAAAATGCTTATCGGCTTCTATATCTGAAATGCCTATCGGCACATATTTTTAAAATGCCAATCGGCAACTATATCTGAAATGCCTATCGGCACCTATATCTGAAATGCCTATCGGCACCTATTTTTGAAATGCCTATCGGAAACTACATCTTAAATGCCTATCAGCACCTATATTTGAAATGCCTATCGGCAACCATATCAGGAATGCCCATCGGCACCTATATTTTAAATGCCTATCGGCTACTATATCTGAAATGCCTATCGGCACCTATTTTTAAAATGCCAATCGGCAACTATATCTGAAATGCCTATCGGCACCTATATCTGAAATGCCTGTCGGCACCTATTTTTGAAATGCCTATCGGAAACTACATCTGAAATGCCTATCAGCACCTATATTTGAAATGCCCATCGGCAACCATATCTGAAATGCCTATCGGCACCTATATTTGAAATACCTATCGGATTCTATATCTGAAATGCCTATCGGCACCTATTTTTGAAATGCCTATCGGAAACTACATCTGAAATGCCTATCAGCACCTATATTTGAAATGCCCATCGGCAACCATATCTGGAATGCCTATCAGCACCTATATTTGAAATGCCTATCGGCAACCATATTTGGAATGCCTATCGGCACCTATATTTGAAATGCCTATTGGCACCTATATCTGAAATGCCTATCGGCACCAATTTTTGAAATGCCTATCGGAAACTACATCCCAAATGCCTATCAGCACCTATATATTAAATGCCTATCGGCAACCATATCTGGAATGCCTATCGGCACCTATATTTGAAATGCCTATCGGCTTCTATATCTGAAATGCCTATCGGCACCTATTTTTAAAATGCCAATTGGCAACTATATCTGAAATGCCTATCCGTACCTATATCTGAAATGCCTATCGGCACCTATTTTTGAAATGCCTATCGGTAACTACATCTGAAATGCCTATCAGCACCAATATTTGAGATGCCTATCGGAAATCATATCTGAAATGCCTATCGACACCTATATTTGAAATATCTATCGGCTTTTATATCTGAAATGCCTATCGGCACCTATTTTTAAAGTGCCAATCGGCAACTATATCTGAAGTGCCTATCGGCACCTATATCTGAAATGCCTATCGGCACCAATTTTTGAAATGCCTATCAGAAACTACATCTGAAATGCCTATCAGCACCTATATTTGAAATGCCTATCGGCAACCATATCTGGAATGCTTATCGGCACCTATTTTTGAAATGCCTATGGGCTTCTATATCTAAAATGCCGATCGGCACCTATTTTTAAAATGCCAATCGGCAACTATATCTGAAGTGCCTATCGGCACCTATATCTGAAATGCCTATCGGCACCAATTTTTGAAATGCCTATCTGAAACTACATCTGAAAGTCCTATCAGCACCTATGTTTGAAATGCCTATCAGCAACCATATCTGGAATGCCTATCGGCACCTATATTTGAAATGCCTATCGGCTTCTATATCTGATATGCCTACCGGCACCTATTTTTAAAATGCCAATCGGCTACTATATCTGAAATGCCTATCGACACCTATATCTTAAATGCCTATCATCACCTATTTTTGAAATGCCTATCGGAAACTACATCTGAAATGCCTATCAGCACCTATATTTGAAATGCCTATCGGCAACCACATCTGAAATGCCTATCAGCACCTATATCTGAAATGCCTTTCGGCATTTATATCTGAAATGACTATCGACACCTATATTTGAAAATGCCTATCGGCACCTATATTTTAAATGCCTATCGGCAACTATATCTGATATGCCTATCGGCACCTATATCTGAAATGCCTATCGGCACATATTTTTGAAATGCCTATCGGAAACTACATCTAAAATGCCTATCGGCACCTATTTTTAAAATGCCAATCGGCAACTATATCTGAATTGCCTATCGGCACCTATATCTGAAATGCCTATCGGCACCTATTTTTGAAATGCCTATCGGAAACTACATCTGAAATGCCTATCAGCACCTATATTTGAAATGCCTATCGGCAACCATATCTGGAATGCCTATCGGCACCTATATTTGAAATGCCTATCGGCTTCTATATCTGAAATGCCTATAGACACCTATTTTTAAAATGCCAATTGGCAACTATATCTGAAATGCCTATCGGCACCTATATCTGAAATGCTTATCGGTACCTATTTTTGAAATGCCTATCGGAAACTACTTCTGAAATGCCTATCAGCACTTATATTTGAAATGCCTATCGGCAACCATATCTGGAATGCCTATCGGCACCTATATTTGAAATGCCTATCGGCTTCTATATCTGAAATGCCTATCGGCACCTATATCTGAAATGACAATCGGCACCAATTTTTGAAATGCCTATCGGCACCTATATCTGAAATGCCTATCGGCAACCACTTCAGAAATGCCTATCGGCACCTATATCTAAAATGCCTTTCGGCATTTATATCTGAAATGCCTATCGACACCTATATTTGAAATTACTATCGGCACCTATATTTTAAATGCCTATCGGCAACTATATCTGATATGCCTATCGGCACCTATATGTGAAATGATTATCGGCACCTATTTTTGAAATGCCTATCGGAAACTACATCTAAAATGCCTATCGGCACCTATTTTTAAAATGCCAATCGGCAACTATATCTGTAATGCCTATCGGCACCTATATCTGAAATGCCTATCGGCACCTATATCTGAAATGCCTATCGGCACCTATTTTTGAAATGCCTATCGGAAACTACATCTGAAATGCCTATCAGCCACAATATTTGAAATGCCTATCGGAAAACATATCTGAAATGCCTATCGACACCTATATTTGAAATACCTATCGGCTTCTATATCTGAAATGCCTATCGGCACCTATTTTTAAAATGCCAATTGGCAACTATATCTGAAATGCCTATCGGCACCTATACTGAAATGCCTATCGGCACCAATTTTTGAAATGCCTATCGGAAACTACATCTGAAATGCCTATCAGCACCTATATTTGAAATGCCTAACGGCAACCATATCTGGAATGCCTATCGGCACCTATATTTGAAATGCCTATCGGCTTCTATATCTGAAATGCCTAACGGCAACCATATCTGGAATGCCTATCGGCACCTATATTTGAAATGCCTATCGGCTTCTATATCTGAAATGCCTATCGGCACCTATTTTTAAAATGCCAATCGGAAACTATATCTGAAATGCCTATCGGCACCTATATCTGAAATGCCTACCGGCACCTATTTATGAAATGCTTTTCGAAAACTACATCTGAAATGCCTCTCTGCTCCTATATTTGAAATGCCTATCGGCAACCATATCTGAAATGCCTATCGACACCTATATTTGAAATACCTATCGGCTTCTATATCTGAAATGCCTATCGGCACCTGTTTTTAAAATGCCAATCGGCAACTATATCTGAAATGCCTATCGGCACCTATATCTGAAATGCCTATCGGCATCAATTTTTGAAATGCCTATCGTAAACTACATCTAAAATGCCTATCAGCACCTATATTTGAAATGCTTATCGGCAACCATATCTGGAATGCCTATCGGCACTTATATTTGAAATGCCTGTCGGCATCTATATCTGAAATGCCTATCGGCACCTATTTTTAAAATGCCAATTGTCAACTATATCTGAAATGCCTATCGGCACCTATATCTGAAATGCCTATCGGCACCTATTTTTGAAATGCCTATCGGAAACTACATCTGAAATGCCTATCAGCACCTATATTTGAAATGCCTATCGGCAAACATATCTGGATTGCCCATCGGCACCTATACTTGAAATGCCTGTCGGCTTCTATATCTGAAATGCCTATTGACAACTATTTTTAAAATGCCAATCGGCAACTATATCTGAAATGCCTATCGGCACCTATATCTGATATGCCTATCGGCACCAATTTTTGAAATGCCTATCGGAAACTACATCTGAAATGCCTATCAGCACCTATATTTAAAATGCCTATCGGCAACAATATCTGGAATGCCTATCGGCACCTATATTTGAAATGCCTATCGGCTCTATATCTGAAATGCCTATCGGCACCTATTTTTAAAATGCCAATCGGCAACTATATCTGAAATGCCTATCGGCACCCATATCTGAAATGCCTATCGGCAATTATTTTTGAAATGCCTATCGAAAACTACATCTGAAAAGCCTATCAGCACCTATATTTGAAATGCCTATCGGCAACCACATCAGAAATGCCTATCGGCACCTATATCTGAAATGCCTTTCGGCATTTATATCTGAAATGCCTATCGACACCTATATTTGAAATTACTATCGGCACCTATATTTTAAATGCCTATCGGCAACTATATCTGATATGCCTATCGGCACCTATATGTGAAATGATTATCGGCACATATTTTTGAAATGCCTATCGGAAACTACATCTAAAATGCCTATCGGCACCTATTTTTAAAATGCCAATCGGCAACTATATCTGTAATGCCTATCGGCACCTATATCTGAAATGCCTATCGGCACCTATATCTGAAATGCCTATCGGCACCTATTTTTGAAATGCCTATCGGAAACTACATCTGAAATGCCTATCAGCCACAATATTTGAAATGCCTATCGGAAAACATATCTGAAATGCCTATCGACACCTATATTTGAAATACCTATCGGCTTCTATATCTGAAATGCCTATCGGCACCTATTTTTAAAATGCCAATCGGCAACTATATCTGAAATGCCTATCGGCACCTATACTGAAATGCCTATCGGCACCAATTTTTGAAATGCCTATCAGAAACTACATCTGAAATGCCTATCAGCACCTATATTTGAAATGCCTAACGGCAACAATATCTGGAATGCCTATCGGCACCTATATTTGAAATGCCTATCGGCTTCTATATCTGAAATGCCTAACGGCAACCATATCTGAAATGCCTATCGGCACCTATATTTGAAATGCCTATCGGCTTCTATATCTGAAATGCCTATTGGCACCTATTTTTAAAATGCCAATCGGCAACTATATCTGAAGTGCCTATCGGCATATATATCTGAAAGGCCTATCGGCACTTATTTTTGAAATGCCTATCGGAAACTACATCTGAAATGCCTATCAGCACCTATATTTGAAATGCCTATCGGCAACCACATCAGAAGTGCCTATCAGCACCTATATCTGAAATGCCTTTCGGCATTTATTTCTGAAATGCCTATCGACACCTATATTTGAAATGCCTATCGGCACCTATATTTTAAATGCCTATCGGCAACTATATCTGATATGCCTATCGGCACCTATATCTGAAATGCCTATCGGCACCTATTTTTGAAATGCCTATCGGAAACTACATCTAAAATGCCTATCGGCACCTATTTTTAAAATGCCAATCGGCAACTATATCTGAAATGCCTATCGGCACCTATATCTGAAATGTCTATCGGCACCTATTTTTGAAATGCCTATCGGAAACTACATCTGAAATGCCTATCAGCACCTATATTTGAAATGCCTATCGGCAACCCTATCTGGAATGCCTATCGGCACCTATATTTGAAATGCCTATCGGCTTTTATATCTGAAATGCCTATAGACACCTATTTTTAAAATGCCAATTGGCAACTATATCTGAAATGCCTATCGGCACCTATATCTGAAATGCCTATCGGTACCTATTTTGGAAATGCCTATCGGAAACTACTTCTGAAATGCCTATCAGCACTTATATTTGAAATGCCTATCGGCAACCATATCTGGAATGCCTATCGGCCCTATATTTGAAATGCCTATCGGCTTCTATATCTGAAATGCCTATCGGCACCTATTTTTAAAATGCCAATCGGAAACTATATCTGAAATGCCTATCGGCACCTATATCTGAAATGCCTATCGGCACCTATTTATAAAATTCTTTTCGAAAACTACATCTGAAATGCCTATCTGCTCTTATATTTGAAATGCCTATCGGCAACAATATCTGAAATGCCTATCGACACCTATATTTGAAATACCTATCGGCTTCTATATCTGAAATGCCTATCGGCGCCTGTTTTTAAAATGCCAATCGGCAACTATATCTGAAATGCCTATCGGCATCAATTTTTCAAATGCCTATCGGAAACTACATCTAAAATGCCTATCAGCACCTATATTTGAAATGCTTATCGGCAACCATATCTGGAATGCCTATCGGCACCTATATTAGAAATGCCTATCGGTTCTATATCTTAAATGCCTAACGGCAACCATATCTGGAATGCCTATCGGCACCTATATTTGAAATGCCTATCGGCTTCTATATCTGAAATGCCTAACGGCAACCAAATCTGGAATGCCTATCGGCACCTATATTTGAAATGCCTATCGGCTTCTATATCTGAAATGCCTATCGGCACCTATTTTTAAAATGCCAATCGGCAACTATATCTGAAGTGCCTATCGGCACCTATATCTGAAATGCCTATCGGCACCAATTTTTGAAATGCCTATCGGAAACTACATCTGAAATGCCTATCAGCACCTATATTTGAAATGTCTAACGGCAACCATATCTGGAATGCCTATCGGCACCTATATTTGAAATGCCTATCGGCTTCTATATCTGATATGCCTATCGGCACCTATTTTTAAAATGCCAATCGGCAACTATATCTGAAATGCCTATCGACACCTATATCTGAAATGCCTATCGGCACCTATTTTTGAAATGCCTATCGGAAACTACATCTGAAATGCCTATCAGCACCTATATTTGAAATGCCTATCGGCAACCATATCTGAAATGCCTATCGACCCCTACATTTGAAATACCTATCGGCTTTTATATCTGAAATGCCTATCGGCACCTATTTTTAAAATGCCAATCGGTAACTATATCTGAAATGCCTATCGGCACCTATATCTGAAATGCCTATCGGCACCAATTTTTGAAATGCCTATCAGAAACTACATCTGGAATGCCTATCAGCACCTATATTTGAAATGCCTATCGGCAAACATATCTGGATTGCCTATCGGCACCTATATTTGAAATGCCTGTCGGCTTCTATATCTGAAATGCCTATTGACAACTATTTTTAAAATGCCAATCGGCAACTATATTTGAAATGCCTATCGGTACCTATATCTGATATGCCTATCGGCACCAATTTTTGAAATGCCTATCGGAAACTACATCTGAAATGCCTATCAGCACCTATATTTGAAATGCCTGTCGGCAACAATATCTGGAATGCCTATCGGCACCTATATTTGAAATGCCTATCGGCTCTATATCTGAAATGCCTATCGGCACCTATTTTTAAAATGCCAATCGGCAACTATATCTGAAGTGCCTATCGGCACCCATATCTGAAATGCCTATCGGCACCTATTTTTGAAATGCCTATCGAAAACTACATCTGAAATGCCAATCAGCACCTATATTTGAAATGCCTATCGGCAACCACATCAGAAATGCCTATCGGCACCTATATCTGAAATGCCTTTCGGCATTTATATCTGAAATGCCTATCGACACCTATATTTGAAATTACTATCGGCACCTATATTTTAAATGCCTATCGGCAACTATAACTGATATGCCTATCGGCACCTATATGTGAAATGATTATCGGCACCTATTTTTGAAATGCCTATCGGAAACTACATCTAAAATGCCTATCGGCACCTATTTTTAAAATGCCAATCGGCAACTATATCTGAAATGCCTATCGGCACCTATATCTAAAATGCCTATTGGCACCTATTTTTGAAATGCCTATCGGAAACTACATCTGAAATGCCTATCAGCACCTATATTTGAAATGCCTATCGGCAACCATATATGAAATCCCTATCGACACCTATTTTTGAAATACCTATCGGCTTCTATATCTGAAATGCCTATCGGCACCTATTTTTAAAATGCCAATCGGCAACTATATCTGAAATGCCTTTTGGCACCTATATCTGAAATGCCTATCGGCACCAATTTTTGAAATGCCTATCGGAAACTACATCTGAAATGCCTATCAGCACCTATATTTGAAATGCCTATCGGCAACCATATCTGGAATGCTTATCGGCACCTATATTTGAAATGCCTATCGGCTTCCATATCTGAAATGCCTACCGGCACCTATTTTTAAAATGTCAATCGGCCACCTTATCTGAAATGCCTATCGGCACCTATATCTAAAATGCCTATCGGCACCTATTTTTGAAATGCCTATCGGGAACTACATCTGAAATGCCTATTAGCACCTATATTTGAAATGCCTTTCGGCAACCATATCTGGAATGCCTATCGGCACCTATATTTGAAATGCCTATCGGCTTCTATATCTGAAATGCCTATCTACACCTTTATCTGAAATGCCTATCGGCACCTATTTTTGAAATGCCTATCGGAAACTACATCTGAAATGCCCATCAGCACCTATATTTGAAATGCCTATCGGCAACCATATCTGAAATGCCTATCGACACTTATTTTTAAAATGCTATTCGGCAACTATATCTGAAATGCCTATCGGCACCTATATCTGAAATGCCTATCGGCACCTATTTTTGAAATGCCTATCGGAAACTACATCTGAAATGCCTATCAGCACCTATTTTTGAAATGCCTATCTGCAACCATATCTGGAATGCCTATCGGCACCTATATTTGAAATGCCTATCGGCTTCTATATCTGAAATGTCTATCGGCGCCTATTTTTAAAATGCCAATCGGCAACTATATCTGAAGTGCCTATCGGCACCTATATCTGAAATGCCTATCGGCACCTATTTTTGAAATGCCTATCGAAAACTACATCTGAAATGCCTAATAGCACCTATATTTGAAATGCCTATCGGCAACCACATCAGCAATGCCTATCGGCACCTATATCTGAAATGCCTATCGGCACCTATTTTTGAAATGCCTATCGGAAACTACATCTGAAATGCCTATCAGCACCTATATTTTAAATGCCTATCGGCAACCATATCTGGAATGCCTATCGGCACCTATATTTGAAATGCCTATCGGCTTCTATATCTGAAATGCCTATAGACACCTATTTTTAAAATGCCAATTGGCAACTATATCTGAAATGCCTATCGGCACCTATATCTGAAATGCCTATCGGTACCTATTTTTGAAATGCCTATCGGAAACTACTTCTGAAATGCCTATCAGCACTTATATTTGAAATGCCTATCGGCAACCATATCTGGAATGCCTATCGGCACCTATATTTGAAATGCCTATCGGCTTCTATATCTGAAATGCCTATCGGCACCTATTTTTAAAATGCCAATTGGAAACTATATCTGAAATGCCTATCGGCACCTATATCTGAAATGCCTACCGGCACCTATTTATGAAATGCTTTTCGAAAACTACATCTGAAATGCCTATCTGCTCCTATATTTGAAATGCCTAGCGGCAACCATATCTGAAATGCCTATCGACACCTATATTTGAAATACCTATCGGCTTCTATATCTGAAATGCCTATCGGCACCTGTTTTTAAAATGCCAATCGGCAACTATATCTGAAATGCCTTTCGGCACCTATATCTGAAATGCCTATCGGCATCAATTTTTGAAATGCCTATCGTAAACTACATCTAAAATGCCTATCAGCACCTATATTTGAAATGCTTATCGGCAACCATATCTGGAATGCCTATCGGCACTTATATTTGAAATGCCTGTCGGCATCTATATCTGAAATGCCTATCGGCACCTATTTTTAAAATGCCAATTGTCAACTATATCTGAAATGCCTATCGGCACCTATATCTGAAATGCCTATCGGCACCTATTTTTGAAATGCCTATCGGAAACTACATCTGAAATGCCTATCAGCACCTATATTTGAAATGCCTATCGGCAAACATATCTGGATTGCCCATCGGCACCTATACTTGAAATGCCTGTCGGCTTCTATATCTGAAATGCCTATTGACAACTATTTTTAAAATGCCAATCGGCAACTATATCTGAAATGCCTATCGGCACCTATATCTGATATGCCTATCGGCACCAATTTTTGAAATGCCTATCGGAAACTACATCTGAAATGCCTATCAGCACCTATATTTAAAATGCCTATCGGCAACAATATCTGGAATGCCTATCGGCACCTATATTTGAAATGCCTATCGGCTCTATATCTGAAATGCCTATCGGCACCTATTTTTAAAATGCCAATCGGCAACTATATCTGAAATGCCTATCGGCACCCATATCTGAAATGCCTATCGGCAATTATTTTTGAAATGCCTATCGAAAACTACATCTGAAAAGCCTATCAGCACCTATATTTGAAATGCCTATCGGCAACCACATCAGAAATGCCTATCGGCACCTATATCTGAAATGCCTTTCGGCATTTATATCTGAAATGCCTATCGACACCTATATTTGAAATTACTATCGGCACCTATATTTTAAATGCCTATCGGCAACTATATCTGATATGCCTATCGGCACCTATATGTGAAATGATTATCGGCACATATTTTTGAAATGCCTATCGGAAACTACATCTAAAATGCCTATCGGCACCTATTTTTAAAATGCCAATCGGCAACTATATCTGTAATGCCTATCGGCACCTATATCTGAAATGCCTATCGGCACCTATATCTGAAATGCCTATCGGCACCTATTTTTGAAATGCCTATCGGAAACTACATCTGAAATGCCTATCAGCCACAATATTTGAAATGCCTATCGGAAAACATATCTGAAATGCCTATCGACACCTATATTTGAAATACCTATCGGCTTCTATATCTGAAATGCCTATCGGCACCTATTTTTAAAATGCCAATCGGCAACTATATCTGAAATGCCTATCGGCACCTATACTGAAATGCCTATCGGCACCAATTTTTGAAATGCCTATCGGAAACTACATCTGAAATGCCTATCAGCACCTATATTTGAAATGCCTAACGGCAACCATATCTGGAATGCCTATCGGCACCTATATTTGAAATGCCTATCGGCTTCTATATCTGAAATGCCTAACGGCAACCATATCTGAAATGCCTATCGGCACCTATATTTGAAATGCCTATCGGCTTCTATATCTGAAATGCCTATCGGCACCTATTTTTAAAATGCCAATCGGCAACTATATCTGAAGTGCCTATCGGCATATATATCTGAAAGGCCTATCGGCACCTATTTTTGAAATGCCTATCGGAAACTACATCTGAAATGCCTATCAGCACCTATATTTGAAATGCCTATCGGCAACCACATCAGAAGTGCCTATCAGCACCTATATCTGAAATGCCTTTCGGCATTTATTTCTGAAATGCCTATCGACACCTATATTTGAAATGCCTATCGGCACCTATATTTTAAATGCCTATCGGCAACTATATCTGAAATGCCTATCGGCACCTATATCTGAAATGCCTATCGGCACCTATTTTTGAAATGCCTATCGGAAACTACATCTAAAATGCCTATCGGCACCTATTTTTAAAATGCCAATCGGCAACTATATCTGAAATGCCTATCGGCACCTATATCTGAAATGCCTATCGGCACCTATTTTTGAAATGCCTATCGGAAACTACATCTGAAATGCCTATCAGCACCTATATTTGAAATGCCTATCGGCAACCCTATCTGGAATGCCTATCGGCACCTATATTTGAAATGCCTATCGGCTTTTATATCTGAAATGCCTATAGACACCTATTTTTAAAATGCCAATTGGCAACTATATCTGAAATGCCTATCGGCACCTATATCTGAAATGCCTATCGGTACCTATTTTTGAAATGCCCATCGGAAACTACTTCTGAAATGCCTATCAGCACTTATATTTGAAATGCCTATCGGCAACCATATCTGGAATGCCTATCGGCCCTATATTTGAAATGCCTATCGGCTTCTATATCTGAAATGCCTATCGGCACCTATTTTTAAAATGCCAATCGGAAACTATATCTGAAATGCCTATCGGCACCTATTTATAAAATGCTTTTCGAAAACTACATCTGAAATGCCTATCTGCTCTTATATTTGAAATGCCTATCGGCAACAATATCTGAAATGCCTATCGACACCTATATTTGAAATACCTATCGGCTTCTATATCTGAAATGCCTATCGGCACCTGTTTTTAAAATGCCAATCGGCAACTATATCTGAAATGCCTATCGGCATCAATTTTTCAAATGCCTATCGGAAACTACATCTAAAATGCCTATCAGCACCTATATTTGAAATGCTTATCGGCAACCATATCTGGAATGCCTATCGGCACCTATATTAGAAATGCCTATCGGTTCTATATCTGAAATGCCTAACGGCAACCATATCTGGAATGCCTATCGGCACCTATATTTGAAATGCCTATCGGCTTCTATATCTGAAATGCCTATCGGCACCTATTTTTAAAATGCCAATCGGCAACTATATCTGAAGTGCCTATCGGCACCTATATCTGAAATGCCTATCGGCACCAATTTTTGAAATGCCTATCGGAAACTACATCTGAAATGCCTATCAGCACCTATATTTGAAATGTCTAACGGCAACCATATCTGGAATGCCTATCGGCACCTATATTTGAAATGCCTATCGGCTTCTATATCTGATATGCCCATCGGCACCTATTTTTAAAATGCCAATCGGCAACTATATCTGAAATGCCTATCGGCACCTATTTATAAAATGCTTTTCGAAAACTACATCTGAAATGCCTATCTGCTCTTATATTTGAAATGCCTATCGGCAACAATATCTGAAATGCCTATCGACACCTATATTTGAAATACCTATCGGCTTCTATATCTGAAATGCCTATCGGCACCTGTTTTTAAAATGCCAATCGGCAACTATATCTGAAATGCCTATCGGCATCAATTTTTCAAATGCCTATCGGAAACTACATCTAAAATGCCTATCAGCACCTATATTTGAAATGCTTATCGGCAACCATATCTGGAATGCCTATCGGCACCTATATTAGAAATGCCTATCGGTTCTATATCTGAAATGCCTAACGGCAACCATATCTGGAATGCCTATCGGCACCTATATTTGAAATGCCTATCGGCTTCTATATCTGAAATGCCTATCGGCACCTATTTTTAAAATGCCAATCGGCAACTATATCTGTAATGCCTATCGGCACCTATATCTGAAATGCCTATCGGCACCTATATCTGAAATGCCTATCGGCACCTATTTTTGAAATGCCTATCGGAAACTACATCTGAAATGCCTATCAGCCACAATATTTGAAATGCCTATCGGAAAACATATCTGAAATGCCTATCGACACCTATATTTGAAATACCTATCGGCTTCTATATCTGAAATGCCTATCGGCACCTATTTTTAAAATGCCAATCGGCAACTATATCTGAAATGCCTATCGGCACCTATACTGAAATGCCTATCGGCACCAATTTTTGAAATGCCTATCGGAAACTACATCTGAAATGCCTATCAGCACCTATATTTGAAATGCCTAACGGCAACCATATCTGGAATGCCTATCGGCACCTATATTTGAAATGCCTATCGGCTTCTATATCTGAAATGCCTAACGGCAACCATATCTGAAATGCCTATCGGCACCTATATTTGAAATGCCTATCGGCTTCTATATCTGAAATGCCTATTGGCACCTATTTTTAAAATGCCAATCGGCAACTATATCTGAAGTGCCTATCGGCATATATATCTGAAAGGCCTATCGGCACCTATTTTTGAAATGCCTATCGGAAACTACATCTGAAATGCCTATCAGCACCTATATTTGAAATGCCTATCGGCAACCACATCAGAAGTGCCTATCAGCACCTATATCTGAAATGCCTTTCGGCATTTATTTCTGAAATGCCTATCGACACCTATATTTGAAATGCCTATCGGCACCTATATTTTAAATGCCTATCGGCAACTATATCTGATATGCCTATCGGCACCTATATCTGAAATGCCTATCGGCACCTATTTTTGAAATGCCTATCGGCAACTACATCTAAAATGCCTATCGGCACCTATTTTTAAAATGCCAATCGGCAACTATATCTGAAATGCCTATCGGCACCTATATCTGAAATGCCTATCGGCACCTATTTTTGAAATGCCTATCGGAAACTACATCTGAAATGCCTATCAGCACCTATATTTGAAATGCCTATCGGCAACCCTATCTGGAATGCCTATCGGCACCTATATTTGAAATGCCTATCGGCTTTTATATCTGTAATGCCTATAGACACCTATTTTTAAAATGCCAATTGGCAACTATATCTGAAATGCCTATCGGCACCTATATCTGAAATGCCTATCGGTACCTATTTTTGAAATGCCTATCGGAAACTACTTCTGAAATGCCTATCAGCACTTATATTTGAAATGCCTATCGGCAACCATATCTGGAATGCCTATCGGCCCTATATTTGAAATGCCTATCGGCTTCTATATCTGAAATGCCTATCGGCACCTATTTTTAAAATGCCAATCGGAAACTATATCTGAAATGCCTATCGGCACCTATATCTGAAATGCCTATCGGCACCTATTTATAAAATTCTTTTCGAAAACTACATCTGAAATGCCTATCTGCTCTTATATTTGAAATGCCTATCGGCAACAATATCTGAAATGCCTATCGACACCTATATTTGAAATACCTATCGGCTTCTATATCTGAAATGCCTATCGGCGCCTGTTTTTAAAATGCCAATCGGCAACTATATCTGAAATGCCTATCGGCATCAATTTTTCAAATGCCTATCGGAAACTACATCTAAAATGCCTATCAGCACCTATATTTGAAATGCTTATCGGCAACCATATCTGGAATGCCTATCGGCACCTATATTAGAAATGCCTATCGGTTCTATATCTTAAATGCCTAACGGCAACCATATCTGGAATGCCTATCGGCACCTATATTTGAAATGCCTATCGGCTTCTATATCTGAAATGCCTAACGGCAACCAAATCTGGAATGCCTATCGGCACCTATATTTGAAATGCCTATCGGCTTCTATATCTGAAATGCCTATCGGCACCTATTTTTAAAATGCCAATCGGCAACTATATCTGAAGTGCCTATCGGCACCTATATCTGAAATGCCTATCGGCACCAATTTTTGAAATGCCTATCGGAAACTACATCTGAAATGCCTATCAGCACCTATATTTGAAATGTCTAACGGCAACCATATCTGGAATGCCTATCGGCACCTATATTTGAAATGCCTATCGGCTTCTATATCTGATATGCCTATCGGCACCTATTTTTAAAATGCCAATCGGCAACTATATCTGAAATGCCTATCGACACCTATATCTGAAATGCCTATCGGCACCTATTTTTGAAATGCCTATCGGAAACTACATCTGAAATGCCTATCAGCACCTATATTTGAAATGCCTATCGGCAACCATATCTGAAATGCCTATCGACCCCTACATTTGAAATACCTATCGGCTTTTATATCTGAAATGCCTATCGGCACCTATTTTTAAAATGCCAATCGGTTACTATATCTGAAATGCCTATCGGCACCTATATCTGAAATGCCTATCGGCACCAATTTTTGAAATGCCTATCAGAAACTACATCTGGAATGCCTATCAGCACCTATATTTGAAATGCCTATCGGCAAACATATCTGGATTGCCTATCGGCACCTATATTTGAAATGCCTGTCGGCTTCTATATCTGAAATGCCTATTGACAACTATTTTTAAAATGCCAATCGGCAACTATATTTGAAATGCCTATCGGTACCTATATCTGATATGCCTATCGGCACCAATTTTTGAAATGCCTATCGGAAACTACATCTGAAATGCCTATCAGCACCTATATTTGAAATGCCTGTCGGCAACAATATCTGGAATGCCTATCGGCACCTATATTTGAAATGCCTATCGGCTCTATATCTGAAATGCCTATCGGCACCTATTTTTAAAATGCCAATCGGCAACTATATCTGAAGTGCCTATCGGCACCCATATCTGAAATGCCTATCGGCACCTATTTTTGAAATGCCTATCGAAAACTACATCTGAAATGCCAATCAGCACCTATATTTGAAATGCCTATCGGCAACCACATCAGAAATGCCTATCGGCACCTATATCTGAAATGCCTTTCGGCATTTATATCTGAAATGCCTATCGACACCTATATTTGAAATTACTATCGGCACCTATATTTTAAATGCCTATCGGCAACTATAACTGATATGCCTATCGGCACCTATATGTGAAATGATTATCGGCACCTATTTTTGAAATGCCTATCGGAAACTACATCTAAAATGCCTATCGGCACCTATTTTTAAAATGCCAATCGGCAACTATATCTGAAATGCCTATCGGCACCTATATCTAAAATGCCTATTGGCACCTATTTTTGAAATGCCTATCGGAAACTACATCTGAAATGCCTATCAGCACCTATATTTGAAATGCCTATCGGCAACCATATATGAAATCCCTATCGACACCTATATTTGAAATACCTATCGGCTTCTATATCTGAAATGCCTATCGGCACCTATTTTTAAAATGCCAATCGGCAACTATATCTGAAATGCCTTTTGGCACCTATATCTGAAATGCCTATCGGCACCAATTTTTGAAATGCCTATCGGAAACTACATCTGAAATGCCTATCAGCACCTATATTTGAAATGCCTATCGGCAACCATATCTGGAATGCTTATCGGCACCTATATTTGAAATGCCTATCGGCTTCCATATCTGAAATGCCTACCGGCACCTATTTTTAAAATGTCAATCGGCCACCTTATCTGAAATGCCTATCGGCACCTATATCTAAAATGCCTATCGGCACCTATTTTTGAAATGCCTATCGGGAACTACATCTGAAATGCCTATTAGCACCTATATTTGAAATGCCTTTCGGCAACCATATCTGGAATGCCTATCGGCACCTATATTTGAAATGCCTATCGGCTTCTATATCTGAAATGCCTATCTACACCTTTATCTGAAATGCCTATCGGCACCTATTTTTGAAATGCCTATCGGAAACTACATCTGAAATGCCCATCAGCACCTATATTTGAAATGCCTATCGGCAACCATATCTGAAATGCCTATCGACACTTATTTTTAAAATGCTATTCGGCAACTATATCTGAAATGCCTATCGGCACCTATATCTGAAATGCCTATCGGCACCTATTTTTGAAATGCCTATCGGAAACTACATCTGAAATGCCTATCAGCACCTATTTTTGAAATGCCTATCTGCAACCATATCTGGAATGCCTATCGGCACCTATATTTGAAATGCCTATCGGCTTCTATATCTGAAATGTCTATCGGCGCCTATTTTTAAAATGCCAATCGGCAACTATATCTGAAGTGCCTATCGGCACCTATATCTGAAATGCCTATCGGCACCTATTTTTGAAATGCCTATCGAAAACTACATCTGAAATGCCTATCAGCACCTATATTTGAAATGCCTATCGGCAACCACATCAGCAATGCCTATCGGCACCTATATCTGAAATGCCTATCGGCACCTATTTTTGAAATGCCTATCGGAAACTACATCTGAAATGCCTATCAGCACCTATATTTTAAATGCCTATCGGCAACCATATCTGGAATGCCTATCGGCACCTATATTTGAAATGCCTATCGGCTTCTATATCTGAAATGCCTATAGACACCTATTTTTAAAATGCCAATTGGCAACTATATCTGAAATGCCTATCGGCACCTATATCTGAAATGCCTATCGGTACCTATTTTTGAAATGCCTATCGGAAACTACTTCTGAAATGCCTATCAGCACTTATATTTGAAATGCCTATCGGCAACCATATCTGGAATGCCTATCGGCACCTATATTTGAAATGCCTATCGGCTTCTATATCTGAAATGCCTATCGGCACCTATTTTTAAAATGCCAATTGGAAACTATATCTGAAATGCCTATCGGCACCTATATCTGAAATGCCTACCGGCACCTATTTATGAAATGCTTTTCGAAAACTACATCTGAAATGCCTATCTGCTCCTATATTTGAAATGCCTATCGGCAACCATATCTGAAATGCCTATCGACACCTATATTTGAAATACCTATCGGCTTCTATATCTGAAATGCCTATCGGCACCTGTTTTTAAAATGCCAATCGGCAACTATATCTGAAATGCCTATCGGCACCTATATCTGAAATGCCTATCGGCATCAATTTTTGAAATGCCTATCGTAAACTACATCTAAAATGCCTATCAGCACCTATATTTGAAATGCTTATCGGCAACCATATCTGGAATGCCTATCGGCACTTATATTTGAAATGCCTGTCGGCATCTATATCTGAAATGCCTATCGGCACCTATTTTTAAAATGCCAATTGTCAACTATATCTGAAATGCCTATCGGCACCTATATCTGAAATGCCTATCGGCACCTATTTTTGAAATGCCTATCGGAAACTACATCTGAAATGCCTATCAGCACCTATATTTGAAATGCCTATCGGCAAACATATCTGGATTGCCCATCGGCACCTATACTTGAAATGCCTGTCGGCTTCTATATCTGAAATGCCTATTGACAACTATTTTTAAAATGCCAATCGGCAACTATATCTGAAATGCCTATCGGCACCTATATCTGATATGCCTATCGGCACCAATTTTTGAAATGCCTATCGGAAACTACATCTGAAATGCCTATCAGCACCTATATTTAAAATGCCTATCGGCAACAATATCTGGAATGCCTATCGGCACCTATATTTGAAATGCCTATCGGCTCTATATCTGAAATGCCTATCGGCACCTATTTTTAAAATGCCAATCGGCAACTATATCTGAAATGCCTATCGGCACCCATATCTGAAATGCCTATCGGCAATTATTTTTGAAATGCCTATCGAAAACTACATCTGAAAAGCCTATCAGCACCTATATTTGAAATGCCTATCGGCAACCACATCAGAAATGCCTATCGGCACCTATATCTGAAATGCCTTTCGGCATTTATATCTGAAATGCCTATCGACACCTATATTTGAAATTACTATCGGCACCTATATTTTAAATGCCTATCGGCAACTATATCTGATATGCCTATCGGCACCTATATGTGAAATGATTATCGGCACATATTTTTGAAATGCCTATCGGAAACTACATCTAAAATGCCTATCGGCACCTATTTTTAAAATGCCAATCGGCAACTATATCTGTAATGCCTATCGGCACCTATATCTGAAATGCCTATCGGCACCTATATCTGAATTGCCTATCGGCACCTATTTTTGAAATGCCTATCGGAAACTACATCTGAAATGCCTATCAGCCACAATATTTGAAATGCCTATCGGAAAACATATCTGAAATGCCTATCGACACCTATATTTGAAATACCTATCGGCTTCTATATCTGAAATGCCTATCGGCACCTATTTTTAAAATGCCAATCGGCAACTATATCTGAAATGCCTATCGGCACCTATACTGAAATGCCTATCGGCACCAATTTTTGAAATGCCTATCGGAAACTACATCTGAAATGCCTATCAGCACCTATATTTGAAATGCCTAACGGCAACCATATCTGGAATGCCTATCGGCACCTATATTTGAAATGCCTATCGGCTTCTATATCTGAAATGCCTAACGGCAACCATATCTGAAATGCCTATCGGCACCTATATTTGAAATGCCTATCGGCTTCTATATCTGAAATGCCTATCGGCACCTATTTTTAAAATGCCAATCGGCAACTATATCTGAAGTGCCTATCGGCATATATATCTGAAAGGCCTATCGGCACCTATTTTTGAAATGCCTATCGGAAACTACATCTGAAATGCCTATCAGCACCTATATTTGAAATGCCTATCGGCAACCACATCAGAAGTGCCTATCAGCACCTATATCTGAAATGCCTTTCGGCATTTATTTCTGAAATGCCTATCGACACCTATATTTGAAATGCCTATCGGCACCTATATTTTAAATGCCTATCGGCAACTATATCTGAAATGCCTATCGGCACCTATATCTGAAATGCCTATCGGCACCTATTTTTGAAATGCCTATCGGAAACTACATCTAAAATGCCTATCGGCACCTATTTTTAAAATGCCAATCGGCAACTATATCTGAAATGCCTATCGGCACCTATATCTGAAATGCCTATCGGCACCTATTTTTGAAATGCCTATCGGAAACTACATCTGAAATGCCTATCAGCACCTATATTTGAAATGCCTATCGGCAACCCTATCTGGAATGCCTATCGGCACCTATATTTGAAATGCCTATCGGCTTTTATATCTGAAATGCCTATAGACACCTATTTTTAAAATGCCAATTGGCAACTATATCTGAAATGCCTATCGGCACCTATATCTGAAATGCCTATCGGTACCTATTTTTGAAATGCCTATCGGAAACTACTTCTGAAATGCCTATCAGCACTTATATTTGAAATGCCTATCGGCAACCATATCTGGAATGCCTATCGGCCCTATATTTGAAATGCCTATCGGCTTCTATATCTGAAATGCCTATCGGCACCTATTTTTAAAATGCCAATCGGAAACTATATCTGAAATGCCTATCGGCACCTATATCTGAAATGCCTATCGGCACCTATTTATAAAATGCTTTTCGAAAACTACATCTGAAATGCCTATCTGCTCTTATATTTGAAATGCCTATCGGCAACAATATCTGAAATGCCTATCGACACCTATATTTGAAATACCTATCGGCTTCTATATCTGAAATGCCTATCGGCACCTGTTTTTAAAATGCCAATCGGCAACTATATCTGAAATGCCTATCGGCATCAATTTTTCAAATGCCTATCGGAAACTACATCTAAAATGCCTATCAGCACCTATATTTGAAATGCTTATCGGCAACCATATCTGGAATGCCTATCGGCACCTATATTAGAAATGCCTATCGGTTCTATATCTGAAATGCCTAACGGCAACCATATCTGGAATGCCTATCGGCACCTATATTTGAAATGCCTATCGGCTTCTATATCTGAAATGCCTATCGGCACCTATTTTTAAAATGCCAATCGGCAACTATATCTGAAGTGCCTATCGGCACCTATATCTGAAATGCCTATCGGCACCAATTTTTGAAATGCCTATCGGAAACTACATCTGAAATGCCTATCAGCACCTATATTTGAAATGTCTAACGGCAACCATATCTGGAATGCCTATCGGCACCTATATTTGAAATGCCTATCGGCTTCTATATCTGATATGCCTATCGGCACCTATTTTTAAAATGCCAATCGGCAACTATATCTGAAATGCCTATCGACACCTATATCTGAAATGCCTATCGGCACCTATTTTTGAAATGCCTATCGGAAACTACATCTGAAATGCCTATCAGCACCTATATTTGAAATGCCTATCGGCAACCATATCTGAAATGCCTATCGACCCCTACATTTGAAATACCTATCGGCTTTTATATCTGAAATGCCTATCGGCACCTATTTTTAAAATGCCAATCGGTAACTATATCTGAAATGCCTATCGGCACCTATATCTGAAATGCCTATCGGCACCAATTTTTGAAATGCCTATCAGAAACTACATCTGGAATGCCTATCAGCACCTATATTTGAAATGCCTATCGGCAAACATATCTGGATTGCCTATCGGCACCTATATTTGAAATGCCTGTCGGCTTCTATATCTGAAATGCCTATTGACAACTATTTTTAAAATGCCAATCGGCAACTATATCTGAAATGCCTATCGGTACCTATATCTGATATGCCTATCGGCACCAATTTTTGAAATGCCTATCGGAAACTACATCTGAAATGCCTATCAGCACCTATATTTGAAATGCCTATCGGCAACAATATCTGGAATGCCTATCGGCACCTATATTTGAAATGCCTATCGGCTCTATATCTGAAATGCCTATCGGCACCTATTTTTAAAATGCCAATCGGCAACTATATCTGAAGTGCCTATCGGCACCCATATCTGAAATGCCTATCGGCACCTATTTTTGAAATGCCTATCGAAAACTACATCTGAAATGCCAATCAGCACCTATATTTGAAATGCCTATCGGCAACCACATCAGAAATGCCTATCGGCACCTATATCTGAAATGCCTTTCGGCATTTATATCTGAAATGCCTATCGACACCTATATTTGAAAGTACTATCGGCACCTATATTTTAAATGCCTATCGGCAACTATAACTGATATGCCTATCGGCACCTATATGTGAAATGATTATCGGCACCTATTTTTGAAATGCCTATCGGAAACTACATCTAAAATGCCTATCGGCACCTATTTTTAAAATGCCAATTGTCAACTATATCTGAAATGCCTATCGGCACCTATATCTGAAATGCCTATCGGCACCTATTTTTGAAATGCCTATCGGAAACTACATCTGAAATGCCTATCAGCACCTATATTTGAAATGCCTATCGGCAAACATATCTGGATTGCCCATCGGCACCTATACTTGAAATGCCTGTCGGCTTCTATATCTGAAATGCCTATTGACAACTATTTTTAAAATGCCAATCGGCAACTATATCTGAAATGCCTATCGGCACCTATATCTGATATGCCTATCGGCACCAATTTTTGAAATGCCTATCGGAAACTACATCTGAAATGCCTATCAGCACCTATATTTAAAATGCCTATCGGCAACAATATCTGGAATGCCTATCGGCACCTATATTTGAAATGCCTATCGGCTCTATATCTGAAATGCCTATCGGCACCTATTTTTAAAATGCCAATCGGCAACTATATCTGAAATGCCTATCGGCACCCATATCTGAAATGCCTATCGGCAATTATTTTTGAAATGCCTATCGAAAACTACATCTGAAAAGCCTATCAGCACCTATATTTGAAATGCCTATCGGCAACCACATCAGAAATGCCTATCGGCACCTATATCTGAAATGCCTTTCGGCATTTATATCTGAAATGCCTATCGACACCTATATTTGAAATTACTATCGGCACCTATATTTTAAATGCCTATCGGCAACTATATCTGATATGCCTATCGGCACCTATATGTGAAATGATTATCGGCACATATTTTTGAAATGCCTATCGGAAACTACATCTAAAATGCCTATCGGCACCTATTTTTAAAATGCCAATCGGCAACTATATCTGTAATGCCTATCGGCACCTATATCTGAAATGCCTATCGGCACCTATATCTGAATTGCCTATCGGCACCTATTTTTGAAATGCCTATCGGAAACTACATCTGAAATGCCTATCAGCCACAATATTTGAAATGCCTATCGGAAAACATATCTGAAATGCCTATCGACACCTATATTTGAAATACCTATCGGCTTCTATATCTGAAATGCCTATCGGCACCTATTTTTAAAATGCCAATCGGCAACTATATCTGAAATGCCTATCGGCACCTATACTGAAATGCCTATCGGCACCAATTTTTGAAATGCCTATCGGAAACTACATCTGAAATGCCTATCAGCACCTATATTTGAAATGCCTAACGGCAACCATATCTGGAATGCCTATCGGCACCTATATTTGAAATGCCTATCGGCTTCTATATCTGAAATGCCTAACGGCAACCATATCTGAAATGCCTATCGGCACCTATATTTGAAATGCCTATCGGCTTCTATATCTGAAATGCCTATCGGCACCTATTTTTAAAATGCCAATCGGCAACTATATCTGAAGTGCCTATCGGCATATATATCTGAAAGGCCTATCGGCACCTATTTTTGAAATGCCTATCGGAAACTACATCTGAAATGCCTATCAGCACCTATATTTGAAATGCCTATCGGCAACCACATCAGAAGTGCCTATCAGCACCTATATCTGAAATGCCTTTCGGCATTTATTTCTGAAATGCCTATCGACACCTATATTTGAAATGCCTATCGGCACCTATATTTTAAATGCCTATCGGCAACTATATCTGAAATGCCTATCGGCACCTATATCTGAAATGCCTATCGGCACCTATTTTTGAAATGCCTATCGGAAACTACATCTAAAATGCCTATCGGCACCTATTTTTAAAATGCCAATCGGCAACTATATCTGAAATGCCTATCGGCACCTATATCTGAAATGCCTATCGGCACCTATTTTTGAAATGCCTATCGGAAACTACATCTGAAATGCCTATCAGCACCTATATTTGAAATGCCTATCGGCAACCCTATCTGGAATGCCTATCGGCACCTATATTTGAAATGCCTATCGGCTTTTATATCTGAAATGCCTATAGACACCTATTTTTAAAATGCCAATTGGCAACTATATCTGAAATGCCTATCGGCACCTATATCTGAAATGCCTATCGGTACCTATTTTTGAAATGCCTATCGGAAACTACTTCTGAAATGCCTATCAGCACTTATATTTGAAATGCCTATCGGCAACCATATCTGGAATGCCTATCGGCCCTATATTTGAAATGCCTATCGGCTTCTATATCTGAAATGCCTATCGGCACCTATTTTTAAAATGCCAATCGGAAACTATATCTGAAATGCCTATCGGCACCTATATCTGAAATGCCTATCGGCACCTATTTATAAAATGCTTTTCGAAAACTACATCTGAAATGCCTATCTGCTCTTATATTTGAAATGCCTATCGGCAACAATATCTGAAATGCCTATCGACACCTATATTTGAAATACCTATCGGCTTCTATATCTGAAATGCCTATCGGCACCTGTTTTTAAAATGCCAATCGGCAACTATATCTGAAATGCCTATCGGCATCAATTTTTCAAATGCCTATCGGAAACTACATCTAAAATGCCTATCAGCACCTATATTTGAAATGCTTATCGGCAACCATATCTGGAATGCCTATCGGCACCTATATTAGAAATGCCTATCGGTTCTATATCTGAAATGCCTAACGGCAACCATATCTGGAATGCCTATCGGCACCTATATTTGAAATGCCTATCGGCTTCTATATCTGAAATGCCTATCGGCACCTATTTTTAAAATGCCAATCGGCAACTATATCTGAAGTGCCTATCGGCACCTATATCTGAAATGCCTATCGGCACCAATTTTTGAAATGCCTATCGGAAACTACATCTGAAATGCCTATCAGCACCTATATTTGAAATGTCTAACGGCAACCATATCTGGAATGCCTATCGGCACCTATATTTGAAATGCCTATCGGCTTCTATATCTGATATGCCTATCGGCACCTATTTTTAAAATGCCAATCGGCAACTATATCTGAAATGCCTATCGACACCTATATCTGAAATGCCTATCGGCACCTATTTTTGAAATGCCTATCGGAAACTACATCTGAAATGCCTATCAGCACCTATATTTGAAATGCCTATCGGCAACCATATCTGAAATGCCTATCGACCCCTACATTTGAAATACCTATCGGCTTTTATATCTGAAATGCCTATCGGCACCTATTTTTAAAATGCCAATCGGTAACTATATCTGAAATGCCTATCGGCACCTATATCTGAAATGCCTATCGGCACCAATTTTTGAAATGCCTATCAGAAACTACATCTGGAATGCCTATCAGCACCTATATTTGAAATGCCTATCGGCAAACATATCTGGATTGCCTATCGGCACCTATATTTGAAATGCCTGTCGGCTTCTATATCTGAAATGCCTATTGACAACTATTTTTAAAATGCCAATCGGCAACTATATCTGAAATGCCTATCGGTACCTATATCTGATATGCCTATCGGCACCAATTTTTGAAATGCCTATCGGAAACTACATCTGAAATGCCTATCAGCACCTATATTTGAAATGCCTATCGGCAACAATATCTGGAATGCCTATCGGCACCTATATTTGAAATGCCTATCGGCTCTATATCTGAAATGCCTATCGGCACCTATTTTTAAAATGCCAATCGGCAACTATATCTGAAGTGCCTATTGGCACCCATATCTGAAATGCCTATCGGCACCTATTTTTGAAATGCCTATCGAAAACTACATCTGAAATGCCAATCAGCACCTATATTTGAAATGCCTATCGGCAACCACATCAGAAATGCCTATCGGCACCTATATCTGAAATGCCTTTCGGCATTTATATCTGAAATGCCTATCGACACCTATATTTGAAAGTACTATCGGCACCTATATTTTAAATGCCTATCGGCAACTATAACTGATATGCCTATCGGCACCTATATGTGAAATGATTATCGGCACCTATTTTTGAAATGCCTATCGGAAACTACATCTAAAATGCCTATCGGCACCTATTTTTAAAATGCCAATCGGCAACTATATCTGAAATGCCTATCGGCACCTATATCTAAAATGCCTATTGGCACCTATTTTTGAAATGCCTATCGGAAACTACATCTGAAATGCCTATCAGCACCTATATTTGAAATGCCTATCGGCAACCATATATGAAATCCCTATCGACACCTATATTTGAAATACCTATCGGCTTCTATATCTGAAATGCCTATCGGCACCTATTTTTAAAATGCCAATCGGCAACTATATCTGAAATGCCTTTTGGCACCTATATCTGAAATGCCTATCGGCACCAATTTTTGAAATGCCTATCGGAAACTACATCTGAAATGCCTATCAGCACCTATATTTGAAATGCCTATCGGCAACCATATCTGGAATGCTTATCGGCACCTATATTTGAAATGCCTATCGGCTTCCATATCTGAAATGCCTACCGGCACCTATTTTTAAAATGTCAATCGGCCACCTTATCTGAAATGCCTATCGGCACCTATATCTAAAATGCCTATCGGCACCTATTTTTGAAATGCCTATCGGGAACTACATCTGAAATGCCTATTAGCACCTATATTTGAAATGCCTTTCGGCAACCATATCTGGAATGCCTATCGGCACCTATATTTGAAATGCCTATCGGCTTCTATATCTGAAATGCCTATCTACACCTTTATCTGAAATGCCTATCGGCACCTATTTTTGAAATGCCTATCGGAAACTACATCTGAAATGCCTATCAGCACCTATATTTGAAATGCCTATCGGCAACCATATCTGAAATGCCTATCGACACTTATTTTTAAAATGCTATTCGGCAACTATATCTGAAATGCCTATCGGCACCTATATCTGAAATGCCTATCGGCACCTATTTTTGAAATGCCTATCGGAAACTACATCTGAAATGCCTATCAGCACCTATTTTTGAAATGCCTATCTGCAACCATATCTGGAATGCCTATCGGCACCTATATTTGAAATGCCTATCGGCTTCTATATCTGAAATGTCTATCGGCGCCTATTTTTAAAATGCCAATCGGCAACTATATCTGAAGTGCCTATCGGCACCTATATCTGAAATGCCTATCGGCACCTATTTTTGAAATGCCTATCGAAAACTACATCTGAAATGCCTATCAGCACCTATATTTGAAATGCCTATCGGCAACCACATCAGCAATGCCTATCGGCTCCTATATCTGAAATGCCTTTCGGCATTTATATCTGAAATGCCTATCGACACCTATATTTGAAATGCCTATCGGCACCTATATTTTAAATGCCTATCGGCAACTATATCTGATATGCCTATCGGCACCTATATCTGAAATGCCTATCAGCACCTATTTTTAAAATGCCTATCGGAAACTACATCTCAAATGCCTATCGGCACCTATTTTCAAAATGCCAATCGGCAACTATATCTGAAATGCCTATCGGCACCTATATCTGAATTGCCTATTGGCACCTATATTTGAAATGCCTATCGGCTTCTATATCTGAAATGCCTATCGACACCTAGTTTTAAAATGCCAATTGGCAACCATATCTGAAATGCCTATCGACACCTATATTTGAAATACCTATCGGCTTCTACATCTGAAATGCCTATCAGCACCTATATTTGATATGCCTATCGGCAACCATATCTGAAATGCCTATCGACACCTATATTTGAAATACCTATCGGCTTCTATATCTGAAATGCCTATCGGCACCTATTTTTAAAATGCCAATCGGTAACTATATCTGAAATGCCTATCGGCACCTTTATCTGAAATGCCTATCGGCACCAATTTTTGAAATGCCTATCGGAAACTACATCTGGAATGCCTATCAGCACCTATATTTGAAATGCCTATCGGCAACCATATCTGGAATGCCTATCGGCACCTATATTTGAAATGCCGATCGGCTTCTATATCTGAAATGCCTATCGGCACCAATTTTTGAAATGCCTATCGGAAACTACATCTGGAATGCCTATCAGCACCTATATCTGAAATGTCTATCGGCACCAATTTTTGAAATGCCTATCGGAAACTACATCTGGAATGCCTATCAGCACCTATATTTGAAATGCCTATCGGCAACCATATCTGGAATGCCTATCGGCACCTATATTTGAAATGCCTATCGGCTTCTATATCTGAAATGCCTGTCGACACCTATTTTTAATATGCCAATCGGCAACTATATCTGAAATGCCTATCTGCACCTATATCTGAAATGCCTATCGGCACCTATTTTTGAAATGCCTATCGGAAACTACATCTGAAATGCCTATCAGCCACCTATATTTGAAATGCCTATCGGCAACCATATCTGGAATGCCTGTCGACACCTATATTTGAAATACCTATCGGCTTCTATATCATAAGTGCCTGTCGGCACCTATTTTTAAAATGCCAATCGGCAACTATATCTGAAATGCCTATCGGCACCTGTATCTGAAATGCCTATCGGCACCAATTTTTGAAATGCCTATCGGAAACTACATCTGAAATGCCTATCAGCACCTATATTTGAAATGCCTATCGGCAACCATATCTGGAATGCTTATCGGCACCTATATTTGAAATGCCTATCGGCTCCGATATCTGAAATGCCTATGGGCACCAATTTTTGAAATGCCTATCGGAAACTACATCTGGAATGCCTATCAGCACCTATATTTGAAATGCCTATCGGCAACCATATCTGGAATGCCTATCGGCACCTATATTTGAAATGCCTATCGGCTTCTATATCTGAAATGCCTATCGACACCTATTTTTAAAATGCCAATCGGCAACTATATCTGAAATGCCTATCGGCACCTATATCTGAAATGCCTATCGGCACCTATTTTTGAAATGCCTATCGGAAACTACATCTGAAATGCCTATCAGCACCTATATTTTGTAATGCCTATCGGCAACCATATCTGAAATGCCTATCGACACCTATATTTGAAATACCTATCGGCTTCTATATTTGAAGTGCCTATCGGCACCTAGTTTCAAAATGCCAATCGGCAACTATATCTGAAATGCCTATTGGCACCTATATCTAAAATGCATATCGGCACCAATTTTTAAAATGCCAATCGGCAACTATATCTGAAATGCCTATCGGCACCTGTATCTGAAATGCCTATTGGCACCAATTTTTTAAATGCTTATCGGAAACTACATCTAAAATGCCTATCAGCACCTATATTTTAAATGCCTATCGGCAACCATATCTGGAATGCTTATCGGCACCTATATTTGAAATGCCTATCGGCTTCTATATCTGAAATGCCATTCGGCAACTATATTTGAAATGCCTATCGGCACTTATATCTGAAATGCCCATCGGTACCTATTTTTGAAATGCCTATCGGAAACTACATCTGAAATGCCTATCAGCACCTATATTTGAAATGCCTTTCGGCAACCATAGCTGGAATGCCTATCGGTACCTATATGTATTTGAAATGCCTATCGGCTTCTATATCTGAAATGCCTATCGGTACCTATCTTTAAAATGCCAATCGGCAACTATATATGATTTGCCTATCAGCACCTATATCTAAAATGCCTATCGGCACCTATATTTGAAATGCCTATCGGCAACCATATCTGAAATGCCTATCGACACCTATATTTGAAATACCTATCGGCTTCTACATCTGAAATGCCTATCAGAACCTATATTTGAAATACCTATCGGCAACCATATCTGGAATGCCTATCGACACCTATATTTGAAAAACCTATCGGCTTCTATATCTGAAATGCCTATCGGCACCTATTTTTAAAATGCCAATCGGCAACTATATTTGAAATGCCTATCGGCACCTATATCTGAAATGCCTATCGGCACCTATTTTTGAAATGCCTATCGGAGACTACATCTGAAATGCCTATCAGCACCTATATTTGAAATGCCTATCGGCAACCATATTTGGAATGCCTATCGGCACCTATAATTGAAATGCCTATCGGCTTCTATATCTGAAATGCCTATCGGCACCTATTTTTAAAATGCCAATCGGCAACTATATCTGAAGTGACTATCGGCACCTATATCTGAAATGCCTATCGGCACCTATTTTTGAAATGCTTATCGAAAACTACATCTGAAATGCCTATCAGCATCTATATTTGAAATGCCTATCGGCAACCACATCGGAAATTCCTATCGGCACCTATATCTGAAATGCCTTTCGGCATTTATATCTGAAATGCCTATCAGCACCTATTTTTGAAATGCCTATCGGAAACTACATCTAAAATGCCTATCGGCACCTATTTTCAAAATGCCAATCGGCAACTATATCTGAAATGCCTATCGGCACCTATATCTGAAATGCATATCGGCACCTATTTTTGATATGCCTATCGGAAACTACATCTGAAATGCCTATCAGCACCTATATTAGAAATGCCTATCGGCAACCATATCTGAAATACCTAGAGACACCTATATTTTAAATACCTATCGGCTTCTACATCTGAAATGCCTATCAGCACGTATATTTGAAATGCCTATCGGCAACCATATCTGAAATACCTATTGACACCAATATTTGAAATACCTATCAGCTTCTATATCTGAAATGCCTATCGGCACCTATTTTTAAAATGCCAATCGGCAACTATATCTGAAATGCCTATCGGCACCTATATCTTAAATGCCTATCGGCACCAATTTTTGAAATGCCTATCGGAAACTACATCTGAAATGCCTATCAGCACCTATATTTGAAATTCCTATCGGCAACTATATCTGGAATGCCTATCGGCACCTATATTTGAAATGCCTATCGGCTTCTATATCTGAAATGCCTATCGACACCTATTTTTAAAATGCCAATTGGCAACTATATCTGAAATGCCTATCGGCACCTATATCTGAAATGCCTATCGGTACCTATTTTTGAAATGCCTATCGGAAACTACATCTGAAATGCCTATCAGCACTTCTATTTGAAATGCCTATCGGCAACCATATCTGGAATGCATATCGGCACCTATATTTGAAATGCCTATCGGCTTCTATATCTGAAATGCCTATCAGCATCTATTTTTAAAATGCCAATCGGCAACTATATCTGAAATGTCTATCGGCACCTATATCTGAAATGCCTATCGGCATCGATTTTTGAAATGCCTTTCGGAAACTACATCTGAAATGCCTATCTGCTCCTCTATTTGAAATGCCTATCGGCAACCATATCTGAAATGCCTATCAACACCTATTTTTAAAATGCCAATCGGCAACTATATCTGAAATGTCTATCGGCACCTATATCTGAAATGCCTATCAGCACCTATTTTTGAAATGCCTATCTGCAACCATATCTGGAATGCCTATCGGCACCTATATTTGAAATGCCTATCGGCTTCTATATCTGAAATGTCTATCGGCGCCTATTTTTAAAATGCCAATCGGCAACTATATCTGAAGTGCCTATCGGCACCTATATCTGAAATGCCTATCGGCACCTATTTTTGAAATGCCTATCGAAAACTACATCTGAAATGCCTATCAGCACCTATATTTGAAATGCCTATCGGCAACCACATCAGCAATGCCTATCGGCTCCTATATCTGAAATGCCTTTCGGCATTTATATCTGAAATGCCTATCGACACCTATATTTGAAATGCCTATCGGCACCTATATTTTAAATGCCTATCGGCAACTATATCTGATATGCCTATCGGCACCTATATCTGAAATGCCTATCAGCACCTATTTTTAAAATGCCTATCGGAAACTACATCTCAAATGCCTATCGGCACCTATTATCAAAATGCCAATCGGCAACTATATTTGAAATGCCTATCGGCACCTATATCTGAATTGCCTATTGGCACCTATATTTGAAATGCCTATCGGCTTCTATATCTGAAATGCCTATCGACACCTAGTTTTAAAATGCCAATTGGCAACCATATCTGAAATGCCTATCGACACCTATATTTGAAATACCTATCGGCTTCTACATCTGAAATGCCTATCAGCACCTATATTTGATATGCCTATCGGCAACCATATCTGAAATGCCTATCGACACCTATATTTGAAATACCTATCGGCTTCTATATCTGAAATGCCTATCGGCACCTATTTTTAAAATGCCAATCGGTAACTATATCTGAAATGCCTATCGGCACCTTTATCTGAAATGCCTATCGGCACCAATTTTTGAAATGCCTATCGGAAACTACATCTGGAATGCCTATCAGCACCTATATTTGAAATGCCGATCGGCTTCTATATCTGAAATGCCTATCGGCACCAATTTTTGAAATGCCAATCGGAAACTACATCTGGAATGCCTATCAGCACCTATATCTGAAATGTCTATCGGCACCAATTTTTGAAATGCCTATCGGAAACTAGATCTGGAATGCCTATCAGCACCTATATTTGAAATGCCTATCGGCAACCATATCTGGAATGCCTATCGGCACCTATATTTGAAATGCCTATCGGCTTCTATATCTGAAATGCCTGTCGACACCTATTTTTAATATGCCAATCGGCAACTATATCTGAAATGCCTATCTGCACCTATATCTGAAATGCCTATCGGCACCTATTTTTGAAATGCCTATCGGAAACTACATCTGAAATGCCTATCAGCCACCTATATTTGAAATGCCTATCGGCAACCATATCTGGAATGCCTATCGGCACCTATATTTGAAATGCCGATCGGCTTCTATATCTGAAATGCCTATCGGCACCAATTTTTGAAATGCCAATCGGAAACTACATCTGGAATGCCTATCAGCACCTATATCTGAAATGTCTATCGGCACCAATTTTTGAAATGCCTATCGGAAACTACATCTGGAATGCCTATCAGCACCTATATTTGAAATGCCTATCGGCAACCATATCTGGAATGCCTATCGGCACCTATATTTGAAATGCCTATCGGCTTCTATATCTGAAATGCCTGTCGACACCTATTTTTAATATGCCAATCGGCAACTATATCTGAAATGCCTATCTGCACCTATATCTGAAATGCCTATCGGCACCTATTTTTGAAATGCCTATCGGAAACTACATCTGAAATGCCTATCAGCCACCTATATTTGAAATGCCTATCGGCAACCATATCTGGAATGCCTGTCGACACCTATATTTGAAATACCTATCGGCTTCTATATCATAAGTGCCTGTCGGCACCTATTTTTAAAATGCCAATCGGCAACTATATCTGAAATGCCTATCGGCACCTGTATCTGAAATGCCTATCGGCACCAATTTTTGAAATGCCTATCGGAAACTACATCTGAAATGCCTATCAGCACCTATATTTGAAATGCCTATCGGCAACCATATCTGGAATGCTTATCGGCACCTATATTTGAAATGCCTATCGGCTCCGATATCTGAAATGCCTATGGGCACCAATTTTTGAAATGCCTATCGGAAACTACATCTGGAATGCCTATCAGCACCTATATTTGAAATGCCTATCGGCAACCATATCTGGAATGCCTATCGGCACCTATATTTGAAATGCCTATCGGCTTCTATATCTGAAATGCCTATCGACACCTATTTTTAAAATGCCATTCGGCAACTATATTTGAAATGCCTATCGGCACTTATATCTGAAATGCCCATCTATACCTATTTTTGAAATGCCTATCGGAAACTACATCTGAAATGCCTATCAGCACCTATATTTGAAATGCCTATCGGCAACCATAGCTGGAATGCCTATCGGTACCTATATGTATTTGAAATGCCTATCGGCTTCTATATCTGAAATGCCTATCGGTACCTATCTTTAAAATGCCAATCGGCAACTATATATGATTTGCCTATCAGCACCTATATCTAAAATGCCTATCGGCACCTATATTTGAAATGCCTATCGGCAACCATATCTGAAATGCCTATCGACACCTATATTTGAAATACCTATCGGCTTCTACATCTGAAATGCCTATCAGAACCTTTATTTGAAATCCCTATCGGCAACCATATCTGGAATGCCTATCGACACCTATATTTGAAAAACCTATCGGCTTCTATATCTGAAATGCCTATCGGCACCTATTTTTAAAATGCCAATCGGCAACTATATTTGAAATGCCTATCGGCACCTATATCTGAAATGCCTATCGGCACCTATTTTTGAAATGCCTATCGGAGACTACATCTGAAATGCCTATCAGCACCTATATTTGAAATGCCTATCGGCAACCATATTTGGAATGCCTATCGGCACCTATAATTGAAATGCCTATCGGCTTCTATATCTGAAATGCCTATCGGCACCTATTTTTAAAATGCCAATCGGCAACTATATCTGAAGTGACTATCGGCACCTATATCTGAAATGCCTATCGGCACCTTTTTTCGAAATGCTTATCGAAAACTACATCTGAAATGCCTATCAGCATCTATATTTGAAATGCCTATCGGCAACCACATCGGAAATTCCTATCGGCACCTATATCTGAAATGCCTTTCGGCATTTATATCTGAAATGCCTATCGACACCTATATTTGAAATGCCTATCGGCACCTATATTTTAAATGCCTATCGGCAACTATATCTGATATGCCTATCGGCACCTATATCTGAAATGCCTATCAGCACCTATTTTTGAAATGCCTATCGGAAACTACATCTAAAATGCCTATCGGCACCTATTTTCAAAATGCCAATCGGCAACTATATCTGAAATGCCTATCGGCACCTATATCTGAAATGCATATCGGCACCTATTTTTGATATGCCTATCGGAAACTACATCTGAAATGCCTATCAGCACCTATATTAGAAATGCCTATCGGCAACCATATCTGAAATGCCTAGAGACACCTATATTTTAAATACCTATCGGCTTCTACATCTGAAATGCCTATCAGCACGTATATTTGAAATGCCTATCGGCAACCATATCTGAAATACCTATTGACACCTATATTTGAAATACCTATCAGCTTCTATATCTGAAATGCCTATCGGCACCTATTTTTAAAATGCCAATCGGCAACTATATCTGAAATGCCTATCGGCACCTATATCTTAAATGCCTATCGGCACCAATTTTTGAAATGCCTATCGGAAACTACATCTGAAATGCCTATCAGCACCTATATTTGAAATTCCTATCGGCAACCATATCTGGAATGCCTATCGGCACCTATATTTGAAATGCCTATCGGCTTCTATATCTGAAATGCCTATCGACACCTATTTTTAAAATGCCAATTGGCAACTATATCTGAAATGCCTATCGGCACCTATATCTGAAATGCCTATCGGTACCTATTTTTGAAATGCCTATCGGAAACTACATCTGAAATGCCTATCAGCACTTCTATTTGAAATGCCTATCGGCAACCATATCTGGAATGCATATCGGCACCTATATTTGAAATGCCTATCGGCTTCTATATCTGAAATGCCTATCAGCATCTATTTTTAAAATGCTAATCGGCAACTATATCTGAAATGTCTATCGGCACCAATATCTGAAATGCCTATCGGCATCGATTTTTGAAATGCCTTTCGGAAACTACATCTGAAATGCCTATCTGCTCCTCTATTTGAAATGCCTATCGGCAACCATATCTGAAATGCCTATCAACACCTATATTTGAAATACCTATCGGCTTCTATATCTGAAATGCCTATCGGCACCTGTTTTTAAAATGCCAATCGGCAACTATATCTGAAATGCTTATCGGCACCTATATCTGAAATGCCTATCGGCATAAATTTTTGAAATGCCTATCGGAAACTACATCTAAAATGCCTATCAGCACCTATATTTGAAATGCCTATCGGCAACCATATTTGGAATGCCTATCGGCACCTATATTTGAAATGCCTATCGGCTTCTATATCTGAAATGCCTATCGGCACCTATTTTTAAAATCCCAATCGGCAACTATATCTGAAATGCCTATCGGCACCTATATCTGAAATGGCTATCGGCACCTATTTTTGAAATGCCTATCGGAAACTACATCTGAAATGCCTATCAGCACCTATATTTGAAATGCCTATCGGCAACCATATCTGGAATGCCTATCGGCACCTATATTTGAAATGCCTATCGGCTTCTATATCTGAAATGCCTATCGGCACCTATTTTTTAAAATGCCAATCAGCAACTATATATGAAATGCCTATCGGCACCTACATCTAAAATGCCTATCGGCGCCTATATTTGAAATGCCTATCGACTTCTATATCTGAAATGCCTATCGGCACCTATTTTTAAAATGCCAATCAGCAACTATATCTGAAATGCCTATCGGCACCAATTTTTGAAATGCCTATCGGAAACTACATCTGGAATGCCTATCAGCACCTATATTTGAAATGCCTATCGGCAACCATATCTGGAATGCCTATCAGCACCTATATTTGAAATGCCTGTTGGCTTCTATATCTGAAATGCCTATCGACACCTATTTTTAAAATGCCAATCGGCAACTATATCTGAAATGCCTATTGGCACCTATATCTGAAATGCCTATCGGCACCTATATTTGAAATGCCTATCGGCTTCTATATCTGAAATGCCTATCGACACCTATTTTTAAAATGCCAATCGGCACCTATATCTGAAATGCCTATCGGCACCAATTTTTGAAATGCCTATCGGAAACTACATCTGAAATGCCTATCAGCACCTATATTTGAAATGCCTATCGGCAACCATATCTGGAATGCCTATCGGCACCTATATTTGAAATGCCTATCGGCTTCTATATCTGAAATGCCTATCGGCAATTATTTTTAAAATGCCAATCGGCAACTATATCTGAAATGCCTATCGGCACCTATATCTGAAATGCCTATCGGCACCTATTTTTGAAATGCCTATCGGAAACTACATCTGAAATGCCTATCAGCACCTATATTTGAAATGCCTATCGGCAACCATATCTGGAATGCCTATCGGCACCTATTTTTGAAATGCTTATCGAAAACTACATCTGAAATGCCTATCAGCATCTATATTTGAAATGTCTATCGGCAACCACATCGGAAATGCCTGTCGGCACCTATATCTGAAATGCCTTACGGCATTTATATCTGAAATGCCTATCGACACCTATATTTGAAATGCCTATCGGCACCTATATTTTAAATGCCTATCGGCAAATATATCTGATATGCCTATCGGCACCTATATCTGAAATGCCTATCAGCACCTATTTTTGAAATGCCTATCGGAAACTACATCTAAAATGCCTATCGGCAACTATTTTCAAAATGCTAATCGGCAAATATATCTGAAATGCCTATCGGCACCTATATCAGAAATGCCTATCGGCACCTATTTTTGAAATGCCTATCGGAAACTACATCTGAAATGCCTATCAGCACCTATATTTGAAATGCCAATTGGCAACCATATCTGAAATGCCTAGAGACACCTATATTTGAAATACCTATCGGCTTCTACATCTGAAATGCCTATCAGCACGTATATTTGAAATGCCTATCGGCAACCATATCTGAAATACCTATCGACACCTATATTTAAAATACCTATCGGCTTCTATATCTGAAATGCCTATCGGCACCTATATCTTAAATGCCTATCGGCACCAATTTTTGAAATGCCTATCGGAAACTACATCTGAAATGCCTATCAGCACCTATATTTGAAATTCCTATCGGCAACCATATCTGGAATGCCTATCGGCACCTATATTTGAAATGCCTATCGGCTTCTATATCTGAAATGCCTATTGACACCTATTTTTAAAATGCCAATTGGCAACTATATCTGAAATGCCTATCGGCACTTATATCTGAAATGCCTATCGGTACCTATTTTTGAAATGCCTATCGGAAACTACATCTGAAATGCCTATTAGCACTTATATTTGAAATGCCTGTCGGCAACCATATCTGGAATGCATATCGGCACCTATATTTGAAATGCTTATCGGCTTCAATATCTGAAATGCCTATCAGCATCTATTTTTAAAATGCCAATCGGCAACTATATCTGAAATGCCTATCGGCACCTATATCTGAAATGCCTATCGCCACCGATTTTTGAAATGCCTATCGGAAACTACATCTGAAATGCCTATCTGCTCCTCTATTTGAAATGCCTATCGGCAACCATATCTGAAATGCCTATCGACACCTATATTTGAAATACCTATCGGCTTCTATATCTGAAATGCCTATCGGCACCTGTTTTTAAAATGCCAATCGGCAACTATATCTGAAATGCCTATCGGCACCTATATCTGAAATGCCTATCGGCATCAATTTTTGAAATGCCTATCGAAAACTACATCTAAAATGCCTATCAGCACCTATATTTGAAATGCCTATCGGCAACCATATTTGGAATGCCTATCGGCACCTATATTTGAAATGCCTATCGGCTTCTATATCTGAAATGCCTATCGGCACCTATTTTTAAAATCCCAATCGGCAACTATATCTGAAATACCTATCGGCACCTATATCTGAAATGCCTATCGGCACCTATTTTTGAAATGCCTATCGGAAACTACATCTGAAATGCCTATCAGCACCTATATTTGAAATGCCTATCGGCAACCATATCTGGAAAGCCTATCGGCACCTATATTTGAAATGCCTATCGGCTTCTATATCTGAAATGCCTATCGGCACCTATTTTTAAAATGCCAATCAGCAACTATATATGAAATGCCTATCGGCACCTACATCTAAAATGCCTATCGGCACCTATATTTGAAATGCCTATCGGCTTCTATATCTGAAATGCCTATCGGCACCTATTTTTAAAATGCCAATCAGCAACTATATCTGAAATGCCTATCGGCACCTATATCTGAAATGCCTATCGGCACCAATTTTTGAAATGCCTATCGGAAACTAAATCTGAAATGCCTATCAGCACCTATATTTGAAATGCCTATCGGCAGCCATATCTGGAATGCCTATCGGCACCTATATTTGAAATGCCTATCGGCTTCTATATCTGAAATGCCTATCGGCACCTATTTTTAAAATGTCAATCAGCAACTGTATATGAAATGCCTATCGGCACCTACATTTAAAATGCCTATCGGCACCTATATTTGAAATGCCTATCGGCAACCATATCTGAAATGCCTATCGAGACCTATATTTGAAATACCTATCGGCTTCTACATCTGAAATGCCTATCAGAACCTATATTTGAAATGCCTATCGGCAATCATATCTGAAATGCCTATCGGCACCTATTTTTGAAATGCCTATCGGAAACTACATCTGAAATGCCTATCAGCACCTATATTTGAAATGCCTATCGGCAACCATATCTGGAATGCCTATCGGCACCTATATTTGAAATGCCTATCGGCTTCTATATCTGAAATGCCTATCGACACCTATTTTTAAAATGCCAATTGGCAACTATATCTGAAATGCCTATCGGCACCTATAACTGAAATGCCTATCGGCACCTATTTTTGAAATGCCTATCGGAAACTACATCTGAAATGCCTATCAGCACCTATATTTGAAATGCCTATCGGCTTCTATATCTGAAATGCCTATCGGCACCTATTTTTAAAATCCCAATCGGCAACTATATCTGAAATACCTATCGGCACCTATATCTGAAATGCCTATCGGCACTTATTTTTGAAATGCCTATCGGAAACTACATCTGAAATGCCTATCAGCACCTATATTTGAAATGCCTATCGGCAACCATATCTGGAATGCCTATCGGCACCTATATTTGAAATGCCTATCGGCTTCTATATCTGAAATTCCTATCGGCACCTATTTTTAAAATGCCAATCAGCAACTATATATGAAATGCCTATCGGCACCTACATCTAAAATGCCTATCGGCACCTATATTTGAAATGCAAATCGGCTTCTATATCTGAAATGCCTATCGGCACCTATTTTTAAAATGCCAATCAGCAACTATATCTGAAATGCCTATCGGCACCTATATCTGAGATGCCTATCGGCACCAATGTTTGAAATGCCTATCGGAAACTAAATCTGAAATGCCTATCAGCACCTATATTTGAAATGCCTATCGGCAGCCATATCTGGAATGCCTATCGGCACCTATATTTGAAATGCCTATCGGCTTCTATATCTGAAATGCCTATCGGCACCTATTTTTAAAATGTCAATCAGCAACTATATATGAAATGCCTATCGGCACCTACATCTGAAATGCCTATCAGAACCTATATTTGAAATGCCTATCGGCAATCATATCAAAAATGCCTATCGACACCTATATTTGAAATACCTATCGGCTTCTATATCTGAAATGCCTATCGGCACCTATTTTTAAAATGCCAATCGGCAACTATATTTGAAATGCCTATCGGCACCGATATCTGAAATGCCTATCGGCACCTATTTTTGAAATGCCTATCGGAAACTACATCTGAAATGCCTATCAGCACCTATATTTGAAATGCCTATCGGCAACCATATCTGTAATGCCTATCGGCACCTATATTTGAAATGCCTATCGGCTTCTATATCTGAAATGCCTATCGGCACCTGTTTTTAAAATGCCAATCGGCAACTATATCTGAAATGCCTATCGGCACCTATATCTGAAATGCCTATCGGCATAAATTTTTGAAATGCCTATCGGAAACTACATCTAAAATGCCTATCAGCACCTATATTTGAAATGCCTATCGGCAACCATATTTGGAATGCCTATCGGCACCTATATTTGAAATGCCTATCGGCTTCTATATCTGAAATGCCTATCGGCACCTATTTTTAAAATCCCAATCGGCAACTATATCTGAAATGCCTATCGGCACCTATATCTGAAATGGCTATCGGCACCTATTTTTGAAATGCCTATCGGAAACTACATCTGAAATGCCTATCAGCACCTATATTTGAAATGCCTATCGGCAACCATATCTGGAATGCCTATCGGCACCTATATTTGAAATGCCTATCGGCTTCTATATCTGAAATGCCTATCGGCACCTATTTTTTAAAATGCCAATCAGCAACTATATATGAAATGCCTATCGGCACCTACATCTAAAATGCCTATCGGCGCCTATATTTGAAATGCCTATCGACTTCTATATCTGAAATGCCTATCGGCACCTATTTTTAAAATGCCAATCAGCAACTATATCTGAAATGCCTATCGGCACCAATTTTTGAAATGCCTATCGGAAACTACATCTGGAATGCCTATCAGCACCTATATTTGAAATGCCTATCGGCAACCATATCTGGAATGCCTATCGGCACCTATATTTGAAATGCCTGTTGGCTTCTATATCTGAAATGCCTATCGACACCTATTTTTAAAATGCCAATCGGCAACTATATCTGAAATGCCTATTGGCACCTATATCTGAAATGCCTATCGGCACCTATATTTGAAATGCCTATCGGCTTCTATATCTGAAATGCCTATCGACACCTATTTTTAAAATGCCAATCGGCACCTATATCTGAAATGCCTATCGGCACCAATTTTTGAAATGCCTATCGGAAACTACATCTGAAATGCCTATCAGCACCTATATTTGAAATGCCTATCGGCAACCATATCTGGAATGCCTATCGGCACCTATATTTGAAATGCCTATCGGCTTCTATATCTGAAATGCCTATCGGCAATTATTTTTAAAATGCCAATCGGCAACTATATCTGAAATGCCTATCGGCACCTATATCTGAAATGCCTATCGGCACCTATTTTTGAAATGCCTATCGGAAACTACATCTGAAATGCCTATCAGCACCTATATTTGAAATGCCTATCGGCAACCATATCTGGAATGCCTATCGGCACCTATTTTTGAAATGCTTATCGAAAACTACATCTGAAATGCCTATCAGCATCTATATTTGAAATGTCTATCGGCAACCACATCGGAAATGCCTGTCGGCACCTATATCTGAAATGCCTTACGGCATTTATATCTGAAATGCCTATCGACACCTATATTTGAAATGCCTATCGGCACCTATATTTTAAATGCCTATCGGCAAATATATCTGATATGCCTATCGGCACCTATATCTGAAATGCCTATCAGCACCTATTTTTGAAATGCCTATCGGAAACTACATCTAAAATGCCTATCGGCAACTATTTTCAAAATGCTAATCGGCAAATATATCTGAAATGCCTATCGGCACCTATATCAGAAATGCCTATCGGCACCTATTTTTGAAATGCCTATCGGAAACTACATCTGAAATGCCTATCAGCACCTATATTTGAAATGCCAATTGGCAACCATATCTGAAATGCCTAGAGACACCTATATTTGAAATACCTATCGGCTTCTACATCTGAAATGCCTATCAGCACGTATATTTGAAATGCCTATCGGCAACCATATCTGAAATACCTATCGACACCTATATTTAAAATACCTATCGGCTTCTATATCTGAAATGCCTATCGGCACCTATTTTTAAAATGCCAATCGGCAACTATATCTGAAATGCCTATCGGCACCTATATCTTAAATGCCTATCGGCACCAATTTTTGAAATGCCTATCGGAAACTACATCTGAAATGCCTATCAGCACCTATATTTGAAATTCCTATCGGCAACCATATCTGGAATGCCTATCGGCACCTATATTTGAAATGCCTATCGGCTTCTATATCTGAAATGCCTATTGACACCTGTTTTTAAAATGCCAATTGGCAACTATATCTGAAATGCCTATCGGCACTTATATCTGAAATGCCTATCGGTACCTATTTTTGAAATGCCTATCGGAAACTACATCTGAAATGCCTATTAGCACTTATATTTGAAATGCCTGTCGGCAACCATATCTGGAATGCATATCGGCACCTATATTTGAAATGCTTATCGGCTTCAATATCTGAAATGCCTATCAGCATCTATTTTTAAAATGCCAATCGGCAACTATATCTGAAATGCCTATCGGCACCTATATCTGAAATGCCTATCGCCACCGATTTTTGAAATGCCTATCGGAAACTATATCTGAAATGCCTATCTGCTCCTCTATTTGAAATGCCTATCGGCAACCATATCTGAAATGCCTATCGACACCTATATTTGAAATACCTATCGGCTTCTATATCTGAAATGCCTATCGGCACCTGTTTTTAAAATGCCAATCGGCAACTATATCTGAAATGCCTATCGGCACCTATATCTGAAATGCCTATCGGCATCAATTTTTGAAATGCCTATCGAAAACTACATCTAAAATGCCTATCAGCACCTATATTTGAAATGCCTATCGGCAACCATATTTGGAATGCCTATCGGCACCTATATTTGAAATGCCTATCGGCTTCTATATCTGAAATGCCTATCGGCACCTATTTTTAAAATCCCAATCGGCAACTATATCTGAAATACCTATCGGCACCTATATCTGAAATGCCTATCGGCACCTATTTTTGAAATGCCTATCGGAAACTACATCTGAAATGCCTATCAGCACCTATATTTGAAATGCCTATCGGCAACCATATCTGGAAAGCCTATCGGCACCTATATTTGAAATGCCTATCGGCTTCTATATCTGAAATGCCTATCGGCACCTATTTTTAAAATGCCAATCAGCAACTATATATGAAATGCCTATCGGCACCTACATCTAAAATGCCTATCGGCACCTATATTTGAAATGCCTATCGGCTTCTATATCTGAAATGCCTATCGGCACCTATTTTTAAAATGCCAATCAGCAACTATATCTGAAATGCCTATCGGCACCTATATCTGAAATGCCTATCGGCACCAATTTTTGAAATGCCTATCGGAAACTAAATCTGAAATGCCTATCAGCACCTATATTTGAAATGCCTATCGGCAGCCATATCTGGAATGCCTATCGGCACCTATATTTGAAATGCCTATCGGCTTCTATATCTGAAATGCCTATCGGCACCTATTTTTAAAATGTCAATCAGCAACTGTATATGAAATGCCTATCGGCACCTACATTTAAAATGCCTATCGGCACCTATATTTGAAATGCCTATCGGCAACCATATCTGAAATGCCTATCGAGACCTATATTTGAAATACCTATCGGCTTCTACATCTGAAATGCCTATCAGAACCTATATTTGAAATGCCTATCGGCAATCATATCTGAAATGCCTATCGGCACCTATTTTTGAAATGCCTATCGGAAACTACATCTGAAATGCCTATCAGCACCTATATTTGAAATGCCTATCGGCAACCATATCTGGAATGCCTATCGGCACCTATATTTGAAATGCCTATCGGCTTCTATATCTGAAATGCCTATCGACACCTATTTATAAAATGCCAATTGGCAACTATATCTGAAATGCCTATCGGCACCTATAACTGAAATGCCTATCGGCACCTATTTTTGAAATGCCTATCGGAAACTACATCTGAAATGCCTATCAGCACCTATATTTGAAATGCCTATCGGCTTCTATATCTGAAATGCCTATCGGCACCTATTTTTAAAATCCCAATCGGCAACTATATCTGAAATACCTATCGGCACCTATATCTGAAATGCCTATCGGCACTTATTTTTGAAATGCCTATCGGAAACTACATCTGAAATGCCTATCAGCACCTATATTTGAAATGCCTATCGGCAACCATATCTGGAATGCCTATCGGCACCTATATTTGAAATGCCTATCGGCTTCTATATCTGAAATTTGTTACGGTTTAATTTTGAAATTTTGGTTGGGCATTAAAATTAATTCCCTGAGGGTAGGCAACCGTTCTTTGTCGAGCGCAACTTTGATGCTTGGAAGTACGCTAGCGCCAACGTTCCTTTTTTTTTGGGTAGATGGAACTAGTAGTAACAAATTATGCGGTAAAACGACACCTTGAGATTTGTGTTTGTTCTTTTTGACATTTTTTTCCTCTGGTCATGGACAATATGGCGTGCTGTTGTGAAATCATGGAATAAGAAAGTGAATTCGTAATTCATCGGCCCAAATATTGGAGTTTTATAGCTTTATGCTTTCGTTTACGCTCATTTGATGAACAATTAACGTTATCCGATTGGAATTTTTGATTTTCTACTGGTTCTTAGCTGAAGCAATATTAAGCTTATGATTGGACCTGTTCTTATCTGGGATATTATGGATCTACCGGCTCCGGGATTCGTCCCATCATTTGGATTTTCATTCCGACATTCATCTATTAACCTAATCAACTTCGAAGAACTATCAATCAGTGAGTCCGTTCCAATTTACTTTTGTGTGTGTGTAAATTTTCATACCATGTCACCGAATATACATGCTGAAATTTCGTCCTTGCATTTAACTTTATCCACGGGTATCAATCGAAGCTCCAGTTCATTGTCGAATAGATTTTCGTTCATCGAAGCCTTGTTTGCGTCTCGATAGTCCATCCGACAGACATTTGCCATTTTGGGAACGTATCGAACTGTCCGATTGTCTGTGTATATGTTCGCTTAGTCAGAATATTATGAAGCTAAATTTCTGTGTGGTATCTAATACCTGTAGATGCTAATGTTAATTTTGTAACGGTATACCGAATTGATTTAAACCGCCGGTAGCTAGTATAGGTCTAAATTTGGCTTTACGTGAATTCAATTGTTTTATTTTGTGAGTAACTTTGTTAAGAACATTGTCAGGCATAAATTTTTGTTGTAATACATTCTATATCATATTTAGATGATTTATTGGTTAAATATGTTGTACGTTGAGCTATATATAGGTCTAAATTTGGCTTTACATGAATTCAATTGTTTTATTTTGTGAGTAACTTTGTTAAGAACTTGTCAGGCATAAATTTTTGTTGTATGCACTCTATATCATATTTAGATGATTTATTGATTAAATAGTTGTACGTTAAAGCTACATATGGGTCTAAAGTTGGCTTTACATGAATTCAATTGTTTTATTTTGTGAGTAACTTTGTTAAGAACTTGTCAGGCATAAATTTTTGTTGTATGCACTCTATATCATATTTAGATGATTTATTGATTAAATAGTTGTACGTTAAAGCTACATATGGGTCTAAAGTTGGCTTTACGTGAATTCAATTGTTTTATTTTGTGAGTAACTTTGTTAAGAACATTGTCAGGCATAAATTTTTGTTGTAATACATTCTATATCATATTTAGATGATTTATTGGTTAAATATGTTGTACGTTGAGCTATATATAGGTCTAAATCTGGCTTTACGTGAATTCAATTGTTTTATTTTGTGAGTAACTTTGTTAAGAACATTGTCAGGCATAAATTTTTGTTGTAATACATTCTATATCATATTTAGATGATTTATTGGTTAAATATGTTGTACGTTGAGCTATATATAGGTCTAAATCTGGCTTTACGTGAATTCAATTGTTTATTTTGTGAGTAACTTTGTTAAGAACATTGTCAGGCATAAAATTTTGTTGTAATACATTCTATATCATATTTAGATGATTTATTGGTTAAATATGTTGTACGTTGAGCTATATATAGGTCTAAATTTGGCTTTACGTGAATTCAATTGTTGTATTTTGTGAGTAACTTTGTTAAGAACTGGTCAGGCATAAAGTTGTTGTAATGCATTCTCTATCATATTTAGATGATTTATTGATTAAATAGTTTATACGTTAGAGCTGCATATAAGTCTAAATCCGGCTTTACGTGAATTCAATTGTTTTATGTGTGTGTAATTTTGTTAAAAACTTGTCAAGTATAAATTTGGTTGTTCCATCGTTTAATATGAGACCTGGCAAACGAAATAGAGGGTCGATTTTCTTTTGTTTTAATAAATGTCTTTATTTTTGTATTCTAAAAGTAGACTTTTGTTCGATGTAAGGCAACTTATGTGTCCCATATTCGATAAATACATTGATGATAATATATTTTATATAAACTTGAGACGATTTATTGATTCAATAGTTTGTACGTTAGGATTGCATATAGCTCTAAAAATTCCCGAAGTTCAAAGACATCGTAATATCGAAATATTTACTCGCCTACCCCGTACATCCCTGGATTTTTTGGAACGAAGGTCCAAGTGGGTCGTACGCTATTGTTCCTGGCGCTCAACTAAAAATAAATAAGTCGACGGGTACTCACCCCCCTTCATAATCACCAGCGTACCCCGATGTACGAAAGGTACTTAAGTAGCGAAGATTATTTTTTTTTTTGGTAAGTACGATGAGTTTTGTTCTGAATTCAGCCCCACCCCTAACTGCCGACTGACAGCCGAAGCACCCCGTTTGTCGCTCGCCTAGTCGTCTGGGGAGCGTGACAAATTTCTGGCGCCCAACGTGGGGCCACGTTAAAAAGAAAAAGAAGGCCATTCTTAATACGGCCAATGTCTTAAAAGCCACTTTTGTCTAATCGGAATTTTTTTTTTGTGTGTGTTTAAGACCCTTGTGTATACTTCTTTTATTATTGTCGCTAATATTAGGCTTTATATTCGGCCTCTTGCGTTAAAACTTTTCGTTTGATAGATGTTGTTTAAGTGAGATTATTTTGTGACCTACATATATATATATATACATATTGTGACGTATGAGTTCGAAGCTCGGATATCTTTGTTGTTGTGTGGGATAGGCCTGACTTGACCCATGTTGGATTTAGTGGCTTCGTTGATTAACGGACCACCCCTTCTGTGTACGATATATCGAACGATTTATCAATTTTCTCTGATTGAGTTTGACCCTTTTCTTGCTTGATTTGAAGTTTGTCATTTTTTTTTGGTGGCCATTATTGTGTTGAGGCGTGTTTCAATTACTTGCGTACGGTATTCATTAATTAATAATAGTCATTATGGCATATTCTGGAGCGGACATCAACCGATTGAAGAAGGAGGAACTCCAATATGAGCTTCGCATTCGAGGTGCAAATATTGAGGACGATAGAGTCGACCCAATGCGTGCACGTTTACGTTCACTCATGCGATTGGAAACCCTAAATCGTACTCTCTCGTATCCCAGTTATCCGTGTAACGTTACTGATGAATTATACCTAATCCAAGACCGACTAACCGAATTGGAAGAATTACAACGTTTGCCTTCTGAATCACCTTCGGATGGGAGGAGCCATGCCCTCTGGACTCGACTGACTCATTATATCAGCCGCATCGATCGAATACCTATCGACGAGCTAACAGAAGAACAGAAACTTACCAGAATTAATCTTTTAACCCGAGCTATGTCCATCATGGATGCGTGTGAAGAGCCGCATGAACCCGTACCTACCAAGGTCGCCACCTTGGCACCTGTTTCGACTGAACCTGAGATTAACCACCTAGATCGAAGTTTAGCCGACTTGAATGTGAATCAAAATTTGCATCATTCTACACCAGATTGGCCGAATCGACCATATACCGGCGTACCTGTTTGGAAATGGGGTTTAAAATTTTCAGGAGAATCCAAGACCGAAACTGTGCATACATTCCTTGAGCGTGTCCAAGAATTACAACAAGCCCGTCATGTGTCTAATGAGGAACTGTTCAACTCTGCCATCGATTTGTTTTCTGGCAAAGCACTGCTTTGGTACCGATCCATTCGACATCGTTGTACTACCTGGAACGAACTTGCTAACTTGCTACAACGGCATTATCAACCCCCAGACTATCACTCTAGATTATTACAGGACATCATGCGTCGTACTCAGGACACCTCGGAGACTATTGTGGACTATCTGGCGTGTATGTCATCAATGTTCAAGCGTTATGGACGCATGTCCGAAGATGCACAACTGGACATAATATTGCGTAATTTGGCTCCCTTTTATATCATGCAGTTACCGACCGTTACCTCGCTACAAGAATTGGAAGACGAATGTCTTAAGTTAGAAGATAAGAAGTACCGCGCGGAACACTATCAACCACCTTCGCGACGTAATCAAAGCTATGTCGACCCAGCGTTCGTGTTTGCTACGTCTGTTGAAGAAGAAGCACCTACCTCTCTTGCCGAACCGACCACTATGGCCACGATTCACGCCGTTCAATCACCCAGACCGTCGATACCTTCACGATTTCGTACGCCTCGAAGACCTCAAGAGTGTTGGAATTGTCAACAACCAGGACACACCTTTCGTCAGTGTACTGCTTCGCGGAATCTGTTCTGCTATACCTGTGGCAGTAGAGATGTTACCTCCAGAAATTGTACCAGATGTAATCAGGCGGGAAACGTGCCCGGGAGAAATTGAGTGGTCGTCAGGATTTCTCCGTAGAACCTCTCGCAGCGACCCAACCCACCGCGACTCAAGCTTTTCTTTCATATATTCTATCTCATGTGGGCCGTGATCAGCGTCCACACCTGCGTGTGAGCGTTTTAGGGTATTCTCTTCTTGGTTTATTGGACTCTGGAGCCACACATACCGTCATTGGATCTGGAGGATGGACGATATTTCAGCGTTTGGGACTCAAACGGAACCCATCAAAGGATAATTTTCCTTGCACTGTTGCTAACGGACAACAATGCGAAGTCATCGGTACGGTGGATGTACCCTTTCGTCTTATTGATCGAGTCAGAATCATTCGCGTCCTCATTGTTCCTAGTTTACCACACCCATTGATTCTTGGAATTAACTTCTGGACCGCTATGGATATTGTCCCCGATTTACAACGTGACGTTTGGCATTTTGGAAATACCACCGATATACAAATTAATAGCTTGACTAGTGAGATTGACCTTCCTGCCACACAACGAGATTCATTAACCCGTTTAATTGATTCAACTTTTGACAAAATGGGAACGTCCTTAGGTTCTACAACAGTGGTCGAACATGAAATTGTGACCGATTCTAAACCAATTAAGCAACGTTACTACCCAGTATCGCCAGCTAAGCGACATATCATCGACACCGAGATCAAGACAATGTTAGACGAAGACATCATTGAACCTTCGCAAAGCGCCTGGTCATCACCTGTACTCTTAGTCCCAAAAAAGGATGGTACTTATCGATTCTGCGTTGATTATCGACAACTTAACGCTGTCACCAAAAAGGATGCGTACCCGTTACCCTATATTTCGGCAATTTTAGATCAACTCCGTGATTCTCGATATCTGAGTTCTCTGGACATCAAGTCAGCATACTGGCAAGTGCCCATGGCTAAGGATTCGCGTGAATATACTGCCTTTTCAGTTCCTGGCGGACTGTATCAATTTAAAAGAATGCCGTTTGGCCTCACCAATGCTCCCGCCACATTTCAACGTTTAATCGATAGAGTTCTTGGCGCCGATTTACAACCTTTTGTATTTGTATATCTAGACGATATAATTATTGCAACTCCTGATTTTCAAACTCATATAGATGCTCTGGGAAAGGTATTTTCTCGATTAATGGATGCTGGACTCGTCGTGAGTAGAGAAAAATGCCAGTTTTGTCGAACTCAATTGAAATACTTAGGCTATGTAGTGGACCAAGATGGATTACGTGTCGACCCTGATAAAGTCGAAGCAATATTAAATGTACAACAACCCACTAACGTCACTGAAATTCGTCGGTTCATCGGAATGGCTTCGTGGTATCGAAGATTTGTGAAAGATTTCTCCACGATAATAACGCCTCTAACTCGTCTGACGAAGAAGAACGTGAAATGGGAATGGACGACAGAATGTGAAACTTCCTTCCAAAAAATTAAAGAGTCTCTAGTAACTGCTCCTTTGTTGACCTGTCCGGACTTTAATAGACCATTTATTCTGCAAACCGATGCCTCAGCGTACGGCATAGGAGCTGTCCTAACACAGATGTTCGATGATGGAGAACATGTGATCTGCTTTCTTTCCCGATCGCTCACTAGACAAGAACGCAACTATTCCACTACGGAAAGAGAATGTCTGAGCGTGATTTTCGCCATCGAGAAACTTCGCCACTACCTTGAAGGAACACGATTTACCGTCATTACCGACCACTATTCTCTGTTGTGGTTGAAGCGTATGAAGGATCCGACTGGAAGACTTGCTCGCTGGGCTGTGCGACTACAACCGTTCGATTATGACCTCGTACACCGTAAAGGTAAAGACCACATTGTGCCTGATTTTCTTTCTCGGTCTGTGCCGGTGATGGTAGACGCCCTAGAGCCGCTGTCCTTAACCAACTATAGCACCACTACCGATCCTTGGTATCAGAAGATGCGCCACAATACTGAACATCACCCACAACGATATCCGACTTGGCGAGTTGAAAATAATATTCTTTACAAACGAGTAAAAAGCCGATCGTCCGACTTCGAACAACCGAACGATACTTGGAAAATTGTTGTGCCCAAGGAACATCGCAAAGTTATTTTAAAACGCTGTCATAGCGATCCTGTAGCTGGACATGTTGGCATGTTCAAAACTTACTGGAAAGTGCATGATTCCTTTTATTGGCCAAAAATGAAAAACGATATTTATCGCTTCGTGAAGACTTGTAGGGTATGTGCTACGATAAAACCAGAACAACGACCACCTGCTGGATTAATGGGCTCTCGACCTATTGCTTCTAGACCATGGCAAATTATTTCCTTAGATTTTATGGGACCATTACCCCGAACCGCTCGCGGATATACTCAGATTCTCGCTGTTACGGATACATTCAGCAAGTATATTGTCACGTTCCCTATTCGGAATGCTACGGCACAAATATTGGTGAAGAATATCGAAGAAGGTATATTTTTAACTTACGGCGTACCGGAAACCATCATTTGCGATAATGGTGTCCAAATGAAGAGCAAAGCATTCAAGGACCTTTGCCGTCAATATCGCGTTAATATTTCCTTTACACCACACTACTATCCTCGTGCCAATCCTACCGAAAGAAGTAACCGTGTGATCAAAACCATGCTTTCCGCCTATGTCAAGGATAGTCATCGTGCCTGGGATAAATATTTACCGGCTGTTACTTGTGCCATACGTTCCGCACGTCATGAAGTCATTGGTTATACCCCCTACTTTGTTAACTTTGGTAAAGAATATGTTGGGTCTGGTGACCATTACAGAATACGCCCTCCGGAAGATAATGTTGAGCTACCTACGGAAATACAACAGCGTACCGCTGGATATCAAACTATGTTTGCAACCATTCAGAATCGATTGCTTCGGGCTTCCGAACGAGCCAGACATCGTTATAATCTAAGACGACGACCTGTACACTTTGATATTGGACAATTAGTTTACCGCCGGAATAAAGTCCTATCAGATGCCCTCAATTATTTTACGGCCAAGCTAGCGCCGAAGTACGTTGGACCATACCGAGTTCGACGTAAACCAGGTCAGTGGACCTACGAATTGGAAACTTGCGAAGGAGAAGCCGCTGGAATATGGCATGTTCAAGACCTTAAGGTAGCCGACGATTTCGCCGACACTGAGTAATATTTTTTTTTGTGTTTTTGTTTGTCTGTATGTGGACCTTTTGCGATGAAGAATTTTGCCGACTATCCCTTCTTTTGTTGTATGCTATTGCGCGTCGATTACGACTTGTATTGTAACTTACCCCGTGCGGCGACCGGGTTAGAATAGCTCCGCGATACGTTCCATCGGTCGTAAAAGGCGACCAAGAGAACACACACACTTCCAATACATTCTCTTCACTTCTACATTTACACAACATTACAATATACACTCCAATTGTATTTCGATTGTGACTAACCCGATTTCGACATTGCTCCCGGAAGTGACTTGGAATATTTTGTTATTCCCTTTTGATGCCCTGCGGTGAAGGGTGTACCATTGCGTAGATCGCTGACAAAATTGTTCTGTTAGTTACCGTTTCCTTCTTCCTGTAGATCGACGTTGTATGGTGATCATTGCTTTGAATTTGGGCGCTTGTTGCTTATGGATTTGGATGAATTCCGTTACTGCTTTGCAGGATTTACCTAAGCTCTAGTGTTGCGTTAGGAGATGTCATGTTTTTTTTTTTTTGGTATTTTATGTATTTATGAGTATATATGGATGTGGTTGGAGAAAAACGATATAATATCGGATTTGAAGTTTTCTTGCGACTCACCCATCTTGTTGTTGTGATGTGTTATAGTGATCGAAGTACCGATAGTGTCTTCGAGGTTTATTGATATCTCCACTCTGTTTATTCAGGATTTGGCTTTACTCAAATCAGAATATGTGCTATACCGACGTTAGGTTCAGATAAAGTGTCATGGTAGTCTACAGACCTTATCGATCTTGACAAATACCGGCCTAGTGAGAAGATTAAGATTATTTTTTTTTATAGAGCTTTTGTATACTCTAGAAGGAGTTGAGATTTTCTTTTCTATTATTTTACCGAAAGATCTTTTCTTAGTTATAGTGATCTTAGCAATAGTGATCAATTGCTTATATATAATGCCGTACATTTCTTATGTTGTGCTGCTTGTAAATAGTTGCCTGAAATGAATGTTCTTACAATCTTCAGTCAAACGCACTGTTTTATTTCATTTTTTTTTGTGTTTTGTTCTGAATCCATAACCGTAAATTTGGAGGTAGTCAACATTTTGATGCCTTGAACCCATTGTGGTAATGGAGACAGTCAGGAATAGAATTGTTTGAACCCAAACTTACATGTGTGGAGACAGTCGAACTTTCTTGATGAAGAATTTTTTTTAATTGAAACTTTCCTTGTTTGATGATGCTGATGACCCCTTTTGGAACGTCGCTTATTGTATTCGTGGGCTCGTTTTATCTTATTAGATATATGTGGGTTTTATGAGAATGTTGGAGTGCAAGTTCTTGTTATTTAGATTGGTTTCAGACGGCGTAAGTCGTCAGAAAACTCAGGGAGTTTTCTTCCTGACGGAGAAAGAGGGGAATTGTTACGGTTTAATTTTGAAATTTTGGTTGGGCATTAAAATTAATTCCCTGAGGGTAGGCAACCGTTCTTTGTCGAGCGCAACTTTGATGCTTGGAAGTACGCTAGCGCCAACGTTTCTTTTTTTTTTGGGTAGATGGAACTAGTAGTAACAAATTATGCGGTAAAACGACACCTTGAGATTTGTGTTTGTTCTTTTTGACATTTTTTTCCTCTGGTCATGGACAATATGGCGTGCTGTTGTGAAATCATGGAATAAGAAAGTGAATTCGTAATTCATCGGCCCAAATATTGGAGTTTTATAGCTTTATGCTTTCGTTTACGCTCATTTGATGAACAATTAACGTTATCCGATTGGAATTTTTGATTTTCTACTGGTTCTTAGCTGAAGCAATATTAAGCTTATGATTGGACCTGTTCTTATCTGGGATATTATGGATCTACCGGCTCCGGGATTCGTCCCATCATTTGGATTTTCATTCCGACATTCATCTATTAACCTAATCAACTTCGAAGAACTATCAATCAGTGAGTCCGTTCCAATTTACTTTTGTGTGTGTGTAAATTTTCATACCATGTCACCGAATATACATGCTGAAATTTCGTCCTTGCATTTAACTTTATCCACGGGTATCAATCGAAGCTCGAGTTCATTGTCGAATAGATTTTCGTTCATCGAAGCCTTGTTTGCGTCTCGATAGTCCATCCGACAGACATTTGCCATTTTGGGAACGTATCGAACTGTCCGATTGTCTGTGTATATGTTCGCTTAGTCAGAATATTATGAAGCTAAATTTCTGTGTGGTATCTAATACCTGTAGATGCTAATGTTAATTTTGTAACGGTATACCGAATTGATTTAAACCGCCGGTAGCTAGTATAGGTCTAAATTTGGCTTTACGTGAATTCAATTGTTTTATTTTGTGAGTAACTTTGTTAAGAACATTGTCAGGCATAAATTTTTGTTGTAATACATTCTATATCATATTTAGATGATTTATTGGTTAAATATGTTGTACGTTGAGCTATATATAGGTCTAAATCTGGCTTTACGTGAATTCAATTGTTTATTTTGTGAGTAACTTTGTTAAGAACATTGTCAGGCATAAATTTTTGTTGTAATACATTCTATATCATATTTAGATGATTTATTGGTTAAATATGTTGTACGTTGAGCTATATATAGGTCTAAATTTGGCTTTACATGAATTCAATTGTTTTATTTTGTGAGTAACTTTGTTAAGAACTTGTCAGGCATAAATTTTTGTTGTATGCACTCTATATCATATTTAGATGATTTATTGATTAAATAGTTGTACGTTAAAGCTACATATGGGTCTAAAGTTGGCTTTACATGAATTCAATTGTTTTATTTTGTGAGTAACTTTGTTAAGAACTTGTCAGGCATAAATTTTTGTTGTATGCACTCTATATCATATTTAGATGATTTATTGATTAAATAGTTGTACGTTAAAGCTACATATGGGTCTAAAGTTGGCTTTACGTGAATTCAATTGTTTTATTTTGTGAGTAACTTTGTTAAGAACATTGTCAGGCATAAATTTTTGTTGTAATACATTCTATATCATATTTAGATGATTTATTGGTTAAATATGTTGTACGTTGAGCTATATATAGGTCTAAATCTGGCTTTACGTGAATTCAATTGTTTTATTTTGTGAGTAACTTTGTTAAGAACATTGTCAGGCATAAATTTTTGTTGTAATACATTCTATATCATATTTAGATGATTTATTGGTTAAATATGTTGTACGTTGAGCTATATATAGGTCTAAATCTGGCTTTACGTGAATTCAATTGTTTATTTTGTGAGTAACTTTGTTAAGAACATTGTCAGGCATAAAATTTTGTTGTAATACATTCTATATCATATTTAGATGATTTATTGGTTAAATATGTTGTACGTTGAGCTATATATAGGTCTAAATTTGGCTTTACGTGAATTCAATTGTTGTATTTTGTGAGTAACTTTGTTAAGAACTGGTCAGGCATAAAGTTGTTGTAATGCATTCTCTATCATATTTAGATGATTTATTGATTAAATAGTTTATACGTTAGAGCTGCATATAAGTCTAAATCCGGCTTTACGTGAATTCAATTGTTTTATGTGTGTGTAATTTTGTTAAAAACTTGTCAAGTATAAATTTGGTTGTTCCATCGTTTAATATGAGACCTGGCAAACGAAATAGAGGGTCGATTTTCTTTTGTTTTAATAAATGTCTTTATTTTTGTATTCTAAAAGTAGACTTTTGTTCGATGTAAGGCAACTTATGTGTCCCATATTCGATAAATACATTGATGATAATATATTTTATATGAACTTGAGACGATTTATTGATTCAATAGTTTGTACGTTAGGATTGCATATAGCTCTAAAAATTCCCGAAGTTCAAAGACATCGTAATATCGAAATATTTACTCGCCTACCCCGTACATCCCTGGATTTTTTGGAACGAAGGTCCAAGTGGGTCGTACGCTATTGTTCCTGGCGCTCAACTAAAAATAAATAAGTCGACGGGTACTCACCCCCCTTCATAATCACCAGCGTACCCCGATGTACGAAAGGTACTTAAGTAGCGAAGATTATTTTTTTTTTTTGGTAAGTACGATGAGTTTTGTTCTGAATTCAGCCCCACCCTAACTGCCGACTGACAGCCGAAACACCCCGTTTGTCGCTCGCCTAGTCGTCTGGGGAGCGTGACAAATTCCTATCGGCACCTATTTTTAAAATGCCAATCAGCAACTATATATGAAATGCCTATCGGCACCTACATCTAAAATGCCTATCGGCACCTATATTTGAAATGCAAATCGGCTTCTATATCTGAAATGCCTATCGGCACCTATTTTTAAAATGCCAATCAGCAACTATATCTGAAATGCCTATCGGCACCTATATCTGAGATGCCTATCGGCACCAATGTTTGAAATGCCTATCGGAAACTAAATCTGAAATGCCTATCAGCACCTATATTTGAAATGCCTATCGGCAGCCATATCTGGAATGCCTATCGGCACCTATATTTGAAATGCCTATCGGCTTCTATATCTGAAATGCCTATCGGCACCTATTTTTAAAATGTCAATCAGCAACTATATATGAAATGCCTATCGGCACCTACATCTAAAATGCCTATCGGCACCTATATTTGAAATGCCTATCGGCAACCATATCTGAAATGCCTATCGAGACCTATATTTGAAACACCTATCGGCTTCTACATCTGAAATGCCTATCAGAACCTATATTTGAAATGCCTATCGGCAATCATATCTGAAATGCCTATCGACACCTATATTTGAAATACCTATCGGCTTCTATATCTGAAATGCCTATCGGCACCTATTTTTAAAATGCCAATCGGCAACTATATTTGAAATGCCTATCGGCACCGATATCTGAAATGCCTATCGGCACCTATTTTTGAAATGCCTATCGGAAACTACATCTGAAATGCCTATCAGCACCTATATTTGAAATGCCTATCGGCAACCATATCTGTAATGCCTATCGGCACCTATATTTGAAATGCCTATCGGCTTCTATATCTGAAATGCATATCGACACCTATTTTTAAAATGCCAATTGGCAACTATATCTGAAATGCCTATCGGCACCTATATCTGAAATGCCTATCGGCACCTATTTTTGAAATGCCTATCGGAAACTACATCTGAAATGCTTATCAGTACCTATATTTGAAATGCCTGTCGGCAACCATATCTGAAATGCCTATCGGCACCTATTTTTGAAATGCCTATCGGCTTCTATATCTGAAATGCCTATCGGCACCTATTTTTAAAATGCCAATCGGCAAATATATCTGTAATGCCTATCGGCACCTATATCTGAAATGCCTATCGACACCTATTTTTTAAATGCCTATCGGAAACCACATCTGAAATGCCTATCAGCACCAATATTTGAAATGCCTATCGGCAACCATATCTGGAATGCCTATCGGCCCCTATATTTGAAATGCCTATCGGCTTCTATATCTGAAATGCCTATCGGCACCTATTTTTAAAATGCCAATCAGCAAATATATCTGTAATGCCTATCGGCACCTATATCTGAAATGCTTATCGGCACCTATTTTTGAAACGCCTATCGGAAACCACATCTGAAATGCCTATCAGCACCAATATTTGAAATGCCAATCGGCAACTATATCCGAAATGCCTATCGGCACCTATATCTGAAATGCCTATCGGCACCAGTTTTTGAAATGCCTATCGGAAACTACATCTGAAATGCCTATCAGCACCTATATTTGAAATGCCTATCGGCAACCATATCTGGAATGCCTGTCGGCACCTATATTTAAAATGCCTATTGGCTTCTATATCTGAAATGCCTATCGGCACTTATTTTTAAAATGCCAATCGGCAACTATATCTGAAATGCCTATCGGCACCTATATCTGAAATGCCTATCGGCACCTATTTTTGAAATGCCTATCGGAAACCACATCTGAAATGCCTATCAGCACCTATATTTGAAATGCCTATCGGCTTTTATATCTGAAATGCCTATCGGCACCTATTTTTAAAATGCCAATCGGCAACTATATCTGAAGTGCCTATCGACACCTATATCTAAAATGTCTATCGGCAATTATTTTTGAAATGCCTATCGGAAACTACATCTGAAATCCCTATCAGCACCTATATTTGAAATGCCTATGGGCAACCATATCTGGAATGCCTATCGGCACTTATATTTGAAATGCCTATCGGCTTCTATATCTGAAATGCCTATCGACACCTATTTTTAAAATGCCAATTGGCAACCATATCTGAAATGCCTATCGGCACCTATATCTGAAATGCCTATCGGCACCTATTTTTGAAATGCCTATCAGAAACTACATCTGAAATGCCTATCAGTACCTATATTTGAAATGCCTATCGGCAACCATATCTAGAATGCCTATCGGCACCTATATTTGAAATGCCTATCGGCTTCTATATCTGAAATGCCTATCGGCACCTATTTTTAAAATGCCAATCGGCAAATATATCTGTAATGCCTATCGGCACCTATATCTGAAATGCCTATTGGCATCTATTTTTGAAATGCCTATCGGAAACCACATCTGAAATGCCTATCAGCACCAATATTTGAAATGCCTATCGGCAACCATATCTGAAATGCCTATCGACACCTATATTTGAAATACCTATCGGCTTCTATATCTGAAATGCCTATCGGCACCTATTTTTAAAATGCCAATCGGCAACAATATCTGAAATGCCTATCGGCACCTATATTTGAAATGCCTATCGGCTTCTATATCTGAAATGCCTATCGACACCTATTTTTAAAATACCAACTGGCAACTATATCTGCAATGCCTATCGGCTTCTATATCTGAAATGCCTATCGGCACTTATTTTTAAAATGCCAATCGGAAACTATATCTGAAATGCCTATCGGCACCTATATCTGAAATGCCTATCGGCACCTATTTTTGAAATGCCTATCGGAAACTACATCTGAAATGCCTATCAGCACCTATATTTGAAATGCCTATCGGCAACCATATCTGGAATGCCTATCGGCATCTATATTTGAAATGCCTATCGGCTTCTATATCTGAAATGCCTATCGGCACCTATTTTTGAAATGCCTATCGAAAACTACATCTAAAATGCCTATCAGCACCTATATTTGAAATGCCTATCGGCAACCACATCAGAAATGCCTATCGGCACCTATATCTGAAATGCCTTTCGGCATTTATATCTGAAATGCCTATCGACACCTATATTTGAAATGCCTATCGGCACCTATATTTAAAATGCTTATCGGCAACTATATCTGATATGCCTATCGGCACCTATATATGAAATGCCTATCGGCACCTATTTTTGAAATGCCTATCGGAAACTACATCTAAAATGCCTATCGGCACCTATTTTTAAAATGTCAATCGGCAACTATATCTGAAATGCCTATCGGCACCTATTTTTGAAATGCCTATCGGAAACTACAACTGAAATGCCTATCAGCACCTATATTTGAAATGCCTATCGGCAACCATATCTGAAATGCCTATCGACACCTATATTTGAAATACCTATCGGCTTCTATATCTGAAATGCCTATCGGCACCTATTTTTAAAATGCCAATCGGCAACTATATCTGAAATGCCTATCGGCACCAATTTTTGAAATGCCTATCGGAAACTACATCTGAAATGCCTATCAGCTCCTACATTTGAAATGCCTATCGGCAACCATATCTGGAATGCCTATCGGCACCTATATTTGAAATGCCTATCGGCTTCTATATCTGAAATGCCTATCGGCACCTATTTTAAAATGCCAATCGGAAACTATATCTGAAATGCCTATCGGCACCTATACCTGAAATGCCTATTGGCACCTATTTTTGAAATGCTTTTCGGAAACTACATCTGAAATGCCTATCTGCTCCTTTATTTGAAATGCCTATCGGCAACCATATCTGAAATGCCTATCGACACCTATATTTGAAATACCTATCGGCTTCTATATCTGAAATGCCTTTTGGCACCTGTTTTTAAAGTGCCAATCGGCAACTATATCTGAAATGCCTATCGGCACATATTACTGAAATGCTTATCGGCATCAATTTTTGAAATGCCTATCGGAAACTACATCTAAAATGCCTATCAGCACCTATATTTGAAATGCCTATCGGCACCTATATCTGAAATGCCTATCGGCACCTATTTTTGAAATGCCTATCGGAAACTACATCTGAAAGTCCTATCAGCACCTATATTTGAAATGCCTATCGGCAACCATATCTGGAATGCCTATCGGCACCTATTTTTAAAATGCCAATCGGTAACTATATCTGAAATGCCTATCGGCACTTATATCTGAAATGCCTATCGGCACCAATTTTTGAAATGCCTATCGGAAACTACATCTGGAATGCCTATCAGCACCTATATTTGAAATGCCTATTGGCAACCATATCTGGAATGCCTATCGGCACCTATATTTGAAATGCCTATCGGCTTCTATATCTGAAGTGCCTATTGACACCTATTTTTAAAATGCCAATCGGCAACTATATCTGAAATGCCTATCGGCACCTATATCTGAAATGCCTATCGGCACCAATTTTTGAAATGCCTATCGGAAACTACATCTGAAATGCCTATCAGCACCTATATTTGAAATGCCTATCGGCAACCATATCTGGAATGCCTATCGGCACTTATATTTGAAATGCCTATCGGCTTCTATATCTGAAATTCCTATCGGCACCTATTTTTAAAATGCCTTTCGAAAACTACATCTGAAATGCCTATCAGCACCTATATTTGAAATGCCTATCAAAATCCACATCAGAAATGCCTATCGGCACCTATATCTGAAAAGCCTTTAAGCATTTATATCTGAAATGCCTATCGACACCTATATTTGAAATGTTTGTCGGCACCTATATTTGAAATGCCTATCGGCAACTATATCTGATATGCCTATCGGCACCTATATCTGAAATGCCTTTCGGCACCTATTTTTGAAATGCCTATCGGAAACTACATCTAAAATGCCTATCGGCACATATTTTCAAAATGCCAATCGGCAACTATATCTGAAATGCCTATCAGCACCTATATCTGAAATGCCTATCGGCACCTATTTTTGAAATGCCTATCGGAAACTACATCTGAAATGCCTATCAGCACCTATGTTTGAAATGCCTATCGGCAACCATATCTGAAATGCCTATCGACACCTATATTTGAAATACCTATCGGCTTCCACATCTGAAATGCCTATCAGCACCTATATTTGAAATGCCTGTCGGCAACTATATCTGAAATGCCTATCGACACCTATATTTGAAATACCTATCGGCTTCTATATCTGAAATGCCTATCGGCACCTATTTTTAAAATGCCAATCGGCAATTATATCTGAAATGCCTATCGGCACCTATATCTGAAATGCCTATCGGCACCAATTTTTGAAATGCCTATCGGAAACTACATCTGAAATGCCTATCAGCACCTATATTTGAAATGCCTATCGGCAACCATATCTGGAATGCCTATCGGCACCTATATTTGAAATGCCTATCGGCTTCTATATCTGAAATGCCTATCGACACCTTTTTTTAAAATGCAAATTGGCAACTATATCTGAAATGCCTATCGGCACCTATTTTTGAAATGCCTATCGGAAACTACATCTAAAATGCCTATCAGCACCTATATTTGAAATGCCTATCGGCAACCATATCTGAAATGCCTATCGACACCTATATTTGAAATACCTATCGGCTTCTATATCTGAAATGCCTATCGGCACCTATTTTTAAAATGCAAATCGGTAACTATATCTGAAATGCCTATCGGCACCTATATCTGAAATGCCTATCGGCACCAATTTTTGAAATGCCTATCGGAAACTACATCTGGAATGCCTATCAGCATATATATTTATAATGCCTATCGGCAACCATATCTGGAATGCCTATCGGCACCTATATTTGAAATGCCTATCGGCTTCTATATCTGAAATGCCTATCGACACATATTTTTAAAATGCCAATCGGCAACTATATCTTAAATGCCTTTCGGCACCTATATCTGAAATGCCTATCGGCACCAATTTTTGAAATTCCTATCGGAAACTACATCTGAAATGCCTATCAGCACCTATATTTGAAATGCCTATCGGCAACCATATCTGGAATGAATATCAGCACCTATATTTGAAATGCCTATCGGCTTCTATATCTGAAATGCCTATCGACACCTATTTTTAAAATGCCAATTGGCAACTATATCTGAAATGCCTATCGGCACCTATATCTGAAATGCCTATCGGCACCTAATTTTAAAATGCCAATCGGCAACTATATATGAAATGCCTATCGGCACCTATATCTAAAATGCCTATCGGCTCCTATTTTTGAAATGCCTACGGAAACTACATCTGGAATGCCTATCGGCACCTATATTTGAAATGCCTATCGACTTCTAAATCTGAAATGCCTATGGGCACCTATTTTTAAAACGCGAATCGGCAACTATATCTGTAATGCCTGTCGGCACCTATATCTGAAATGCCTATCGGCACCTATTTTTGAAATGCCTATCGGCTTCTATATCTCAAATGCCTTTCGGCACCTATTTTTAAAATGCCAATCGGCAACTATATCTGAGATGCCTATCGGCACCTATATCTGAAATGCCTATCGGCACCTATTTTTGAAATGCCTATCGGAAACTTCATCTAAAATGCCTATCAGCACCTATATTTGAAATGCCTATCGGCAACCATATCTGGAATGCCTATCGGCACCTATATTTGAAATGCCTATTGGCTTCTATATCTGAAATGCCTATCGGCACCTATTTTTAAACTGCCAATCGGCAACTATATCTGAAATGCCTTTCGGCACCTATATTGAAATGCCTTTCGGAAACTACATCTGAAATGCCTATCTGCTCCTATATTTGAAATGCCTATCGGCAACCATATCTGAAATGCCTATCGACACCTATATTTGAAATACATATCGGCTGCTATGTCTGAAATTTCTATCGGCACCTGTTTTTAAAATGCCAATCGGCAACTATATCTGAAATGCCTATCGGCACCTATATCTGAAATGCCTATCGGCATCAATTTTTGAAGTGCCTATCGGAAACTACATCTAAAATGCCTATCAGCACCTATATTTGAAATGCCTATCGGCAACCATATCTGGAATGTCTATCGGCACCTATATTTGAAATGCCTATCGGCTTCTATATCTGAAATGCCTATCGGCACCTATTTTTAAAATGCCAATCGGCAACTATATCTGAAATGCCTATCGGCACCTATATCTGAAATGCCTATCGGCACCTATTTTTGAAATGCCTATCGGAAACTACATCTGAAATGCCTATCAGCACCTATATTTGAAATGCCTTAGACAACCATATCTGAAATACATATCGACACCTATATTTGAAATACCTATCGGCTGCTATGTCTGAAATGCCTATCGGCACCTGTTTTCAAAATGCCAATCGGCAACTACATCTGAAATGCCTATCGGCACCTATATCTGAAATGCCTATCGGCACCTATTTTTGAAATGCATATCGGAAACTACATCTGAAATTCCTATCAGCACCTATATTTGAAATGCCTATCGGCAACCATATCTGGAATGCCTATCGGCACCTATATTTGAAATGCCTATCGGCTTCTATATCTGAAATGCCTATCGGCACCTATTTTTAAAATGCCAATCGGCAACTATATCTGAAGTGCCTATCGGCACCTATATCTGAAATGCCTATCGGCACCTATTTTTGAAATGGCAATCGGAAACTACATCTAAAATGCCTATCAGCACCTATATTTGAAATGTCTATCGGCAACCATATCTGCAATGCTTATCGGCACCTATATTTGAAATGCCTATCGGCTTCTATATCTGAAATGCCTATCGGCACCTATTTTTAAAATGCCAACCGGCAACTATATATGAAATGCCTATCGGCACCTATATCTAAAATGCCTATCGGCACCTATTTTTGAAATGTCTATCGGAAACTACATCTGAAATGCCTATCAGCACCTATATTTGAAATGCCTATCGGCAACCATATCTGGAATGCCTATCGGCACCTATATTTGAAATGCCTATCGGCTTCTATATCTGAAATGCCTATAGGCACCTATTTTTAAAATGCCAATCGGCAACTATATTTGAGATGCCTATCGGCACCTATATCTGAAATGCCTATCGGCACCTATTTTTGAAATGCCTATCGGAAACTACATCTGAAATGCCTATCAGCACCTATATTTAAAATGCCTATCGGCAACCATATCTGGAATGCCTATCGGCACCTATATTTGAAATGCCTATCGGCTTCTATATCTGAAATGCCTATCGGCACCTATTTTTGAAATGCCTATCGAAAACTACATCTGAAATGCCTATCGATACCTATATTTGAAATGCCTATCGGCAACCACATCAGAAATGCCTATCGGCACCTATATCTGAAATGCCTATCGGCACCTATTTTTGAAATGCCTATCGAAAACTACATCTGAAATGCCTATCGATACCTATATCTGAAATGCCTATCGGCACCTATTTTTAAAATGCCAATCGGCAACTATATCTGAAATGCCTATCGGCACCTATATCTGAAATGCCTATCGGCACCTATTTTTGAAATGCCTATCGGAAACTACATCTGAAATGCTTATCAGCACCTATATTTGAAATGCCTATAGGCAACCATATCTGGAATGCCTATCGGCACCTATATTTGAAATGCCAATCGGCTTCTATATCTGAAATGCCTATCGGCACCTATTTTTGAAATGCCTATCGAAAACTACATCTGAAATGCCTATCAGCACCTATATTTGAAATGCCTATCGGCAACCACATCTGAAATGCCTATCTACACCTATATCTGAAATGCCTTTCGGCATTTATATCTGAAATGCCTATCGACACCTTTATTTGAAATGCCTATCGGCACTTATATTTTAAATGCCTATCGGCAACTATATCTGATATGCCTATCGGCACCTATATCTGAAATGCCTATCGGCACCTATTTTTGAAATGCCTATCGGAAACTACATCTAAAATGCCTATCGGCACCTATTTTTAAAATGCCAATCGGCAACTATATCTGAAATGCCTATCGGCACCTATTTTTAAAATGCCTATCGGAAACTACATCTGAAATGCCTATCAGCACCTATATTTGAAATGCCTATCGGCAACCATATCTGGAATGCCTATCGGCACCTATATTTGAAATGTCTATCGGCTTCTATATCTGAAATGCCTATCGGCACCTATTTTAAAATGCCAATCGGAAACTATATCTGAAATGCTTATCGGCACCTATACCTGACATGCCTATTGGCACCTATTTTTGAAATGCTTTTCGGAAACTACATCTGAAATGCCTATCTGCTCCTATATTTGAAATGCCTATCGGCAACCATATCTGAAATGCCTATCGACACCTATATTTGAAATACCTATCGGCTTCTATATCTGAAATGCCTTTTGGCACCTGTTTTTAAAGTGCCAATCGGCAACTATATCTGAAATGCCTATTGGCACCTATTACTGAAATGCTTATCAGCATCAATTTTTGAAATGCCTATCGGAAACTACATCTAAAATGCCTATCAGCACCTATATCTGAAATGCCTATCGGCACCTATATCTGGAATGCCTAACGGCACCAATTTTTGAAATGCCTATCGGAAACTACATCTGGAATGCCTATCAGCACCTATATTTGAAATGCCTATTGGCAACCATATATGGAATGCCTATCGGCACCTATATTTGAAATGCCTATCGGCTTCTATATCTGAAGTGCCTATTGACACCTATTTTTAAAATGCCAATCGGCAACTATATCTGAAATGCCTATCGGCACCTATATCTGTAATTTCTATCGGCACCAATTTTTGAAATGCCTATCGGAAACTACATCTGAAATGCCTATCAGCACCTTTATTTGAAATGCCTATCGGCAACCATATCTGAAATGCCTATCGACACCTATATTTGAAATACCTATCGGCTTCTATATCTGAAATGCCTATCGGCACCTATTTTTAAAATGCCAATCGGCAACTATATCTGAAATGCCTATCGGCACCTATATCTGAAATGCCTATCGGCACCTATTTTTGAAATGCCTTTTGGAAACTACATCTGAAATGCCTTACTGCTCCTATTTTTGAAATGCCTATCGGCAACCATAACTGAAATGCCTATCGGCACCTATATTTGAAATACCTATCGGCTTCTATATCTGAAATGCCTATCGGCACCTATTTTTAAAATGCCAATCGGCAACTATATCTGTAATGCCTATCGGCACCTATATCTGAAATGCCTATCGGCACCTATTTTTGAAATGCCCTTCGAAAACTACATCTGAAATGCCTATCAGCACCTATATTTGAAATGCCTATCGGCAACCATATCTGAAATGCCTATCGGCACCTATATCTGAAATGCCTTTAAGCATTTATATCTGAAATGCCTATCGACACCTATATTTGAAATGCCTATCGGCACCTATATTTTAAATGCCTATCGGCAACTATATCTGATATGCCTATCGGCACCTATATCTGAAATGCCTATCGGCACCTATTTTTGAAATGCCTATCGGAAACTACATCTAAAATGCCTATCGCACCTATTTTAAAAATTCCAATCGGCAACTATATCTGAAATGCCTATCGGCTTCTATATCTGAAATGCCTATCGGCACCTATATTTTAAATGCCTTTCGGCAACTATATCTGATATGCCTATCGGAACCTATATCTGAAATGCCTATCGGCACCTATTTTTGAAATGCCTATCGGAAAATACATCTACAATGCCTATCGGCACCTATTTTTAAAATGCTAATCGGCAACTATATCTGAAATGCCTATCGGCACCTATATCTGAAATGCCTATCTGCACCTATTTTTGAAATGCCTATCGGAAACTACATCTGAAATGCCTATCAGCACCTATATTTGAAATACCTATCGGCAACCATATCTGAAATGCCTATCGACACCTATATTTGAAATACCTATCGGCTTCTATATCTGAAATGCCCATCGGCACCTATTTTTAAAATGCCAATCGGCAACTATATCTGAAATGCCTATCGGCACCTATTTTTGAAATGCCTATCGGAAACTACATCTAAAATGCCTATCGCACCTATTTTAAAAATTCCAATCGGCAACTATATCTGAAATGCCTATCGGCTTCTATATCTGAAATGCCTATCGGCACCTATATTTTAAATGCCTTTCGGCAACTATATCTGATATGCCTATCGGAACCTATATCTGAAATGCCTATCGGCACCTATTTTTGAAATGCCTATCGGAAACTACATCTACAATGCCTATCGGCACCTGTTTTTAAAATGCTAATCGGCAACTATATCTGAAATGCCTATCGGCACCTATATCTGAAATGCCTATCGGCACCTATTTTTGAAATGCCTTTCGGAAACTACATCTGTAATGCCTATCTGCTCCTAGATTTGAAATGCCTATCGGCAACCATATCTGAAATGCCTATCGACACCTATATTTGAAATACCTATCGGCTTCTATATCTGAAATGCCTATCGGCACCTATTTTTAAAATGCCAATCGGCAACTATATCTGTAATGCCTATCGGCACCTATATCTAAAATGCCTATCTGCACCTATTTTTGGAATGCCTATCGGAAACCACATCTGAAATGCCTATTAGCACCAATATTTCAAATGCCTATCGGCAACCATATCTGAAATGCCTATCGACACCTATATTTGAAATACCTATCGGCTTCTATATCTGAAATGCCTATCGGCACATACTATTAAAATGCCAATCGGCAACTATATCTGAAATGCCTGTCGGCACCTATATCTGAAATGCCTATCGGCACTAATTTTTGAAATGCCTATCGGAAACTACATCTGAAATGCCTATCAGTACCTATATTTGAAATGCCTATCGGCAACCATATCTGGAATGCCTATCGGCACCTATATTTGAAATGCCTATTGGCTTCTATATCTGAAATGCCTATCGGCACCTATTTTTAAAATGCCAATCGGCAACTATATCTGAAATGCCTATCGGCACCTATATCTGAAATGAGTATCGGCACCTATTTTTGAAATGCCTATCGGAAACTACATCTGAAATGCCTATCAGCACCTATATTTGAAATGCCTATCGGCAACCATATCTGGAATGCCTATCGGCACTTCAATTTGAAATGCCTATCGGCTTCTATATCTGAAATTCCTATCGGCACCTTTTTTTAAAATGCCTTTCGAAAACTACATCTGAAATGCCTATCAGCACCTATATTTGAAATGCCTATCGGCTTCTATATCTGAAATGCCTATCGACACCTATTTTTAAAATGCCAATTGGCAACTATATCTGAAATGCCTATTAGCACCTATATCTGAAATGCCTATCGGCACCTATTTTTGAAATGCCTATCGGAAACTACATCTAAAATGCCTATCAGCACCTATATTTGAAATGCCTATCGGCAACCATATCTGAAATGCCTATCGACACTTATATTTGAAATACCTATCGGCTTCTATATCTGAAATGCCTATCGGCACCTATTTTTAAAATGCAAATCGGTAACTATATCTGAAATGCCTATCGGCACCTATATCTGAAATGCCTATCGGCACCAATTTTTGAAATGCCTATCGGAAACTACATCTGGAATGCCTATCAGCATATATATTTATAATGCCTATCGGCAACCATATCTGGAATGCCTATCGGCACCTATATTTGAAATGCCTATCGGCTTCTATATCTGAAATGCCTATCGACACATATTTTTAAAATGCCAATCGGCAACTATATCTTAAATGCCTTTCGGCACCTATATCTGAAATGCCTAGCGGCACCAATTTTTGAAATTCCTATCGGAAACTACATCTGAAATGCCTATCAGCACCTATATTTGAAATGCCTATCGGCAACCATATCTGGAATGAATATCAGCACCTATATTTGAAATGCCTATCGGCTTCTATATCTGAAATGCCTATCGACACCTATTTTTAAAATGCCAATTGGCAACTATATCTGAAATGCCTATCGGCACCTATATCTGAAATGCCTATCGGCACCTATTTTTAAAATGCCAATCGGCAACTATATATGAAATGCCTATCGGCACCTATATCTAAAATGCCTATCGGCACCTATTTTTGAAATGCCTACGGAAACTACATCTGGAATGCCTATCGGCACCTATATTTGAAATGCTTATCGACTTCTAAATCTGAAATGCCTATAGGCACCTATTTTTAAAATGCGAATCGGCAACTATATCTGTAATGCCTGTCGGCACCTATATCTGAAATGCCTATCGGCACCTATTTTTGAAATGCCTATCGGCTTCTATATCTCAAATGCCTTTCGGCACCTATTTTTATAATGCCAATCGGCAACTATATCTGAGATGCCTATCGGCACCTATATCTGAAATGCCTATCGGCACCTATTTTTGAAATGCCTATCGGAAACTACATCTAAAATGCCTATCAGCACCTATATTTGAAATGCCTATCGGCAACCATATCTGGAATGCCTATCGGCACCTATATTTGAAATGCCTATCGGCTTCTATATCTGAAATGCCTATCGGCACCTATTTTTAAAATGCCAATCGGCAATTATATCTGAAATGCCTTTCGGCACCTATATTGAAATGCCTATCGGCACCTATTTTTGAAATGCCTTTCGGAAACTACATCTGAAATGCCTATCTGCTCCTATATTTGAAATGCCTATCGGCAACCATAACTGAAATGCCTATCGACACCTATATTTGAAATACCTATCGGCTGCTATGTCTGAAATGCCTACCGGCACCTGTTTTTAAAATGCCAATCGGCTTCTATATCTGAAATGCCTATCGGCACCTATTTTTAAAATGCCAATCGGCAACTATATCGGAAGTGCCTATCGGCACCTATATCTGAAATGCCTATCGGCACCTATTTTTGAAATGCCTATCGGAAACTACATCTAAAATGCCTATCAGCACCTATATTTGAAATGTCTATCGGCAACCATATCTGGAATGCTTATCGGCACCTATATTTGAAATGCCTATCGGCTTCTATATCTGAAATGCCTAACGGCACCTATTTTTAAAATGCCAACCGGCAACTATATGTGAAATGCCTATCGGCACCTATATCTAAAATGCCTATCGGCACCTATTTTTGAAATGCCTATCGGAAACTACATCTGAAATGCCTATCAGCACCTATATTTGAAATGCCTATCGGCAACCATATCTGGAATGCCTGTCGGCACCTATATTTGAAATGCCTATCGGCTTCTATATCTGAAATGCCTATAGGCACCTATTTTTATAAATGCCAATCGGCAACTATATCTGAGATGCCTATCGGCACCTATATCTGAAATGCCTATCGGCACCTATTTTTGAAATGCCTATCGGAAACTACATCTGAAATGCCTATCAGCACCTATATTTGAAATGCCTATCGGCAACCACATCAGAAATGCCTATCGGCACCTATATCTGAAATGCCTATCGGCACCTATTTTTAAAATGCCTATCAAAAACTACATCTGAAATGCCTATCGATACCTATATCTGAAATGCCTATCGGCACCTATTTTTAAAATGCCAATCGGCAACTATATCTGAAATGCCTATCGGCACCTATATCTGAAATGCCTATCGGCACCTATTTTTGAAATGCCTATCGGAAACTACATCTGAAATGCTTATCAGCACCTATATTTGAAATGCCTATCGGCAACCATATCTGGAATGCCTATCTGCACCTATATTTGAAATGCCTATCGGCTTCTATATCTGAAATGCCTATCGGCACCTATTTTTGAAATGCCTATCGAAAACTACATCTGAATTGCCTATCGATACCTATATCTGAAATGCCTATCGGCACCTATTTTTAAAATGCCAATCGGCAACTATATCTGAAATGCCTATCGGCACCTATATCTGAAATGCCTATCGGCACCTATTTTTGAAATGCCTATCGGAAACTAAATCTGAAATGCCTATCAGCACCTATATTTGAAATGCCTATCGGCAACCACATCAGAAATGCCTATCTACACCTATATCTGAAATGCCTTTCGGCATTTATATCTGAAATGCCTATCGACACCTATTTTTGAAATGCCTATCGGAAACTACATCTAAAATGCCTATCGGCACCTATTTTTAAAATGCCAATCGGCAACTATATCTGAAATGCCTATCGGCACCTATATCTGAAATGCCTATCGGCACCTATTTTTAAAATGCCTATCGGAAACTACATCTGAAATGCCTATCAGCACCTATATTTGAAATGCCTATCGGCAACCATATCTGGAATGCCTATCGGCACCTATATTTGAAATGTCTATCGGCTTCTATATCTGAAATGCCTATCGGCCCCTATTTTTAAAATGCCAATCGGCAACTATATCTGAAATGCCTATCAGCACCTATATCTGAAATGCCTATCGGCATCAATTTTTGAAATGCCTATAGGAAACAACATTTAAAATGCCTATCAGCACCTATATTTGAAATGCCTATCGGCAGCCATATCTGGAATGCCTATCGGCACCTATATTTGAAATGCCTATCGGCAGCCATATCTGGAATGCCTATCGGCACCTATATTTGAAATGCCTATCGGCTTCTATATCTGAAATGCCTATCGGCACCTATTTTTAAAATGCCAATCGGCAACTATATCTGAAGTGCCTATCGGCACCTATATCTGAAATGCCTATCGGCACCTATTTTTAAAATGCCTATCGGAAACTACATCTGAAATGCCTATCAGCACCTATATTTGAAATGCCTATCGGCAACCATATCTGGAATGCCTATCGGCAACTATATTTGAAATGCCTATCGGCTTCTATATCTGAAATGCCTATCGGCACCTATTTTTAAAATGCCAATCGGCAACTATATCTGAAGTGCCTATCGGCACCTATATCTGAAATGCCTATCGGCACCTATTTTTGAAATGCCTATCGGAAACTACATCTGAAATGCCTATCAGCACCTATATTTAAAATGCCTATCGGCAACCATATCTGGAATGCCTATCGGCACCTATATTTGAAATGCCTATCGGCTTCTGTATCTGAAATGCCTATCGGCACCTATTTTTGAAATGCCTATCGAAAACTACATCTGAAATGCCTATCAGCACCTATATCTGAAATGCCTATCGGCACCTATTTTTGAAATGCCTATCGGAAACTACATATGAAATGCCTATCAGCACCTATATTTGAAATGCCTATCGGCAACCATATCTGAAATGCCTATCGGCACCTATATTTGAAATGCCTATCGGCTTCTATATCTGAAATGCCTATTGGCACCTATTTTTAAAATGCCAATCGGCAACTATATCTGAAATGCCTATCGGCACCTATATGTGAAATGCCTATCGGCACCTATTTTTGAAATGCCTATCGGAAACTACATCTGAAATGCTTATCAGCACCTATATTTGAAATGCCTATCGGCAACCATATCTGGAATGCCTATCGGCACCTATATTTGAGATGCCTATCGGCTTCTATATCTGAAATGCCTATCGGCACCTATTTTTGAAATGCCTTTCGAAAACTACATCTGAAATGCCTATCAGCACCTATATTTGAAATGCCTATCGGCAACCACATCAGAAATGCATATCTACACCTATATCTGAAATGCCTTTCGGCTTTTATATCTGAAATGCCTATCGACACCTATATTTGAAATGCCTATCGGCACTTATATTTTAAATGCCTATCGGCAACTATATCTGATATGCCTATCGGCACCTATATCTGAAATGCCTATCGGCACCTATTTTTGAAATGCCTATCGGAAACTACATCTAAAATGCCTATCGGCACCTATTTTTAAAATGCCAATCGGCAACGATATCTGAAATGCCTATCGGCACCTATATCTGATATGCCTATCGGCACCTATTTTTAAAATGCCTATCGGAAACTACATCTGAAATGCCTATCAGCACCTATATTTGAAATGCCTATCGGCAACCATATCTGGAATGCCTATCGGCACCTATATTTGAAATGCCTATCGGCTTCTATATCTGAAATGCCTATCGACACATATTTTTAAAATGCCAATCGGCAACTATATCTTAAATGCCTTTCGGCACCTATATCTGAAATGCCTAGCGGCACCAATTTTTGAAATTCCTATCGGAAACTACATCTGAAATGCCTATCAGCACCTATATTTGAAATGCCTATCGGCAACCATATCTGGAATGAATATCAGCACCTATATTTGAAATGCCTATCGGCTTCTATATCTGAAATGCCTATCGACACCTATTTTTAAAATGCCAATTGGCAACTATATCTGAAATGCCTATCGGCACCTATATCTGAAATGCCTATCGGCACCTATTTTTAAAATGCCAATCGGCAACTATATATGAAATGCCTATCGGCACCTATATCTAAAATGCCTATCGGCACCTATTTTTGAAATGCCTACGGAAACTACATCTGGAATGCCTATCGGCACCTATATTTGAAATGCTTATCGACTTCTAAATCTGAAATGCCTATAGGCACCTATTTTTAAAATGCGAATCGGCAACTATATCTGTAATGCCTGTCGGCACCTATATCTGAAATGCCTATCGGCACCTATTTTTGAAATGCCTATCGGCTTCTATATCTCAAATGCCTTTCGGCACCTATTTTTATAATGCCAATCGGCAACTATATCTGAGATGCCTATCGGCACCTATATCTGAAATGCCTATCGGCACCTAGTTTTGAAATGCCTATCGGAAACTACATCTAAAATGCCTATCAGCACCTATATTTGAAATGCCTATCGGCAACCATATCTGGAATGCCTATCGGCACCTATATTTGAAATGCCTATCGGCTTCTATATCTGAAATGCCTATCGGCACCTATTTTTAAAATGCCAATTGGCAATTATATCTGAAATGCCTTTCGGCACCTATATTGAAATGCCTATCGGCACCTATTTTTGAAATGCCTTTCGGAAACTACATCTGAAATGCCTATCTGCTCCTATATTTGAAATGCCTATCGGCAACCATAACTGAAATGCCTATCGACACCTATATTTGAAATACCTATCGGCTGCTATGTCTGAAATGCCTACCGGCACCTGTTTTTAAAATACCAATCGGCTTCTATATCTGAAATGCCTATCGGCACCTATTTTTAAAATGCCAATCGGCAACTATATCGGAAGTGCCTATCGGCACCTATATCTGAAATGCCTATCGGCACCTATTTTTGAAATGCCTATCGGAAACTACATCTAAAATGCCTATCAGCACCTATATTTGAAATGTCTATCGGCAACCATATCTGGAATGCTTATCGGCACCTATATTTGAAATGCCTATCGGCTTCTATATCTGAAATGCCTAACGGCACCTATTTTTAAAATGCCAACCGGCAACTATATGTGAAATGCCTATCGGCACCTATATCTAAAATGCCTATCGGCACCTATTTTTGAAATGCCTATCGGAAACTACATCTGAAATGCCTATCAGCACCTATATTTGAAATGCCTATCGGCAACCATATCTGGAATGCCTGTCGGCACCTATATTTGAAATGCCTATCGGCTTCTATATCTGAAATGCCTATAGGCACCTATTTTTATAAATGCCAATCGGCAACTATATCTGAGATGCCTATCGGCACCTATATCTGAAATGCCTATCGGCACCTATTTTTGAAATGCCTATCGGAAACTACATCTGAAATGCCTATCAGCACCTATATTTAAAATGCCTATCGGCAACCATATCTGGAATGCCTATCGCCACCTATATTTGAAATGCCTATCGGCTTCTATATCTGAAATGCCTATCGGCACCTATTTTTGAAATGCCTATCCAAAAACTACATCTGAAATGCCTATCGATACCTATATTTGAAATGCCTATCGGCAACCACATCAGAAATGCCTATCGGCACCTATATCTGAAATGCCTATCGGCACCTATTTTTAAAATGCCTATCAAAAACTACATCTGAAATGCCTATCGATACCTATATCTGAAATGCCTATCGGCACCTATTTTTAAAATGCCAATCGGCAACTATATCTGAAATGCCTATCGGCACCTATATCTGAAATGCCTATCGGCACCTATTTTTGAAATGCCTATCGGAAACTACATCTGAAATGCTTATCAGCACCTATATTTGAAATGCCTATCGGCAACCATATCTGGAATGCCTATCTGCACCTATATTTGAAATGCCTATCGGCACCTATTTTTGAAATGCCTATCGAAAACAACACCTGAATTGCCTATCGATACCTATATCTGAAATGCCTATCGGCACCTATTTCTAAAATGCCAATCGGCAACTATATCTGAAATGCCTATCGGCACCTATATCTGAAATGCCTATCGGCACCTATTTTTGAAATGCCTATCGGAAACTAAATCTGAAATGCCTATCAGCACCTATATTTGAAATGCCTATCGGCAACCACATCAGAAATGCCTATCTACACCTATATCTGAAATGCCTTTCGGCATTTATATCTGAAATGCCTATCGACACCTATTTTTGAAATGCCTATCGGAAACTACATCTAAAATGCCTATCGGCACCTATTTTTAAAATGCCAATCGGCAACTATATCTGAAATGCCTATCGGCACCTATATCTAAAATGCCTATCGGCACCTATTTTTAAAATGCCTATCGGAAACTACATCTGAAATGCCTATCAGCACCTATATTTGAAATGCCTATCGGCAACCATATCTGGAATGCCTATCGGCACCTATATTTGAAATGTCTATCGGCTTCTATATCTGAAATGCCTATCGGCCCCTATTTTTAAAATGCCAATCGGCAACTATATCTGAAATGCCTATCGGCACCTATATCTGAAATGCCTATCGGCATCAATTTTTGAAATGCCTATAGGAAACAACATTTAAAATGCCTATCAGCACCTATATTTGAAATGCCTATCGGCAGCCATATCTGGAATGCCTATCGGCACCTATATTTGAAATGCCTATCGGCAGCCATATCTGGAATGCCTATCGGCACCTATATTTGAAATGCCTATCGGCTTCTATATCTGAAATGCCTATCGGCACCTATTTTTAAAATGCCAATCGGCAACTATATCTGAAGTGCCTATCGGCACCTATATCTGAAATGCCTATCGGCACCTATTTTTAAAATGCCTATCGGAAACTACATCTGAAATGCCTATCAGCACCTATATTTGAAATGCCTATCGGCAACCATATCTGGAATGCCTATCGGCACCTATATTTGAAATGCCTATCGGCTTCTATATCTGAAATGCCTATCGGCACCTATTTTTAAAATGCCAATCGGCAACTATATCTGAAGTGCCTATCGGCACCTATATCTGAAATGCCTATCGGCACCTATTTTTGAAATGCCTATCGGAAACTACATCTGAAATGCCTATCAGCACCTATATTTAAAATGCCTATCGGCAACCATATCTGGAATGCCTATCGGCACCTATATTTGAAATGCCTATCGGCTTCTGTATCTGAAATGCCTATCGGCACCTATTTTTGAAATGCCTATCGAAAACTACATCTGAAATGCCTATCAGCACCTATATCTGAAATGCCTATCGGCACCTATTTTTGAAATGCCTATCGGAAACTACATATGAAATGCCTATCAGCACCTATATTTGAAATGCCTATCGGCAACCATATCTGAAATGCCTATCGGCACCTATATTTGAAATGCCTATCGGCTTCTATATCTGAAATGCCTATCGGCACCTATTTTTAAAATGCCAATCGGCAACTATATCTGAAATGCCTATCGGCACCTATATGTGAAATGCCTATCGGCACCTATTTTTGAAATGCCTATCGGAAACTACATCTGAAATGCTTATCAGCACCTATATTTGAAATGCCTATCGGCAACCATATCTGGAATGCCTATCGGCACCTATATTTGAGATGCCTATCGGCTTCTATATCTGAAATGCCTATCGGCACCTATTTTTGAAATGCCTATCGAAAACTACATCTGAAATGCCTATCAGCACCTATATTTGAAATGCCTATCGGCAACCACATCAGAAATGCCTATCTACACCTATATCTGAAATGCCTTTCGGCTTTTATATCTGAAATGCCTATCGACACCTATATTTGAAATGCCTATCGGCACTTATATTTTAAATGCCTATCGGCAACTATATCTGATATGCCTATCGGCACCTATATCTGAAATGCCTATCGGCACCTATTTTTGAAATGCCTATCGGAAACTACATCTAAAATGCCTATCGGCACCTATTTTTAAAATGCCAATCGGCAACGATATCTGAAATGCCTATCGGCACCTATATCTGATATGCCTATCGGCACCTATTTTTAAAATGCCTATCGGAAACTACATCTGAAATGCCTATCAGCACCTATATTTGAAATGCCTATCGGCAACCATATCTGGAATGCCTATCGGCACCTATATTTGAAATGTCTATCGGCTTCTATATCTGAAATGCCTATCGGCCCCTATTTTTAAAATGCCAATCGGCAACTATATCTGAAATGCCTATCGGCACCTATATCTGAAATGCCTATCGGCACCTATTTTTGAAATGCCTATCGGAAACTACATCTGAAATGCCTATCAGCACCTATATTTAAAATGCCTATTGGCAACCATATCTGGAATGCCTATCGGCACCTATATTTGAAATGCCTATCGGCTTCTATATCTGAAATGCCTATCGGCACCTATTTTTAAAATGCCAATCGGCAATTATATCTGAAATGCCTTTCGGCACCTATATTGAAATGCCTATCGGCACCTATTTTTGAAATGCCTTTCGGAAACTACATCTGAAATGCCTATCTGCTCCTATATTTGAAATGCCTATCGGCAACCATAACTGAAATGCCTATCGACACCTATATTTGAAATACCTATCGGCTGCTATGTCTAAAATGCCTACCGGCACCTGTTTTTAAAATGCCAATCGGCTTCTATATCTGAAATGCCTATCGGCACCTATTTTTAAAATGCCAATCGGCAACTATATCGGAAGTGCCTATCGGCACCTATATCTGAAATGCCTATCGGCACCTATTTTTGAAATGCCTATCGGAAACTACATCTAAAATGCCTATCAGCACCTATATTTGAAATGTCTATCGGCAACCATATCTGGAATGCTTATCGGCACCTATATTTGAAATGCCTATCGGCTTCTATATCTGAAATGCCTAACGGCACCTATTTTTAAAATGCCAACCGGCAACTATATGTGAAATGCCTATCGGCACCTATATCTAAAATGCCTATCGGCACCTATTTTTGAAATGCCTATCGGAAACTACATCTGAAATGCCTATCAGCACCTATATTTGAAATGCCTATCGGCAACCATATCTGGAATGCCTGTCGGCACCTATATTTGAAATGCCTATCGGCTTCTATATCTGAAATGCCTATAGGCACCTATTTTTATAAATGCCAATCGGCAACTACATCTGAAATGCCTATCTGCTCCTATATTTGAAATGCCTATCGGCAACCATAACTGAAATGCCTATCGACACCTATATTTGAAATACCTATCGGCTGCTATGTCTGAAATGCCTACCGGCACCTGTTTTTAAAATGCCAATCGGCTTCTATATCTGAAATGCCTATCGGCACCTATTTTTAAAATGCCAATCGGCAACTATATCGGAAGTGCCTATCGGCACCTATATCTGAAATGCCTATCGGCACCTATTTTTGAAATGCCTATCGGAAACTACATCTAAAATGCCTATCAGCACCTATATTTGAAATGTCTATCGGCAACCATATCTGGAATGCTTATCGGCACCTATATTTGAAATGCCTATCGGCTTCTATATCTGAAATGCCTAACGGCACCTATTTTTAAAATGCCAACCGGCAACTATATGTGAAATGCCTATCGGCACCTATATCTAAAATGCCTATCGGCACCTATTTTTGAAATGCCTATCGGAAACTACATCTGAAATGCCTATCAGCACCTATATTTGAAATGCCTATCGGCAACCATATCTGGAATGCCTGTCGGCACCTATATTTGAAATGCCTATCGGCTTCTATATCTGAAATGCCTATAGGCACCTATTTTTATAAATGCCAATCGGCAACTATATCTGAGATGCCTATCGGCACCTATATCTGAAATGCCTATCGGCACCTATTTTTGAAATGCCTATCGGAAACTACATCTGAAATGCCTATCAGCACCTATAATTAAAATGCCTATCGGCAACCATATCTGGAATGCCTATCGGCACCTATATTTGAAATGCCTATCGGCTTCTATATCTGAAATGCCTATCGGCACCTATTTTTGAAATGCCTATCCAAAAACTACATCTGAAATGCCTATCGATACCTATATTTGAAATGCCTATCGGCAACCACATCAGAAATGCCTATCGGCACCTATATCTGAAATGCCTATTGGCACCTATTTTTAAAATGCCTATCAAAAACTACATCTGAAATGCCTATCGATACCTATATCTGAAATGCCTATCGGCACCTATTTTTAAAATGCCAATCGGCAACTATATCTGAAATGCCTATCGGCACCTATATCTGAAATGCCTATCGGCACCTATTTTTGAAATGCCTATCGGAAACTACATCTGAAATGCTTATCAGCACATATATTTGAAATGCCTATCGGCAACCATATCTGGAATGCCTATCTGCACCTATATTTGAAATGCCTATCGGCACCTATTTTTGAAATGCCTATCGAAAACTACATCTGAATTGCCTATCGATACCTATATCTGAAATGCCTATCGGCACCTATTTTTAAAATGCCAATCGGCAACTATATCTGAAATGCCTATCGGCACCTATATCTGAAATGCCTATCGGCACCTATTTTTGAAATGCCTATCGGAAACTAAATCTGAAATGCCTATCAGCACCTATATTTGAAATGCCTATCGGCAACCACATCAGAAATGCCTATCTACACCTATATCTGAAATGCCTTTCGGCATTTATATCTGAAATGCCTATCGACACCTATTTTTGAAATGCCTATCGGAAACTACATCTAAAATGCCTATCGGCACCTATTTTTAAAATGCCAATCGGCAACTATATCTGAAATGCCTATCGGCACCTATATCTGAAATGCCTATCGGCACCTATTTTTAAAATGCCTATCGGAAACTACATCTGAAATGCCTATCAGCACCTATATTTGAAATGCCTATCGGCAACCATATCTGGAATGCCTATCGGCACCTATATTTGAAATGTCTATCGGCTTCTATATCTGAAATGCCTATCGGCCCCTATTTTTAAAATGCCAATCGGCAACTATATCTGAAATGCCTATCGGCACCTATATCTGAAATGCCTATCGGCATCAATTTTTGAAATGCCTATAGGAAACAACATTTAAAATGCCTATCAGCACCTATATTTGAAATGCCTATCGGCAGCCATATCTGGAATGCCTATCGGCACCTATATTTGAAATGCCTATCGGCAGCCATATCTGGAATGCCTATCGGCACCTATATTTGAAATGCCTATCGGCTTCTATATCTGAAATGCCTATCGGCACCTATTTTTAAAATGCCAATCGGCAACTATATCTGAAGTGCCTATCGGCACCTATATCTGAAATGCCTATCGGCACCTATTTTTAAAATGCCTATCGGAAACTACATCTGAAATGCCTATCAGCACCTATATTTGAAATGCCTATCGGCAACCATATCTGGAATGCCTATCGGCACCTATATTTGAAATGCCTATCGGCTTCTATATCTGAAATGCCTATCGGCACCTATTTTTAAAATGCCAATCGGCAACTATATCTGAAGTGCCTATCGGCACCTATATCTGAAATGCCTATCGGCACCTATTTTTGAAATGCCTATCGGAAACTACATCTGAAATGCCTATCAGCACCTATATTTAAAATGCCTATCGGCAACCATATCTGGAATGCCTATCGGCACCTATATTTGAAATGCCTATCGGCTTCTGTATCTGAAATGCCTATCGGCACCTATTTTTGAAATGCCTATCGAAAACTACATCTGAAATGCCTATCAGCACCTATATCTGAAATGCCTATCGGCACCTATTTTTGAAATGCCTATCGGAAACTACATATGAAATGCCTATCAGCACCTATATTTGAAATGCCTATCGGCAACCATATCTGAAATGCCTATCGGCACCTATATTTGAAATGCCTATCGGCTTCTATATCTGAAATGCCTATCGGCACCTATTTTTAAAATGCCAATCGGCAACTATATCTGAAATGCCTATCGGCACCTATATGTGAAATGCCTATCGGCACCTATTTTTGAAATGCCTATCGGAAACTACATCTGAAATGCTTATCAGCACCTATATTTGAAATGCCTATCGGCAACCATATCTGGAATGCCTATCGGCACCTATATTTGAGATGCCTATCGGCTTCTATATCTGAAATGCCTATCGGCACCTATTTTTGAAATGCCTATCGAAAACTACATCTGAAATGCCTATCAGCACCTATATTTGAAATGCCTATCGGCAACCACATCAGAAATGCCTATCTACACCTATATCTGAAATGCCTTTCGGCTTTTATATCTGAAATGCCTATCGACACCTATATTTGAAATGCCTATCGGCACTTATATTTTAAATGCCTATCGGCAACTATATCTGATATGCCTATCGGCACCTATATCTGAAATGCCTATCGGCACCTATTTTTGAAATGCCTATCGGAAACTACATCTAAAATGCCTATCGGCACCTATTTTTAAAATGCCAATCGGCAACGATATCTGAAATGCCTATCGGCACCTATATCTGATATGCCTATCGGCACCTATTTTTAAAATGCCTATCGGAAACTACATCTGAAATGCCTATCAGCACCTATATTTGAAATGCCTATCGGCAACCATATCTGGAATGCCTATCGGCACCTATATTTGAAATGTCTATCGGCTTCTATATCTGAAATGCCTATCGGCCCCTATTTTTAAAATGCCAATCGGCAACTATATCTGAAATGCCTATCGGCACCTATATCTGAAATGCCTATCGGCACCTATTTTTGAAATGCCTATCGGAAACTACATCTGAAATGCCTATCAGCACCGATATTTGAAATGCCTATCGGCAACCATATCTGGAATGCCTATCGGCACATATATTTGAAATGCCTATCGGCTTCTATATCTGAAATGCTTATCGGCCCCTATTTTTAAAATGCCAATCGGCAACTATATCTGAAATGCCTATCGGCATCAATTTTTGAAATGCCTATAGGAAACTACATTTAAAATGCCTATCAGCACCTATATTTGAAATGCCTATCGGCAGCCATATCAGGAATGCCTATCGGCACCTATATTTGAAATGCCTATCGGCTTCTATATCTAAAATGCCTATTGGCACCTATTTTCAAAATGCCAATTGGCAACTATATCTGAAATGCCTATCCGCACCTATATCTGAAATGCCTATCGGCACCTATTTTTGAAATGCCTATCGGAAACTACATCTGAAATGCCTATCAGCACCTATATTTGAAATGCCTATCGGCAACCATATCTGGAAAGCCTATCGGCACCTATATTTGAAATGCCTATCGGCTTCTATATCTGAAATGCCTATCGCACCTATTTTTAAAATGCCAATCGGCAACTATATCAAAAATTCCTATCGGCACCTATATCTGAAATGCCTATCGGCACCTATTTTTGAAATGCCTATCGGAAACTACATCTGAAATGCCTATCAGCACCTATATTTGAAATGCCTATCGGCAACCATATCTGAAATGCCTATCGACATTTATATTTGAAATACCTATCGGCTTCTATATCTGAAATGCCTATCGGCACCTATTTTTAAAATGCCAATCGGCAACTATATCTGAAATGCCTATCGGCACCTATATCTGAAATGCCTATCGGCACCTATTTTTGAAATGCCTTTTGGAAACTACATCTGAAATGCCTAACTGCTCCTATTTTTGAAATGCCTATCGGCAACCATATCTGAAATGCCTATCGGCCCCTATATTTGAAATACCTATCGGCTTCTATATCTGAAATGCCTATCGGCACCTATTTTTAAAATGCCAATCGGCAACTATATCTGTAATGCCTATCGGCACCTATATCTGAAATGCCTATCGGCACCTATTTTTGAAATGCCCTTCGAAAACTACATCTGAAATGCCTATCAGCACCTATATTTGAAATGCCTATCGGCAACCATATCTGAAATGCCTATCGGCACCTATATCTGAAATGCCTTTAAGCAATTATATCTGAAATGCCTATCGACACCTATATTTGAAATGCCTATCGGCACCTATATTTTAAATGCCTATCGGCAACTATATCTGATATGCCTATCGGCACCTATATCTGAAATGCCTATCGGCACCTATTTTTGAAATGCCTATCGGAAACTACATCTAAAATGCCTATCGCACATATTTTAAAAATTCCAATCGGCAACTATATCTGAAATGCCTATCGGCTTCTATATCTGAAATGCCTATCGGCACCTATTTTTTAAATGCCAATCGGCAACTATATCTGTAATGCCTATCGGCACCTATATCTGAAATGCCTATCGGCACCTATTTTTGAAATGCCTATCGGAAACTACATCTAAAATGCCTATCGCACATATTTTAAAAATTCCAATCGGCAACTATATCTGAAATGCCTATCGGCTTCTATATCTGAAATGCCTATCAGCACCTATATTTGAAATGCCTATCGGCAACCATATCTGGAAAACCTATCGGCACCTATATTTGAAATGTCTATCGGCTTCTATATCTGAAATGCCTATCGGCCCCTATTTTTAAAATGCCAATCGGCAACTATATCTGAAATGCCTATCGGCACCTATATCTGAAATGCCTATCGGCATCAATTTTTGAAATGCCTATAGGAAACAACATTTAAAATGCTTATCAGCACCTATATTTGAAATGCCTATCGGCAGCCATATCTGGAATGCCTATCGGCACCTATATTTGAAATGCCTATCGGCAGCCATATCTGGAATGCCTATCGGCACCTATATTTGAAATGCCTATCGGCTTCTATATCCTAAATGCCTATCCGCACCTATTTTTAAAATGCCAATCGGCAACTATATCTGAAGTGCCTATCGGCACCTATATCTGAAATGCCTATCGGCACCTATTTTTAAAATGCCTATCGGAAACTACATCTGAAATGCCTATCAGCACTTATATTTGAAATGCCTATCGGCAACCATATCTGGAATGCCTATCGGCACCTATATTTGAAATGCCTATCGGCTTCTATATCTGAAATGCCTATCGGCACCTATTTTTAAAATGCCAATCGGCAACTATATCTGAAGTGCCTATCGGCACCTATATCTGAAATGCCTATCGGCACCTATTTTTGAAATGCCTATCCAAAACTACATCTGAAATGCCTATCAGCACCTATATTTAAAATGCCTATCGGCAACCATATCTGGAATGCCTATCGGCACCTATATTTGAAATGCCTATCGGCTTCTATATCTGAAATGCCTATCGGCACCTATTTTTGAAATGCCTATCGAAAACTACATCTGAAATGCCTATCGATACCTATATTTGAAATGCCTATCGGCAACCACATTTGAAATGCCTATCGGCACCTATATCTGAAATGCCTATCGGCACCTATTTTTGAAATGCCTATCGGAAACTACATATGAAATGCCTATCAGCACCTATATTTGAAATGCCTATCGGCAACCATATCTGAAATGCCAATCGGCACCTATATTTGAAATGCCTATCGGCTTCTATATCTGAAATGCCTATCGGCACCTATTTTTTATATGCCAATCGGCAACTATATCTGAAATGCCTATCGGCACCTATATGTGAAATGCCTATCGGCACCTATTTTTGAAATGCCTATCGGAAACTACATCTGAAATGCTTATCAGCACCTATATTTGAAATGCCTATCGGCAACCATATCTGGAATGCCTATCGGCACCTATATTTGAGATGCCTATCGGCTTCTATATCTGAAATGCCTATCGGCACCTATTTTTGAAATGCCTATCGAAAACTACATCGAAAATGCCTATCAGCACCTATATTTGAAATGCCTATCGGCAACCATATCTGGAATGCCTATCGGCACCTATATTTGAGATGCCTATCGGCTTCTATATCTGAAATGCCTATCGGCACCTATTTTTGAAATGCCTATCGGAAACTACATCTAAAATGCCTATCGGCACCTATTTTTAAAATGCCAATCGGCAACTATATCTGAAATGCCTATCGGCACCTATATCTGAAATGCCTATCGGCACCTATTTTTGAAATGCCTATCGGAAACTACATCTAAAATGCCTATCAGCACCTATATTTGAAATGCCTATCGGCAACCATATCTGGAATGCCTATCGGCACCTATATTTGAAATGCCTATCGGCTTCTATATCTGAAATGCTTATCGGCCCCTATTTTTAAAATGCCAATCGGCAACTATATCTGAAATGCCTATCGGCATAAATTTTTGAAATGCCTATAGGAAACTACATTTAAAATGCCTATCAGCACCTATATTTGAAATGCCTATCGGCAGCCATATCTGGAATGCCTATCGGCACCTATATTTGAAATGCCTATCGGCTTCTATATCTGAAATGCCTATCGGCACCTATTTTCAAAATGCCAATTGGCAACTATATCTGAAATGCCTATCCGCACCTATATCTGAAATGCCTATCGGCACCTATTTTTTAAATGCCTATCGGAAACTACATCTGAAATGCCTATCAGCACCTATATTTGAAATGCCTATCGGCAACCATATCTGGAAAACCTATCGGCACCTATATTTGAAATGCCTATCGGCTTCTATATCTGAAATGCCTATCGCACCTATTTTTAAAATGCCAATCGGCAACTATATCTGAAATTCCTATCGGCACCTATATCTGAAATGCCTATCGGCACCTATTTTTGAAATGCCTATCGGAAACTACATCTGAAATGCCTATCAGCACCTATATTTGAAATACCTATCGACTTCTATATCTAAAATGCCTATCGGCACCTATTTTTAAAATGCCAATCGGCAACTATATCTGAAATGCCTATCGGCACCAATTTTTTGAAATGCCTATCGGAAACTACATCTGAAATGCCTATCAGCACCTATATATGAAATGCCTATCGGCAACCATGTCTGGAATGCCTATCGGCACCTATATTTGAAATGCCTATCGGCTTCTATATCTGAAATGCCTATCAGCACCTATTTTTAAATTGCCAATCGGCCACTATATCTGAAATGCCTATCGGCACCTATTTTTGAAATGCCTTTCGAAAACTACATCTGAAATGCCTATCTGCTCCTATATTTGAAATGCCTATCGGCAACCATATCTGAAATGCCTATCGACACCTATATTTGAAATACCTATCGGCTTCTATATCTGAAATGCCTATCGGCACCTGTTTTTTAAATGCCAATCGGCAACTATATCTAAAATGCCTATCGGCGCCTATATCTAAAATGCCTATCGGCATCAATTTGTGAAATGCCTATCGGAAACTACATCTAAAATGCCTATCAGCACCTATATTTGAAATGCCTATCGGCTTTTATATCTGAAATGCCTATCGGCACCTGTTTTTAAAATACCAATTGGCAACTATATCTGAAATGCCTATCGGGACCTATATCTGAAATGCCTATCGGCACCTATTTTTTAAATGCCTATCGGAAACTAGATCTGAAATGCCTATCAGCACCTATATTTGAAATGCCTATCGGCAGCCATATCTGGAATGCCTATCGGCACCTATTTTTGAAATGCCTATCGGAAACTACATCTAAAATGCCTATCGGCACCTATTTTTAAAATGCCAATCGGCAACTATATCTGAAATGCCTATCGGCACCTATATCTGAAATGCCTATCGGCACCTATTTTTGAAATGCCTATCGGAAACTACATCTGAAATGCCTATCAGCACCTATATTTGAAATGCCTATCGGCAACCATATCTGAAATGCCTATCGACACCTATATTTGAAATACCTATCAGCTTCTATATCTGAAATGACTATCGGCACCTATTTTTAAAATGCCAATCGGCAACTATATCTGAAATGCCTATCGGCACCAATTTTTGAAATGCCTATCGGAAACTACATCTGAAATGCCTATCAGCACCTATATTTGAAATGCCTATCGGCTTCTATATCTGAAATGTCTATCGGCACCTATATCTGAAATGCCTATCGGCACCAATTTTTGAAATGCCAATCGGAAACTACATCTGAAATGCCTATCAGCACCTATATTTGAAATGCCTATCGGCAACCACATCAGAAATGCCTAATGGCACCTATATCTGAAATGCCTTTCGGCATTTATATCTGAAATGCCTATCGACACCTATATTTGAAATGCCTATCGGCACCTATATTTAAAATGCTTATCGGCAACTATATCTGATATGCCTATCGGCACCTATATATGAAATGCCTATCGGCACCTATTTTTGAAATGCCTATCGGAAACTACATCTAAAATGCCTTTTGGCACCTATTTTTAAAATGTCAATCGGCAACTATATCTGAAATGCCTATCGGCACCTATATCTCAAATGCCTATCGGCACCTATTTTTGAAATGCCTATCGGAAACTACAACTGAAATGCCTATCAGCACCTATATTTGAAATGCCTATCGGCAACCATATCTGAAATGCCTATCGACACCTATATTTGAAATATCTATCGGCTTCTATATCTGAAATGCCTATCGGCACCTATTTTTAAAATGCCTATCGGAAACTACATCTGAAATGCCTATCAGCTCCTATATTTGAAATGCCTATCGGCAACCATATCTGGAATGCCTATCAGCACCTATATTTGAAATGCCTATCGGCTTCAATATCTGAAATGCCCATTGACACCTATTTTTAAAATGCCAATTGGCAACTATATCTGAAATGCCTATCGGCACCTATATCTGAAATGCCTATCGTTACCTATTTTTGAAATGCCTATCGGAAACTACTTCTGAAATGCCTATCAGCACTTATATTTGAAATGCCTATCGGCAACCATATCTGGAATGCCTATCGGCACCTATATTTGAAATGCCTATCGGCTTCTATATCTGAAATGCCTATCGGCACCTATTTTAAAATGCCAATCGGAAACTATATCTGAAATGCCTATCGGCACATATACCTGAAATGCCTATTGGCACCTATTTTTGAAATGCTTTTCGGAAACTACATCTGAAATGCCTATCTGCTCCTATATTTGAAATGCCTATCGGCAACCATATCTGAAATGCCTATCGACACCTATATTTGAAATACCTATCGGCTTCTATATCTGAAATGCCTTTTGGCACCTGTTTTTAAAGTGCCAATCGGCAACTATATCTGAAATGCCTATCGGCACCTATTACTGAAATGCTTATCGGCATCAATTTTTGAAATGCCTATCGGAAACTACATCTATGATGCCTATCAGCACCTATATTTGAAATGCCTATCCGCACCTATATATGAAATGCCTATCGGCACCTATTTTTGAAAAGCCTATCGGAAACTACATCTGAAAGTCGTATCAGCACCTATATTTGAAATGCCTATCGGCAACCATATCTGGAAGGCCTATCGGCACCTATATTTGAAATGCCTATCGGCTTCTATATCTGAAATGCCTATCGGCACCTATTTTTAAAATGCCAATCGGTAACTATATCTGAAATGCCTATCGGCACCTATATCCGAAATGCCTATCGGCACCAATTTTTGAAATGCCTATCGGAAACTACATCCGGAATGCCTATCAGCACCTATATTTGAAATGCCTATTGGCAACCATATCTGGAATGCCTATCGGCACCTATATTTGAAATGCCTATCGGCTTCTATATCTGAAGTGCCTATTGACACCTATTTTTAAAATGCCAATCGGCAACTATATCTGAAATGCCTATCGGCACCTATATCTGAAATGCCTATCGGCACCAATTTTTGAAATGCCTATCGGAAACTACATCTGAAATGCCTATCAGCACCTTTATTTGAAATGCCTATCGGCAACCATATCTGAAATGCCTATCGACACCTATATTTGAAATACCTATCGGCTTCTATATCTGAAATGCCTATCGGCATCTATTTTTAAAATGCCAATCGGCAACTATATCTGAAATGCCTATCGGCACCTATATCTGAAATGCCTATCGGCACCTATTTTTGAAATGCCTTTTGGAAACTACATCTGAAATGCCTAACTGCTCCTATTTTTGAAATGCCTATCGGCAACCATATCTGAGATGCCTATCGGCACCTATATTTGAAATACCTATCGGCTTCTATATCTGAAATGCCTATCGGCACCTATTTTTAAAATGCCAATCGGCAACTATATCTGTAATGCCTATCGGCACCTATATCTGAAATGCCTATCGGCACCTATTTTTGAAATGCCCTTCGAAAACTACATCTGAAATGCCTATCAGCACCTATATTTGAAATGCCTATCGGCAACCATATCTGAAGTGCCTATCGGCATCTATATCTGAAATGCCTTTAAGCATTAATATCTGAAATGCCTATCGACACCTATATTTGAAATGCCTATCGGCACCTATATTTTAAATGCCTATCGGCAACTATATCTGATATGCCTATCGGCACCTATATCTGAAATGCCTATCGGCACCTATTTTTGAAATGCCTATCGGAAACTACATCTAAAATGCCTATCGCACCTATTTTAAAAATTCCGATCGGCAACTATATCTGAAATGCCCATCGCCTTCTATATCTGAAATGCCTATGGGCACCTATATTTTAAATGCCTTTCGGCAACTATATCTGATATGCCTATCGGAACCTATATCTGTAATGCCTATCGGCACCTATTTTTGAAATGCCTATCGGAAACTACATCTAAAATGCCTATCGGCACCTATTTTTAAAATGCTAATCGGCAACTATATCTGAAATGCCTATTGGCACCTATATCTGAAATGCCTATCTGCACCTATTTTTGAAATGCCTATCGGAAACTACATCTGAAATGCCTATCAGCACCTATATTTGAAATACCTATCGGCAACCATATCTGAAATGCCTATCGACACCTATATTTGAAATACCTATCGGCTTCTATATCTGAAATGCCCATCGGCACCTATTTTTAAAATGCCAATCGGCAACTATATCTGAAATGCCTATCGGCAACAATTTTTGAAATGCCTATCGGAAACTACATCTGAAATGCCTATCAGCACCTATATTTGTAATGCCTATCGGCAACCATATCTGGAATGCCTATCGGCACTTATATTTGAAATGCCTATCGGCTTCTATATCTGAAATTCCTATCGGCACCTATTTTTGAAATGCCTTTCGAAAACTACATCTGAAATGCCTATCAGCACCTATATTTGAAATGCCTATCAAAAACCACATCAGAAATGCCTATCGGCACCTATATCTGAAAAGCCTTTAAGCATTTATATCTGAAATGCCTATCGACACCTATATTTGAAATGTTTGTCGGCACCTATATTTTAAATGCCTATCGGCAAATATATCTGATATGCCTATCGGCACCTACATCTGAAATGCCTATCGGCACCTATTTTTGAAATGCCTATCGGAAACTACATCTAAAATGCCTATCGGCACCTATTTTCAAAATGCCAATCGGCAACTATATCTGAAATGCCTATCGGCACCTATATCTGAAATGCCTATCGGCACCTATTTTTGAAATGCCTATCGGAAACTACATCTGAAATGCCTATCAACACCTATGTTTGAAATGCCTATCGGCAACCATATCTGGAATGCCTATCGACACCTATATTTGAAATACCTATCGGCTTCCACATCTGAAATGCCTATCAGCACCTATATTTGAAATGCCTGTCGGCAACCATATCTGAAATGCCTATCGGCATCTATATCTGAAATGCCTTTAAGCATTTATATCTGAAATGCCTATCGACACCTATATTTGAAATGCCTATCGGCACCTATATTTTAAATGCCTATCGGCAACTATATCTGATATGCCTATCGGCACCTATATCTGAAATGCCTATCGGCACCTATTTTTGAAATGCCTATCGGAAACTACATCTAAAATGCCTATCGCACCTATTTTAAAAATTCCGATCGGCAACTATATCTGAAATGCCCATCGCCTTCTATATCTGAAATGCCTATGGGCACCTATATTTTAAATGCCTTTCGGCAACTATATCTGATATGCCTATCGGAACCTATATCTGTAATGCCTATCGGCACCTATTTTTGAAATGCCTATCGGAAACTACATCTAAAATGCCTATCGGCACCTATTTTTAAAATGCTAATCGGCAACTATATCTGAAATGCCTATCGGCACCTATATCTGAAATGCCTATCTGCACCTATTTTTGAAGTGCCTATCGGAAACTACATCTGAAATGCCTATCAGCACCTATATTTGAAATACCTATCGGCAACCATATCTGAAATGCCTATCGACACCTATATTTGAAATACCTATCGGCTTCTATATCTGAAATGCCCATCGGCACCTATTTTTAAAATGCCAATCGGCAACTATATCTGAAATGCCTATCGGCAACAATTTTTGAAATGCCTATCGGAAACTACATCTGAAATGCCTATCAGCACCTATATTTGTAATGCCTATCGGCAACCATATCTGGAATGCCTATCGGCACTTATATTTGAAATGCCTATCGGCTTCTATATCTGAAATTCCTATCGGCACCTATTTTTGAAATGCCTTTCGAAAACTACATCTGAAATGCCTATCAGCACCTATATTTGAAATGCCTATCAAAAACCACATCAGAAATGCCTATCGGCACCTATATCTGAAAAGCCTTTAAGCATTTATATCTGAAATGCCTATCGACACCTATATTTGAAATGTTTGTCGGCACCTATATTTTAAATGCCTATCGGCAAATATATCTGATATGCCTATCGGCACCTACATCTGAAATGCCTATCGGCACCTATTTTTGAAATGCCTATCGGAAACTACATCTAAAATGCCTATCGGCACCTATTTTCAAAATGCCAATCGGCAACTATATCTGAAATGCCTATCGGCACCTATATCTGAAATGCCTATCGGCACCTATTTTTGAAATGCCTATCGGAAACTACATCTGAAATGCCTATCAGCACCTATGTTTGAAATGCCTATCGGCAAACATATCTGGAATGCCTATCGACACCTATATTTGAAATACCTATCGGCTTCCACATCTGAAATGCCTATCAGCACCTATATTTGAAATGCCTGTCGGCAACTATATCTGAAATGCCTATCGACACCTATATTTGAAATACCTATCGGCTTCTATATCTGAAATGCCTATTGGCACCTATTTTTAAAATGCCAATCGGCAATTATATCTGAAATGCCTATCGGCACCTATATCTGAAATGCCTATCGGCACCAATTTTTGAAATGCCTATCGGAAACTACATCTGAAATGCCTATCAGCACCTCTATTTGAAATGCCTATCGGCAACCATATCTGGAATGCCTATCGGCACCTATATTTGAAATGCCTATCGGCTTCTATATCTGAAATGCCTATCGACACCTATTTTTAAAATGCCAATTGGCAACTGTATCTGAAATGCCTATTGGCACCTATATCTGAAATGCCTATCGGCACCTATTTTTGAAATGCCTATCGGAAACTACATCTAAAATGCCTATCAGCACCTATATTTGAAATGTCTATCGGCAACCATATCTGAAATGCCTATCGACACCTATATTTGAAATACCTATCGGCTTCTATATCTGAAATGCCTATCGGCATTTATTTTTAAAATGCAAATCGGTAACTATATCTGAAAAGCCTATCGGCACCTATATCAAACATGCCTATCGGCACCAATTTTTGAAATGCCTATCGGAAACTACATCTGGAATGCCTATCAGCATATATATTTATAATGCCTATCGGCAACCATATCTGGAATGCCTATCGGCACCTATATTTGAAATGCCTATCGGCTTCTATATCTGAAATGCCTATCGACACATATTTTTAAAATGCCAATCGGCAACTATATCTTAAATGCCTTTCGGCACCTATATCTGAAATGCCTATCGGCACCAATTTTTGAAATTCCTATCGGAAACTACATCTGAAATGCCTATCAGCACTTATATTTGAAATGCCTATCGGCAACCATATCTGGAATGAATATCAGCACCTATATTTGAAATGCCTATCGGCTTCTAAATCTGAAATGTCTATCGACACCTATTTTTAAGATGCCAATTGGCAACTATATCTAAAATGCCTATCGGCACCTATATCTGAAATGCCTATCGGCACCTATTTTTAAAATGCCAATCGGCAACTATATATGAAATGCCTATCGGCACCTATATCTAAAATGCCTATCGGCACCTATTTTTGAAATGCCTACGGAAAATACATCTGGAATGCCTATCGGCACCTATATTTGAAATGTCTATCGACTTCTAAATCTGAAATGCCTATAGGCACCTATTTTTAAAATGCGAATCGGCAACTATATCTGTAATGCCTGTCGGCACCTATATCTGAAATGCCTATCGGCACCTATTTTTGAAATGCCTATCATCTTCTATATCTCAAATGCTTTTCGGCACCTATTTTTAAAATGCCAATCGGCAACTATATCTGAGATGCCTATCGGCACCTATATCTAAAATGCCTATCGGCACCTATTTTTGAAATGCCTATCGGAAACTACATCTAAAATGCCTATCAGCACCTATATTTGAAATGCCTATCGGCAACCATATCTGGAATGCCTATCGGCACCTATATTTGAAATGCCTATCGGCTTCTATATCTGAAATGCCTATCGGCACCTATTTTTAAAATGCCAATCGGCAACTATATCTGAAATGCCTTTCGGCACCTATATTGAAATGCCTATCGGCACCTATTTTTGAAATGCCTTTCGGAAACTACATCTGAAATGCCTATCTGCTCCTATATTTGAAATGCCTATCGGCAACCATATCTGAAATGCCTATCGACACCTATATTTGAAATACCTATCGGCTGCTATGTCTGAAATGCCTATCGGCACCTGTTTTTAAAATGCCAATCGGCAACTATATCTGAAATGCCTATCGGCATCTGTATCTGAAATGCCTATCGGCATCAACTTTTGAAATGCCTATCGGAAACTACATCTAAAATGCCTATCAGCACCTATATTTGAAATGCCTATCGGCAACCATATCTGGAATGTCTATCTGCACCTATATTTGAAATGCCTATCGGCTTCTATATCTGAAATGTCTATCGGCACCTATTTTTAAAATGCCAATCGGCAACTATATCTGAAATGCCTATCGGCACCTATATCTGAAATGCCTATCGGCACCTATTTTTGAAATGCCTATCGGAAACTACATCTGAATTGCCTATCAGCACCTCTATTTGAAATGCCTTAGGCAACCATATCTGAAATACATATCGACACCTATATTTGAAATCCCTATCGGCTGCTATGTCTGAAATGCCTATCGGCACCTGTTTTTAAAATGCCAATCGGCAACTACATCTGAAATGCCTATCGGCACCTATATCTGAAATGCCTATCGGCACCTATTTTTGAAATGCCTATCGGAAACTACATCTGAAATTCCTATCAGCACCTATATTTGAAATGCCTATCGGCAACCATATCTGGAATGCCTATCGGCATCTATATTTGAAATGCCTTTCGGCTTCTATATCTGAAATGTCTATCGGCACCTATTTTTAAAATGCCAATCGACAACTATATCTGAAGTGCCTATCGGCACCTATATCTGAAATGCCTATCGGCACCTATTTTTGAAATGCCTATCGGAAACTACATCTAAAATGCCTATCAGCACCTATATTTGAAATGCCTATCGGCAACCATATCTGGAATGCTTATCGGCACCTATATTTGAAATGCCTATCGGCTTCTATATCTGAAATGCCTATCGGCACCTATTTTTAAAATGCCAACCGGCAACTATATATGAAATGCCTATCGGCACCTATATCTAAAATGCCTATCGGCACCTATTTTTGAAATGCCTATCGGAAACTACATCTGAAATGCCTATCAGCACCTATATTTGAAATGCGTATCGGCAACCATATCTGGAATGCCTATCGGCACCTATATTTGAAATGCCTATCGGCTTCTATATCTGAAATGCCTATAGGCACCAATTTTTAAAATGCCAATCGGCAACTATATCTGAGATGCCTATCGGTGTAACGGGTCCAATGTGTATTGTCCGTCACATTACATTTTATATTTTATAATTTCTTTTATTTATATTTTATCATAAAAAGTATTACTGGTCTGACTCCATCCCTGAAATAAATCCATTATGCGATACCAATTATTAGTTACATAATTGCAACAAGAATACAGATTTTAAGAAATACCCTTTTCAAAAATGTTTTAATAGTTACTCTGTGTTTTAATTTAATAGTGTAAAGTCGGTCTCGGCAATTTGTCTTCATTTTAAATTTCAATTATTAATTCCAACTTAAAAATTCCGTCAACCGACACACACCATATTAAACCAGTTCTTAAATTTTACGTTTTAAAGTTATATCAAGAGTGGATCGAGACCAGTAATAAAAAAGGAAAAATCTAATAATTAACTTTAATGTAGTATTTGATTTTAATAAATATTAATAAATTCTAATTATTCATTACTAAATATCTTCAATAATAAAACCTGCACCCTGCTTCCACTGCGAAAGGGGTCAGGTTATAAAAATGGTAGCAGAGCGTAGTTAAAAATCTAAATAAATCAATTTAAAATACTATTAAAAGTGTCAAATTATATAATTCATTTAACAATTTAAAACGTTGTATCTATTACGCAATTAACAAAATTACGCAATTTTAATCTGAAATAATATTTTTTCTAACAAATTTATTAAAATAATATATAGTGCTTATTCGTCATGGCTAGTAGAAATACACGTCGCACGGCTCGACCTGGTTCGCCTCATGGTGAAGAAATCACTGCAGAATTGTCGACATCTCAAAATACATCACAGCAACCAAATGAAAATCCAACAACGTACGCACCGCCACAAGAAAGAAATCTTACGTCTCCCAGTACAAGAGAATTTCTTCGTGCTGGATTACATGTTGCAAGAAGTACTCACGAAACGGTTGTTAACATCAATCAGGCGCTTCAGCAAATGCAAAGTACACCAATGGCACCACCTAAAAGTCAAGGACAAATTATACCTGTTAAAATCAAAATGGACGTTGACAATATCACTCGCCTTATACCTACCTGCGATGGATCTTCACCTGAAGCTTTGATCAACTTCATGCAAGAAATACAAAGCGTCGTCGATTCCAATCTGCTTCCTGAAAATCAATTTATATATTATTTATTAATGAAAACAACTAACGATCTAAGAACTTGGTGGACAACTGCGATGCATACACACACATCATGGGCTTCTATAAAATATCAATTATTGAATACTTACCTGTCTCGAATCGATATCACAATATTGGTAGATCGACTCGTCCGGAGAAACCAACACGAAAACGAAACGTTTAGTCAGTTCACAAGAGACGTCGTCAAGAAAATTACAGTTCTTGATGTTCAAATGTCAGAACTACAAATAATTGATATGATATGGGCTCACACAAACCGAAATACATTCGAATATATAAAATACCGCACAATTCCTCAGTCTATACGCGAGTTGGAGCATATTGGCACGGAGATAGATCAAATTCAACGTCGTGAACGACAGTATCTCACCCAGGAATCAAATCAAGAACAAGCTAGTTCTCCAATAAATAAATCCTGCAACTATTGCAAACGAACAGGACACACTATCCAAGAATGTCAGAAAAGACAATCAAGAAATTTTCAGCCAAAAAACGAATAAATTCCAGTGTCGACATAAATTATTCATCGATATCTCTTCCTGTTATAGAAATATCGATATCAAACATCAATTTTCTCACTTTACTCGACACTGGAGCATCATCAAACTACTGTTCTAAATCCGTCGCACAAAAACTAAATCAAAGAGGAATCGGTTCGATTGTCAAGACTTACACAAATGCCACCTTGGCAGATGGAAGACAAATATGCGTTAGACAGCGATATTCCGCAATAATAAAAATTCTAAACTTCACCTGGAAAATGAAATTCTTGGTTATCAAGGAACTTCCATACGACTTCCTAATTGGCAGCAACACACTGAAGAAGACTCAAGCTCGTATTGACTTCCATAACAAAACTCTTTCCTTCCCATTTAACACATCAAGTTCAATTCCATTTGTCTCTCATGAAAATATTTCCAATAAAAATTACATTCACTGTGCCACTGAAGAAAAATTCGCTCTTTCTGAAAAGCAAGAAACATCTCTATCACAATTACTCACCAAGTACAATGAAATATTCTCCAATAAAGCTGGTCGTGTTAAGAATTATACCTATCAAATTTACCTCAAAGATAATATACCTGTCAGACAATCACCTTATCCATTGAATCCAATCAAGGCTCAAGAGATGCAAGATCATATTCAAGAATTACTCGAGCAAAAGATCATCCGACCGAGTCGTTCGCCGTACAGCGCACCCGCATTTTTGATTAAGAAAAAGGGCGGAGGTAAACGATTATGCATTGACTACAGAAGAATAAATCAGAAGATAATATTTGACGCATTTCCACCTCCTCATATAGACAGCATTCTTCAATCCCTTCACGGCTCATCTGTCTTCACTATTCTCGATCTGACCTCTGCGTTCTATCAACTGAATTTATCACCGTCGTCCAAAAGGTACACAGCTTTCACCACTCCAATGGGTCAATTCGAATTTAATCAAGTACCGTTCGGACTCAACGTTTCACCGCAAGCCTTAAATCGAATTATTCAAGACACCTTCGCTGATGTTCGATACAAATTTGTCGTACCATACTTTGACGACTTATTGGTGCACTCGTCTAATATCGAAGAACATCTGAAACATTTGGACATTGTTTTTAATCGTCTCCGAGAAGCAGGGTTTACAATAAATCCTGAAAAAATGAAATTGTGCAGGTCAAGATTAAAATTTCTGGGCCACGTGATATCAGCTGAAGGCATGTCTATAGATCCAGAACGAGCCAGAGCTATTCAGAATATGCCTGTTCCTAAAAAATTTACGCCAAGTGCAGTCATTTCTCGGCATGGCAGGATTCTTCGCAAGATACATTCCAGGGTTTTCGACAATTGCAGCTCCTCTTCATCACTTAAAGAAGAAAAACGTAAAGTTCAAAATTTCCGACGCAGAAATTGATGCCATCAATAAAATCAAAAAGGCACTGCTGTCATCCACGATTTTAAAATTTCCCAATTTCAATAAAATGTTTACGGTACAAACCGACGCAAGTTCACACGCTATGGGAGCTGTTCTACTACAACAATATGAAGATGGTATGCATCCGATATATTATGCTAGCAAAAGTTCGACGATGCTCAGTTGAATTACACAACTTACGAACGCGAAGCATGCGCAATAATTTGGGCTCTAGAACGATTTAAACAATTTCTACAAGGACAACACTTCATTTTGCAAACCGATAATGCAGCTTTAATGTGGCTTCACCGACACCCGAAGAATCTAGGAAGAGTGGGAAGATGGCTCCTAAAACTAACCAAATTCGATTATGAAGTTCAACACATCAAAGGCGAATCTAATGTCATCGCTGACGCATTATCCAGATTATATCAAGAAGAAGACGACCAAATGCACTCCGAACCCGAGTCAGAACACTTGAATTTACTTCAAGACGTACCTTTATCATTCGTCTCCATCCAGCGACATCAGAGAACTGATCCAGATTGCGAACTCATCAGAACCAGGATTAACTCCGGTGAAGATGTCGATAACTTCGTGATCAAAGACGATCTTCTGGTGAAGCAAGTTGGTAGACGGAAGTTAAAACGAATCGTAATTCCACTAAATCTAAAACAAATGGTCATCTACTACTTCCACAATAGTTTGACAGGAGCGCATCAAGGCATAACGAAAACTTACCGCCATATTAGCAAACGTTTCTGGTGGCGAAACTTATATCATGACGTTCGAGATTACGTTCGCAGCTGTGAGCTGTGCCAACAGTGCAAAGCCCCGAACCGCTATGAAGGAGCTCCACTAGCATCGACACCTCCAACTTCAGTTTGGTCCAAGATCTACATAGATCACATCGGTCCGCTAATTAATAGCTCTAAGAACAACCGATATTGCTTAGTTGTCATCGACGCCTTCTCCAAATGGTTAGACATCATTCCAGTCCGGAAGGCCACAGCAACAGTTACTGTCAACAGACTTACCAATCTATGGTCGCAATTTGGGCCACCGAACACTATTGTATCAGATAATGCTCGTTGTTTCACTAGCACTACTTTCGCAGCTATGTGTCTTCAATGGGGTATCAAGCATGTGACGACATCACCATATCGGCCAGCAGGGAACATGGCAGAGCGTCCTAATAGAGACATCAAGGCAGCACTTACCATTATTCTTAAGCAGTACGAGGCGGCACACAAAGATTGGGATAGCTACACATCATACGTGAAATTTTCACATAATGCGAGCTATCACGAAAGCACTAAAACGTCACCAGCAGCGATATTTCTGGGAAGAGAACTTCCACAACCATTGGATAGACAGTGGAAACTTGATGTTATACTCGATGCAGCAGAAAAACCTACCAACGCTGAAGTTGAACAAGCGATATACCGGAGTCGATCTAAATACGCCAAATACTACAACCTTCGTCGCCCGTCGCGTCATAATTTCACTGTGGGCCAGTTAGTCCTGCAGCGTCTTCACGGAGTTCCAGGGTTTAACGAAGATCAAAAATTTATACCTCGGTGGTCGACCCCACGACGTATCATTCGTTTTTCAACCCCAGTATCCTGTGAAGTGGAGGACATCACCACTACGCAAAGATTTCGCGCCCATATCGATCAGTTAAAGCCGTATTCACAGAAGCCGGAGTAAGCAAACCTTAAGGGAAGGAGCCTGTAACGGGTCCAATGTGTATTGTCCGTCACATTACATTTTATATTTTATAATTTCTTTTATTTATATTTTATCATAAAAAGTATTACTGGTCTGACTCCATCCCTGAAATAAATCCATTATGCGATACCAATTATTAGTTACATAATTGCAACAAGAATACAGATTTTAAGAAATACCCTTTTCAAAAATGTTTTAATAGTTACTCTGTGTTTTAATTTAATAGTGTAAAGTCGGTCTCGGCAATTTGTCTTCATTTTAAATTTCAATTATTAATTCCAACTTAAAAATTCCGTCAACCGACACACACCATATTAAACCAGTTCTTAAATTTTACGTTTTAAAGTTATGTCAAGAGTGGATCGAGACCAGTAATAAAAAAGGAAAAATCTAATAATTAACTTTAATGTAGTATTTGATTTTAATAAATATTAATAAATTCTAATTATTCATTACTAAATATCTTCAATAATAAAACCTGCACCCTGCTTCCACTGCGAAAGGGGTCAGGTTATATCGGCACCTATATCTGAAATGCCTATCGGCATCTATTTTTGAAATGCCTATCGGAAACTACATCTGAAATGCCTATCAGCACCTATATTTAAAATGCCTATCATCAACCATATCTGGAATGCCTATCGGCACCTATATTTGAAATGCCTATCGGCTTCTATATCTGAAATGCCTATCGGCACCTATTTTTGAAATGCCTATCGAAAACTACATCTGAAATGCCTATCGATACCTATATTTGAAATGCCTATCGGCAACCACATCAGAAATGCCAATCGGCACCTATATCTGAAATGCCTATCGGCACCTATTTTTGAAATGCCTATCGAAAACTACATCTGAAATGCCTAACGATACCTATATCTGAAATGCCTATCGGCACCTATTTTTAAAATGCCAATCGGCAACTATATCTGAAATGCCTATCGGCACCTATATCTGAAATGCCTATCGGCACCAATTTTTGAAATGCCTATCGGAAACTACATCTGAAATGCTTATCAGCACCTATATTTGAAATGCCTATCGGCCACCATATCTGGAATTCCTATCTGCACCTATATTTGAAATGCCTATCGGCTTCTATATCTGAAATGCCTATCGGCAACTATTTTTGAAATGTCTATCGAAAACTACATCTGAAATGCCTATCGATACCTATATCTGAAATGCCTGTCGGCACCTATTTTTAAAATGCCAATCGGCAACTATATCTGAAATGCCTATCGGCACCTATATCTGAAATGCCTATCGGCACCTATTTTTGAAATGCCTATCGGAAACTACATCTGAAATGCTTATCAGCACCTATATTTGAAATGCCTATCGGCAACAATATCTGGAATGCCTATCGGCACCTATATTTGAAATGCCTATCGGCTTCTATATCTGAAATGCCTATCGGCACCTATTTTTGAAATGCCTATCGAAAACTACATCTGAAATGCCTATCAGCACCTATATTTGAAATGCCTATCGGCAACCACATCAGAAATGCCTATCTACACCTATATCTGAAATGCCTTTCGGCATTTATATCTGAAATGCCTATCGACACCTATATTTGAAATACCTATCGGCTTCTATATCTGAAATACCTATCGGCACCTATTTTTAATATGCCAATCGGTAACTATATCTGAAATGCTTATCGGCACCTATATCTGAAATCCCTATCGGCACGTATTTTTGAAATGCCTATCGGAAACTACATCTAAAATGCCTATCGGCACCTATTTTTAAAATGCCAATCGGCAACTATATCTATAATGCCTATCGGCACCTATATCTGAAATGCCTATCGGCACCTATTTTTAAAATGCCTATCGGAAACTACATCTGAAATGCCTATCAGCACCTATATTTGAAATGCCTATCGGCAACCATATCTGGAATGCCTATCGGCACCTATATTTGAAATGTCTATCGGCTTCTATATCTGAAATGCCTATCGGCCCCTATTTTTAAAATGCCAATCGGCAACTATATCTGAAATGCCTATCGGCACCTATATCTGAAATGCCTATCGGCATCAATTTTTGAAATGCCTATAGGAAACAACATTTAAAATGCCTATCAGCACCTATATTTGAAATGCCTATCGGCAGCCATATCTGGAATGCCAATCGGCACCTATATTTGAAATGCCTATCGGCTTCTATATCTGAAATGCCTATCGGCACCTATTTTCAAAATGCCAATTGGCAACTATATCTGAAATGCCTATCCGCACCTATATCTGAAATGCCTATCGGCACCTATTTTTGAAATGACTATCGGAAACTACATCTGAAATGCCTATCAGCACCTATATTTGAAATGCCTATCGGCACCTATATTTGAAATGCCTATCGGCTTCTATATCTGAAATGCCTATCGGCACCTATTTTTAAAATGCCAATCGGCAACTATATCTGAAATGCCTATCGGCACCTATATGTGAAATGCCTATCGGCACCTATTTTTGAAATGCCTATCGGAAACTACATCTGAAATGCTTATCAGCACCTATATTTGAAATGCCTATCGGCAACCAAATCTGGAATGCCTATCGGCACCTATATTTGAGATGCCTATCGGCTTCTATATCTGAAATGCCTATCGGCACCTATTTTTGAAATGCCTATCGAAAACTACATCTGAAATGCCTATCAGCACCTATATTTGAAATGCCTATCGGCAACCACATCAGAAATGCCTATCTACACCTATATCTGAAATGCCTTTCGGCTTTTATATCTGAAATGCCTATCGACACCTATATTTGAAATGCCTATCGGCACTTATATTTTAAATGCCTATCGGCAACTATATCTGATATGCCTATCGGCACCTATATCTGAAATGCCTATCGGCACCTATTTTTGAAATGCCTATCGGAAACTACATCTAAAATGCCTATCGGCACCTATTTTTAAAATGCCAATCGGCAACTATATCTGAAATGCCTATCGGCACCTATATCTGATATGCCTATCGGCACCTATTTTTAAAATGCCTATCGGAAACTACATCTGAAATGCCTATCAGCACCTATATTTGAAATGCCTATCGGCAACCATATCTGGAATGCCTATCGGCACCTATATTTGAAATGTCTATCGGCTTCTATATCTGAAATGCCTATCGGCCCCTATTTTTAAAATGCCAATCGGCAACTATATCTGAAATGCCTATCGGCACCTATATCTGAAATGCCTATCGGCACCTATTTTTGAAATGCCTATCGGAAACTACATCTGAAATGCCTATCAGCACCGATATTTGAAATGCCTATCGGCAACCATATCTGGAATGCCTATCGGCACATATATTTGAAATGCCTATCGGCTTCTATATCTGAAATGCTTATCGGCCCCTATTTTTAAAATGCCAATCGGCAACTATATCTGAAATGCCTATCGGCATCAATTTTTGAAATGCCTATAGGAAACTACATTTAAAATGCCTATCAGCACCTATATTTGAAATGCCTATCGGCAGCCATATCAGGAATGCCTATCGGCACCTATATTTGAAATGCCTATCGGCTTCTATATCTAAAATGCCTATCGGCACCTATTTTCAAAATGCCAATTGGCAACTATATCTGAAATGCCTATCCGCACCTATATCTGAAATGCCTATCGGCACCTATTTTTGAAATGCCTATCGGAAACTACATCTGAAATGCCTATCAGCACCTATATTTGAAATGCCTATCGGCAACCATATCTGGAAAGCCTATCGGCTCCTATATTTGAAATGCCTATCGGCTTCTATATCTGAAATGCCTATCGCACCTATTTTTAAAATGCCAATCGGCAACTATATCAAAAATTCCTATCGGCACCTATATCTGAAATGCCTATCGGCACCTATTTTTGAAATGCCTATCGGAAACTACATCTGAAATGCCTATCAGCACCTATATTTGAAATGCCTATCGGCAACCATATCTGAAATGCCTATCGACATTTATATTTGAAATACCTATCGGCTTCTATATCTGAAATGCCTATCGGCACCTATTTTTAAAATGCCAATCGGCAACTATATCTGAAATGCCTATCGGCACCTATATCTGAAATGCCTATCGGCACCTATTTTTGAAATGCCTTTTGGAAACTACATCTGAAATGCCTAATTGCTCCTATTTTTGAAATGCCTATCGGCAACCATATCTGAATTGCCTATCGGCCCCTATATTTGAAATACCTATCGGCTTCTATATCTGAAATGCCTATCGGCACCTATTTTTAAAATGCCAATCGGCACCTATATTTGAAATGCCTATCGGCAACCATATCTGAAATGCCTATCGGCACCTATATCTGAAATGCCTTTAAGCAATTATATCTGAAATGCCTATCGACACCTATATTTGAAATGCCTATCGGCACCTATATTTTAAATGCCTATCGGCAACTATATCTGATATGCCTATCGGCACCTATATCTGAAATGCCTATCGGCACCTATTTTTGAAATGCCTATCGGAAACTACATCTAAAATGCCTATCGCACATATTTTAAAAATTCCAATCGTCAACTATATCTGAAATGCCTATCGGCTTCTATATCTGAAATGCCTATCGGCACCTATATTTTAAATGCCTTTCGGCAACTATATCTGATATGCCTATCGGAACCTATATCTGAAATGCCTATCGGCACCTATTTTTGAAATGCCTATCGGAAACTACATCTAAAATGCCTATCGGCACCTATTTTTAAAATGCTATTCGGCAACTATATCTGAAATGCCTATCGGCACCTATATCTGAAATGCCTATCTGCACCTATTTTTGAAATGCCTATCAGAAACTACATCTGAAATGCCTATCAGCACCTATATTTGAAATACCTATCGGCAACCATATCTGAAATGCCTATCGACACCTATATTTGAAATACCTATCGGCTTCTATATCTGAAATGCCCATCGGCACCTATTTTTAAAATGCCAATCGGCAACTATATCTTAAATGCCTATCGGCACCTATATTGAAATGCCTAACGGCACCTATTTTTGAAATGCCTTTCGGAAACTACATCTGAAATGCCTATCTGCTCCTATATTTGAAATGCCTATCGGCAACCATATCTGAAATGCCTATCGACACCTATATTTGAAATACCTATCGGCTGCTATGTCTGAAATGCCTATCGGCACCTGTTTTTAAATTGCCAATCGGCAACTATATCTGAAATGCCTATCGGCACCTATATCTGAAATGCCTATCGGCATCAATTTTTGAAATGCCTATCGGAAACTACATCTAAAATGCCTATCAGCACCTATATTTGAAATGCCTATCGGCAACCATATCTGGAATGTCTATCGGCACCTATATTTGAAATGCCTATCGGCTTCTATATCTGAAATGCCTATCGGCACCTATTTTTAAAATGCCAATCGGCAACTATATCTGAAATGCCTATCGGCACCTATATCTGAAATGCCTATCGGCACCTATTTTTGAAATGCCTATCGGAAACTACATCTGAAATGCCTATCAGCACCTATATTTGAAATGCCTTAGGCAATTATATCTGAAATACATATCGACACCTATATTTGAAATACCTATCGGCTGCTATGTCTGAAATGCCTATCGGCACCTGTTTTTAAAATGCCAATCGGCAACTACATCTGAAATGCCTATCGGCACCTATATCTGAAATGCCTATCGGCACCTATTTTTGAAATGCATATCGGAAACTACATCTGAAATTCCTATCAGCACCTATATTGGAAATGCCTATCGGCAACCATATCTGGAATGCCTATCGGCACCTATATTTGAAATGCCTATCGGCTTCTATATCTGAAATGCCTATCGGCACCTATTTTTAAAATGCCAATCGGCAACTATATCTGAAGTGCCTATCGGCACCTATATCTGAAATGCCTATCGGCACCTATTTTTGAAATGCCTATCGGAAACTACATCTAAAATGCCTATCAGCACCTATATTTGAAATGTCTATCGGCAATCATATCTGGAATGCTTATCGGCACCTATATTTGAAATGCCTATCGGCTTCTATATCTGAAATGCCTATCGGCACCTATTTTTAAAATGCCAACCGGCAACTATATATGAAATGCCTATCGGCACCTATATCTAAAATGCCTATCGGCACCTATTTTTGAAATGCCTATCGGAAACTACATCTGAAATGCCTATCAGCACCTATATTTGAAATGCCTATCGGCAACCATATCTGGAATGCCTATCGGCACCTATATTTGAAATGCCTATCGGCTTCTATATCTGAAATGCCTATAGGCACCTATTTTTAAAATGCCAATCGGCAACTATATCTGAGATGCCTATCGGCACCTATATCTGAAATGCCTATCGGCACCTATTTTTGAAATGCCTATCAAGAACTACATCTGAAATGCCTATCAGCACCTATATTTAAAATGCCTATCGGCAACCATATCTGGAATGCCTATCGGCACCTATATTTGAAATGCCTATCGGCTTCTATATCTGAAATGCCTATCGGCACCTATTTTTGAAATGCCTATCGAAAACTACATCTGAAATGCCTATCGATACCTATATTTGAAATGCCTATCGGCAACCACATCAGAAATGCCTATCGGCACCTATATCTGAAATGCCTATCGGCACCTATTTTTGAAATGCCTATCGAAAACTACATCTGAAATGCCTATCGATACCTATATCTGAAATGCCTATCGGCACCTATTTTTAAAATGCCAATCGGCAACTATATCTGAAATGCCTATCGGCACCTATATCTGAAATGCCTATCGGCACCTATTTTTGAAATGCCTATCGGAAACTACATCTGAAATGCTTATCAGCACCTATATTTGAAATGCCTATAGGCAACCATATCTGGAATGCCTATCGGCACCTATATTTGAAATGCCTATCGGCTTCTATATCTGAAATGCCTATCGGCACCTATTTTTGAAATGTCTATCGAAAACTACATCTGAAATGCCTATCAGCACCTATATTTGAAATGCCTATCGGCAACCACATCAGAAATGCCTATCTACACCTATATCTGAAATGCCTTTCGGCATTTATATCTGAAATGCCTATCGACACCTATATTTGAAATGCCTATCGGCACTTATATTTTAAATGCCTATCGGCAACTATATCTGATATGCCTATCGGCACCTATATCTGAAATGCCTATCGGCACCTATTTTTGAAATGCCTATCGGAAACTACATCTAAAATGCCTATCGGCACCTATTTTTAAAATGCCAATCGGCAACTATATCTGAAATGTCTATCGGCACCTATTTTTAAAATGCCTATCGGAAACTACATCTGAAATGCCTATCAGCACCTATATTTGAAATGCCTATCGGCAACCATATCTGGAAAACCTATCGGCACCTATATTTGAAATGTCTATCGGCTTCTATATCTGAAATGCCTATCGGCCCCTATTTTTAAAATGCCAATCGGCAACTATATCTGAAATGCCTATCGGCACCTATATCTGAAATGCCTATCGGCATCAATTTTTGAAATGCCTATAGGAAACAACATTTAAAATGCTTATCAGCACCTATATTTGAAATGCCTATCGGCAGCCATATCTGGAATGCCTATCGGCACCTATATTTGAAATGCCTATCGGCAGCCATATCTGGAATGCCTATCGGCACCTATATTTGAAATGCCTATCGGCTTCTATATCCTAAATGCCTATCGGCACCTATTTTTAAAATGCCAATCGGCAACTATATCTGAAGTGCCTATCGGCACCTATATCTGAAATGCCTATCGGCACCTATTTTTAAAATGCCTATCGGAAACTACATCTGAAATGCCTATCAGCACTTATATTTGAAATGCCTATCGGCAACCATATCTGGAATGCCTATCGGCACCTATATTTGAAATGCCTATCAGCTTCTATATCTGAAATGCCTATCGGCACCTATTTTTAAAATGCCAATCGGCAACTATATCTGAAGTGCCTATCGGCACCTATATCTGAAATGCCTATCGGCACCTATTTTTGAAATGCCTATCCAAAACTACATCTGAAATGCCTATCAGCACCTATATTTAAAATGCCTATCGGCAACCATATCTGGAATGCCTATCGGCACCTATATTTGAAATGCCTATCGGCTTCTATATCTGAAATGCCTATCGGCACCTATTTTTGAAATGCCTATCGAAAACTACATCTGAAATGCCTATCGATACCTATATTTGAAATGCCTATCGGCAACCACATTTGAAATGCCTATCGGCACCTATATCTGAAATGCCTATCGGCACCTATTTTTGAAATGCCTATCGGAAACTACATATGAAATGCCTATCAGCACCTATATTTGAAATGCCTATCGGCAACCATATCTGAAATGCCAATCGGCACCTATATTTGAAATGCCTATCGGCTTCTATATCTGAAATGCCTATCGGCACCTATTTTTAAAATGCCAATCGGCAACTATATCTGAAATGCCTATCGGCACCTATATGTGAAATGCCTATCGGCACCTATTTTTGAAATGCCTATCGGAAACTACATCTGAAATGCTTATCAGCACCTATATTTGAAATGCCTATCGGCAACCATATCTGGAATGCCTATCGGCACCTATATTTGAGATGCCTATCGGCTTCTATATCTGAAATGCCTATCGGCACCTATTTTTGAAATGCCTATCGAAAACTACATCGAAAATGCCTATCAGCACCTATATTTGAAATGCCTATCGGCAACCACATCAGAAATGCCTATCTACACCTATATCTGAAATGCCTTTCGGCTTTTATATCTGAAATGCCTATCGACACCTATATTTGAAATGCCTATCGGCACTTATATTTTAAATGCCTATCGGCAACTATATCTGATATGCCTATCGGCACCTATATCTGAAATGCCTATCGGCACCTATTTTTGAAATGCCTATCGGAAACTACATCTAAAATGCCTATCGGCACCTATTTTTAAAATGCCAATCGGCAACTATATCTGAAATGCCTATCGGCACCTATATCTGAAATGCCTATCGGCACCTATTTTTGAAATGCCTATCGGAAACTACATCTAAAATGCCTATCAGCACCTATATTTGAAATGCCTATCGGCAACCATATCTGGAATGCCTATCGGCACCTATATTTGAAATGCCTATCGGCTTCTATATCTGAAATGCTTATCGGCCCCTATTTTTAAAATGCCAATCGGCAACTATATCTGAAATGCCTATCGGCATAAATTTTTGAAATGCCTATAGGAAACTACATTTAAAATGCCTATCAGCACCTATATTTGAAATGCCTATCGGCAGCCATATCTGGAATGCCTATCGGCACCTATATTTGAAATGCCTATCGGCTTCTATATCTGAAATGCCTATCGGCACCTATTTTCAAAATGCCAATTGGCAACTATATCTGAAATGCCTATCCGCACCTATATCTGAAATGCCTATCGGCACCTATTTTTTAAATGCCTATCGGAAACTACATCTGAAATGCCTATCAGCACCTATATTTGAAATGCCTATCGGCAACCATATCTGGAAAACCTATCGGCACCTATATTTGAAATGCCTATCGGCTTCTATATCTGAAATGCCTATCGCACCTATTTTTAAAATGCCAATCGGCAACTATATCTGAAATTCCTATCGGCACCTATATCTGAAATGCCTATCGGCACCTATTTTTGAAATGCCTATCGGCAACCATATCTGAAATGCCTATCGGCTTCTATATCTGAAATGCCTATCGGCACCTATATTTGAAATACCTATCGGCTTCTATATCTAAAATGCCTATCGGCACCTATTTTTAAAATGCCAATCGGCAACTATATCTGAAATGCCTATCGGCACCAATTTTTTGAAATGCCTATCGGAAACTACATCTGAAATGCCTATCAGCACCTATATATGAAATGCCTATCGGCAACCATGTCTGGAATGCCTATCGGCACCTATATTTGAAATGCCTATCGGCTTCTATATCTGAAATGCCTATCAGCACCTATTTTTAAATTGCCAATCGGCCACTATATCTGAAATGCCTATCGGCACCTATTTTTGAAATGCCTTTCGAAAACTACATCTGAAATGCCTATCTGCTCCTATATTTGAAATGCCTATCGGCAACCATATCTGAAATGCCTATCGACACCTATATTTGAAATACCTATCGGCTTCTATATCTGAAATGCCTATCGGCACCTGTTTTTTAAATGCCAATCGGCAACTATATCTAAAATGCCTATCGGCGCCTATATCTAAAATGCCTATCGGCATCAATTTGTGAAATGCCTATCGGAAACTACATCTAAAATGCCTATCAGCACCTATATTTGAAATGCCTATCGGTTTTTATATCTGAAATGCCTATCGGCACCTATTTTTAAAATACCAATTGGCAACTATATCTGAAATGCCTATCGGGACCTATATCTGAAATGCCTATCGGCACCTATTTTTTAAATGCCTATCGGAAACTAGATCTGAAATGCCTATCAGCACCTATATTTGAAATGCCTATCGGCAGCCATATCTGGAATGCCTATCGGCACCTATTTTTGAAATGCCTATCGGAAACTACATCTAAAATGCCTATCGGCACCTATTTTTAAAATGCCAATCGGCAACTATATCTGAAATGCCTATCGGCACCTATATCTGAAATGCCTATCGGCACCTATTTTTGAAATGCCTATCGGAAACTACATCTGAAATGCCTATCAGCACCTATATTTGAAATGCCTATCGGCAACCATATCTGAAATGCCTATCGACACCTATTTTTGAAATACCTATCAGCTTCTATATCTGAAATGCCTATCGGCACCTATTTTTAAAATGCCAATCGGCAACTATATTTGAAATGCCTATCGGCACCAATTTTTGAAATGCCTATCGGAAACTACATCTGAAATGCCTATCAGCACCTATATTTGAAATGCCTATCGGCTTCTATATCTGAAATGTCTATCGGCACCTATATCTGAAATGCCTATCGGCACCAATTTTTGAAATGCCAATCGGAAACTACATCTGAAATGCCTATCAGCACCTATATTTGAAATGCCTATCGGCAACCACATCAGAAATGCCTAATGGCACCTATATCTGAAATGCCTTTCGGCATTTATATCTGAAATGCCTATCGACACCTATATTTGAAATCCCTATCGGCACCTATATTTAAAATGCTTATCGGCAACTATATCTGATATGCTTATCGGCACCTATATATGAAATGCCTATCGGCACCTATTTTTGAAATGCCTATCGGAAACTACATCTAAAATGCCTTTTGGCACCTATTTTTTAAATGTCAATCGGCAACTATATCTGAAATGCCTATCGGCACCTATATCTGAAATGCCTATCGGCACCTATTTTTGAAATGCCTATCGGAAACTACAACTGAAATGCCTATCAGCACCTATATTTGAAATGCCTATCGGCAACCATATCTGAAATGCCTATCGACACCTATATTTGAAATATCTATCGGCTTCTATATCTGAAATGCCTATCGGCACCTATTTTTAAAATGCCTATCGGAAACTACATCTGAAATGCCTATCAGCTCCTATATTTGAAATGCCTATCGGCAACCATATCTGGAATGCCTATCAGCACCTATATTTGAAATGCCTATCGGCTTCTATATCTGAAATGCCCATTGACACCTATTTTTAAAATGCCAATTGGCAACTATATCTGAAATGCCTATCGGCACCTATATCTGAAATGCCTATCGTTACCTATTTTTGAAATGCCTATCGAAAACTACTTCTGAAATGCCTATCAGCACTTATATTTAAAATGCCTATCGGCAACCATATCTGGAATGCCTATCGGCACCTATATTTGAAATGCCTATCGGCTTCTATATCTGAAATGCCTATCGGCACCTATTTTAAAATGCCAATCGGAAACTATATCTGAAATGCCTATCGGCACATATACCTGAAATGCCTATTGGCACCTATTTTTGAAATGCTTTTCGGAAACTACATCTGAAATGCCTATCTGCTCCTATATTTGAAATGCCTATCGGCAACCATATCTGAAATGCCTATCGACACCTATATTTAAAATACCTATCGGCTTCTATATCTGAAATGCCTTTTGGCACCTGTTTTTAAAGTGCCAATCGGCAACTATATCTGAAATGCCTATCGGCACCTATTACTGAAATGCTTATCGGCATCAATTTTTGAAATGCCTATCGGAAACTACATCTAAAATGCCTATCAGCACCCATATTTGAAATGCCTATCCGCATCTATATCTGAAATGCCTATCGGCACCTATTTTTGAAAAGCCTATCGGAAACTACATCTGAAAGTCGTATCAGCACCTATATTTGAAATGCCTATCGGCAACCATATCTGGAAGGCCTATCGGCACCTATATTTGAAATGCCTATCGGCTTCTATATCTGAAATGCCTATCGGCACCTATTTTTAAAATGCCAATCGGTAACTATATCTGAAATGCCTATCGGCACCTATATCCGAAATGCCTATCGGCACCAATTTTTGAAATGCCTATCGGAAACTACATCCGGAATGCCTATCAACACCTATATTTGAAATGCCTATTGGCAACCATATCTGGAATGCCTATCGGCACCTATATTTGAAATGCCTATCGGCTTCTATATCTGAAGTGCCTATTGACACCTATTTTTAAAATGCCAATCGGCAACTATATCTGAAATGCCTATCGGCACCTATATCTGAAATGCCTATCGGCACCAATTTTTGAAATGCCTATCGGAAACTACATCTGAAATGCCTATCAGCACCTTTATTTGAAATGCCTATCGGCAACCATATCTGAAATGCCTATCGACACCTATATTTGAAATACCTATCGCCTTCTATATCTGAAATGCCTATCGGCATCTATTTTTAAAATGCCAATCGGCAACTATATCTGAAATGCCTATCGGCACCTATATCTGAAATGCCTATCGGCACCTATTTTTGAAATGCCTTTTGGAAACTACATCTGAAATGCCTAACTGCTCCTATTTTTGAAATGCCTATCGGCAACCATATCTGAGATGCCTATCGGCACCTATATTTGAAATACCTATCGGCTTCTATATCTGAAATGCCTATCGGCACCTATTTTTAAAATGCCAATCGGCAACTATATCTGTAATGCCTATCGGCACCTATATCTGAAATGCCTATCGGCACCTATTTTTGGAATGCCCTTCGAAAACTACATCTGAAATGCCTATCAGCACCTATATTTGAAATGCCTATCGGCAACCATATCTGAAATGCCTATCGGCATCTATATCTGAAATGCCTTTAAGCATTTATATCTGAAATGCCTATCGACACCTATATTTGAAATGCCTATCGGCACCTATATTTTAAATGCCTATCGGCAACTATATCTGATATGCCTATCGGCACCTATATCTGAAATGCCTATCGGCACCTATTTTTGAAATGCCTATCGGAAACTACATCTAAAATGCCTATCGCACCTATTTTAAAAATTCCGATCGGCAACTATATCTGAAATGCCTATCGCCTTCTATATCTGAAATGCCTATGGGCACCTATATTTTAAATGCCTTTCGGCAACTATATCTGATATGCCTATCGGAACCTATATCTGTAATGCCTATCGGCACCTATTTTTGAAATGCCTATCGGAAACTACATCTAAAATGCCTATCGGCACCTATTTTTAAAATGCTAATCGGCAACTATATCTGAAATGCCTATCGGCACCTATATCTGAAATGCCTATCTGCACCTATTTTTGAAATGCCTATCGGAAACTACATCTGAAATGCCTATCAGCACCTATATTTGAAATACCTATCGGCAACCATATCTGAAATGCCTATCGACACCTATATTTGAAATACCTATCGGCTTCTATATCTGAAATGCCCATCGGCACCTATTTTTAAAATGCCAATCGGCAACTATATCTGAAAAGCCTTTAAGCATTTATATCTGAAATGCCTATCGACACCTATATTTGAAATGTTTGTCGGCACCTATATTTTAAATGCCTATCGGCAAATATATCTGATATGCCTATCGGCACCTACATCTGAAAAGCCTTTAAGCATTTATATCTGAAATGCCTATCGACACCTATATTTGAAATGTTTGTCGGCACCTATATTTTAAATGCCTATCGGCAAATATATCTGATATGCCTATCGGCACCTACATCTGAAATGCCTATCGGCACCTATTTTTGAAATGCCTATCGGAAACTACATCTAAAATGCCTATCGGCACCTATTTTCAAAATGCCAATCGGCAACTATATCTGAAATGCCTATCGGCACCTATATCTGAAAAGCCTTTAAGCATTTATATCTGAAATGCCTATCGACACCTATATTTGAAATGTTTGTCGGCACCTATATTTTAAATGCCTATCGGCAAATATATCTGATATGCCTATCGGCACCTACATCTGAAATGCCTATCGGCACCTATTTTTGAAATGCCTATCGGAAACTACATCTAAAATGCCTATCGGCACCTATTTTCAAAATGCCAATCGGCAACTATATCTGAAATGCCTATCGGCACCTATATCTGAAATGCCTATCGGCACCTATTTTTGAAATGCCTATCGGAAACTACATCTGAAATGCCTATCAGCACCTATGTTTGAAATGCCTATCGGCAACCATATCTGGAATGCCTATCGACACCTATATTTGAAATACCTATCGGCTTCCACATCTGAAATGCCTATCAGCACCTATATTTGAAATGCCTGTCGGCAACTATATCTGAAATGCCTATCGACACCTATATTTGAAATACCTATCGGCTTCTATATCTGAAATGCCTATTGGCACCTATTTTTAAAATGCCAATCGGCAATTATATCTGAAATGCCTATCGGCACCTATATCTGAAATGCCTATCGGCACCAATTTTTGAAATGCCTATCGGAAACTACATCTGAAATGCCTATCAGCACCTATATTTGAAATGCCTATCGGCAACCATATCTGGAATGCCTATCGGCACCTATATTTGAAATGCCTATCGGCTTCTATATCTGAAATGCCTATCGACACCTATTTTTAAAATGCCAATTGGCAACTATATCTGAAATGCCTATTGGCACCTATATCTGAAATGCCTATCGGCACCTATTTTCAAAATGCCAATTGGCAACTATATCTGAAATGCCTATCCGCACCTATATCTGAAATGCCTATCGGCACCTATTTTTGAAATGACTATCGGAAACTACATCTGAAATGCCTATCAGCACCTATATTTGAAATGCCTATCGGCAAACATATCTGGAAAGCCTATCGGCACCTATATTTGAAATGCCTATCGGCTTCTATATCTGAAATGCCTATCGCACCTATTTTTAAAATGCCAATCGGCAACTATATCTGAAATGCCTATCGGCACCAATTTTTGAAATGCCTATCGGAAACTACATCTGAAATGCCTATCAGCACCTATATATGAAATGCCTATCGGCAACCATGTCTGGAATGCCTATCGGCACCTATATTTGAAATGCCTATCGGCTTCTATATCTGAAATGCCTATTAGCACCTATTTTAAATGGCCAATCGGCCACTATATCTGAAATGCCTATCGGCACCTATTTTTGAGATGCCTTTCGGAAACTACGTCTGAAATGCCTATCTGCTCCTATATTTGAAATGCCTATCGGCAACCATATTTGAAATGCCTATCGACACCTATATTTGAAATACCTATCGGCTTCTATATCTGAAATGCCTATCGGCACCTGTTTTTACAATGCCAATCGGCAACTATATCTAAAATGCCTATCGGCGCCTATATCTGAAATGCCTATCGGCATCAATTTTTGAAATGCCTATCGGAAACTACAACTAAAATGCCTATCAGCACCTATATTTGAAATGCCTATCGGCTTCTATATCTGAAATGCCTATCGGCACCTATTTTTAAAATACCAATTGGCAACTATATCTGAAATGCCTATCGGGACCTATATCTGAAATGCCTATCGGCACCAATTTTTGAAATGCCTATCGGAAACTACATCTGAAATGCCTATCAGGACCTATATTTGAAATGCCTATCGGCAACCATATCTGGAATGCCTATCGGCACATATATTTAAAATGCCTATCGGCTTCTATATCTGAAATGCCTATCGGCACCTATTTTTAAAATGCCAATCGGCAACTATATCTGAAATGCCTATCGGCACAAATATCTGAAATGCCTATCGGCACCTATTTTTGAAATGCCTATCGGAAACTACATCTAAAATGCCTATCATCACCTATATTTGAAATGCCCATCGGCAACGAAATCTGGAATGCCTATCGGCACCTATATTTGAAATGCCTATCGGCTTCTATATCTGAAATGCCTATCGGCACCTATTTTTAAAATGCCAATCGGCAACTTTATCTGTAATGCCTATCGGCACCTATATCTGAAATGCCTATCGGCACCTATTTTTGAAATGCCTATCGGAAACAACATCTGAAATGCCTATCAGCCACAATATTTGAAATGCCTATCGGAAACCATATCTGAAATGCCTATCGACACTTATATTTAAAATACCTATCGGCACCTATATCTGAAATGCCTTTCGGCATTTTTATCTGAAATGCCTATCGACACCTATATTTGAAATGCCTATCGGCACCTATATTTTAAATGCTTTTCGGCAACTATATCTGTATGCCTATCGGCACCTATATCTGAAATGCCTATCGGCACCTATTTTTGAAATGCCTATCGGAAACTACTTCTAAAATGAATATCGGCACCTATTTTTCAAATGCCAATCGGCTACTATATCTGAAATGCCTATCAGCACCTATATCTGAAATGCCTATCGGCACCTATTTTTGAAATGCCTATCGGAAACTACAACTGAAATGCCTATCAGCACCTATATTTGACATGCCTATCGGCAACCATATCTGAAATGCCTATCGACACCTATATTTGAAATACCTATCGGCTTCTATATCTGAAATGCCTATCGGCACCTATTTTTAAAATGCCAATCGGCAACTATATCTGAAATGCCTATCGGCACCAATTTTTGAAATGCCTATCGGAAACTACATCTGAAATGCCTATCAGCACCTATATTTGAAATGCCTATCGGCAACCATATCTGGAATGCCTATCGGCACCTATATTTGAAATGCCTATCGGCTTCTATATCTGAAATGCCCATTGACACCTATTTTTAAAATACCAATTTGCAACTATATCTGAAATGCCTATCGGCACCTATATCTGAAATGCCTATCGGCACTAATTTTTGAAATGCCTATCGGAAACTACATCTGGAATGCCTATCAGCACCTATATTTGAAATGCCTATCGGCAACCATATCTGGAATGCCTATCGGCACCTATATTTGAAATACCTATCGGCTTCTATATCTGAAATACCTATCGACACCTATTTTTAAAATGCCAATCGGCAACTATATCTGAAATGCCTATCGGCACCTATATCATAAATGCCTATCGGCACCTATTTTTGAAATGCCTATCGGAAACTACATCTGAAATGCCTATCAGCACCTATATTTGAAATGCCTATCGGCAACCATATCTGAGATGCTTATCGACACCTATATTTGAAATACCTATCGGCTTCTATATCTGAAATGATTATCGGCACCTATTTTTTAAATGACAATCGGCAACTATATCTGAAATGCCTATCGGCACCTATATCTGAAATGCCTATCGGCACCAATTTTTGAAATGCCTATCGGAAACTACATCTGAAATGCCTATCAGCACCTATATTTGAAATGCCTATCGGCAACTATATCTGGAATGCTTATCGGCACCTATATTTGAAATGCCTATCGGCTTCTATTACTGAAATGCCTATCGGCACCTATTTTTAAAATGCCAATCGGCGACTATATCTGAAATGCCTATCGGCACCTATATCTGAAATGCCTATCGGCACCTATTTTTGAAATGCCTATCGGAAACTACATCTGAAATGCCTATCAGCACCTGTATTTGAAATGCCAATCGGCAACCATATCTGGAATGCCTATCGGCACCTATATTTAAAATGCCTATCGGCTTCTATATCTGAAATGCCTATCGGCACCTATTTTTAAAATGCCAATCGGCAACTATATCTGAAATGCCTATCAGCACCTATATCTGAAATGCCTATCGGCACCTATTTTTGAAATGCCTATTGGAAACTACATCTGAAATGCCTACCAGCACCTATATTTGAAATGCCTATCGGCAACCATATCTGGAATGCCTATCGGCACCTATATTTAAAATGCCTATCGGCTTATATATTAGAAATGCCTATCGGCACATATTTTTAAAATGCTAATCGGCAACTATATCTGTAATGCCTATCGGCAGCTATATCTGAAATGCCTATCGGCACCTATTTTTGAAATGCCTATCGGAAACTACATCTGAAATGATTATCAGCACTAATATTTGAAATGCCTATCGGCAACCATATCTGAAATGCCTATCGACACCTATATTTGAAATACCTATCGGCTTCTATTCTGAAATGCCTATCGGCACCTATTTTTAAAATGCCAATCGGCAACTATATCTAAAATGCCTATCGGCACCTATATCTGAAATGCCTATCGGCACCAATTTTTAAAATGCCTATCGGAAACTACTTCTGAAATGCCTATCAGCACTTATATTTGAAATGCCTATCGGCAACCATATCTGGAATGCCTATCGGCACCTATATTTGAAATGCCTATCGGCTTCTATATCTGAAATACCTATCGGCACCTATTTTTAAAATGCCAATCGGCAACTCTATCTGAAATGCCTATCGGCACCTATATCTGTAATGCCTATCGGCACCTATTTTTGAAATGCCTACCGGAAGCTACATCTAAAATGCCTATCAGCACCTATATTTGAAATGCCTATCGGCAACCATATCTGGAATGCCTATCGGCACCTATATTTTAAATGCCTATCGGCTTCTATATCTGAAATGCCTATCGGCATATATTTTTAAAATGCAAATCGGCAACTATATCTGAAGTGCCTATCGGCACCTATATCTGAAATGCCTATCGGCACCTATTTTTGAAATGCCTATCGAAAACTACATTTGAAATGCCTATCAGCACCTATATTTAAAATGCCTTTCGGCATTTATATCTGAAATGCCTATCGACACCTATATTTGAAATGCCTATCGGCACCTATATTTTAAATGCCTATCGGCAACTATGTCTGATATGCCTATCGGCACATATATCTGAAATGCCTATCGGCACCTATTTTTGAAATGCCTATCGGAAACTACATCTAAAATGCCTACGGCACCTATTTTTAAAATGCCAATCGGCAACTCTATCTGAAATGCCTATCGGCACCTATATCTGAAATGCCTATCGGCACATAATTTTTGAAATGCCTATCGGAAACTACATCTGAAATGCCTATCAGCACCTATATTTGAAATGCCTATCGGCAACCATATCCGAAATGCCTATCGACACCTATATTTGAAATACCTATCGGCTTCTATATCTGAAATGCCTATCGGCACCTATTTTTAAAATGCCAATCGGCAACTATATCTAAAAATGCCTATCGGCACCTATATCTGAAATGCCTATCGGCACCAATTTTTGAAATGCCTATCGGAAACTACATCTGAAATGCCTATCAGCACAAATATTTGAAATGCCTATCGGCAACCATATCTGGAATGCCTATCGGCACCTATATTTGAAATGCCTATCTGCTTCTATATTTGAAATGCCTATCGGCACCTATTTTTGAAATGCCTATCGGAAACTACATCTGAAATGCCTATCAGCACTTATATTTGAAATGCCTATCGGCAACCATATCTGGAATGCCTATCGGCACCTATATTTGAAATGCCTATCGGCTTCTATATCTGAAATGCCTATCGGCACCTATATCTGAAATGCCTATCGGCACCTATTTTTGAAATGCCTTTCGGAAACTACATCTAAAATGCCTATCTGCTCCTATATTTGAAATGCCTATCGGCAACCATATCTGAAATGCCTATCGACACCTATATTTGAAATACCTATCGGCTTCTATATCTGAAATGCCTATCGGCACCTATTTTAAAAATGACAATCGGCAACTATATCTGAAATGCCTATCGGCACCTATATCTGAAATGCATATCGGCATCAATTTTTGAAATGCCTATCGGAAACTACATCTAAAATGCCTATCTGCACCTATATTTGAAATGCCTATCGGCAACCTTATCTGGAATTCCTATCGGCACCTATATTTGAAATGCCTATCGACTTCTATATCTGAAATGCCTATCGGCACCTATTTTTAAAATGCCAATTGGCTAATATATCTGAAATGCCTATTGGCACCTATATCTGAAATGCCTATCGGCACCTATTTTTAAAATACCAATTGGCAACTATATCCGAAATGCCTATCGGCACCTATATCTGAAATGCCTATCGGCACCTATTTTTGAAATGCCTATCGGCTTCTATATCTAAAATGCCTATCGACACCTATTTTTAAAATGCCAATCGGCAACTATATCTGAAATGCTTATCGACACCTATATCTGAAATGCCTATCGGAACCTATTTTTGAAATGCCCATCGGAAACTACATCTGAAATGCCTATTAGCACCTTTATTTGAAATGCCTATCGGCAACCATATCAAAAAATGCCTATCGACACCTATATTTGAAATACCTATCGGCTTCTATATCTGAAATGCCTATCGGCACCGCTTTTTAAAATGCCAATCGGTAACTATATCTGAAATGCCTATCGGCACCTATATCTGAAATGCCTATCGGCACCAATTTTTGAAATGCCTATCGGCACCTATATTTGAAAGGCCTATCGGCAACTACATCTGAAATGCCTATCAGCACCTATATTTAAAATGCCTATCGGCAACCATATCTGGAATGCTTATCGGCACCTATATTTGAAATGCCTATCGGCTTCTATATCTGAAATGCCTATCGGCACCTATTTTTAAAATGCCAATCGGCAACTATATCTGAAATGCCTATCGGCACCTATATCTGAAATGCCTATCGGCACCTATTTTTGAAATGCCTATCGGAAACGACATCTGAAATGCCTATCAGCACCTATATTTGAAATGCCTAACGGCAAACATATCTGGAATGCCTATCGGCACCTATATTTAAAATGCCTATCGGCTTCTATATCTAAAATGCCTATCGGCACCTATTTTTAAAATGCCAATCGGCAACTATATCTGAAATGCCTATCGGCACCTATATCTGAAAAGCCTACCGGCACCTATTTTTGAAATGCCTATCAGAAACTACATCTGAAATGCCTATCAGCACATATATTTGAAATGCCTATCGGCAACCATATCCTGATTGCTTATCGGCACCTATATTTGAATTGCCTATCGGCTTCTATATCTGAAATGCCTATCGGCACATATTTTTAAAATGCTAATCGGAAACTATATCTTTAATGCCTATCGGCACCTATATCTGAAATGCCTATCGGCACCTATTTTTTAAATGCCTGTCGGAAACTACATCTGAAATGCCTATCGGCACCAATATTTGAAATGCCTATCGGCAACCATATCTGAAATGCCTTTCGACACCTATATTTGAAATACCTATCGGCTTCTATATACCTTAAATGCCTATCGACACCTATTTTTAAAATGCCAATCGGCAACTATATCTGAAATGCTTATCGGCACCTTGATCTGTAATGCCTATCGGCACCTATTTTTGAAATGCCTATCGGAAACTACATCTGAAATGCCTATCAGCACCTATATTTGAAATGCCTATCAGCACCTATATTTGAAATGCCTATCGGCAACCATATCTGAAATGCCTATCGGCTTCTATATCTGAAATGCCTATCGACACCTATATTGGAAATACCTATCGGCTTCTATATCTGAAATGCCTATCGGCACCTATTTTTAAAATGCCAATCGGCAACTATATCTGAAATGCCTATCGGCACCAATTTTTGAAATGCCTATCGGAAACTACATCTGAAATGCCTATCAGCACCTATATATGAAATGCCTATCGGCAACCATGTCTGGAATGCCTATCGGCACCTATATTTGAAATGCCTATCGGCTTCTATATCTGAAATGCCTATCAGCACCTATTTTAAATGGCCAATCGGCCACTATATCTGAAATGCCTATCGGCACCTATTTTTGAAATGCCTTTCGGAAACTACGTCTGAAATGCCTATCTGCTCCTATATTTGAAATGCCTATCGGCAACCATATTTGAAATGCCTATCGACACCTATATTTGAAATACCTATCGGCTTCTATATCTGAAATGCCTATCGGCACCTGTTTTTACAATGCCAATCGGCAACTATATCTAAAATGCCTATCGGCGCCTATATCTGAAATGCCTATCGGCATCAATTTTTGAAATGCCTATCGGAAACTACAACTAAAATGCCTATCAGCACCTATATTTGAAATGCCTATCGGCTTCTATATCTGAAATGCCTATCGGCACCTATTTTTAAAATACCAATTGGCAACTATATCTGAAATGCCTATCGGGACCTATATCTGAAATGCCTATCGGCACCAATTTTTGAAATGCCTATCGGAAACTACATCTGAAATGCCTATCAGGACCTATATTTGAAATGCCTATCGGCAACCATATCTGGAATGCCTATCGGCACCTATATTTAAAATGCCTATCGGCTTCTATATCTGAAATGCCTATCGGCACCTATTTTTAAAATGCCAATCGGCAACTATATCTGAAATGCCTATCGGCACCTATATCTGAAATGCCTATCGGCACCTATTTTTGAAATGCCTATCGGAAACTACATCTAAAATGCCTATCATCACCTATATTTGAAATGCCCATCGGCAACGAAATCTGGAATGCCTATCGGCACCTATATTTGAAATGCCTATCGGCTTCTATATCTGAAATGCCTATCGGCACCTATTTTTAAAATGCCAATCGGCAACTTTATCTGTAATGCCTATCGGCACCTATATCTAAAATGCCTATCGGCACCTATTTTTGAAATGCCTATCGGAAACAACATCTGAAATGCCTATCAGCCACAATATTTGAAATGCCTATCGGAAACCATATCTGAAATGCCTATCGACACTTATATTTAAAATACCTATCGGCACCTATATCTGAAATGCCTATCGGCACCTATTTTTGAAATGCCTATCTAAAACTACATCTGAAATGCCTATCAGCACCTATATTTGAAATGCCTATCGGCAACCACATCAGAAATGCCTATCGGCACCTATATCTGAAATGCCTTTCGGCATTTTTATCTGAAATGCCTATCGACACCTATATTTGTAATGCCTATCGGCACCTATATTTTAAATGCTTTTCGGCAACTATATCTGATATGCCTATCGGCACCTATATCTGAAATGCCTATCGGCACCTATTTTTGAAATGCCTATCGGAAACTACTTCTAAAATGAATATCGGCACCTATTTTTCAAATGCCAATCGGCTACTATATCTGAAATGCCTATCGGCACCTATATCTGAAATGCCTATCGGCGCCTATTTTTGAAATGCCTATCGGAAACTACAACTGAAATGCCTATCAGCACCTATATTTGACATGCCTATCGGCAACCATATCTGAAATGCCTATCGACACCTATATTTGAAATACCTATCGGCTTCTATATCTGAAATGCCTATCGGCACCTATTTTTAAAATGCCAATCGGCAACTATATCTGAAATGCCTATCGGCACCAATTTTTGAAATGCCTATCGGAAACTACATCTGAAATGCCTATCAGCACCTATATTTGAAATGCCTATCGGCAACCATATCTGGAATGCCTATCGGCACCTATATTTGAAATGCCTATCGGCTTCTATATCTGAAATGCCCATTGACACCTATTTTTAAAATACCAATTTGCAACTATATCTGAAATGCCTATCGGCACCTATATCTGAAATGCCTATCGGCACTAATTTTTGAAATGCCTATCGGAAACTACATCTGGAATGCCTATCAGCACCTATATTTGAAATGCGTATCGGCAACCATATCTGGAATGCCTATCGGCACCTATATTTGAAATACCTATCGGCTTCTATATCTGAAATACCTATCGACACCTATTTTTAAAATACCAATCGGCAACTATATCTGAAATGCCTATCGGCACCTATATCATAAATGCCTATCGGCACCTATTTTTGAAATGCCTATCGGAAACTACATCTGAAATGCCTATCAGCACCTATATTTGAAATGCCTATCGGCAACCATATCTGAGATGCTTATCGACACCTATATTTGAAATACCTATCGGCTTCTATATCTGAAATGATTATCGGCACCTATTTTTAAAATGACAACCGGCAACTATATCTGAAATGCCTATCGGCACCTATATCTGAAATGCCTATCGGCACCTATATCTGAAATGCCTATCGGCACCAATTTTTGAAATGCCTATCGGAAACTACATCTGAAATGCCTATCAGCACCTATATTTGAAATGCCTATCGGCAACCATATCTGGAATGCTTATCGGCACCTATATTTGAAATGCCTATCGGCTTCTATTACTGAAATGCGTATCGGCACCTATTTTTAAAATGCCAATCGGCAAGTATATCTGAAATGCCTATCGGCACCTATATCTGAAATGCCTATCGGCACCTATTTTTGAAATGCCTATCGGAAACTACATCTGAAATGCCTATCAGCACCTGTATTTGAAATGCCAATCGGCAACCATATCTGGAATGCCTATCGGCACCTATATTTAAAATGCCTATCGGCTTCTATATCTGAGATGCCTATCGGCACCTATTTTTAAAATGCCAATCGGCAACTAAATCTGAAATGCCTATCAGCACCTATATCTGAAATGCCTATCGGCACCTATTTTTGAAATGCCTATTGGAAACTACATCTCAAATGCCTACCAGCACCTATATTTGAAATGCCTATCGGCAACCATATCTGGAATGCCTATCGGCACCTATATTTAAAATGCCTATCGGCTTATATATTAGAAATGCCTATCGGCACATATTTTTAAAATGCTAATCGGCAACTATATCTGTAATGCCTATCGGCAGCTATATCTGAAATACCTATCGGCACCTATTTTTGAAATGCCTATCGGAAACTACATCTGAAATGATTATCAGCACTAATATTTGAAATGCCTATCGGCAACCATATCTGAAATGCCTATCGACACCTATATTTGAAATACCTATCGGCTTCTATTCTGAAATGCCTATCGGCACCTATTTTTAAAATGCCAATCGGCAACTATATCTAAAATGCCTATCGGCACCTATATCTGAAATGCCTATCGGCACCAATTTTTAAAATGCCTATCGGAAACTACATCTAAATTGCCTATCAGCACCTACATTTGAAATGCCTATCGGCAACCATATCTGGAATGCCTATCGGCACCTATATTTGAAATGCCTATCGGCTTCTATATCTGAAATACCTATCGGCACCTATTTTTAAAATGCCAATCGGCAACTATATCTGAAATGCCTATCGGCACCTATTTTTGAAATGCCTATCGAAAACTACATTTGAAATGCCTATCAGCACCTATATTTAAAATGCCTTTCGGCATTTATATCTGAAATGCCTATCGACACCTATATTTGAAATGCCTATCGGCACCTATATTTTAAATGCCTATCGGCAACTATGTCTGATATGCCTATCGGCACATATATCTGAAATGCCTATCGGCACCTATTTTTGAAATGCCTATCGGAAACTACATCTAAAATGCCTACGGCACCTATTTTTAAAATGCCAATCGGCAACTCTATCTGAAATGCCTATCGGCACCTATATCTGAAATGCCTATCGGCACATAATTTTTGAAATGCCTATCGGAAACTACATCTGAAATGCCTATCAGCACCTATATTTGAAATGCCTATCGGCAACCATATCCGAAATGCCTATCGACACCTATATTTGAAATACCTATCGGCTTCTATATCTAAAATGCCTATCGGCACCTATTTTTAAAATGCCAATCGGCAACTATATCTAAAAATGCCTATCGGCACCTATATCTGAAATGCCTATCGGCACCAATTTTTGAAATGCCTATCGGAAACTACATCTGAAATGCCTATCAGCACAAATATTTGAAATGCCTATCGGCAACCATATCTGGAATGCCTATCGGCACCTATATTTGAAATGCCTATCTGCTTCTATATTTGAAATGCCTATCGGCACCTATTTTTGAAATGCCTATCGGAAACTACATCTGAAATGCCTATCAGCACTTATATTTGAAATGCCTATCGGCAACCATATCTGGAATGCCTATCGGCACCTATATTTGAAATGCCTATCGGCTTCTATATCTGAAATGTCTATCGGCACCTATTTTTAAAATGACAATCGGCAACTATATCTGAAATGCCTATCGGCACCTATATCTGAAATGCCTATCGGCACCTATTTTTGAAATGCCTTTCGGAAACTACATCTAAAATGCCTATCTGCTCCTATATTTGAAATGCCTATCGGCAACCATATCTGAAATGCCTATCGACACCTATATTTGAAAAACCTATCGGCTTCTATATCTGAAATGCCTATCGGCACCTGTTTTAAAAATGCCAATCGGCAACTATATCTGAAATGCCTATCGGCACCTATATCTGAAATGCATATCGGCATCAATTTTTGAAATGCCTATCGGAAACTACATCTAAAATGCCTATCTGCACCTATATTTGAAATGCCTATCGGCAACCTTATCTGGAATTCCTATCGGCACCTATATTTGAAATGCCTATCGACTTCTATATCTGAAATGCCTATCGGCACCTATTTTTAAAATGCCAATTGGCTAATATATCTGAAATGCCTATTGGCACCTATATCTGAAATGCCTATCGGCACCTATTTTTAAAATGCCAATTGGCAACTATATCCGAAATGCCTATCGGCACCTATATCTGAAATGCCTATCGGCACCTATTTTTGAAATGCCTATCGGCTTCTATATCTAAAATGCCTATCGACACCTATTTTTAAAATGCCAATCGGCAACTATATCTGAAATGCTTATCGACACCTATATCTGAAATGCCTATCGGAACCTATTTTTGAAATGCCCATCGGAAACTACATCTGAAATGCCTATTAGCACCTATATTTGAAATGCCTATCGGCAACCATATCTAAAATGCCTATCGACACCTATATTTGAAATACCTATCGGCTTCTATATCTGAAATGCCTATCGGCACCGCTTTTTAAAATGCCAATCGGTAACTATATCTGAAATGCCTATCGGCACCTATATCTGAAATGCCTATCGGCACCAATTTTTGAAATGCCTATCGGCACCTATATTTGAAAGGCCTATCGGCAACTACATCTGAAATGCCTATCAGCACCTATATTTAAAATGCCTATCGGCAACCATATCTGGAATGCTTATCGGCACCTATATTTGAAATGCCTATCGGCTTCTATATCTGAAATGCCTATCGGCACCTATTTTTAAAATGCCAATCGGCAACTATATCTGAAATGCCTATCGGCACCTATATCTGAAATGCCTATCGGCACCTATTTTTGAAATGCCTATCGGAAACGACATCTGAAATGCCTATCAGCACCTATATTTGAAATGCCTAACGGCAAACATATCTGGAATGCCTATAGGCACCTATATTTAAAATGCCTATCGGCTTCTATATCTGAAATGCCTATCGGCACCTATTTTTAAAATGCCAATCGGCAACTATATCTGAAATGCCTATCGGCACCTATATCTGAAAAGCCTACCGGCACCTATTTTTGAAATGCCTATCAGAAACTACATCTGAAATGCCTATCAGCACATATATTTGAAATGCCTATCGGCAACCATATCCTGATTGCTTATCGGCACCTATATTTGAATTGCCTATCGGCTTCTATATCTGAAATGCCTATCGGCACATATTTTTAAAATGCTAATCGGAAACTATATCTTTAATGCCTATCGGCACCTATATCTGAAATGCCTATCGGCACCTATTTTTTAAATGCCTGTCGGAAACTACATCTGAAATGCCTATCGGCACCAATATTTGAAATGCCTATCGGCAACCATATCTGAAATGCCTTTCGACACCTATATTTGAAATACCTATCGGCTTCTATATACCTTAAATGCCTATCGACACCTATTTTTAAAATGCCAATCGGCAACTATATCTGAAATGCTTATCGGCACCTTGATCTGTAATGCCTATCGGCACCCATTTTTGAAATGCCTATCGGAAACTACATCTGAAATGCCTATCAGCACCTTTATTTGAAATGCCTATCGGCAACCATATTTGGAATGCCTATCGGCACCTATATTTGAAATGCCTATCGGCTTCTATATCTGAAATGCCTATCGGTACCTATTTTTGAAATGCCTATCGGAAACTACATCTGAAATGCCTATCAGCACTTTTATTTGAAATACCTATCGGCAACCATATCTGGAATGCCTATCGGCACCTATATTTGAAATGCCTATCGGCTTCTATATCTGAAATGCCTATCGGCACCTATTTTTAAAATGCCAATCGGCAACTATATCTGAAATGCCTATCGGCACCTATATCTGAAATGCCTATCAGCACCTATATTTGAAATGCCTATCGGCAACCATATCTGGAATGCCTATCGGCACCTATATTTGAAATGCCTATCGGCTTCTATATCTGAAATGCCTATCGGCACCTATTTTTAAAATGCCAATCGGCAACTATGTCTGAAGTGCCTATCGGCACCTATATCTGAAATGCCTATCGGCACCTATTTTTTAAATGCCTATCGAATACTACATCTGAAATGCCTATCAGCACCTATATTTGATATGCCTATCGGAAACTACATCTGAAATGCCTATCAGCACTTTTATTTGAAATACCTATCGGCAACCATATCTGGAATGCCTATCGGCACCTATATTTGAAATGCCTATCGGCTTCTATATCTGAAATGCCTATCGGCACCTATTTTTAAAATGCCAATCGGCAACTATATCGGAAATGCCTATCGACACCTATATCTGAAATGCCTATCGGCACCTGTTTTTAAAATGCCTCTCGGCACCTATATCTGAGATGCCTATCGGCACCAATTTTTGAAATGCCTATCGGAAACTACATCTGAAATGCCTATCAGCACCTATATTTGAAATGCCTATCGGCAACCATATCTGAAATGCCTATCGGCATCTATATCTGAAATGCCTTTAAGCATTTATATCTGAAATGCCTATCGACACCTATATTTGAAATGCCTATCGGCACCTATATTTTAAATGCCTATCGGCAACTATATCTGATATGCCTATCGGCACCTATATCTGAAATGCCTATCGGCACCTATTTTTGAAATGCCTATCGGAAACTACATCTAAAATGCCTATCGCACCTATTTTAAAAATTCCGATCGGCAACTATATCTGAAATGCCTATCGCCTTCTATATCTGAAATGCCTATGGGCACCTATATTTTAAATGCCTTTCGGCAACTATATCTGATATGCCTATCGGAACCTATATCTGTAATGCCTATCGGCACCTATTTTTGAAATGCCTATCGGAAACTACATCTAAAATGCCTATCGGCACCTATTTTTAAAATGCTAATCGGCAACTATATCTGAAATGCCTATCGGCACCTATATCTGAAATGCCTATCTGCACCTATTTTTGAAATGCCTATCGGAAACTACATCTGAAATGCCTATCAGCACCTATATTTGAAATACCTATCGGCAACCATATCTGAAATGCCTATCGACACCTATATTTGAAATACCTATCGGCTTCTATATCTGAAATGCCCATCGGCACCTATTTTTAAAATGCCAATCGGCAACTATATCTGAAATGCCTATCGGCAACAATTTTTGAAATGCCTATCGGAAACTACATCTGAAATGCCTATCAGCACCTATATTTGTAATGCCTATCGGCAACCATATCTGGAATGCCTATCGGCACTTATATTTGAAATGCCTATCGGCTTCTATATCTGAAATTCCTATCGGCACCTATTTTTGAAATGCCTATCGGAAACTACTTCTAAAATGAATATCGGCACCTATTTTTCAAATGCCAATCGGCTACTATATCTGAAATGCCTATCGGCACCTATATCTGAAATGCCTATCGGCACCTATTTTTGAAATGCCTATCGGAAACTACAACTGAAATGCCTATCAGCACCTATATTTGACATGCCTATCGGCAACCATATCTGAAATGCCTATCGACACCTATATTTGAAATACCTATCGGCTTCTATATCTGAAATGCCTATCGGCACCTATTTTTAAAATGCCAATCGGCAACTATATCTGAAATGCCTATCGGCACCAATTTTTGAAATGCCTATCGGAAACTACATCTGAAATGCCTATCAGCACCTATATTTGAAATGCCTATCGGCAACCATATCTGGAATGCCTATCGGCACCTATATTTGAAATGCCTATCGGCTTCTATATCTGAAATGCCCATTGACACCTATTTTTAAAATACCAATTTGCAACTATATCTGAAATGCCTATCGGCACCTATATCTGAAATGCCTATCGGCACTAATTTTTGAAATGCCTATCGGAAACTACATCTGGAATGCCTATCAGCACCTATATTTGAAATGCCTATCGGCAACCATATCTGGAATGCCTATCGGCACCTATATTTGAAATACCTATCGGCTTCTATATCTGAAATACCTATCGACACCTATTTTTAAAATACCAATCGGCAACTATATCTGAAATGCCTATCGGCACCTATATCATAAATGCCTATCGGCACCTATTTTTGAAATGCCTATCGTAAACTACATCTGAAATGCCTATCAGCACCTATATTTGAAATGCCTACCGGCAACCATATCTGAGATGCTTATCGACACCTATATTTGAAATACCTATCGGCTTCTATATCTGAAATGATTATCGGCACCTATTTTTAAAATGACAATCGGCAACTATATCTGAAATGCCTATCGGCACCTATATCTGAAATGCCTATCGGCACCAATTTTTGAAATGCCTATCGGAAACTACATCTGAAATGCCTATCAGCACCTATATTTGAAATGCCTATCGGCAACCATATCTGGAATGCTTATCGGCACCTATATTTGAAATGCCTATCGGCTTCTATTACTGAAATGCCTATCGGCACCTATTTTTAAAATGCCAATCGGCAACTATATCTGAAATGCCTATCGGCACCTATATCTGAAATGCCTATCGGCACCTATTTTTGAAATGCCTATCGGAAACTACATCTGAAATGCCTATCAGCACCTGTATTTGAAATGCCAATCGGCAACCATATCTGGAATGCCTATCGGCACCTATATTTAAAATGCCTATCGGCTTCTATATCTGAAATGCCTATCGGCACCTATTTTTAAAATGCCAATCGGCAACTAAATCTGAAATGCCTATCAGCACCTATATCTGAAATGCCTATCGGCACCTATTTTTGAAATGCCTATTGGAAACTACATCTCAAATGCCTACCAGCACCTATATTTGAAATGCCTATCGGCAACCATATCTGGAATGCCTATCGGCACCTATATTTAAAATGCCTATCGGCTTATATATTAGAAATGCCTATCGGCACATATTTTTAAAATGCTAATCGGCAACTATATCTGTAATGCCTATCGGCAGCTATATCTGAAATACCTATCGGCACCTATTTTTGAAATGCCTATCGGAAACTACATCTGAAATGATTATCAGCACTAATATTTGAAATGCCTATCGGCAACCATATCTGAAATGCCTATCGACACCTATATTTGAAATACCTATCGGCTTCTATTCTGAAATGCCTATCGGCACCTATTTTTAAAATGCCAATCGGCAACTATATCTAAAATGCCTATCGGCACCTATATCTGAAATGCCTATCGGCACCAATTTTTAAAATGCCTATCGGAAACTACATCTAAATTGCCTATCAGCACCTACATTTGAAATGCCTATCGGCAACCATATCTGGAATGCCTATCGGCACCTATATTTGAAATGCCTATCGGCTTCTATATCTGAAATACCTATCGGCACCTATTTTTAAAATGCCAATCGGCAACTATATCTGAAATGCCTATCGGCACCTATTTTTGAAATGCCTATCGAAAACTACATTTGAAATGCCTATCAGCACCTATATTTAAAATGCCTTTCGGCATTTATATCTGAAATGCCTATCGACACCTATATTTGAAATGCCTATCGGCACCTATATTTTAAATGCCTATCGGCAACTATGTCTGATATGCCTATCGGCACATATATCTGAAATGCCTATCGGCACCTATTTTTGAAATGCCTATCGGAAACTACATCTAAAATGCCTACGGCACCTATTTTTAAAATGCCAATCGGCAACTCTATCTGAAATGCCTATCGGCACCTATATCTGAAATGCCTATCGGCACATAATTTTTGAAATGCCTATCGGAAACTACATCTGAAATGCCTATCAGCACCTATATTTGAAATGCCTATCGGCAACCATATCCGAAATGCCTATCGACACCTATATTTGAAATACCTATCGGCTTCTATATCTGAAATGCCTATCGGCACCTATTTTTAAAATGCCAATCGGCAACTATATCTAAAAATGCCTATCGGCACCTATATCTGAAATGCCTATCGGCACCAATTTTTGAAATGCCTATCGGAAACTACATCTGAAATGCCTATCAGCACAAATATTTGAAATGCCTATCGGCAACCATATCTGGAATGCCTATCGGCACCTATATTTGAAATGCCTATCTGCTTCTATATTTGAAATGCCTATCGGCACCTATTTTTGAAATGCCTATCGGAAACTACATCTGAAATGCCTATCAGCACTTATATTTGAAATGCCTATCGGCAACCATATCTGGAATGCCTATCGGCACCTATATTTGAAATGCCTATCGGCTTCTATATCTGAAATGTCTATCGGCACCTATTTTTAAAATGACAATCGGCAACTATATCTGAAATGCCTATCGGCACCTATATCTGAAATGCCTATCGGCACCTATTTTTGAAATGCCTTTCGGAAACTACATCTAAAATGCCTATCTGCTCCTATATTTGAAATGCCTATCGGCAACCATATCTGAAATGCCTATCGACACCTATATTTGAAATACCTATCGGCTTCTATATCTGAAATGCCTATCGGCACCTGTTTTAAAAATGCCAATCGGCAACTATATCTGAAATGCCTATCGGCACCTATATCTGAAATGCATATCGGCATCAATTTTTGAAATGCCTATCGGAAACTACATCTAAAATGCCTATCTGCACCTATATTTGAAATGCCTATCGGCAACCTTATCTGGAATTCCTATCGGCACCTATATTTGAAATGCCTATCGACTTCTATATCTGAAATGCCTATCGGCACCTATTTTTAAAATGCCAATTGGCTAATATATCTGAAATGCCTATTGGCACCTATATCTGAAATGCCTATCGGCACCTATTTTTAAAATGCCAATTGGCAACTATATCCGAAATGCCTATCGGCACCTATATCTGAAATGCCTATCGGCACCTATTTTTGAAATGCCTATCGGCTTCTATATCTAAAATGCCTATCGACACCTATTTTTAAAATGCCAATCGGCAACTATATCTGAAATGCTTATCGACACCTATATCTGAAATGCCTATCGGAACCTATTTTTGAAATGCCCATCGGAAACTACATCTGAAATGCCTATTAGCACCTATATTTGAAATGCCTATCGGCAACCATATCTAAAATGCCTATCGACACCTATATTTGAAATACCTATCGGCTTCTATATCTGAAATGCCTATCGGCACCGCTTTTTAAAATGCCAATCGGTAACTATATCTGAAATGCCTATCGGCACCTATATCTGAAATGCCTATCGGCACCAATTTTTGAAATGCCTATCGGCACCTATATTTGAAAGGCCTATCGGCAACTACATCTGAAATGCCTATCAGCACCTATATTTAAAATGCCTATCTGCAACCATATCTGGAATGCTTATCGGCACCTATATTTGAAATGCCTATCGGCTTCTATATCTGAAATGCCTATCGGCACCTATTTTTAAAATGCCAATCGGCAACTATATCTGAAATGCCTATCGGCACCTATATCTGAAATGCCTATCGGCACCTACTTTTGAAATGCCTATCGGAAACGAAATCTGAAATGCCTATCAGCACCTATATTTGAAATGCCTAACGGCAAACATATCTGGAATGCCTATAGGCACCTATATTTAAAATGCCTATCGGCTTCTATATCTGAAATGCCTATCGGCACCTATTTTTAAAATGCCAATCGGCAACTATATCTGAAATGCCTATCGGCACCTATATCTGAAAAGCCTACCGGCACCTATTTTTGAAATGCCTATCAGAAACTACATCTGAAATGCCTATCAGCACATATATTTGAAATGCCTATCGGCAACCATATCCTGATTGCTTATCGGCACCTATATTTGAATTGCCTATCGGCTTCTATATCTGAAATGCCTATCGGCACATATTTTTAAAATGCTAATCGGAAACTATATCTTTAATGCCTATCGGCACCTATATCTGAAATGCCTATCGGCACCTATTTTTTAAATGCCTGTCGGAAACTACATCTGAAATGCCTATCGGCACCAATATTTGAAATGCCTATCGGCAACCATATCTGAAATGCCTTTCGACACCTATATTTGAAATACCTATCGGCTTCTATATACCTTAAATGCCTATCGACACCTATTTTTAAAATGCCAATCGGCAACTATATCTGAAATGCTTATCGGCACCTTGATCTGTAATGCCTATCGGCACCTATTTTTGAAATGCCTATCGGAAACTACATCTGAAATGCCTATCAGCACCTTTATTTGAAATGCCTATCGGCAACCATATTTGGAATGCCTATCGGCACCTATATTTGAAATGCCTATCGGCTTCTATATCTGAGATGCCTATCGGTACCTATTTTTGAAATGCCTATCGGAAACTACATCTGAAATGCCTATCAGCACTTTTATTTGAAATACCTATCGGCAACCATATCTGGAATGCCTATCGGCACCTATATTTGAAATGCCTATCGGCTTCTATATCTGAAATGCCTATCGGCACCTATTTTTAAAATGCCAATCGGCAACTATATCTGAAATGCCTATCGGCACCTATATCTGAAATGCCTATCAGCACCTATATTTGAAATGCCTATCGGCAACCATATCTGGAATGCCTATCGGCACCTATATTTGAAATGCCTATCGGCTTCTATATCTGAAATGCCTATCGGCACCTATTTTTAAAATGCCAATCGGCAACTATGTCTGAAGTGCCTATCGGCACCTATATCTGAAATGCCTATCGGCACCTATTTTTGAAATGCCTATCGAATACTACATCTGAAATGCCTATCAGCACCTATATTTGATATGCCTATCGGAAACTACATCTGAAATGCCTATCAGCACTTTTATTTGAAATACCTATCGGCAACCATATCTGGAATGCCTATCGGCACCTATATTTGAAATGCCTATCGGCTTCTATATCTGAAATGCCTATCGGCACCTATTTTTAAAATGCCAATCGGCAACTATATCGGAAATGCCTATCGACACCTATATCTGAAATGCCTATCGGCACCTGTTTTTAAAATGCCTATCGGCACCTATAGCTGAGATGCCTATCGGCACCAATTTTTGAAATGCCTATCGGAAACTACATCTGAAATGCCTATCAGCACCTATATTTGAAATGCCTATCGGCAACCATATCTGAAATGCCTATCGGCATCTATATCTGAAATGCCTTTAAGCATTTATATCTGAAATGCCTATCGACACCTATATTTGAAATGCCTATCGGCACCTATATTTTAAATGCCTATCGGCAACTCTATCTGATATGCCTATCGGCACCTATATCTGAAATGCCTATCGGCACCTATTTTTGAAATGCCTATCGGAAACTACATCTAAAATGCCTATCGCACCTATTTTAAAAATTCCGATCGGCAACTATATCTGAAATGCCTATCGCCTTCTATATCTGAAATGCCTATGGGCACCTATATTTTAAATGCCTTTCGGCAACTATATCTGATATGCCTATCGGAACCTATATCTGTAATGCCTATCGGCACCTATTTTTGAAATGCCTATCGGAAACTACATCTAAAATGCCTATCGGCACCTATTTTTAAAATGCTAATCGGCAACTATATCTGAAATGCCTATCGGCACCTATATCTGAAATGCCTATCTGCACCTATTTTTGAAATGCCTATCGGAAACTACATCTGAAATGCCTATCAGCACCTATATTTGAAATACCTATCGGAAACCATATCTGAAATGCCTATCGACACCTATATTTGAAATACCTATCGGCGTCTATATCTGAAATGCCCATCGGCACCTATTTTTAAAATGCCAATCGGCAACTATATCTGAAATGCCTATCGGCAACAATTTTTGAAATGCCTATCGGAAACTACATCTGAAATGCCTATCAGCACCTATATTTGTAATGCCTATCGGCAACCATATCTGGAATGCCTATCGGCACTTATATTTGAAATGCCTATCGGCTTCTATATCTGAAATTCCTATCGGCACCTATTTTTGAAATGCCTTTCGAAAACTACATCTGAAATGCCTATCAGCACCTATATTTGAAATGCCTATCAAAAACCACATCAGAAATGCCTATCGGCACCTATATCTGAAAAGCCTTTAAGCATTTATATCTGAAATGCCTATCGACACCTATATTTGAAATGTTTGTCGGCACCTATATTTTAAATGCCTATCGGCAACTATATCTGATATGCCTATCGGCACCTATATCTGAAATGCCTATCGGCACCTATTTTTGAAATGCCTATCGGAAACTACATCTAAAATGCCTATCGGCACCTATTTTTAAAATGCCAATCGGCAACTATATCTGAAATGCCTATCGGCACCTATATCTGAAATGCCTATCGGCACCTATTTTAGAAATGCCTATCGGAAACTACATCTGAAATGCCTATCAGCACCTATGTTTGAAATGCCTATCGGCAACCATATCTGGAATGCCTATCGACACCTATATTTGAAATGCCTATCGGCTTCCACATCTGAAATGCCTATCAGCACCTATATTTGAAATGCCTGTCGGCAACTATATCTGAAATGCCTATCGACACCTATATTTGAAATACCTATCGGCTTCTATATCTGAAATGCCTATTGGCACCTATTTTTAAAATGCCAATCGGCAATTATATCTGAAATGCCTATCGGCACCTATATCTGAAATGCCTATCGGCACCAATTTTTGAAATGCCTATCGGAAACTACATCTGAAATGCCTATCAGCACCTATATTTGAAATGCCTATCGGCAACCATATCTGGAATGCCTATCGGCACCTATATTTGAAATGCCTATCGGCTTCTATATCTGAAATGCCTATCGACACCTATTTTTAAAATGCCAATTGGCAACTATATCTGAAATGCCTATTGGCACCTATATCTGAAATGCCTATCGGCACCTATTTTTGAAATGCCTATCGGAAACTACATCTAAAATGCCTATCAGCACCTATATTTGAAATGCCTATCGGCAACCATATCTGAAATGCCTATCGACACCTATATTTGAAATACCTATCGGCTTCTATATCTGAAATGCCTATCGGCACCTATTTTTAAAATGCAAATCGGTAACTATATCTGAAAAGCCTATCGGCACCTATATCTGACATGCCTATCGGCACCAATTTTTGAAATGCCTATCGGAAACTACATCTGGAATGCCTGTCAGCATATATATTTATAATGCCTATCGGCAACCATATCTGGAATGCCTATCGGCACCTATATTTGAAATGCCTATCGGCTTCTATATCTGAAATGCCTATCGACACATATTTTTAAAATGCCAATCGGCAACTATATCTTAAATGCCTTTCGGCACCTATATCTGGAAATGCCTATCGGCACCAATTTTTGAAATTCCTATCGGAAACTACATCTGAAATGCCTATCAGCACTTATATTTGAAATGCCTATCGGCAACCATATCTGGAATGAATATCAGCACCTATATTTGAAATGCCTATCGGCTTCTAAATCTGAAATGTCTATCGACACCTATTTTTAAAATGCCAATTGGCAACTATATCTAAAATGCCTATCGGCACCTATATCTGAAATGCCTTTCGGCACCTATTTTTAAAATGCCAATCGGCAACTATTTTTGAAATGCCTATCGGAAACTACATCTAAAATGCCTATCAGCACCTATATTTGAAATGCCTATCGGCAACCATATCTGGAATGCCTATCGGCACCTATATTTGAAATGCCTATCGGCTTCTATATCTGAAATGCCTATCGGCACCTATTTTTAAAATGCCAATCGGCAACTATATCTGAAATGCCTTTCGGCACCTATATTGAAATGCCTATCGGCACCTATTTTTGAAATGCCTTTCGGAAACTACATTTGAAATGCCTATCTGCTCCTATATTTGAAATGCCTATCGGCAACCATATCTGAAATGCCTATCGACACCTATATTTGAAATACCTATCGGCTGCTATGTCTGCAATGCCTATCGGCACCTGTTTTTAAAATGCCAATCGGCAACTATATCTGAAATGCCTATCGGCATCTATATCTGAAATGTCTATCGGCATCAATTTTTGAAATGCCTATCGGAAACTACATTTAAAATGCCTATCAGCACCTATATTTGAAATGCCTATCGGCAACCATATCTGGAATGTCTATCGGCACCTATATTTGAAATGCCTATCGGCTTCTATATCTGAAATGCCTATCGGCACCTATTTTTAAAATGCCAATCGGCAACTATATCTGAAATGCCTATCGGCACCTATATCTGAAATGCCTATCGGCACTTATTTTTGAAATGCCTATCGGAAACTACATCTGAAATGCCTATCAGCACCTCTATTTGAAATGCCTTAGGCAACCATATCTGAAATACATATCGACACCTATATTTGAAATACCTATCGGCTGCTATGTCTGAAATGCCTATCGGCACCTGTTTTTAAAATGCCAATCGGAGACTACATCTGAAATGCCTATCGGCACCTATATCTGAAATGCCTATCGGCACCTATTTTTGAAATGCCTATCGGAAACTACATCTGAAATTCCTATCAGCACCTATATTTGAAATGCCTATCGGCAACCATATCTGGAATGCCTATCGGCACCTATATTTGAAATGTCTATCGGCTTCTATATCTGAAATGCCTATCGGCCCCTATTTTTAAAATGCCAATCGGCAACTATATCTGAAATGCCTATCGGCACCTATATCTGAAATGCCTATCGGCATCAATTTTTGAAATGCCTATAGGAAACAACATTTAAAATGCCTATCAGCACCTATATTTGAAATGCCTATCGGCAGCCATATCTGGAATGCCTATCGGCACCTATATTTGAAATGCCTATCGGCTTCTATATCTGAAATGCCTATCGGCACCTATTTTCAAAATGCCAATTGGCAACTATATCTGAAATGCCTATCCGCACCTATATCTGAAATGCCTATCGGCACCTATTTTTGAAATGACTATCGGAAACTACATCTGAAATGCCTATCAGCACCTATATTTGAAATGCCTATCGGCAACCATATCTGGAAAGCCTATCGGCACCTATATTTGAAATGCCTATCGGCTTCTATATCTGAAATGCCTATCGCACCTATTTTTAAAATGCCAATCGGCAACTATATCTGAAATGCCTATCGGCACCTATATCTGAAATACCTATCGGCACCTATTTTTGAAATGCCTATCGGAAACTACATCTGAAATGCCTATCAGCACCTATATTTGAAATGCCTATCAGCACCTATATTTGAAATGCCTATCGGAAACCATATCTGAAATGCCTATCGGCTTCTATATCTGAAATGCCTATCGACACCTATATTGGAAATACCTATCGGCATCTATATCTGAAATGCCTATCGGCACCTATTTTTAAAATGCCAATCGGCAACTATATCTGAAATGCCTATCGGCACCAATTTTTGAAATGCCTATCGGAAACTACATCTGAAATGCCTATCAGCACCCATATATGAAATGCCTATCGGCAACCATGTCTGGAATGCCTATCGGCACCTATATTTGAAATGCCTATCGGCTTCTATATCTGAAATGCCTATCAGCACCTATTTTAAATGGCCAATCGGCCACTATATCTGAAATGCCTATCGGCACCTATTTTTGAAATGCCTTTCGGAAACTACATCTGAAATGCCTATCTGCTCCTATATTTGAAATGCCTATCGGCAACCATATTTGAAATGCCTATCGACACCTATATTTGAAATACCTATCGGCTTCTATATCTGAAATGCCTATCGGCACCTGTTTTTACAATGCCAATCGGCAACTATATCTAAAATGCCTATCGGCGCCTATATCTGAAATGCCTATCGGCATCAATTTTTGAAATGCCTATCGGAAACTACAACTAAAATGCCTATCAGCACCTATATTTGAAATGCCTATCGGCTACTATATCTGAAATGCCTATCGGCACCTATTTTTAAAATACCAATTGGCAACTATATCTGAAATGCCTATCGGGACCTATATCTGAAATGCCTATCGGCACCAATTTTTGAAATGCCTATCGGAAACTACATCTGAAATGCCTATCAGGACCTATATTTGAAATGCCTATCGGCAACCATATCTGGAATGCCTATCGGCACCTATATTTAAAATGCCTATCGGCTTCTATATCTGAAATGCCTATCGGCACCTATTTTTAAAATGCCAATCGGCAACTATATCTGAAATGCCTATCGGCACCTATATCTGAAATGCCTATCGGCACCTATTTTTGAAATGCCTATCGGAAACTACATCTAAAATGCCCATCATCACCTATATTTGAAATGCCCATCGGCAACGAAATCTGGAATGCCTATCGGCACCTATATTTGAAATGCCTATCGGCTTCTATATCTGAAATGCCTATCGGCACCTATTTTTAAAATGCCAATCGGCAACTTTATCTGTAATGCCTATCGGCACCTATATCTGAAATGCCTATCGGCACCTATTTTTGAAATGCCTATCGGAAACAACATCTGAAATGCCTATCAGCCACAATATTTGAAATGCCTATCGGAAACCATATCTGAAATGCCTATCGACACTTATATTTAAAATACCTATCGGCACCTATATCTGAAATGCCTATCGGCACCTATTTTTGAAATGCCTATCTAAAACTACATCTGAAATGCCTATCAGCACCTATATTTGAAATGCCTATCGGCAACCACATCAGAAATGCCTATCGGCACCTATATCTGAAATGCCTTTCGGCATTTTTATCTGAAATGCCTATCGACACCTATATTTGAAATGCCTATCGGCACCTATATTTTAAATGCTTTTCGGCAACTATATCTGATATGCCTATCGGCACCTATATCTGAAATGCCTATCGGCACCTATTTTTGAAATGCCTATCGGAAACTACTTCTAAAATGAATATCGGCACCTATTTTTAAAATGCCAATCGGCTACTATATCTGAAATGCCTATCGGCACCTATATCTGAAATGCCTATCGGCACCTATTTTTGAAATGCCTATCGGAAACTACAACTGAAATGCCTATCAGCACCTATATTTGACATGCCTATCGGCAACCATATCTGAAATGCCTATCGACACCTATATTTGAAATACCTATCGGCTTCTATATCTGAAATGCCTATCGGCACCTATTTTTAAAATGCCAATCGGCAACTATATCTGAAATGCCTATCGGCACCAATTTTTGAAATGCCTATCGGAAACTACATCTGAAATGCCTATCAGCACCTATATTTGAAATGCCTATCGGCAACCATATCTGGAATGCCTATCGGCACCTATATTTGAAATGCCTATCGGCTTCTATATCTGAAATGCCCATTGACACCTATTTTTAAAATGCCAATTGGCAACTATATCTGAAATGCCTATCGGCACCTATATCTGAAATGCCTATCGGTACCTATTTTTGAAATGCCTATCGGAAACTACTTCTGAAATGCCTATCAGCACCTATATTTGAAATGCCTATCGGCAACCATATCTGAAATGCCTATCGACACCTATATTTGAAATACCTATCGGCTTCTATATCTGAAATGCCTATCGACACATATTTTTAAAATGCCAATCGGCAACTATATCTGAAATGCCTTTCGGCACCTATATCTGAAATGCCTATCGGCACCAATTTTTGAAATTCCTATCGGAAACTACATCTGAAATGCCTATCAGCACCTATATTTGAAATGCCTATCGGCATCCATATCTGGAATGAATATCAGCACCTATATTTGAAATGCCTATCGGCTTCTATATCTGAAATGCCTATCGACACCTATTTTTAAAATACCAATTTGCAACTATATCTGAAATGCCTATCGGCACCTATATCTGAAATGCCTATCGGCACTAATTTTTGAAATGCCTATCGGAAACTACATCTGGAATGCCTATCAGCACCTATATTTGAAATGCCTATCGGCAACCATATCTGGAATGCCTATCGGCACCTATATTTGAAATACCTATCGGCTTCTATATCTGAAATACCTATCGACACCTATTTTTAAAATGCCAATCGGCAACTATATCTAAAATGCCTATCGGCACCTATATCATAAATGCCTATCGGCACCTATTTTTGAAATGCCTATCGGAAACTACATCTGAAATGCCTATCAGCACCTATATTTGAAATGCCTATCGGCAAACATATCTGAGATGCTTATCGACACCTATATTTGAAATACCTATCGGCTTCTATATCTGAAATGCCTATCGGCACCTATTTTTAAAATGACAATCGGCAACTATATCTGAAATGCCTATCGGCACCTATATCTGAAATGACTATCGGCACCAATTTTTGAAATGCCTATCGGAAACTACATCTGAAATGCCTATCAGCACCTATATTTGAAATGCCTATCGGCAACCATATCTGGAATGCTTATCGGCACCTATATTTGAAATGCCTATCGGCTTCTATTACTGAAATGCCTATCGGCACCTATTTTTAAAATGCCAATCGGCAACTATATCTGAAATGCCTATCGGCACCTATATCTGAAATGCCTATCGGCACCTATTTTTGAAATGCCTATCGGAAACTACATCTGAAATGCCTATCAGCACCTGTATTTGAAATGCCAATCGGCAACCATATCTGGAATGCCTATCGGCACCTATATTTAAAATGCCTATCGGCTTCTATATCTGAAATGCCTATCGGCACCTATTTTTAAAATGCCAATCGGCAACTATATCTGAAATGCCTATCAGCACCTATATCTGAAATGCCTATCGGCACCTATTTTTGAAATGCCTATTGGAAACTACATCTGAAATGCCTACCAGCACCTATATTTGAAATGCCTATCGGCAACCATATCTGGAATGCCTATCGGCACCTATATTTAAAATGCCTATCGGCTTATATATTAGAAATGCCTATCGGCACATATTTTTAAAATGCTAATCGGCAACTATATCTGTAATGCCTATCGGCAGCTATATCTGAAATGCCTATCGGCACCTATTTTTGAAATGCCTATCGGAAACTACATCTGAAATGATTATCAGCACTAATATTTGAAATGCCTATCGGCAACCATATCTAAAATGCCTATCGACACCTATATTTGAAATACCTATCGGCTTCTATTCTGAAATGCCTATCGGCACCTATTTTTAAAATGCCAATCGGCAACTATATCTAAAATGCCTATCGGCACCTATATCTGAAATGCCTATCGGCACCAATTTTTAAAATGCCTATCGGAAACTACATCTAAATTGCCTATCAGCACCTACATTTGAAATGCCTATCGGCAACCATATCTGGAATGCCTATCGGCACCTATATTTGAAATGCCCATCGGCTTCTATATCTGAAATACCTATCGGCACCTATTTTTAAAATGCCAATCGGCAACTATATCTGAAATGCCTATCGGCACCTATATCTGTAATGCCTATCGGCACCTATTTTTGAAATGCCTACCGGAAGCTACATCTAAAATGCCTATCAGCACCTATATTAGAAATGCCTATCGGCAACCATATCTGGAATGCCTATCGGCACCTATATTTTAAATGCCTTCGGCTTCTATATCTGAAATGCCTATCGGCATATATTTTTAAAATGCAAATCGGCAACTATATCTGAAGTGCCTATCGGCACCTATATCTGAAATGCCTATCGGCACCTATTTTTGAAATGCCTATCGAAAACTACATTTGAAATGCCTATCAGCACCTATATTTGAAATGCCTTTCGGCATTTATATCTGAAATGCCTATCGACACCTATATTTGAAATGCCTATCGGCACCTATATTTTAAATGCCCATCGGCAACTATGTCTGATATGCCTATCGGCACCTATATCTGAAATGCCTATCGGCACCTATTTTTGAAATGCCTATCGGAAACTACATCTAAAATGCCTACGGCACCTATTTTTAAAATGCCAATCGGCAACTCTATCTGAAATGCCTATCGGCACTTATATCTGAAATGCCTATCGGCACATAATTTTTGAAATGCCTATCGGAAACTACATCTGAAATGCCTATCAGCACCTATATTTGAAATGCCTATCGGCAACCATATCCGAAATGCCTATCGACACCTATATTTGAAATACCTATCGGCTTCTATATCTGAAATGCCTATCGGCACCTATTTTTAAAATGCCAATCGGCAACTATATCTAAAAATGCCTATCGGCACCTATATCTGAAATGCCTATCGGCACCAATTTTTGAAATGCCTATCGGAAACTACATCTGAAATGCCTATCAGCACAAATATTTGAAATGCCTATCGGCAACCATATCTGGAATGCCTATCGGCACCTATATTTGAAATGCCTATCTGCTTCTATATTTGAAATGCCTATCGGCACCTATTTTTGAAATGCCTATCGGAAACTACATCTGAAATGCCTATCAGCACTTATATTTGAAATGCCTATCGGCAACCATATCTGGAATGCCTATCGGCACCTATATTTGAAATGCCTATCGGCTTCTATATCTGAAATGTCTATCGGCACCTATTTTTAAAATGACAATCGGCAACTATATCTGAAATGCCTATCGGCACCTATATCTGAAATGCCTATCGGCACCTATTTTTGAAATGCCTTTCGGAAACTACATCTAAAATGCCTATCTGCTCCTATATTTGAAATGCCTATCGGCAACCATATCTGAAATGCCTATCGACAGCTATATTTGAAATACCTATCGGCTTCTATATCTGAAATGCCTATCGGCACCTGTTTTAAAAATGCCAATCGGCAACTATATCTGAAATGCCTATCGGCACCTATATCTGAAATGCATATCGGCATCAATTTTTGAAATGCCTATCGGAAACTACATCTAAAATGCCTATCTGCACCTATATTTGAAATGCCTATCGGCAACCTTATCTGGAATTCCTATCGGCACCTATATTTGAAATGCCTATCGGCTTCTATATCTGAAATGCCTATCGGCACCTATTTTTAAAATGCCAATTGGCTAATATATCTGAAATGCCTATTGGCACCTATATCTGAAATGCCTATCGGCACCTATTTTTAAAATGCCAATTGGCAACTATATTCGAAATGCCTATCGGCACCTATATCTGAAATGCCTATCGGCACCTATTTTTGAAATGCCTATCGGCTTCTATATCTAAAATGCCTATCGACACCTATTTTTAAAATGCCAATCGGCAACTATATCTGAAATGCTTATCGACACCTATATCTGAAATGCCTATCGGAACCTATTTTTGAAATGCCCATCGGAAACTACATCTAAAATGCCTATCAGCACCTATATTTGAAATGCCTATCGGCAACCATATCTAAAATGCCTATCGACACCTATATTTGAAATACCTATCGGCTTCTATATCTGAAATGCCTATCGGCACCGCTTTTTAAAATGCCAATCGGTAACTATATCTGAAATGCCTATCGGCACCTATATCTGAAATGCCTATCGGCACCAATATTTGAAATGCCTATCGGCACCTATATTTGAAAGGCCTATCGGCAACTACATCTGAAATACCTATCAGCACCTTTATTTAAAATGCCTATCGGCAACCATATCTGGAATGCTTATCGGCACCTATATTTGAAATGCCTATCGGCTTCTATATCTGAAATGCCTATCGGCACCGCTTTTTAAAATGCCAATCGGTAACTATATCTGAAATGCCTATCGGCACCTATATCTGAAATGCCTATCGGCACCAATATTTGAAATGCCTATCGGCACCTATATTTGAAAGGCCTATCGGCAACTACATCTGAAATACCTATCAGCACCTATATTTAAAATGCCTATCGGCAACCATATCTGGAATGCTTATCGGCACCTATATTTGAAATGCCTATCGGCTTCTATATCTGAAATGCCTATCGGCACCTATTTTTAAAATGCCAATCGGCAACTATATCTGAAATGCCTATCGGCACCTATATCTGAAATGCCTATCGGCACCTATTTTTGAAATGCCTATCGGAAACGACATCTGAAATGCCTATCAGCACCTATATTTGAAATGCCTAACGGCAAACATATCTGGAATGCCTATCGGCACCTATATTTAAAATGCCTATCGGCTTCTATATCTGAAATGCCTATCGGCACCTATTTTTAAAATGCCAATCGGCAACTATATCTGAAATGCCTATCGGCACCTATATCTGAAAAGCCTACCGGCACCTATTTTTGAAATGCCTATCAGAAACTACATCTGAAATGCTTATCAGCACATATATTTGAAATGCCTATCGGCAACCATATCCTGATTGCTTATCGGCACCTATATTTGAATTGCCTATCGGCTTCTATATCTGAAATGCCTATCGGCACATATTTTTAAAATGCTAATCGGAAACAATATCTTTAATGCCTATCGGCACCTATATCTGAAATGCCTATCGGCACCTATTTTTTAAATGCCTGTCGGAAACTACATCTGGAATGCCTATCAGCACCAATATTTGAAATGCCTATCGGCAACCATATCTGAAATGCCTTTCGACACCTATATTTGAAATACCTATCGGCTTCTATATACCTTAAATGCCTATCGACACCTATTTTTAAAATGCCAATCGGCTACTATATCTGAAATGCTTATTGGCACCTTGATCTGTAATGCCTATCGGCACCTATTTTTGAAATGCCTATCGGAAACTACATCTGAAATGCCTATCAGCACCTATATTTGAAATGCCTATCGGCAACCATATCTGAAATGCCTATCGACACCTATATTTGAAATACCTATCGGCTTCTATATCTGAAATGCCTATCGGCACCTATTTTTAAAATGCCAATCGGCAACTATATCTGAAATGCCTATCGGCACCTATTTTTGAAATGCCTATCGAAAACTACATCTGAAATGCCTATCAGCATTTATATTTGAAATGCCTATCGGCAACCACATCAGAAATGCCTATCGGCACCTATATCTGAAATGCCTTTCGGCACCTATTTTTGAAATGCCTATCGGAAACTACATCTGAAATGCCTATCAGCATCTATATTTGAAATGCCTATCGGCAACCATATCTGAAATGCCTATCGACACCTATATTTGAAATACCTATCGGCTTCTATATCTGAAATGCCTATCGGCACCTATTTTTAAAATGCCAATCGGCAACTATATCTGAAATGCCTATCGGCACCTATATCTGAAATGCCTATCGGCACCAATTTTTGAAATGCCTATCGGAAACTACATCTGAAATGCCTATCAGCACCTATATTTAAAATGCCTATCGGAAACCATATCTGGAATGCCTATCTGCACCCATATTAGAAATTCCTATCGGCTTCTATATCTGGAATGCCTATCGACACCTATTTTTAAAATGCCAATTGGCAACTATATCTGAAATGCCTATCGGCACCTATATCTGAAATGCCTATCGGTACCTATTTTTGAAATGCCTATCGGAAACTACATCTGAATTGCCTATCAGCACTTATATTTGAAATGCCTATCGGCAACCATAACTGGAATGCCTATCGGCACCTATATTTAAAATGCCTATCGGCTTCTATATCTAAAATGCCTATCGGCACCTAGTTTTAAAATGCCAATCCTCAACTATATCTGAAATGCCTATTGGCACCTATATCTGAAATGCCTATTGGCACCTATATCTGAAATGCCTATCGGCACCAATTTTTGAAATGCCTATCGGAAACTACATCTGAAATGCCTATCAGCACTTATATTTGAAATGCCTATCGGCAACCATAACTGGAATGCCTATCGGCACCTATATTTAAAATGCCTATCGGCTTCTATATCTGAAATGCCTATCGGCACCTATTTTTAAAATGCCAATTGGCAACTATATCTGAAATGCCTATCGGCACCTATATCTGAAATGCCTATCGGCACATATTTTTGAAATGCATATCGGAAACTACATCTGAAATGCCTAGCAGCACTTATATTTGAAATGCCTATCGGCAACCATATCTAAAATGCCTATCGACACCTATAATTTAAATACCTATCGGCTTCTATATCTGAAATGCCTATCGGCACCTATATCTAATATGCCTATCGGCACCAATTTTTGAAATGCCTATCAGCACCTATATTTGAAAGGCCTATCGGCAACCATATCTGGAATGCCTATCGGCATCTATATCTGAAATGCCTATTGGCACCTATTTTTGAAATGACTATCGGAAACTACATCTGAAATGCCTATCAGCACCTATATTTGAAATGCCTATCGGCAACCATATCTGGAATGCTTATCGGCACCTATATTTGAAATGCCTATCGGCTTCTATATCTGAAATGTCTATCGACACCTATTTTTAAAATGCCAATTGGCAACTATATCTGAAATGCCTATCGGCACCTATATTTGAAATGCCTATCGGCTTCTATATCTGAAATGCCTATCGGCACCTATTTTTAAAATGCCAATCGGCAACTATATCGGAAATGCCTATCGACACCTATATCTGAAATGCCTATCGGCACCTGTTTTTAAAATGCCTATCGGCACCTATATCTGAGATGCCTATCGGCACCAATTTTTGAAATGCCTATCGGAAACTACATCTGAAATGCCTATCAGCACCTATATTTGAAATGCCAATCGGCAACCATATCTGGAATGATAATCGGCACCTATATTTGAAATGCCTATCGGCTTCTATATCAGAAATGCCTATCTGCACATATTTTTAAAATGCCAATCGGCAACTATATCTGAAATGCCTATCGGCACCTATATCTGAAATGCCTATCGGCACCAATTTTTGAAATGCTTATCGAAAACTTCATCTGAAATGCCTATCAGAACCTATATTTGAAATGCCTATCGGCAACCATATCTGGAATGTCTATCAGCACCTATATTTGAAATGCCTATCGGCTTCTATATCTGAAATGCCTATCGGCACCTATTTTTAAAATTCCGATCGGCAACTATATCTGAAATGCCTATCGGCACCTATATCTGAAATGCCTATCGGCACCTATTTTTGAAATGCCTATCGGAAACTACATCTTAAATGCCTATCAGCACCTATATTTGAAATGCCTATCGGCAACCATATCTGGAATGCCTATCGGCACCTATATTTGAAATGCCTATAGGCAACCACATCAGAAATGCCTATCGGCACCTATATCTGAAATGCCTTTCGGCATTTATATCTGAAATGCCTATCGACACCTATATTTGAAATGCCTATCACCACCTTTATTTTCAATGGCTATCGGCAACTATATCTGATATGCCTATCGGCACCTATATCTGAAATGCCTATCGGCACCTAATTTTGAAATGCCTATCGGAATCTACATCTAAAATGCCTATCGGCACCTATTTTTTAAATGCCAATCGGCAACTCTATCTGAAATGCCTATCGGCACCTATATCTGAAATGCCTATCGGCACCTATTTTTGAAATGCCTATCGGAAACTACATCTGAAATGCCTATAAGCACCTATATTTAAAATGCCTATCGGCAACCATATCTGAAATGCCTATCGACACCTATATTTGAAATACCTATCGGCTTCTATATCTGAACTGCCTATCGGCACCTATTTTCAAAATGCTAATCGGCCACTATATCTGAAATGCCTATCAGCATCTATATCTGAAATGCCTATCGGCACCAATTTTTGAAATCCCTATCGGAAACTACATCTGAAATGCCTATCAGCACCTATATTTGAAATGCCTATCGGCAACCATATCTAGAATGCCTATCGGCACCTATATTTGAAATGCCTATCGGCTTCTATATCTGAAATGCCTATCAACACCTATTTTTAAAATGCCAATTGGCAACTATATCTGAAATGCCTATCGGCACCTATATCTGAAATGCCTATCGGGACCTATTTTTTAAATGCCTATCGGAAACTACACAAGAAATGCCTATCAGCGCTTATATTTGTAATGCCTATCGGCAACCATATCTGGAATGCCTATCGGCACCTATATTTGAAATGCCTATCGGCTTCTATATCTGAAATGCCTATCGGCACCTATTTTTAAAATGCCAATCGGCAACTATATCTGAAATGCCTATCGGCACCTATATCTGAAATGCCTATAGGCACCTATTTTTGAAATGCCTTTCGGAAACTACATCTGAAATGCCTATCTGCTCCTATATTTGAAATGCCTATCGGCAACCATATCTGAAATGCCTATTGACACCTATATTTGAAATACCTATCGGCTTCTATATCTGAAATGCCTATCGGCACCTGTTTTTAAAATGCCAATCGGCAACTATTTTTGAAATGCCTTTCGGAAACTACATCTGAAATCTCTATCTGCTTCTATATTTGAAATGCCTATCGGCAACTATATCTGAAATGCCTATCGACACCTATATTTGAAATACCTATCGGCTTCTATATCTGAAATGCCTATCGGCACCTGTTTTTAAAATGCCAATCGGCAACTATATCTGAAATGCCTATCGGCACCTATATCTGAAATGCCTATCGGCACCAATTTTTGAAATGCCTATCGGAAACTACATCTGAAATGCCTATCAGCACCTATATTTGAAATGCCTATCGGCAACCATATCTGGAATGATAATCGGCACCTATATTTGAAATGCCTATCGGCTTCTATATCAGAAATGCCTATCGGCACCTATTTTTAAAATGCCAATCGGCAACTATATCTGAAATGCCTATCGGCACCTATATCTGAAATGCCTATCGGCACCAATTTTTGAAATGCTTATCGAAAACTTCATCTGAAATGCCTATCAGCACCTATATTTGAAATGCCTATCGGCAACCATATCTGGAATGTCTATCAGCACCTATATTTGAAATGCCTATCGGCTTCTATATCTGAAATGCCTATCGGCACCTATTTTTGAAATGCCTATCGGAAACTACATCTTAAATGCCTATAAGCACCTATATTTGAAATGCCTATCGGCAACCATATCTGGAATGCCTATCGGCACCTATATTGGAAATGCCTATAGGCAACCACATCAGAAATGCCTATCGGCACCTATATCTGAAATGCCTTTCGGCATTTATATATGAAATGCCTATCGACACCTATATTTGAAATGCCTATCGGCACCTATATTTTAAATGCCTATCGGCAACTATATCTGACATGCCTATCGGCACCTATCTCTGAAATGCCTATCGGCACCTATTTTTGAAATGCTTATCGGAAACTACATCTAAAATGCCTGTCGGCACCTATTTTTTAAATGCCAATCGGCAACTCTATCTAAAATGCCTATCGGCACCTATATCTGAAATGCCTATCGGCACCTATTTTTGAAATGCCTATCAGAAACTACATCTGAAATGCTTATAAGCACCTATATTTGAAATGCCTATCGGCAACCATATCTGAAATGCCTATCGACACCTATATTTGAAATACCTATCGGCTTCTATATCTGAAATGCCTATCGGCACCTATTTTTAAAATGCCAATCGGCCACTATATCTGAAATGCCTATCAGCACCTATATCTGAAATGCCTATCGGCACCAATTTTTGAAATGCCTATCGGAAACTACATCTGAAATGCCTATCAGCACCTATATTTGAAATGCCTATCGGCAACCATATCTGGAATGATAATCGGCACCTATATTTGAAATGCCTATCGGCTTCTATATCAGAAATGCCTATCGGCACCTATTTTTAAAATGCCAATCGGCAACTATATCTGAAATGCCTGTCGGCACCTATATCTGAAATACCTATCGGCACCAATTTTTGAAATGCTTATCTAAAACTTCATCTGAAATGCCTATTAGCACCTATATTTGAAATGCCTATCGGCAACCATATCTGGAATGCCTATCGGCACCTATATTTGAAATGCCTATAGGCAACCACATCAGAAATGCCTATCGGCACCTATATCTGAAATGCCTTTCGGCATTTATATATGAAATGCCTATCGACACCTATATTTGAAATGCCTATCGGCACCTATATTTTAAATGCCTATCGGCAACTATATCCGATATGCCTATCGGCACCTATCTCTGAAATGCCTATCGGCACCTATTTTTGAAATGCCTATCGGAAACTACATCTAAAATGCCAGTCGGCTCCTATTTTTTAAATGCCAATCGGCAACTCTATCTGAAATGCCTATCGGCACCTATATCTGAAATGCCTATCGGCACCTATTTTTGAAATGCCTATCGGAAACTACATCTGAAATGCCTATAAGCACCTATATTTGAAATGCCTATCGGCAACCATATCTGAAATGCCTATCGACACCTATATTTGAAATACCTATCGGCTTCTATATCTGAAATGCCTATCGGCACATATTTTTAAAATGCCAATCGGCCACTATATCTGAAATGCCTATCAGCACCTATATCTGAAATGCCTATCGGCACCAAGTTTTGAAATGCCTATCGGAAACTACATCTGAAATGCCTATCAGCACCTATATTTGAAATGCCTATCGGCAACCATATCTGGAATGATAATCGGCACCTATATTTAAAATGCCTATCGGCTTCTATATCAGAAATGCCTATCGGCACCTATTTTTAAAATGCCAATCGGCAACTATATCTGAAATGCCTATCGGCACCTATATCTGAAATACCTATCGGCACCAATTTTTGAAATGCTTATCGAAAACTTCATCTGAAATGCCTATTAGCACCTATATTTGAAATGCCTATCGGCAACCATATCTGGAATGCCTATCGGCACCTATATTTGAAATGCCTATAGGCAACCACATCAGAAATGCCTATCGGCACCTATATCTGAAATGCCTTGCGGCATTTATATATGAAATGCCTATCGACACCTATATTTGAAATGCCTATCGGCACCTATATTTTAAATGCCTATCGGCAACTATATCTGATATGCCTATCGGCACCTATCTCTGAAATGCCTATCGGCACCTATTTTTGAAATGCCTATCGGAAACTACATCTAAAATGCCAATCGGCACCTATTTTTTAAATGCCAATCGGCAACTCTATCTGAAATGCCTATCGGCACCTATATCTGAAATGCCTATCGGCACCTATTTTTGAAATGCCTATCGGAAACTACATCTGAAATGCCTATAAGCACCTATATTTGAAATGCCTATCGGCAACCATATCTGAAATGCCTATCGACACCTATATTTGAAATACCTATCGGCTTCTATATCTGAAATGCCTATCGGCACCTATTTTTAAAATGCCAATCGGCCACTATATCTGAAATGCCTATCAGCACCTATATCTGAAATGCCTATCGGCGCCAATTTTTGAAATGCCTATCGGAAACTACATCTGAAATGCCTATCAGCACCTATATTTGAAATGCCTATCGGCAACCATATCTGGAATGCCTATCGGCACCTATATTTGAAATGCCTATCGGCTTCTATATCTGAAATGCCTATCAACACCTATTTTAAAATGCCAATTGGCAACTATATCTGAAATGCTATCGGCACCTATATCTGAAATGCCTATAGGTACCTATTTTTGAAATGCCTATCGGAAACTACATCTGAAATGCCTATCAGCGCTTATATTTGAAATGCCTATCGGCAACCATATCTGGAATGCCTATCGGCACCTATATTTGAAATGCCTATCGGCTTCTATATCTGAAATGCCTATCGGCACCTATTTTTAAAATGCCAATCGGCAACTATATCTGAAATGCCTATCGGCACCTATATCTGAAATGCCTATCGGCACCTATTTTTGAAATGCCTTTCGGAAACTACATCTGAAATGCCTATCTGCTCCTATATTTGAAATGCCTATCGGCAACCATATCTGAAATGCCTATCGACACCTATATTTGAAATACCTATCGGCTTCTATATCTGAAATGCCTATCGGCACCTGTTTTTAAAATGCCAACTGGCAACTATATCTGGAATGCCTATCGGCACCTATATTTGAAATGCCTATCGGCTTCTATATCTGAAATGCCTATCGGCACCTATTTTTAATATGCCAATTGGTAACTATATCTGAAATGCCTATCGGCACCTATATCTGAAATGCCTATCGGCACCTATTTTTGAAATGCCTATCGGCTTCTATATCTGAAATGCCTAATGGCACCTATATTTGAAATGCCCCTCGGCAACCATATCTGGAATGCCTATCGGCACCTATATTTGAAATGCCTATCGGCTTCTATATCTGAAATGCCTATCGGCACCTATTTTTAAAATGCCAATCGGCAACTATATCTGAAATGCCTATCGGCACCTATATCTGAAATGCCTATCGGCACCTATTTTTGAAATGCCTTTCGGAAACTACATCTGAAATGCCTATCTGCTCCTATATTTGAAATGCCTATCGGCAACCATATCTGAAATGCCTATCGACACCTATATTTGAAATACCTATCGGCTTCTATATCTGAAATGCCTATCGGCACCTGTTTTTAAAATGCCAATCGGTAACTATATCTGAAATGCCTATCGGCACCTATATCTGAAATGCCTATCGGCACCAATTTTTGAAATGCCTATCGGAAACTACATCTGGAATGCCTATCAGCACCTATATTTGAAATGCCTATCGGCAACCATATCTGGAATGTCTATCGGTACCTATATTTGAAATGCCTATCGGCTTCTATATCTGAAATGCTTATCGACACCTATTTTTAAAATGCCAATCGGCAACTATATCTGAAATGCCTATCGGCACCTATATCTGAAATGCCTATCGGTACCTATTTTTTAAATGCCTATCGGAAACTACATCTGAAATGCCTATCAGCACTTATATTTGAAATGCCTATCGGCAACCATATCTGGAATGCCTATCGGTACCTATATTTGAAATGCCTATCGGCTTCTATATCTGAAATGCTTATCGACACCTATTTTTAAAATGCCAATCGGCAACTATATCTGAAATGCCTATCGGCACCTATATCTGAAATGCCTATCGGCCCATATTTTTGAAATGCCTTTCGGAAACTACATCTGAAATGCCTATCAGCACTTATATTTGAAATGCCTATCGGCAACCATATCTGGAATGCCTATCGGTACCTATATTTGAAATGCCTATCGGCTTCTATATCTGAAATGCCTATCGGCACATATTTTTAAAATGCTAATCGGCAACTATATCTGTAATGCCTATCGGCACCTATATCTGAAATGCCTATCGGCACCTATTTTTGAAATGCCTATCGGAAACTACATCTGAAATGCCTATCAGCACCAATATTTGAAATGCCTATCGGCAACCATATCTGAAATGCCTATCGACACCTATATTTGAAATAACTATCGGCTTTTATATCTGAAATGCCTATCGGCACCTATTTTTGAAATGCCAATCGGCAACTATATATGAAATGCCTATCGGCTCCTATATCTGATATGCCTATCGGCACTAATTTTTAAAATGCCTATCGGAAACTACATCTGAAATGCCTATCAGCACCTATATTTGAAATGCCTATCGGCAACCATATCTGGAATGCCTATCGGCACCTATATTTGAAATGCCTATCGGCTTCTATATCTGAAATGCCTATCGGCACCTATTTTTAAAATGCCAATCGGCAACTATATCTGAAATGCATATCGGCACCTATATCTGTAATGCCTATCGGCACCTATTTTTGAAATGCCTATCGGAAGCTACATCTGAAATGCCTATCAGCACCTATATTTGAAATGCCTATCGGCAACCATATCTAGAATGCCTATCGGCACCTATATTTGAAATGCCTATCGGCTTCTATATCTGAAATGCCTATCGGCACCTATTTTTAATATGCCAATCGGCAACTATATCTGAAATGCCTTACGGCACCTATATCTGGAATGCCTATCGGCACCTATTTTTGAAATGCCTTTCGGAAACTACATCTGAAATGCCTATCTGCTCCTATATTTGAAATGCCTATCGGCAACCATATCTGAAATGCCTATCGACACCTATATTTGAAATACCTATCGGCTTCTATATCTGAAATGCCTATCGGCACCTGTTTTTAAAATGCCAATCGGTAACTATATCTGAAATGCCTATCGGCACCTATATCTGAAATGCCTATCGGCACCAATTTTTGAAATGCCTATCGGAAACTACATCTGGAATGCCTATCAGCACCTATATTTGAAATGCCTATCGGCAACCATATCTGGAATGCCTATCGGTACCTATATTTGAAATGCCTATCGGCTTCTATATCTGAAATGCTTATCGACACCTATTTTTAAAATGCCAATCGGCAACTATATCTGAAATGCCTATCGGCACCTATATCTGAAATGCCTATCGGTACCTATTTTTTAAATGCCTATCGGAAACTACATCTGAAATGCCTATCAGCACTTATATTTGAAATGCCTATCGGCAACCATATCTGGAATGCCTATCGGTACCTATATTTGAAATGCCTATCGGCTTCTATATCTGAAATGCTTATCGACACCTATTTTAAAAATGCCAATCGGCAACTTTATCTGAAATGCCTATCGGCACCTATATCTGAAATGCCTATCGGCACATATTTTTGAAATGCCTTTCGGAAACTACATCTGAAATGCCTATCAGCACTTATATTTGAAATGCCTATCGGCAACCATATCTGGAATGCCTATCGGTACCTATATTTGAAATGCCTATCGGCTTCTATATCTGAAATGCCTATCGGCACATATTTTTAAAATGCTAATCGGCAACTATATCTGTAATGCCTATCGGCACCTATATCTGAAATGCCTATCGGCACCTATTTTTGAAATGCCTATCGGAAACTTCATCTGAAATGCCTATCAGCACCAATATTTGAAATGCCTATCGGCAACCATATCTGAAATGCCTATCGACACCTATATTTGAAATAACTATCGGCTTTTATATCTGAAATGCCTATCGGCACCTATTTTTGAAATGCCAATCGGCAACTATATATGAAATGCCTATCGGCTCCTATATCTGATATGCCTATCGGCACTAATTTTTAAAATGCCTATCGGAAACTACATCTGAAATGCCTATCAGCACCTATATTTGAAATGCCTATCGGCAACCATATCTGGAATGCCTATCGGCACCTATATTTGAAATGCCTATCGGCTTCTATATCTGAAATGCCTATCGGCACCTATTTTTAAAATGCCAATCGGCAACTATATCTGAAATGCATATCGGCACCTATATCTGTAATGCCTATCGGCACCAATTTTTGAAATGCCTATCGGAAGCTACATCTGAAATGCCTATCAGCACCTATATTTGAAATGCCTATCGGCAACCATATCTAGAATGCCTATCGGCACCTATATTTGAAATGCCTATCGGCTTCTATATCTGAAATGCCTATCGGCACCTATTTTTAAAATGCCAATCGGCAACTATATCTGAAATGCCTATCGGCACCTATATCTGGAATGCCTATCGGCACCTATTTTTGAAATGCCTTTCGGAAACTACATCTGAAATGCCTATCTGCTCCTATATTTAAATGCCTATCGGCAACCATATCTGAAATGCCTATCGACACCTATATTTGAAATACCTATCGGCTTCTATATCTGAAATGCCTATCGGCACCTGTTTTTAAAATGCCAATCGGTAACTATATCTGAAATGCCTATCGGCACCTATATCTGAAATGCCTATCGGCACCAATTTTTGAAATGCCTATCGGAAACTACATCTGGAATGCCTATCAGCACCTATATTTGAAATGCCTATCGGCAACCATATCTGGAATGCCTATCGGTACCTATATTTGAAATGCCTATCGGCTTCTATATCTGAAATGCTTATCGACACCTATTTTTAAAATGCCAATCGGCAACTATATCTGAAATGCCTATCGGCACCTATATCTGAAATGCCTATCGGTACCTATTTTTTAAATGCCTATCGGAAACTACATCTGAAATGCCTATCAGCACTTATATTTGAAATGCCTATCGGCAACCATATCTGGAATGCCTATCGGTACCTATATTTGAAATGCCTATCGGCTTCTATATCTGAAATGCTTATCGACACCTATTTTAAAAATGCCAATCGGCAACTATATCTGAAATGCCTATCGGCACCTATATCTGAAATGCCTATCGGCACATATTTTTGAAATGCCTTTCGGAAACTACATCTGAAATGCCTATCAGCACTTATATTTGAAATGCCTATCGGCAACCATATCTGGAATGCCTATCGGTACCTATATTTGAAATGCCTATCGGCTTCTATATCTGAAATGCTTATCGACACCTATTTTAAAAATGCCAATCGGCAACTATATCTGAAATGCATATCGGCACCTATATCTGTAATGCCTATCGGCACCTATTTTTGAAATGCCTATCGGAAGCTACATCTGAAATGCCTATCAGCACCTATATTTGAAATGCCTATCGGCAAACATATCTGAGATGCTTATCGACACCTATATTTGAAATACCTATCGGCTTCTATATCTGAAATGCCTATCGGCACCTATTTTTAAAATGACAATCGGCAACTATATCTGAAATGCCTATCGGCACCTATATCTGAAATGACTATCGGCACCAATTTTTGAAATGCCTATCGGAAACTACATCTGAAATGCCTATCAGCACCTATATTTGAAATGCCTATCGGCAACCATATCTGGAATGCTTATCGGCACCTATATTTGAAATGCCTATCGGCTTCTATTACTGAAATGCCTATCGGCACCTATTTTTAAAATGCCAATCGGCAACTATATCTGAAATGCCTATCGGCACCTATATCTGAAATGCCTATCGGCACCTATTTTTGAAATGCCTATCGGAAACTACATCTGAAATGCCTATCAGCACCTGTATTTGAAATGCCAATCGGCAACCATATCTGGAATGCCTATCGGCACCTATATTTAAAATGCCTATCGGCTTCTATATCTGAAATGCCTATCGGCACCTATTTTTAAAATGCCAATCGGCAACTATATCTGAAATGCCTATCAGCACCTATATCTGAAATGCCTATCGGCACCTATTTTTGAAATGCCTATTGGAAACTACATCTGAAATGCCTACCAGCACCTATATTTGAAATGCCTATCGGCAACCATATCTGGAATGCCTATCGGCACCTATATTTAAAATGCCTATCGGCTTATATATTAGAAATGCCTATCGGCACATATTTTTAAAATGCTAATCGGCAACTATATCTGTAATGCCTATCGGCAGCTATATCTGAAATGCCTATCGGCACCTATTTTTGAAATGCCTATCGGAAACTACATCTGAAATGATTATCAGCACTAATATTTGAAATGCCTATCGGCAACCATATCTAAAATGCCTATCGACACCTATATTTGAAATACCTATCGGCTTCTATTCTGAAATGCCTATCGGCACCTATTTTTAAAATGCCAATCGGCAACTATATCTAAAATGCCTATCGGCACCTATATCTGAAATGCCTATCGGCACCAATTTTTAAAATGCCTATCGGAAACTACATCTAAATTGCCTATCAGCACCTACATTTGAAATGCCTATCGGCAACCATATCTGGAATGCCTATCGGCACCTATATTTGAAATGCCCATCGGCTTCTATATCTGAAATACCTATCGGCACCTATTTTTAAAATGCCAATCGGCAACTATATCTGAAATGCCTATCGGCACCTATATCTGTAATGCCTATCGGCACCTATTTTTGAAATGCCTACCGGAAGCTACATCTAAAATGCCTATCAGCACCTATATTAGAAATGCCTATCGGCAACCATATCTGGAATGCCTATCGGCACCTATATTTTAAATGCCTTCGGCTTCTATATCTGAAATGCCTATCGGCATATATTTTTAAAATGCAAATCGGCAACTATATCTGAAGTGCCTATCGGCACCTATATCTGAAATGCCTATCGGCACCTATTTTTGAAATGCCTATCGAAAACTACATTTGAAATGCCTATCAGCACCTATATTTGAAATGCCTTTCGGCATTTATATCTGAAATGCCTATCGACACCTATATTTGAAATGCCTATCGGCACCTATATTTTAAATGCCCATCGGCAACTATGTCTGATATGCCTATCGGCACCTATATCTGAAATGCCTATCGGCACCTATTTTTGAAATGCCTATCGGAAACTACATCTAAAATGCCTACGGCACCTATTTTTAAAATGCCAATCGGCAACTCTATCTGAAATGCCTATCGGCACTTATATCTGAAATGCCTATCGGCACATAATTTTTGAAATGCCTATCGGAAACTACATCTGAAATGCCTATCAGCACCTATATTTGAAATGCCTATCGGCAACCATATCCGAAATGCCTATCGACACCTATATTTGAAATACCTATCGGCTTCTATATCTGAAATGCCTATCGGCACCTATTTTTAAAATGCCAATCGGCAACTATATCTAAAAATGCCTATCGGCACCTATATCTGAAATGCCTATCGGCACCAATTTTTGAAATGCCTATCGGAAACTACATCTGAAATGCCTATCAGCACAAATATTTGAAATGCCTATCGGCAACCATATCTGGAATGCCTATCGGCACCTATATTTGAAATGCCTATCTGCTTCTATATTTGAAATGCCTATCGGCACCTATTTTTGAAATGCCTATCGGAAACTACATCTGAAATGCCTATCAGCACTTATATTTGAAATGCCTATCGGCAACCATATCTGGAATGCCTATCGGCACCTATATTTGAAATGCCTATCGGCTTCTATATCTGAAATGTCTATCGGCACCTATTTTTAAAATGACAATCGGCAACTATATCTGAAATGCCTATCGGCACCTATATCTGAAATGCCTATCGGCACCTATTTTTGAAATGCCTTTCGGAAACTACATCTAAAATGCCTATCTGCTCCTATATTTGAAATGCCTATCGGCAACCATATCTGAAATGCCTATCGACAGCTATATTTGAAATACCTATCGGCTTCTATATCTGAAATGCCTATCGGCACCTGTTTTAAAAATGCCAATCGGCAACTATATCTGAAATGCCTATCGGCACCTATATCTGAAATGCATATCGGCATCAATTTTTGAAATGCCTATCGGAAACTACATCTAAAATGCCTATCTGCACCTATATTTGAAATGCCTATCGGCAACCTTATCTGGAATTCCTATCGGCACCTATATTTGAAATGCCTATCGGCTTCTATATCTGAAATGCCTATCGGCACCTATTTTTAAAATGCCAATTGGCTAATATATCTGAAATGCCTATTGGCACCTATATCTGAAATGCCTATCGGCACCTATTTTTAAAATGCCAATTGGCAACTATATTCGAAATGCCTATCGGCACCTATATCTGAAATGCCTATCGGCACCTATTTTTGAAATGCCTATCGGCTTCTATATCTAAAATGCCTATCGACACCTATTTTTAAAATGCCAATCGGCAACTATATCTGAAATGCTTATCGACACCTATATCTGAAATGCCTATCGGAACCTATTTTTGAAATGCCCATCGGAAACTACATCTAAAATGCCTATCAGCACCTATATTTGAAATGCCTATCGGCAACCATATCTAAAATGCCTATCGACACCTATATTTGAAATACCTATCGGCTTCTATATCTGAAATGCCTATCGGCACCGCTTTTTAAAATGCCAATCGGTAACTATATCTGAAATGCCTATCGGCACCTATATCTGAAATGCCTATCGGCACCAATATTTGAAATGCCTATCGGCACCTATATTTGAAAGGCCTATCGGCAACTACATCTGAAATACCTATCAGCACCTTTATTTAAAATGCCTATCGGCAACCATATCTGGAATGCTTATCGGCACCTATATTTGAAATGCCTATCGGCTTCTATATCTGAAATGCCTATCGGCACCGCTTTTTAAAATGCCAATCGGTAACTATATCTGAAATGCCTATCGGCACCTATATCTGAAATGCCTATCGGCACCAATATTTGAAATGCCTATCGGCACCTATATTTGAAAGGCCTATCGGCAACTACATCTGAAATACCTATCAGCACCTATATTTAAAATGCCTATCGGCAACCATATCTGGAATGCTTATCGGCACCTATATTTGAAATGCCTATCGGCTTCTATATCTGAAATGCCTATCGGCACCTATTTTTAAAATGCCAATCGGCAACTATATCTGAAATGCCTATCGGCACCTATATCTGAAATGCCTATCGGCACCTATTTTTGAAATGCCTATCGGAAACGACATCTGAAATGCCTATCAGCACCTATATTTGAAATGCCTAACGGCAAACATATCTGGAATGCCTATCGGCACCTATATTTAAAATGCCTATCGGCTTCTATATCTGAAATGCCTATCGGCACCTATTTTTAAAATGCCAATCGGCAACTATATCTGAAATGCCTATCGGCACCTATATCTGAAAAGCCTACCGGCACCTATTTTTGAAATGCCTATCAGAAACTACATCTGAAATGCTTATCAGCACATATATTTGAAATGCCTATCGGCAACCATATCCTGATTGCTTATCGGCACCTATATTTGAATTGCCTATCGGCTTCTATATCTGAAATGCCTATCGGCACATATTTTTAAAATGCTAATCGGAAACAATATCTTTAATGCCTATCGGCACCTATATCTGAAATGCCTATCGGCACCTATTTTTTAAATGCCTGTCGGAAACTACATCTGGAATGCCTATCAGCACCAATATTTGAAATGCCTATCGGCAACCATATCTGAAATGCCTTTCGACACCTATATTTGAAATACCTATCGGCTTCTATATACCTTAAATGCCTATCGACACCTATTTTTAAAATGCCAATCGGCTACTATATCTGAAATGCTTATTGGCACCTTGATCTGTAATGCCTATCGGCACCTATTTTTGAAATGCCTATCGGAAACTACATCTGAAATGCCTATCAGCACCTATATTTGAAATGCCTATCGGCAACCATATCTGAAATGCCTATCGACACCTATATTTGAAATACCTATCGGCTTCTATATCTGAAATGCCTATCGGCACCTATTTTTAAAATGCCAATCGGCAACTATATCTGAAATGCCTATCGGCACCTATTTTTGAAATGCCTATCGAAAACTACATCTGAAATGCCTATCAGCATTTATATTTGAAATGCCTATCGGCAACCACATCAGAAATGCCTATCGGCACCTATATCTGAAATGCCTTTCGGCACCTATTTTTGAAATGCCTATCGGAAACTACATCTGAAATGCCTATCAGCATCTATATTTGAAATGCCTATCGGCAACCATATCTGAAATGCCTATCGACACCTATATTTGAAATACCTATCGGCTTCTATATCTGAAATGCCTATCGGCACCTATTTTTAAAATGCCAATCGGCAACTATATCTGAAATGCCTATCGGCACCTATATCTGAAATGCCTATCGGCACCAATTTTTGAAATGCCTATCGGAAACTACATCTGAAATGCCTATCAGCACCTATATTTAAAATGCCTATCGGAAACCATATCTGGAATGCCTATCTGCACCCATATTAGAAATTCCTATCGGCTTCTATATCTGGAATGCCTATCGACACCTATTTTTAAAATGCCAATTGGCAACTATATCTGAAATGCCTATCGGCACCTATATCTGAAATGCCTATCGGTACCTATTTTTGAAATGCCTATCGGAAACTACATCTGAATTGCCTATCAGCACTTATATTTGAAATGCCTATCGGCAACCATAACTGGAATGCCTATCGGCACCTATATTTAAAATGCCTATCGGCTTCTATATCTAAAATGCCTATCGGCACCTAGTTTTAAAATGCCAATCCTCAACTATATCTGAAATGCCTATTGGCACCTATATCTGAAATGCCTATTGGCACCTATATCTGAAATGCCTATCGGCACCAATTTTTGAAATGCCTATCGGAAACTACATCTGAAATGCCTATCAGCACTTATATTTGAAATGCCTATCGGCAACCATAACTGGAATGCCTATCGGCACCTATATTTAAAATGCCTATCGGCTTCTATATCTGAAATGCCTATCGGCACCTATTTTTAAAATGCCAATTGGCAACTATATCTGAAATGCCTATCGGCACCTATATCTGAAATGCCTATCGGCACATATTTTTGAAATGCATATCGGAAACTACATCTGAAATGCCTAGCAGCACTTATATTTGAAATGCCTATCGGCAACCATATCTAAAATGCCTATCGACACCTATAATTTAAATACCTATCGGCTTCTATATCTGAAATGCCTATCGGCACCTATATCTAATATGCCTATCGGCACCAATTTTTGAAATGCCTATCAGCACCTATATTTGAAAGGCCTATCGGCAACCATATCTGGAATGCCTATCGGCACCTATATCTGAAATGCCTATTGGCACCTATTTTTGAAATGACTATCGGAAACTACATCTGAAATGCCTATCAGCACCTATATTTGAAATGCCTATCGGCAACCATATCTGGAATGCTTATCGGCACCTATATTTGAAATGCCTATCGGCTTCTATATCTGAAATGTCTATCGACACCTATTTTTAAAATGCCAATTGGCAACTATATCTGAAATGCCTATCGGCACCTATATTTGAAATGCCTATCGGCTTCTATATCTGAAATGCCTATCGGCACCTATTTTTAAAATGCCAATCGGCAACTATATCGGAAATGCCTATCGACACCTATATCTGAAATGCCTATCGGCACCTGTTTTTAAAATGCCTATCGGCACCTATATCTGAGATGCCTATCGGCACCAATTTTTGAAATGCCTATCGGAAACTACATCTGAAATGCCTATCAGCACCTATATTTGAAATGCCAATCGGCAACCATATCTGGAATGATAATCGGCACCTATATTTGAAATGCCTATCGGCTTCTATATCAGAAATGCCTATCTGCACATATTTTTAAAATGCCAATCGGCAACTATATCTGAAATGCCTATCGGCACCTATATCTGAAATGCCTATCGGCACCAATTTTTGAAATGCTTATCGAAAACTTCATCTGAAATGCCTATCAGAACCTATATTTGAAATGCCTATCGGCAACCATATCTGGAATGTCTATCAGCACCTATATTTGAAATGCCTATCGGCTTCTATATCTGAAATGCCTATCGGCACCTATTTTTAAAATTCCGATCGGCAACTATATCTGAAATGCCTATCGGCACCTATATCTGAAATGCCTATCGGCACCTATTTTTGAAATGCCTATCGGAAACTACATCTTAAATGCCTATCAGCACCTATATTTGAAATGCCTATCGGCAACCATATCTGGAATGCCTATCGGCACCTATATTTGAAATGCCTATAGGCAACCACATCAGAAATGCCTATCGGCACCTATATCTGAAATGCCTTTCGGCATTTATATCTGAAATGCCTATCGACACCTATATTTGAAATGCCTATCACCACCTTTATTTTCAATGGCTATCGGCAACTATATCTGATATGCCTATCGGCACCTATATCTGAAATGCCTATCGGCACCTAATTTTGAAATGCCTATCGGAATCTACATCTAAAATGCCTATCGGCACCTATTTTTTAAATGCCAATCGGCAACTCTATCTGAAATGCCTATCGGCACCTATATCTGAAATGCCTATCGGCACCTATTTTTGAAATGCCTATCGGAAACTACATCTGAAATGCCTATAAGCACCTATATTTAAAATGCCTATCGGCAACCATATCTGAAATGCCTATCGACACCTATATTTGAAATACCTATCGGCTTCTATATCTGAACTGCCTATCGGCACCTATTTTCAAAATGCTAATCGGCCACTATATCTGAAATGCCTATCAGCATCTATATCTGAAATGCCTATCGGCACCAATTTTTGAAATCCCTATCGGAAACTACATCTGAAATGCCTATCAGCACCTATATTTGAAATGCCTATCGGCAACCATATCTAGAATGCCTATCGGCACCTATATTTGAAATGCCTATCGGCTTCTATATCTGAAATGCCTATCAACACCTATTTTTAAAATGCCAATTGGCAACTATATCTGAAATGCCTATCGGCACCTATATCTGAAATGCCTATCGGGACCTATTTTTTAAATGCCTATCGGAAACTACACAAGAAATGCCTATCAGCGCTTATATTTGTAATGCCTATCGGCAACCATATCTGGAATGCCTATCGGCACCTATATTTGAAATGCCTATCGGCTTCTATATCTGAAATGCCTATCGGCACCTATTTTTAAAATGCCAATCGGCAACTATATCTGAAATGCCTATCGGCACCTATATCTGAAATGCCTATAGGCACCTATTTTTGAAATGCCTTTCGGAAACTACATCTGAAATGCCTATCTGCTCCTATATTTGAAATGCCTATCGGCAACCATATCTGAAATGCCTATTGACACCTATATTTGAAATACCTATCGGCTTCTATATCTGAAATGCCTATCGGCACCTGTTTTTAAAATGCCAATCGGCAACTATTTTTGAAATGCCTTTCGGAAACTACATCTGAAATCTCTATCTGCTTCTATATTTGAAATGCCTATCGGCAACTATATCTGAAATGCCTATCGACACCTATATTTGAAATACCTATCGGCTTCTATATCTGAAATGCCTATCGGCACCTGTTTTTAAAATGCCAATCGGCAACTATATCTGAAATGCCTATCGGCACCTATATCTGAAATGCCTATCGGCACCAATTTTTGAAATGCCTATCGGAAACTACATCTGAAATGCCTATCAGCACCTATATTTGAAATGCCTATCGGCAACCATATCTGGAATGATAATCGGCACCTATATTTGAAATGCCTATCGGCTTCTATATCAGAAATGCCTATCGGCACCTATTTTTAAAATGCCAATCGGCAACTATATCTGAAATGCCTATCGGCACCTATATCTGAAATGCCTATCGGCACCAATTTTTGAAATGCTTATCGAAAACTTCATCTGAAATGCCTATCAGCACCTATATTTGAAATGCCTATCGGCAACCATATCTGGAATGTCTATCAGCACCTATATTTGAAATGCCTATCGGCTTCTATATCTGAAATGCCTATCGGCACCTATTTTTGAAATGCCTATCGGAAACTACATCTTAAATGCCTATAAGCACCTATATTTGAAATGCCTATCGGCAACCATATCTGGAATGCCTATCGGCACCTATATTGGAAATGCCTATAGGCAACCACATCAGAAATGCCTATCGGCACCTATATCTGAAATGCCTTTCGGCATTTATATATGAAATGCCTATCGACACCTATATTTGAAATGCCTATCGGCACCTATATTTTAAATGCCTATCGGCAACTATATCTGACATGCCTATCGGCACCTATCTCTGAAATGCCTATCGGCACCTATTTTTGAAATGCTTATCGGAAACTACATCTAAAATGCCTGTCGGCACCTATTTTTTAAATGCCAATCGGCAACTCTATCTAAAATGCCTATCGGCACCTATATCTGAAATGCCTATCGGCACCTATTTTTGAAATGCCTATCAGAAACTACATCTGAAATGCCTATAAGCACCTATATTTGAAATGCCTATCGGCAACCATATCTGAAATGCCTATCGACACCTATATTTGAAATACCTATCGGCTTCTATATCTGAAATGCCTATCGGCACCTATTTTTAAAATGCCAATCGGCCACTATATCTGAAATGCCTATCAGCACCTATATCTGAAATGCCTATCGGCACCAATTTTTGAAATGCCTATCGGAAACTACATCTGAAATGCCTATCAGCACCTATATTTGAAATGCCTATCGGCAACCATATCTGGAATGATAATCGGCACCTATATTTGAAATGCCTATCGGCTTCTATATCAGAAATGCCTATCGGCACCTATTTTTAAAATGCCAATCGGCAACTATATCTGAAATGCCTGTCGGCACCTATATCTGAAATACCTATCGGCACCAATTTTTGAAATGCTTATCTAAAACTTCATCTGAAATGCCTATTAGCACCTATATTTGAAATGCCTATCGGCAACCATATCTGGAATGCCTATCGGCACCTATATTTGAAATGCCTATAGGCAACCACATCAGAAATGCCTATCGGCACCTATATCTGAAATGCCTTTCGGCATTTATATATGAAATGCCTATCGACACCTATATTTGAAATGCCTATCGGCACCTATATTTTAAATGCCTATCGGCAACTATATCCGATATGCCTATCGGCACCTATCTCTGAAATGCCTATCGGCACCTATTTTTGAAATGCCTATCGGAAACTACATCTAAAATGCCAGTCGGCTCCTATTTTTTAAATGCCAATCGGCAACTCTATCTGAAATGCCTATCGGCACCTATATCTGAAATGCCTATCGGCACCTATTTTTGAAATGCCTATCGGAAACTACATCTGAAATGCCTATAAGCACCTATATTTGAAATGCCTATCGGCAACCATATCTGAAATGCCTATCGACACCTATATTTGAAATACCTATCGGCTTCTATATCTGAAATGCCTATCGGCACATATTTTTAAAATGCCAATCGGCCACTATATCTGAAATGCCTATCAGCACCTATATCTGAAATGCCTATCGGCACCAAGTTTTGAAATGCCTATCGGAAACTACATCTGAAATGCCTATCAGCACCTATATTTGAAATGCCTATCGGCAACCATATCTGGAATGATAATCGGCACCTATATTTAAAATGCCTATCGGCTTCTATATCAGAAATGCCTATCGGCACCTATTTTTAAAATGCCAATCGGCAACTATATCTGAAATGCCTATCGGCACCTATATCTGAAATACCTATCGGCACCAATTTTTGAAATGCTTATCGAAAACTTCATCTGAAATGCCTATTAGCACCTATATTTGAAATGCCTATCGGCAACCATATCTGGAATGCCTATCGGCACCTATATTTGATATGCCTATAGGCAACCACATCAGAAATGCCTATCGGCACCTATATCTGAAATGCCTTGCGGCATTTATATATGAAATGCCTATCGACACCTATATTTGAAATGCCTATCGGCACCTATATTTTAAATGCCTATCGGCAACTATATCTGATATGCCTATCGGCACCTATCTCTGAAATGCCTATCGGCACCTATTTTTGAAATGCCTATCGGAAACTACATCTAAAATGCCAATCGGCACCTATTTTTTAAATGCCAATCGGCAACTCTATCTGAAATGCCTATCGGCACCTATATCTGAAATGCCTATCGGCACCTATTTTTGAAATGCCTATCGGAAACTACATCTGAAATGCCTATAAGCACCTATATTTGAAATGCCTATCGGCAACCATATCTGAAATGCCTATCGACACCTATATTTGAAATACCTATCGGCTTCTATATCTGAAATGCCTATCGGCACCTATTTTTAAAATGCCAATCGGCCACTATATCTGAAATGCCTATCAGCACCTATATCTGAAATGCCTATCGGCGCCAATTTTTGAAATGCCTATCGGAAACTACATCTGAAATGCCTATCAGCACCTATATTTGAAATGCCTATCGGCAACCATATCTGGAATGCCTATCGGCACCTATATTTGAAATGCCTATCGGCTTCTATATCTGAAATGCCTATCAACACCTATTTTAAAATGCCAATTGGCAACTATATCTGAAATGCTATCGGCACCTATATCTGAAATGCCTATAGGTACCTATTTTTGAAATGCCTATCGGAAACTACATCTGAAATGCCTATCAGCGCTTATATTTGAAATGCCTATCGGCAACCATATCTGGAATGCCTATCGGCACCTATATTTGAAATGCCTATCGGCTTCTATATCTGAAATGCCTATCGGCACCTATTTTTAAAATGCCAATCGGCAACTATATCTGAAATGCCTATCGGCACCTATATCTGAAATGCCTATCGGCACCTATTTTTGAAATGCCTTTCGGAAACTACATCTGAAATGCCTATCTGCTCCTATATTTGAAATGCCTATCGGCAACCATATCTGAAATGCCTATCGACACCTATATTTGAAATACCTATCGGCTTCTATATCTGAAATGCCTATCGGCACCTGTTTTTAAAATGCCAACTGGCAACTATATCTGGAATGCCTATCGGCACCTATATTTGAAATGCCTATCGGCTTCTATATCTGAAATGCCTATCGGCACCTATTTTTAATATGCCAATTGGTAACTATATCTGAAATGCCTATCGGCACCTATATCTGAAATGCCTATCGGCACCTATTTTTGAAATGCCTATCGGCTTCTATATCTGAAATGCCTAATGGCACCTATATTTGAAATGCCCCTCGGCAACCATATCTGGAATGCCTATCGGCACCTATATTTGAAATGCCTATCGGCTTCTATATCTGAAATGCCTATCGGCACCTATTTTTAAAATGCCAATCGGCAACTATATCTGAAATGCCTATCGGCACCTATATCTGAAATGCCTATCGGCACCTATTTTTGAAATGCCTTTCGGAAACTACATCTGAAATGCCTATCTGCTCCTATATTTGAAATGCCTATCGGCAACCATATCTGAAATGCCTATCGACACCTATATTTGAAATACCTATCGGCTTCTATATCTGAAATGCCTATCGGCACCTGTTTTTAAAATGCCAATCGGTAACTATATCTGAAATGCCTATCGGCACCTATATCTGAAATGCCTATCGGCACCAATTTTTGAAATGCCTATCGGAAACTACATCTGGAATGCCTATCAGCACCTATATTTGAAATGCCTATCGGCAACCATATCTGGAATGTCTATCGGTACCTATATTTGAAATGCCTATCGGCTTCTATATCTGAAATGCTTATCGACACCTATTTTTAAAATGCCAATCGGCAACTATATCTGAAATGCCTATCGGCACCTATATCTGAAATGCCTATCGGTACCTATTTTTTAAATGCCTATCGGAAACTACATCTGAAATGCCTATCAGCACTTATATTTGAAATGCCTATCGGCAACCATATCTGGAATGCCTATCGGTACCTATATTTGAAATGCCTATCGGCTTCTATATCTGAAATGCTTATCGACACCTATTTTTAAAATGCCAATCGGCAACTATATCTGAAATGCCTATCGGCACCTATATCTGAAATGCCTATCGGCCCATATTTTTGAAATGCCTTTCGGAAACTACATCTGAAATGCCTATCAGCACTTATATTTGAAATGCCTATCGGCAACCATATCTGGAATGCCTATCGGTACCTATATTTGAAATGCCTATCGGCTTCTATATCTGAAGTGCCTATCGGCACATATTTTTAAAATGCTAATCGGCAACTATATCTGTAATGCCTATCGGCACCTATATCTGAAATGCCTATCGGCACCTATTTTTGAAATGCCTATCGGAAACTACATCTGAAATGCCTATCAGCACCAATATTTGAAATGCCTATCGGCAACCATATCTGAAATGCCTATCGACACCTATATTTGAAATAACTATCGGCTTTTATATCTGAAATGCCTATCGGCACCTATTTTTGAAATGCCAATCGGCAACTATATATGAAATGCCTATCGGCTCCTATATCTGATATGCCTATCGGCACTAATTTTTAAAATGCCTATCGGAAACTACATCTGAAATGCCTATCAGCACCTATATTTGAAATGCCTATCGGCAACCATATCTGGAATGCCTATCGGCACCTATATTTGAAATGCCTATCGGCTTCTATATCTGAAATGCCTATCGGCACCTATTTTTAAAATGCCAATCGGCAACTATATCTGAAATGCATATCGGCACCTATATCTGTAATGCCTATCGGCACCTATTTTTGAAATGCCTATCGGAAGCTACATCTGAAATGCCTATCAGCACCTATATTTGAAATGCCTATCGGCAACCATATCTAGAATGCCTATCGGCACCTATATTTGAAATGCCTATCGGCTTCTATATCTGAAATGCCTATCGGCACCTATTTTTAATATGCCAATCGGCAACTATATCTGAAATGCCTTACGGCACCTATATCTGGAATGCCTATCGGCACCTATTTTTGAAATGCCTTTCGGAAACTACATCTGAAATGCCTATCTGCTCCTATATTTGAAATGCCTATCGGCAACCATATCTGAAATGCCTATCGACACCTATATTTGAAATACCTATCGGCTTCTATATCTGAAATGCCTATCGGCACCTGTTTTTAAAATGCCAATCGGTAACTATATCTGAAATGCCTATCGGCACCTATATCTGAAATGCCTATCGGCACCAATTTTTGAAATGCCTATCGGAAACTACATCTGGAATGCCTATCAGCACCTATATTTGAAATGCCTATCGGCAACCATATCTGGAATGCCTATCGGTACCTATATTTGAAATGCCTATCGGCTTCTATATCTGAAATGCTTATCGACACCTATTTTTAAAATGCCAATCGGCAACTATATCTGAAATGCCTATCGGCACCTATATCTGAAATGCCTATCGGTACCTATTTTTTAAATGCCTATCGGAAACTACATCTGAAATGCCTATCAGCACTTATATTTGAAATGCCTATCGGCAACCATATCTGGAATGCCTATCGGTACCTATATTTGAAATGCCTATCGGCTTCTATATCTGAAATGCTTATCGACACCTATTTTAAAAATGCCAATCGGCAACTTTATCTGAAATGCCTATCGGCACCTATATCTGAAATGCCTATCGGCACATATTTTTGAAATGCCTTTCGGAAACTACATCTGAAATGCCTATCAGCACTTATATTTGAAATGCCTATCGGCAACCATATCTGGAATGCCTATCGGTACCTATATTTGAAATGCCTATCGGCTTCTATATCTGAAATGCCTATCGGCACATATTTTTAAAATGCTAATCGGCAACTATATCTGTAATGCCTATCGGCACCTATATCTGAAATGCCTATCGGCACCTATTTTTGAAATGCCTATCGGAAACTTCATCTGAAATGCCTATCAGCACCAATATTTGAAATGCCTATCGGCAACCATATCTGAAATGCCTATCGACACCTATATTTGAAATAACTATCGGCTTTTATATCTGAAATGCCTATCGGCACCTATTTTTGAAATGCCAATCGGCAACTATATATGAAATGCCTATCGGCTCCTATATCTGATATGCCTATCGGCACTAATTTTTAAAATGCCTATCGGAAACTACATCTGAAATGCCTATCAGCACCTATATTTGAAATGCCTATCGGCAACCATATCTGGAATGCCTATCGGCACCTATATTTGAAATGCCTATCGGCTTCTATATCTGAAATGCCTATCGGCACCTATTTTTAAAATGCCAATCGGCAACTATATCTGAAATGCATATCGGCACCTATATCTGTAATGCCTATCGGCACCAATTTTTGAAATGCCTATCGGAAGCTACATCTGAAATGCCTATCAGCACCTATATTTGAAATGCCTATCGGCAACCATATCTAGAATGCCTATCGGCACCTATATTTGAAATGCCTATCGGCTTCTATATCTGAAATGCCTATCGGCACCTATTTTTAAAATGCCAATCGGCAACTATATCTGAAATGCCTATCGGCACCTATATCTGGAATGCCTATCGGCACCTATTTTTGAAATGCCTTTCGGAAACTACATCTGAAATGCCTATCTGCTCCTATATTTAAATGCCTATCGGCAACCATATCTGAAATGCCTATCGACACCTATATTTGAAATACCTATCGGCTTCTATATCTGAAATGCCTATCGGCACCTGTTTTTAAAATGCCAATCGGTAACTATATCTGAAATGCCTATCGGCACCTATATCTGAAATGCCTATCGGCACCAATTTTTGAAATGCCTATCGGAAACTACATCTGGAATGCCTATCAGCACCTATATTTGAAATGCCTATCGGCAACCATATCTGGAATGCCTATCGGTACCTATATTTGAAATGCCTATCGGCTTCTATATCTGAAATGCTTATCGACACCTATTTTTAAAATGCCAATCGGCAACTATATCTGAAATGCCTATCGGCACCTATATCTGAAATGCCTATCGGTACCTATTTTTTAAATGCCTATCGGAAACTACATCTGAAATGCCTATCAGCACTTATATTTGAAATGCCTATCGGCAACCATATCTGGAATGCCTATCGGTACCTATATTTGAAATGCCTATCGGCTTCTATATCTGAAATGCTTATCGACACCTATTTTAAAAATGCCAATCGGCAACTATATCTGAAATGCCTATCGGCACCTATATCTGAAATGCCTATCGGCACATATTTTTGAAATGCCTTTCGGAAACTACATCTGAAATGCCTATCAGCACTTATATTTGAAATGCCTATCGGCAACCATATCTGGAATGCCTATCGGTACCTATATTTGAAATGCCTATCGGCTTCTATATCTAAAATGCCTATCGGCACATATTTTTAAAATGCTAATCGGCAACTATATCTGTAATGCCTATCGGCACCTATATCTGAAATGCCTATCGGCACCTATTTTTGAAATGCCTATCGGAAACTACATCTGAAATGCCTATCAGCACCAATATTTGAAATGCCTATCGGCAACCATATCTGGAATGCCTATCGGCACCTATATTTGAAATGCCTATCGGCTTCTATATCTGAAATGCCTATCAACACCTATTTTTAAAATGCCAATTGGCAACTATATCTGAAATGCCTATCGGCACCTATATCTGAAATGCCTATCGGGACCTATTTTTTAAATGCCTATCGGAAACTACACAAGAAATGCCTATCAGCGCTTATATTTGTAATGCCTATCGGCAACCATATCTGGAATGCCTATCGGCACCTATATTTGAAATGCCTATCGGCTTCTATATCTGAAATGCCTATCGGCACCTATTTTTAAAATGCCAATCGGCAACTATATCTGAAATGCCTATCGGCACCTATATCTGAAATGCCTATAGGCACCTATTTTTGAAATGCCTTTCGGAAACTACATCTGAAATGCCTATCTGCTCCTATATTTGAAATGCCTATCGGCAACCATATCTGAAATGCCTATTGACACCTATATTTGAAATACCTATCGGCTTCTATATCTGAAATGCCTATCGGCACCTGTTTTTAAAATGCCAATCGGCAACTATTTTTGAAATGCCTTTCGGAAACTACATCTGAAATCTCTATCTGCTCCTATATTTGAAATGCCTATCGGCAACTATATCTGAAATGCCTATCGACACCTATATTTGAAATACCTATCGGCTTCTATATCTGAAATGCCTATCGGCACCTGTTTTTAAAATGCCAATCGGCAACTATATCTGAAATGCCTATCGGCACCTATATCTGAAATGCCTATCGGCACCAATTTTTGAAATGCTTATCGAAAACTTCATCTGAAATGCCTATCAGCACCTATATTTGAAATGCCTATCGGCAACCATATCTGGAATGTCTATCAGCACCTATATTTGAAATGCCTATCGGCTTCTATATCTGAAATGCCTATCGGCACCTATTTTTGAAATGCCTATCGGAAACTACATCTTAAATGCCTATAAGCACCTATATTTGAAATGCCTATCGGCAACCATATCTGGAATGCCTATCGGCACCTATATTTGAAATGCCTATAGGCAACCACATCAGAAATGCCTATCGGCACCTATATCTGAAATGCCTTTCGGCATTTATATATGAAATGCCTATCGACACCTATATTTGAAATGCCTATCGGCACCTATATTTTAAATGCCTATCGGCAACTATATCTGACATGCCTATCGGCACCTATCTCTGAAATGCCTATCGGCACCTATTTTTGAAATGCTTATCGGAAACTACATCTAAAATGCCTGTCGGCACCTATTTTTTAAATGCCAATCGGCAACTCTATCTAAAATGCCTATCGGCACCTATATCTGAAATGCCTATCGGCACCTATTTTTGAAATGCCTATCAGAAACTACATCTGAAATGCCTATAAGCACCTATATTTGAAATGCCTATCGGCAACCATATCTGAAATGCCTATCGACACCTATATTTGAAATACCTATCGGCTTCTATATCTGAAATGCCTATCGGCACCTATTTTTAAAATGCCAATCGGCCACTATATCTGAAATGCCTATCAGCACCTATATCTGAAATGCCTATCGGCACCAATTTTTGAAATGCCTATCGGAAACTACATCTGAAATGCCTATCAGCACCTATATTTGAAATGCCTATCGGCAACCATATCTGGAATGATAATCGGCACCTATATTTGAAATGCCTATCGGCTTCTATATCAGAAATGCCTATCGGCACCTATTTTTAAAATGCCAATCGGCAACTATATCTGAAATGCCTGTCGGCACCTATATCTGAAATACCTATCGGCACCAATTTTTGAAATGCTTATCTAAAACTTCATCTGAAATGCCTATTAGCACCTATATTTGAAATGCCTATCGGCAACCATATCTGGAATGCCTATCGGCACCTATATTTGAAATGCCTATAGGCAACCACATCAGAAATGCCTATCGGCACCTATATCTGAAATGCCTTTCGGCATTTATATATGAAATGCCTATCGACACCTATATTTGAAATGCCTATCGGCACCTATATTTTAAATGCCTATCGGCAACTATATCCGATATGCCTATCGGCACCTATCTCTGAAATGCCTATCGGCACCTATTTTTGAAATGCCTATCGGAAACTACATCTAAAATGCCAGTCGGCTCCTATTTTTTAAATGCCAATCGGCAACTCTATCTGAAATGCCTATCGGCACCTATATCTGAAATGCCTATCGGCACCTATTTTTGAAATGCCGATCGGAAACTACATCTGAAATGCCTATAAGCACCTATATTTGAAATGCCTATCGGCAACCATATCTGAAATGCCTATCGACACCTATATTTGAAATACCTATCGGCTTCTATATCTGAAATGCCTATCGGCACATATTTTTAAAATGCCAATCGGCCACTATATCTGAAATGCCTATCAGCACCTATATCTGAAATGCCTATCGGCACCAAGTTTTGAAATGCCTATCGGAAACTACATCTGAAATGCCTATCAGCACCTATATTTGAAATGCCTATCGGCAACCATATCTGGAATGATAATCGGCACCTATATTTGAAATGCCTATCGGCTTCTATATCAGAAATGCCTATCGGCACCTATTTTTAAAATGCCAATCGGCAACTATATCTGAAATGCCTATCGGCACCTATATCTGAAATACCTATCGGCACCAATTTTTGAAATGCTTATCGAAAACTTCATCTGAAATGCCTATTAGCACCTATATTTGAAATGCCTATCGGCAACCATATCTGGAATGCCTATCGGCACCTATATTTGAAATGCCTATAGGCAACCACATCAGAAATGCCTATCGGCACCTATATCTGAAATGCCTTGCGGCATTTATATATGAAATGCCTATCGACACCTATATTTGAAATGCCTATCGGCACCTATATTTTAAATGCCTATCGGCAACTATATCTGATATGCCTATCGGCACCTATCTCTGAAATGCCTATCGGCACCTATTTTTGAAATGCCTATCGGAAACTACATCTAAAATGCCAATCGGCACCTATTTTTTAAATGCCAATCGGCAACTCTATCTGAAATGCCTATCGGCACCTATATCTGAAATGCCTATCGGCACCTATTTTTGAAATGCCTATCGGAAACTACATCTGAAATGCCTATAAGCACCTATATTTGAAATGCCTATCGGCAACCATATCTGAAATGCCTATCGACACCTATATTTGAAATACCTATCGGCTTCTATATCTGAAATGCCTATCGGCACCTATTTTTAAAATGCCAATCGGCCACTATATCTGAAATGCCTATCAGCACCTATATCTGAAATGCCTATCGGCGCCAATTTTTGAAATGCCTATCGGAAACTACATCTGAAATGCCTATCAGCACCTATATTTGAAATGCCTATCGGCAACCATATCTGGAATGCCTATCGGCACCTATATTTGAAATGCCTATCGGCTTCTATATCTGAAATACCTATCAACACCTATTTTAAAATGCCAATTGGCAACTATATCTGAAATGCTATCGGCACCTATATCTGAAATGCCTATAGGTACCTATTTTTGAAATGCCTATCGGAAACTACATCTGAAATGCCTATCAGCGCTTATATTTGAAATGCCTATCGGCAACCATATCTGGAATGCCCATCGGCACCTATATTTGAAATGCCTATCGGCTTCTATATCTGAAATGCCTATCGGCACCTATTTTTAAAATGCCAATCGGCAACTATATCTGAAATGCCTATCGGCACCTATATCTGAAATGCCTATCGGCACCTATTTTTGAAATGCCTTTCGGAAACTACATCTGAAATGCCTATCTGCTCCTATATTTGAAATGCCTATCGGCAACCATATCTGAAATGCCTATCGACACCTATATTTGAAATACCTATCGGCTTCTATATCTGAAATGCCTATCGGCACCTGTTTTTAAAATGCCAATCGGTAACTATATCTGAAATGCCTATCGGCACCTATATCTGAAATGCCTATCGGCACCAATTTTTGAAATGCCTATCGGAAACTACATCTGGAATGCCTATCAGCACCTATATTTGAAATGCCTATCGGCAACCATATCTGGAATGTCTATCGGTACCTATATTTGAAATGCCTATCGGCTTCTATATCTGAAATGCTTATCGACACCTATTTTTAAAATGCCAATCGGCAACTATATCTGAAATGCCTATCGGCACCTATATCTGAAATGCCTATCGGTACCTATTTTTTAAATGCCTATCGGAAACTACATCTGAAATGCCTATCAGCACTTATATTTGAAATGCCTATCGGCAACCATATCTGGAATGCCTATCGGTACCTATATTTGAAATGCCTATCGGCTTCTATATCTGAAATGCTTATCGACACCTATTTTTAAAATGCCAATCGGCAACTATATCTGAAATGCCTATCGGCACCTATATCTGAAATGCCTATCGGCACATATTTTTGAAATGCCTTTCGGAAACTACATCTGAAATGCCTATCAGCACTTATATTTGAAATGCCTATCGGCAACCATATCTGGAATGCCTATCGGTACCTATATTTGAAATGCCTATCGGCTTCTATATCTGAAATGCCTATCGGCACATATTTTTAAAATGCTAATCGGCAACTATATCTGTAATGCCTATCGGCACCTATATCTGAAATGCCTATCGGCACCTATTTTTGAAATGCCTATCGGAAACTACATCTGAAATGCCTATCAGCACCAATATTTGAAATGCCTATCGGCAACCATATCTGAAATGCCTATCGACACCTATATTTGAAATAACTATCGGCTTTTATATCTGAAATGCCTATCGGCACCTATTTTTGAAATGCCAATCGGCAACTATATATGAAATGCCTATCGGCTCCTATATCTGATATGCCTATCGGCACTAATTTTTAAAATGCCTATCGGAAACTACATCTGAAATGCCTATCAGCACCTATATTTGAAATGCCTATCGGCAACCATATCTGGAATGCCTATCGGCACCTATATTTGAAATGCCTATCGGCTTCTATATCTGAAATGCCTATCGGCACCTATTTTTAAAATGCCAATCGGCAACTATATCTGAAATGCATATCGGCACCTATATCTGTAATGCCTATCGGCACCTATTTTTGAAATGCCTATCGGAAGCTACATCTGAAATGCCTATCAGCACCTATATTTGAAATGCCTATCGGCAACCATATCTAGAATGCCTATCGGCACCTATATTTGAAATGCCTATCGGCTTCTATATCTGAAATGCCTATCGGCACCTATTTTTAAAATGCCAATCGGCAACTATATCTGAAATGCCTATCGGCACCTATATCTGGAATGCCTATCGGCACCTATTTTTGAAATGCCTTTCGGAAACTACATCTGAAATGCCTATCTGCTCCTATATTTGAAATGCCTATCGGCAACCATATCTGAAATGCCTATCGACACCTATATTTGAAATACCTATCGGCTTCTATATCTGAAATGCCTATCGGCACCTGTTTTTAAAATGCCAATCGGTAACTATATCTGAAATGCCTATCGGCACCTATATCTGAAATGCCTATCGGCACCAATTTTTGAAATGCCTATCGGAAACTACATCTGGAATGCCTATCAGCACCTATATTTGAAATGCCTATCGGCAACCATATCTGGAATGCCTATCGGTACCTATATTTGAAATGCCTATCGGCTTCTATATCTGAAATGCTTATCGACACCTATTTTTAAAATGCCAATCGGCAACTATATCTGAAATGCCTATCGGCACCTATATCTGAAATGCCTATCGGTACCTATTTTTTAAATGCCTATCGGAAACTACATCTGAAATGCCTATCAGCACTTATATTTGAAATGCCTATCGGCAACCATATCTGGAATGCCTATCGGTACCTATATTTGAAATGCCCATCGGCTTCTATATCTGAAATGCTTATCGACACCTATTTTTAAAATGCCAATCGGCAACTATATCTGAAATGCCTATCGGCACCTATATCTGAAATGCCTATCGGCACATATTTTTGAAATGCCTTTCGGAAACTACATCTGAAATGCCTATCAGCACTTATATTTGAAATGCCTATCGGCAACCATATCTGGAATGCCTATCGGTACCTATATTTGAAATGCCTATCGGCTTCTATATCTGAAATGCCTATCGGCACATATTTTTAAAATGCTAATCGGCAACTATATCTGTAATGCCTATCGGCACCTATATCTGAAATGCCTATCGGCACCTATTTTTGAAATGCCTATCGGAAACTACATCTGAAATGCCTATCAGCACCAATATTTGAAATGCCTATCGGCAACCATATCTGAAATGCCTATCGACACCTATATTTGAAATAACTATCGGCTTTTATATCTGAAATGCCTATCGGCACCTATTTTTGAAATGCCAATCGGCAACTATATATGAAATGCCTATCGGCTCCTATATCTGATATGCCTATCGGCACTAATTTTTAAAATGCCTATTGGAAACTACATCTGAAATGCCTATCAGCACCTATATTTGAAATGCCTATCGGCAACCATATCTGGAATGCCTATCGGCACCTATATTTGAAATGCCTATCGGCTTCTATATCTGAAATGCCTATCGGCACCTATTTTTAAAATGCCAATCGGCAACTATATCTGAAATGCATATCGGAACCTATATCTGTAATGCCTATCGGCACCTATTTTTGAAATGCCTATCGGAAGCTACATCTGAAATGCCTATCAGCACCTATATTTGAAATGCCTATCGGCAACCATATCTGGAATGCCTATCGGCACCTATATTTGAAATGCCTATCGGCTTCTATATCTGAAATGCCTATCGGCACCTATTTTTAAAATGCCAATCGGCAACTATATCTGAAATGCCTATCGGCACCTATATCTGAAATGCCTATCGGCACCTATTTTTGAAATGCCTTCCGGAAACTACATCTGAAATGCCTATCTGCTCCTATATTTGAAATGCCTATCGGCAACCATATCTGAAATGCCTATCGACACCTATATTTGAAATACCTATCGGCTTCTATATCTGAAATGCCTATCGGCACCTGTTTTTAAAATGCCAATCGGTAACTATATCTGAAATGCCTATCGGCACCTATATCTGAAATGCCTATCGGCACCAATTTTTGAAATGCCTATCGGAAACTACATCTGGAATGCCTATCAGCACCTATATTTGAAATGCCTATCGGCAACCATATCTGGAATGCCTATCGGTACCTATATTTGAAATGCCTATCGGCTTCTATATCTGAAATGCTTATCGACACCTATTTTTAAAATGCCAATCGGCAACTATATCTGAAATGCCTATCGGCACCTATATCTGAAATGCCTATCGGTACCTATTTTTTAAATGCCTATCGGAAACTACATCTGAAATGCCTATCAGCACTTATATTTGAAATGCCTATCGGCAACCATATCTGGAATGCCTATCGGTACCTATATTTGAAATGCCTATCGGCTTCTATATCTGAAATGCTTATCGACACCTATTTTTAAAATGCCAATCGGCAACTATATCTGAAATGCCTATCGGCACCTATATCTGAAATGCCTATCGGCACATATTTTTGAAATGCCTTTCGGAAACTACATCTGAAATGCCTATCAGCACTTATATTTGAAATGCCTATCGGCAACCATATCTGGAATGCCTATCGGTACCTATATTTTAAATGCCTATCGGCTTCTATATCTAAAATGCCTATCGGCACATATTTTTAAAATGCTAATCGGCAACTATATCTGTAATGCCTATCGGCACCTATATCTGAAATGCCTATCGGCACCTATTTTTGAAATGCCTATCGGAAACTACATCTGAAATGCCTATCAGCACCAATATTTGAAATGCCTATCGGCAACCATATCTGAAATGCCTATCGACACCTATATTTGAAATACCTATCGGCTTTTATATCTGAAATGCCTATCGGCACTTATTTTTGAAATGCCAATCGGCAACTATATATGAAATGCCTATCGGCTCCTATATCTGAAATGCCTATCGGCACTAATTTTTAAAATGCCTATCGGAAACTACATCTGAAATGCCTATCAGCACCTATATTTGAAATGCCTATCGGCAACCATATCTGGAATGCCTATCGGCACCTATATTTGAAATGCCTATCGGCTTCTATATCTGAAATGCCTATCGGCACCTATTTTTAAAATGCCAATCGGCAACTATATCTGAAATGCATATCGGCACCTATATCTGTAATGCCTATCGGTACCTATTTTTAAAATGCCAATCGGCAACTATATCAGAAATGCCTATCGGCTTCTATTTCTGAAATGCCTATCGGCACCTATTTTTGAAATGCCTATCGGAAAATACATCTGAAATGCCTATCAGTACCTATATTTGAAATGCTTATTGGCAACCATATCTGAAATGCCTATCGACACCTATATTTGAAATACCTATCGGCTTCTATATCTGAAATGCCCATCGGCACCTATTTTTAAAATGCCTATCGGCTTCTATATCTGAAATGCCTATCGACACCTATTTTTAAAATGCCAATCGGCAACTATATCTGAAATGCCTTTCGGCACCTATATCTGAAATGCCTATCGGCACCTATTTTTGAAATGCCTATCGGAAACTACATCTGAAATGCCTATCAGCACCTATATTTGAAATGCCTATCGGCTTCTATATCTGAAATGCCTATCGACACCTATTTTTAAAATGCCAATCGGCAACTATATCTGAAATGCCTATCGGCACCTATATCTGAAATGCCTATCGGCACCTATTTTTGAAATGCCTATCGGAAACTACATCTGAAATGCCTATCAGCACCTATATTTGAAATGCCTATCGGCAACCATATCTAAAATGCCTATCGGCACCTATTTTTGAAATGCCTATCGGAAACTACAGCTGAAATGCCTATCAGCACCTATATTTGAAATGCCTACCGGCAACCGTATCTGGAATGCCTATCGGCACCTATATTTGAAATGCCTATCGGCTTCTATATCTGAAATGCCTATCGGCACATATTTTTAAAATGCTAATCGGCAACTATATCTGTAATATTAAACTTTTTTTTTTTTTTTTTTATACGGCCATATTAATTGGTATCATGAAAATTTTTGGAATTTTATTAAGGCCAAAAACAATTTTTTTCTTATGAATCGAAAAAAAATCAAAACAAAAAGTATTCTTTTTGTATTACAAATATTTATTATAAACAAAACAGACGTTTCGCTTTTTTTCAAGCATCTTCAGTGTAAAGTAATCTACAAATGTATAAAAATAAAATCAATAAACATATGAATTATAAATTACATATTAAATTTGTTTTCTTATTAAAATAAATGCTAGCAAATACATGTTTCCATTCAAACTTACCAAAATTTTTTAAAGGAACAAATATAAATGTATATTATAACAAAATATTATTTGTTTTTTTATTTTTGTCAATCAATAAATATTTAATTATTAGCTTCATGATGAAGTTTATTTATTATTATTTTTATTAATTTAATGAAATTTTTAGCAATTTTAGATTTAAGTTTTTTGTGAAAAGAAAAAATCTTTAGCATGACAAAGCACTTTAGTTAAATTTCTTAGTTACTTTTAGTTTTATGAATAATTTTTATTTCAGAATTAATTTTTGTAAACTTAAAAGAGATAAAATTTTTTCTTAAATATTTTAGAAGGTTTGTTCAATATGTGTTTATTTTTTTATTCAAAAGTAAAAAAAGGTTATTATATATTATAGATAAATTATCAATGTCGGTTTTAAAATTTATTGCATTAGGATTTTTTTTTATATGTATCATCTCAAACATCAACCGTTTTTTTAAATTAATTTCAAATTTTAAAATTTTAGTGTTATTGAAATTGAAATTATGCTGGTAATTATAAGCATGTTCTGTTAAACTTGTTGTCATATCATTAGAGTTGTATTTTTTATTAATTATAGAATTTTTATGTTGTTTTATTCTATTAATGAGATATTGTTTTGTTTGTCCAATATATACTCCTGGACAATTTAAGCATTGAATAGAATAAACAATATTAGAGTTTTGATATAATTCAGTTTTATCTTTAATGTTAGAGAAGATCTGATTATGAAAATTATTATTATTTTTAATTATAGTTATAAAATCAAACTTATTTAGAATATTTTTAAGTTGTTGAAATAAAACTGGAATATATGGTAAAGTAATAAAATTTTTGTTTAAAGGATTATTGTTATTTATGTTGTTTTGTGTAATATTAAGTGGAACAGAAGAAACAACATTATGTATATTATTAGTATCATTTATATGTTTATGTTTAAGAGTATATATTCTTTTAGTAATATATTTATTTATAAAATGAAGAGGGTAATTATTTTTTAATAAAATTTTTTTAATTTTTTTTAAATTTTTTTTATGGAAAGTTTTATCTGATAGTATAATAGCTCTATCAATTAAACTGTTTATAACACTTATTTTGTAATTATTGTTTGTATTAGAAAAAAAATTTAAAAATCTATCAGTTTTGATTGGTTTTCTATACCAATTGGTTATTATTTTTGAATTTTTATTCATGATTGTAAGATCTAAAAAGTTTAATTCATTTTTATTATTAGAATATTCAATAGTAAATTTTAATTTTGAGTGGTAATTATTAAATTCTTTAAAAATTGTATTAATATTTGATTCGTTTGCAATAAGAAAACAATCGTCAACATATCTTTTATAAAACGCAATACCAGATAAACGACTAATAATAGAATTTTCTAAATCAAATAGGACTAATTCTGCAATTGTAGAAGAAATAGGGGAACCCATAGGTACACCATAAGTTTGTATATTAATTTGATTGTTATAAGAGAAATATGTGCTATTTAAGATGAACGTACAAGTTTCAATGAAATCATTTTTAGGAATTAAAGTATATTTTTGTATGTTGTTCCAATTATTGTTTATAGATTTAATTGCTAAATTAATAGGAATGTTAGTATATAATGACACGATATCTAAAGAGTAGAATTTGTAATTATTTGGTATAGTAACATTTTTTATTTGTTCTTTGAAAGTCCAAGAATCTTTAATACTAAATTTGTTTTTACTAGTAATTTTTGTTAAAATGTTAGAAATAAATTTTGATAATTTATATGAAGGATTTGTATATGACGCAACAATTGGTCTGAGTGGTTGATTATTTTTGTGTAGTTTTGGTAAACCATATATTTTTGGAGTTGTACTATTATGTGTAATTAACATTTTATATTCCTTTTCATTTATGTATTTTTTATTATATAATTTTTTTATTATATTATTATTTTGTAATTGGTATTTATTAGTTGGGTCTTTAGTAATAAGTTTATAAGTATTAGAATCATTAAGTAAATCTAACATTTTTGAATGGTATTGGGTTTTAGTTAATATTACAGTTTTTTGTGTTTTGTCAGCATTTGTTATTATTAAATCAGGATAATTTTTTAGAAAAACTTTTGTATTATTTAAATCTGCGTGTAATTGATTAGTTGTGTTTTTTATTAAGTTTTGTTTATTTTTTTTATTTTTTTTAATTTGTTTTGTTAGTACATTATTTACTTGTATACGTAAAACATTTTGTTTATCTTTATTTAAAGTATCAATTTTACTTTCAATATTTGTAATAATATCTTCAATATGAGATTTATTCTTTGGGTTATATAAGTTAAATTTCGGTCCAAGTTGTAATATTTTTTGTACATTGTATTATTTTTTGTACATTATATACAAACTTATGGTGTACCTATGGGTTCCCCTATTTCTTCTACAATTGCAGAATTAGTCCTATTTGATTTAGAAAATTCTATTATTAGTCGTTTATCTGGTATTGCGTTTTATAAAAGATATGTTGACGATTGTTTTCTTATTGCAAACGAATCAAATATTAATACAATTTTTAAAGAATTTAATAATTACCACTCAAAATTAAAATTTACTATTGAATATTCTAATAATAAAAATGAATTAAACTTTTTAGATCTTACAATCATGAATAAAAATTCAAAAATAATAACCAATTGGTATAGAAAACCAATCAAAACTGATAGATTTTTAAATTTTTTTTCTAATACAAACAATAATTACAAAATAAGTGTTATAAACAGTTTAATTGATAGAGCTATTATACTATCAGATAAAACTTTCCATAAAAAAAATTTAAAAAAAATTAAAAAAATTTTATTAAAAAATAATTACCCTCTTCATTTTATAAATAAATATATTACTAAAAGAATATATACTCTTAAACATAAACATATAAATGATACTAATAATATACATAATGTTGTTTCTTCTGTTCCACTTAATATTACACAAAACAACATAAATAACAATAATCCTTTAAACAAAAATTTTATTACTTTACCATATATTCCAGTTTTATTTCAACAACTTAAAAATATTCTAAATAAGTTTGATTTTATAACTATAATTAAAAATAATAATAATTTTCATAATCAGATCTTCTCTAACATTAAAGATAAAACTGAATTATATCAAAACTCTAATATTGTTTATTCTATTCAATGCTTAAATTGTCCAGGAGTATATATTGGACAAACAAAACAATATCTCATTAATAGAATAAAACAACATAAAAATTCTATAATTAATAAAAAATACAACTCTAATGATATGACAACAAGTTTAACAGAACATGCTTATAATTACCAGCATAATTTCAATTTCAATAACACTAAAATTTTAAAATTTGAAATTAATTTAAAAAAACGGTTGATGTTTGAGATGATACATATAAAAAAAAATCCTAATGCAATAAATTTTAAAACCGACATTGATAATTTATCTATAATATATAATAACCTTTTTTTACTTTTGAATAAAAAAATAAACACATATTGAACAAACCTTCTAAAATATTTAAGAAAAAATTTTATCTCTTTTAAGTTTACAAAAATTAATTCTGAAATAAAAATTATTCATAAAACTAAAAGTAACTAAGAAATTTAACTAAAGTGCTTTGTCATGCTAAAGATTTTTTCTTTTCACAAAAAACTTAAATCTAAAATTGCTAAAAATTTCATTAAATTAATAAAAATAATAATAAATAAACTTCATCATGAAGCTAATAATTAAATATTTATTGATTGACAAAAATAAAAAAACAAATAATATTTTGTTATAATATACATTTATATTTGTTCCTTTAAAAAATTTTGGTAAGTTTGAATGGAAACATGTATTTGCTAGCATTTATTTTAATAAGAAAACAAATTTAATATGTAATTTATAATTCATATGTTTATTGATTTTATTTTTATACATTTGTAGATTACTTTACACTGAAGATGCTTGAAAAAAAGCGAAACGTCTGTTTTGTTTATAATAAATATTTGTAATACAAAAAGAATACTTTTTGTTTTGATTTTTTTTCGATTCATAAGAAAAAAATTGTTTTTGGCCTTAATAAAATTCCAAAAATTTTCATTATATCTGTAATGCCTATCGGCACCTATATCTGAAATGCCTATCGGCACCTATTTTTGAAATGCCTGTCGGAAACTACAACTGAAATGCCTATCAGCACCAATATTTGAAATGCCTATCGGCAACCATATCTGAAATGCCTATCGACACCTATATTTGGAATACCTATCGGCTTCTATATCTTAAATGCCTATCGACACTTATTTTTAAAATGCCAATCGGCCACTATATCTGAAATGCCTATCGGCATCTATATCTGAAATGCCTATCGGCACCAATTTTTGAAATGCCTATCGGAAACTACATCTGAAATGCCTATCAGCACCTATATTTGAAATGCCTATCGGCAACCATATCTAGAATGCCTATCGGCACCTATATTTAAAATGCCTATCGGCTTCTATATCTGAAATACCTATCGGCACCTATTTTTAAAATGTAAATTGGCAACTATATCTGAAATGCCTATCGGCACCTATATCTGAAATGCCTATCGGCACCTATTTTTGAAATGCCTATCGAAAACTACATCTGAAATGCCAATCAGCATCTATATTTGAAATGCCTATCGGCAACCATATCTGGAATCCCTATCGGCACCTAAATTTGAAATGCCTATCGGCTTCTATATCTGTAATGCCTATCGGCACCTATTTTTAAATGCCAATCGGCAACTATATCTGAAATGCCTATCGGCACCTATATTTGAAATGCCTATCGGTACCTATTTTTTAAATGCCAATCGGCAACTATATATGAAATGCCTATCGGCTCCTATATCTGAAATGCCTATCGGCACTAATTTTTAAAATGCCTATCGGAAACTACATCTGAAATGCCTATCGGAAACTACATCTGAAATGCCTATCAGCACCTATATCTGAAATGCCTATCGGCAACCATATCTGGAATGCCTATCGGCACCTATATTTGAAATGCCTATCGGCTTCTATATCTGAAATGCCTTACGGCACCTATTTTTAAAATGCCAATCGGCAACTATATCTGAAATGCCTATCGGCACCTATATCTGAAATGCCTATCGGCACCAATTTTTGAAATGCCTATCGGAAACTACATCTGGAATGACTATCAGCACCTATATTTGAAATGCCTATCGGCTTCTATATCTGAAATGCCTATCGACACCTATTTTTAAAATGCCAATCGGCAACTACATCTGAAATGCCTATCAGCACCTATATTTGATATGCCTATTGGCAACCATATCTGGAATGCTTATCGGCACCTATATTTGAAATGCCTATCGGCTTCTATATCTGAAATGCCTATCGGCACCTATTTTTAAAATGCCAATCGGCAACTATATCTGAAATGCCTATCGGCACCTATATCTGAAATGCCTATCGGCACCTATTTTTAAATGCCTATCGGAAACTACATCTGAAATGCCAATCAGCACCTATATTTGAAATGTCTATCGGCAATTATATCTGAAATGCCTATCGGCACCTATATCTGAAATGCCTATCGCCACCAATTTTTGAAATGCCTATCGTAAACTACATCTGAAATGCCTATCAGCACCTATATTTGATATGCCTATTGGCAACCATATCTGGAATGCTTATCGGCACCTAAATTTGAAACGCCTATCGGCTTCTATATCTGAAATGCCTATCGGCACCTATTTTTAAAATGCCAATCGGCAACTATATCTGAAATGCCTATCGGCACCTATATCTGAAATGCCTATCGGCAACTATTTTTGAAATGCCTATCGGAAACTACATCTGAAATGCCAATCAGCACCTATATTTGAAATGCCTATCGGCAACCATATCTGGCATGCCTATCGGCACCTATATTTGAAATGCCTATCGGCTTCTATATCTGAAATGCCTATCGGCACCTATTTTTAAATGCCAATCGGCAACTATATCTGAAATGCCTATCGGCACCTATATCTGAAATGCCTATCGGCACCTATTTTTAAAATGCCAATCGGCAACTATATATGAAATGCCTATCGGCTCCTATATCTGAAATGTCTATCGGCACCTATTTTTAAAATGCCAATCGGCAACTATATCTGAAATGCATATCGGCACCTATATCTGTAATGCCTATCGGCACCTATTTTTGAAATGCCTATCGGAAGCTACATCTGAAATGCCTATCAGCACCTATATTTGAAATGCCTATCGGCAACCATATCTGGAATGCCTATCGGCACCTATATTTGAAATGCCTATCGGCTTCTATATCTGAAATGCCTATCGGCACCTATTTTTAAAATGCCAATCGGCAACTATATCTGAAGTGCCTATCGGCACCTATATCTGAAATGCCTATCGGCACCTATTTTTGAAATGCCTATCGAAAACTACATCTGAAATGCCTATCAGCACTTATATTTGAAATGCCTATCGGCAACTACATCAGAATTGCCTATCGGCACCTATATCTGAAATGCCTTTCGGCATTTATATCTGAAATGCCTATCGACACCTTTATTTGAAATGCCTATCGGCACTTTTATCTGAAATGCCTATCGGTACCTATTTTTAAAATGCCAATCGGCAAATATATCAGAAATGCCTATCGGCACCTATATCTGAAATGCCTATCGGCACCTATTTTTGAAATGCCTATCGGAAACTACATCTGAAATGCCTATAAGCACCTATATTTGAAATGCCTATCGGCAACCATATCTGAAATGCCTATCGACACCTATATTTGAAATACCTATCGGCTTCTATATCTGAAATGCCTATCGGCACCTATTTTTAAAATGCCAATCGGCAACTATATCTGAAATGCCTATCGGCACCTATATCTGAAATGCCTATCGGCACCTATTTTTGAAATGCCTATCGGAAACTACATCTGAAATGCCAATCAGCACCTATATTTGAAATGCCTATCGACAACCATATCTGGAATGCCTATCGGCACCTATATTTGAAATGCCTATCGGCTTCTATATCTGAAATGCCTATCGGCACCTATTTTTAAATGCCAATCGGCAACTATATCTGAAATGCCTATCGGCACCTATATCTGAAATGCCTATCTGCACCTATTTTTAAAATGCCAATCGGCAACTATATATGAAATGCCCATCAGCTCCTATATCTGAAATGCCTATCGGCACTAATTTTTAAAATGCCTATCGGAAACTACATCTGAAATGCCTATCAGCACCTATATTTGAAATGCCTATCGGCAACCATATCTGGAATGCCTATCGGCACCTATATTTGAAATGCCTATCGGCTTCTATATCTGAAATGCCTATCGGCGCCTATTTTTAAAATGCCAATCGGCAACTATATCTGAAATGCCTATCGGCACCTATATCTGAAATGCCTATCGGCACCTATTTTTGAAATGCCTATCGGAAACTACATCTGAAATGCCAATCAGCACCTATATTTGAAATGCCTATCGACAACCATATCTGGAATGCCTATCGGCACCTATATTTGAAATGCCTATCGGCTTCAATATCTGAAATGCCTATCGGCACCTATTTTTAAATGCCAATCGGCAACTATATCTGAAATGCCTATCGGCACCTATATCTGAAATGCCTATCTGCACCTATTTTTAAAATGCCAATCGGCAACTATATATGAAATGCCCATCAGCTCCTATATCTGAAATGCCTATCGGCACTAATTTTTAAAATGCCTATCGGAAACTACATCTGAAATGCCTATCAGCACCTATATTTGAAATGCCTATCGGCAACCATATCTGTAATGCCTATCGGCACCTATTTTTGAAATGCCTATCGGAAGCTACATCTGAAATGCCTATCAGCACCTATATTTGAAATGCCTATCGGCAACCATATCTGGAATGCCTATCGGCACCTATATTTGAAATGCCTATCGGCTTCTATATCTGAAATGCCTATCGGCACCTATTTTTAAAATGCCAATCGGCAACTATATCTGAAATGCCTATCGGCACCTATATCTGAAATGCCTATCGGCACCTATATCTGAAATGCCTATCGGCATCAATTTTTGAAATGCCTATCGAAAACTACATCTAAAATGCCTATCAGCACCTATATTTGAAATGCCTATCGGCAACCATATCTGGAATGCCTATCGGCACCTATATTTGAAATGCCTATCGGCTTCTATATCTGAAATGCCTATCGGCACCTATTTTTGAAATGCCAATTGGTAACTATATCTGAAATGCCTATCGGCACCTATATCTGAAATGCCTATCGGCACCTATTTTTGAAATGCCTATCGGCTTCTATATCTGAAATGCCTAACGGCACCTATATTTGAAATGCCTATCGGCAACCATATCTGGAATGCCTATCGGCACCTATATTTGAAATGCCTATCGGCTTCTATATCTGAAATGCCTATCGGCACCTATTTTTAAAATGCCAATCGGCAACTATATCTGAAATGCCTATCGACACTTATATCTGAAATGCCTATCGGCACCAATTTTTGAAATGCCTATTAGCACCTATATTTGAAAGGCCTATCGGCAACCATATCTGGAATGCCTATCGGCACCTATATCTGAAATGCCTATCGGCACCTATTTTTGAAATGCCTATCGGAAACTACATCTGAAAAGCCTATCAGCACCTATATTTGAAATGCCCATCGGCAACCATATCTGGAATGCTTATCGGCACCTATATTTGAAATGCCTATCGGCTTCTATATCTGAAATGCCTATCGGCACCTATTTTTAAAATGCCAATCGGCAACTATATCTGAAATGCCTATCGGCACCTATATCTGAAATGCCTATCGGCACCTATTTTTGAAACGCCTATCGGAAACTACATCTGAAATGCCTATCAGCACCTATATTTGAAATGGCTAACGGCAAACATATCTGGAATGCCTATCGGCACCTATATTTAAAATGCCTATCGGCTTCTATATCTGAAATGCCTATCGGCACCTATTTTTAAAATGCCAATCGGCAACTATATCTGAAATGCTATCGGCACCTATATCTGAAATGCCTATAGGTACCTATTTTTGAAATGCCTATCGGAAACTACATCTGAAATGCCTATCAGCGCTTATATTTGAAATGCCTATCGGCAACCATATCTGGAATGCCTATCGGCACCTATATTTGAAATGCCTATCGGCTTCTATATCTGAAATGCCTATCGGCACCTATTTTTAAAATGCCAATCGGCAACTATATCTGAAATGCCTATCGGCACCTATATCTGAAATGCCTATCGGCACCTATTTTTGAAATGCCTTTCGGAAACTACATCTGAAATGCCTATCTGCTCCTATATTTGAAATGCCTATCGGCAACCATATCTGAAATGCCTATCGACACCTATATTTGAAATACCTATCGGCTTCTATATCTGAAATGCCTATCGGCACCTGTTTTTAAAATGCCAACTGGCAACTATATCTGGAATGCCTATCGGCACCTATATTTGAAATGCCTATCGGCTTCTATATCTGAAATGCCTATCGGCACCTATTTTTAATATGCCAATTGGTAACTATATCTGAAATGCCTATCGGCACCTATATCTGAAATGCCTATCGGCACCTATTTTTGAAATGCCTATCGGCTTCTATATCTGAAATGCCTAATGGCACCTATATTTGAAATGCCCCTCGGCAACCATATCTGGAATGCCTATCGGCACCTATATTTGAAATGCCTATCGGCTTCTATATCTGAAATGCCTATCGGCACCTATTTTTAAAATGCCAATCGGCAACTATATCTGAAATGCCTATCGGCACCTATATCTGAAATGCCTATCGGCACCTATTTTTGAAATGCCTTTCGGAAACTACATCTGAAATGCCTATCTGCTCCTATATTTGAAATGCCTATCGGCAACCATATCTGAAATGCCTATCGACACCTATATTTGAAATACCTATCGGCTTCTATATCTGAAATGCCTATCGGCACCTGTTTTTAAAATGCCAATCGGTAACTATATCTGAAATGCCTATCGGCACCTATATCTGAAATGCCTATCGGCACCAATTTTTGAAATGCCTATCGGAAACTACATCTGGAATGCCTATCAGCCCCTATATTTGAAATGCCTATCGGCAACCATATCTGGAATGCCTATCGGTACCTATATTTGAAATGCCTATCGGCTTCTATATCTGAAATGCTTATCGACACCTATTTTTAAAATGCCAATCGGCAACTATATCTGAAATGCCTATCGGCACCTATATCTGAAATGCCTATCGGTACCTATTTTTTAAATGCCTATCGGAAACTACATCTGAAATGCCTATCAGCACTTATATTTGAAATGCCTATCGGCAACCATATCTGGAATGCCTATCGGTACCTATATTTGAAATGCCTATCGGCTTCTATATCTGAAATGCTTATCGACACCTATTTTTAAAATGCCAATCGGCAACTATATCTGAAATGCCTATCGGCACCTATATCTGAAATGCCTATCGGCACATATTTTTGAAATGCCTTTCGGAAACTACATCTGAAATGCCTATCAGCACTTATATTTGAAATGCCTATCGGCAACCATATCTGGAATGCCTATCGGTACCTATATTTGAAATGCCTATCGGCTTCTATATCTGAAATGCCTATCGGCACATATTTTTAAAATGCTAATCGGCAACTATGTCTGTAATGCCTATCGGCACCTATATCTGAAATGCCTATCGGCACCTATTTTTGAAATGCCTATCGGAAACTACATCTGAAATGCCTATCAGCAACAATATTTGAAATGCCTATCGGCAACCATATCTGAAATGCCTATCGACACCTATATTTGAAATAACTATCGGCTTTTATATCTGAAATGCCTATCGGCACCTATTTTTGAAATGCCAATCGGCAACTATATATGAAATGCCTATCGGCTCCTATATCTGATATGCCTATCGGCACTAATTTTTAAAATGCCTATTGGAAACTACATCTGAAATGCCTATCAGCACCTATATTTGAAATGCCTATCGGCTTCTATATCTGAAATGCCTATCGGCACCTATTTTTAAAATGCCAATCGGCAACTATATCTGAAATGCATATCGGCACCTATATCTGTAATGCCTATCGGCACCTATTTTTGAAATGCCTATCGGAAGCTACATCTGAAATGCCTATCAGCACCTATATTTGAAATGCCTATCGGCAACCATATCTAGAATGCCTATCGGCACCTATATTTGAAATGCCTATCGGCTTCTATATCTGAAATGCCTATCGGCACCTATTTTTAAAATGCCAATCGGCAACTATATCTGAAATGCCTATCGGCACCTATATCTGAAATGCCTATCGGCACCTATTTTTGAAATGCCTTTCGGAAACTACATCTGAAATGCCTATCTGCTCCTATATTTGAAATGCCTATCGGCAACCATATCTGAAATGCCTATCGACACCTATATTTGAAATACCTATCGGCTTCTATATCTGAAATGCCTATCGGCACCTGTTTTTAAAATGCCAATCGGTAACTATATCTGAAATGCCTATCGGCACCTATATCTGAAATGCCTATCGGCACCAATTTTTGAAATGCCTATCGGAAACTACATCTGGAATGCCTATCAGCACCTATATTTGAAATGCCTATCGGCAACCATATCTGGAATGCCTATCGGTACCTATATTTGAAATGCCTATCGGCTTCTATATCTGAAATGCTTATCGACACCTATTTTTAAAATGCCAATCGGCAACTATATCTGAAATGCCTATCGGCACCTATATCTGAAATGCCTATCGGTACCTATTTTTTAAATGCCTATCGGAAACTACATCTGAAATGCCTATCAGCACTTATATTTGAAATGCCTATCGGCAACCATATCTGGAATGCCTATCGGTACCTATATTTGAAATGCCTATCGGCTTCTATATCTGAAATGCTTATCGACACCTATTTTTAAAATGCCAATCGGCAACTATATCTGAAATGTCTATCGGCACCTATATCTGAAATGCCTATCGGCACATATTTTTGAAATGCCTTTCGGAAACTACATCTGAAATGCCTATCAGCACTTATATTTGAAATGCCTATTGGCAACCATATCTGGAATGCCTATCGGTACCTATATTTGAAATGCCTATCGGCTTCTGTATCTAAAATGCCTATCGGCACATATTTTTAAAATGCTAATCGGCAACTATATCTGTAATGCCTATCGGCACCTATATCTGAAATGCCTATCGGCACCTATTTTTGAAATGCCTATCGGAAACTACATCTGAAATGCCTATCAGCACAAATATTTGAAATGCCTATCGGCAACCATATCTGAAATGCCTATCGACACCTATATTTGAAATACCTATCGGCTTTTATATCTGAAATGCCTATCGGCACCTATTTTTGAAATGCCAATCGGCAACTATATATGAAATGCCTATCGGCTCCTATATCTGAAATGCCTATCGGCACTAATTTTTAAAATGCCTATCGGAAACTACATCTGAAATGCCTATCAGCACCTATATATGAAATGCCGCTCGGCAACCATATCTGGAATGCCTATCGGCACCTATATTTGAAATGCCTATCGGCTTCTATATCTGAAATGCCTATCGGCACCTATTTTTAAAATGCCAATCGGCAACTATATCTGAAATGCATATCGGCACCTATATCTGTAATGCCTATCGGTACCTATTATTAAAATGCCAATCGGCAACTATATCAGAAATGCCTATCGGCTTCTATTTCTGAAATGCCTATCGGCACCTATTTTTGAAATGCCTATCGGAAAATACATCTGAAATGCCTATCAGTACCTATATTTGAAATGCTTATTGGCAACCATATCTGAAATGCCTATCGACACCTATATTTGAAATACCTATCGGCTTCTATATCTGAAATGCCCATCGGCACCTATTTTTAAAATGCCTATCGGCTTCTATATCTGAAATGCCTATCGACACCTATTTTTAAAATGCCAATCGGCAACTATATCTGAAATGCCTTTCGGCACCTATATCTGAAATGCCTATCGGCACCTATTTTTGAAATGCCTATCGGAAACTACATCTGAAATGCCTATCAGCACCTATATTTGAAATGCCTATCGGCTTCTATATCTGAAATGCCTATCGACACCTATTTTTAAAATGCCAATCGGCAACTATATCTGAAATGCCTATCGGCACCTATATCTGAAATGCCTATCGGCACCTATTTTTGAAATGCCTATCGGAAACTACATCTGAAATGCCTATCAGCACCTATATTTGAAATGCCTATCGGCAACCATATCTAAAATGCCTATCGGCACCTATTTTTGAAATGCCTATCGGAAACTATAGCTGAAATGCCTATCAGCACCTATATTTGAAATGCCTACCGGCAACCGTATCTGGAATGCCTATCGGCACCTATATTTGAAATGCCTATCGGCTTCTATATCTGAAATGCCTATCGGCACATATTTTTAAAATGCTAATCGGCAACTATATCTGTAATGCCTATCGGCACCTATATCTGAAATGCCTATCGGCACCTATTTTTGAAATGCCTGTCGGAAACTACAACTGAAATGCCTATCAGCACCAATATTTGAAATGCCTATCGGCAACCATATCTGAAATGCCTATCGACACCTATATTTGAAATACCTATCGGCTTCTATATCTTAAATGCCTATCGACACTTATTTTTAAAATGCCAATCGGCCACTATATCTGAAATGCCTATCGGCATCTATATCTGAAATGCCTATCGGCACCAATTTTTGAAATGCCTATCGGAAACTACATCTGAAATGCCTATCAGCACCTATATTTGAAATGCCTATCGGCAACCATATCTAGAATGCCTATCGGCACCTATATTTAAAATGCCTATCGGCTTCTATATCTGAAATACCTATCGGCACCTATTTTTAAAATGTAAATCGGCAACTATATCTGAAATGCCTATCGGCACCTATATCTGAAATGCCTATCGGCACCTATTTTTGAAATGCCTATCGAAAACTACATCTGAAATGCCAATCAGCATCTATATTTGAAATGCCTATCGGCAACCATATCTGGAATCCCTATCGGCACCTAAATTTGAAATGCCTATCGGCTTCTATATCTGTAATGCCTATCGGCACCTATTTTTAAATGCCAATCGGCAACTATATCTGAAATGCCTATCGGCACCTATATTTGAAATGCCTATCGGTACCTATTTTTTAAATGCCAATCGGCAACTATATATGAAATGCCTATCGGCTCCTATATCTGAAATGCCTATCGGCACTAATTTTTAAAATGCCTATCGGAAACTACATCTGAAATGCCTATCGGAAACTACATCTGAAATGCCTATCAGCACCTATATCTGAAATGCCTATCGGCAACCATATCTGGAATGCCTATCGGCACCTATATTTGAAATGCCTATCGGCTTCTATATCTGAAATGCCTTACGGCACCTATTTTTAAAATGCCAATCGGCAACTATATCTGAAATGCCTATCGGCACCTATATCTGAAATGCCTATCGGCACCAATTTTTGAAATGCCTATCGGAAACTACATCTGGAATGACTATCAGCACCTATATTTGAAATGCCTATCGGCTTCTATATCTGAAATGCCTATCGACACCTATTTTTAAAATGCCAATCGGCAACTACATCTGAAATGCCTATCAGCACCTATATTTGATATGCCTATTGGCAACCATATCTGGAATACTTATCGGCACCTATATTTGAAATGCCTATCGGCTTCTATATCTGAAATGCCTATCGGCACCTATTTTTAAAATGCCAATCGGCAACTATATCTGAAATGCCTATCGGCACCTATATCTGAAATGCCTATCGGCACCTATTTTTAAATGCCTATCGGAAACTACATCTGAAATGCCAATCAGCACCTATATTTGAAATGTCTATCGGCAATTATATCTGAAATGCCTATCGGCACCTATATTTGATATGCCTATTGGCAACCATATCTGGAATGCTTATCGGCACCTAAATTTGAAACGCCTATCGGCTTCTATATCTGAAATGCCTATCGGCACCTATTTTTAAAATGCCAATCGGCAACTATATCTGAAATGCCTATCGGCACCTATATCTGAAATGCCTATCGGCAACTATTTTTGAAATGCCTATCGGAAACTACATCTGAAATGCCAATCAGCACCTATATTTGAAATGCCTATCGGCAACCATATCTGGCATGCCTATCGGCACCTATATTTGAAATGCCTATCGGCTTCTATATCTGAAATGCCTATCGGCACCTATTTTTAAATGCCAATCGGCAACTATATCTGAAATGCCTATCGGCACCTATATCTGAAATGCCTATCGGCACCTATTTTTAAAATGCCAATCGGCAACTATATATGAAATGCCTATCGGCTCCTATATCTGAAATGTCTATCGGCACCTATTTTTAAAATGCCAATCGGCAACTATATCTGAAATGCATATCGGCACCTATATCTGTAATGCCTATCGGCACCTATTTTTGAAATGCCTATCGGAAGCTACATCTGAAATGCCTATCAGCACCTATATTTGAAATGCCTATCGGCAACCATATCTGGAATGCCTATCGGCACCTATATTTGAAATGCCTATCGGCTTCTATATCTGAAATGCCTATCGGCACCTATTTTTAAAATGCCAATCGGCAACTATATCTGAAGTGCCTATCGGCACCTATATCTGAAATGCCTATCGGCACCTATTTTTGAAATGCCTATCGAAAACTACATCTGAAATGCCTATCAGCACCTATATTTGAAATGCCTATCGGCAACTACATCAGAAATGCCTATCGGCACCTATATCTGAAATGCCTTTCGGCATTTATATCTGAAATGCCTATCGACACCTTTATTTGAAATGCCTATCGGCACTTTTATCTGAAATGCCTATCGGTACATATTTTTAAAATGCCAATCGGCAAATATATCAGAAATGCCTATCGGCACCTATATCTGAAATGCCTATCGGCACCTATTTTTGAAATGCCTATCGGAAACTACATCTGAAATGCCTATCAGCACCTATATTTGAAATGCCTATCGGCAACCATATCTGAAATGCCTATCGACACCTATATTTGAAATACCTATCGGCTTCTATATCTGAAATGCCTATCGGCACCTATTTTTAAAATGCCAATCGGCAACTATATCTGAAATGCCTATCGGCACCTATATCTGAAATGCCTATCGGCACCTATTTTTGAAATGCCTATCGGAAACTACATCTGAAATGCCAATCAGCACCTATATTTGAAATGCCTATCGACAACCATATCTGGAATGCCTATCGGCACCTATATTTGAAATGCCTATCGGCTTCTATATCTGAAATGACTATCGGCACCTATTTTTAAATGCCAATCGGCAACTATATCTGAAATGCCTATCGGCACCTATATCTGAAATGCCTATCTGCACCTATTTTTAAAATGCCAATCGGCAACTATATATGAAATGCCCATCAGCTCCTATATCTGAAATGCCTATCGGCACTAATTTTTAAAATGCCTATCGGAAACTACATCTGAAATGCCTATCAGCACCTATATTTGAAATGCCTATCGGCAACCATATCTGGAATGCCTATCGGCACCTATATTTGAAATGCCTATCGGCTTCTATATCTGAAATGCCTATCGGCACCTATTTTTAAAATGCCAATCGGCATCTATATCTGAAATGCCTATCGGCACCTATATCTGAAATGCCTATCGGCACCTATTTTCGAAATGCCTATCGGAAACTACATCTGAAATGCCAATCAGCACCTATATTTGAAATGCCTATCGACAACCATATCTGGAATGCCTATCGGCACCTATATTTGAAATGCCTATCGGCTTCAATATCTGAAATGCCTATCGGCACCTATTTTTAAATGCCAATCGGCAACTATATCTGAAAGGCCTATCGGCACCTATATCTGAAATGCCTATCTGCACCTATTTTTAAAATGCCAATCGGCAACTATATATGAAATGCCCATCAGCTCCTATATCTGAAATGCCTATCGGCACTAATTTTTAAAATGCCTATCGGAAACTACATCTGAAATGCCTATCAGCACCTATATTTGAAATGCCTATCGGCAACCATATCTGTAATGCCTATCGGCACCTATTTTTGAAATGCCTATCGGAAGCTACATCTGAAATGCCTATCAGCACCTATATTTGAAATGCCTATCGGCAACCATATCTGGAATGCCTATCGGCACCTATATTTGAAATGCCTATCGGCTTCTATATCTGAAATGCCTATCGGCACCTATTTTTAAAATGCCAATCGGCAACTATATCTGAAATGCCTATCGGCACCTATATCTGGAATGCCTATCGGCACCTATATCTGAAATGCCTATCGGCATCAATTTTTGAAATGCCTATCGAAAACTACATCTAAAATGCCTATCAGCACCTATATTTGAAATGCCTATCGGCAACCATATCTGGAATGCCTATCGGCACCTATATTTGAAATGCCTATCGGCTTCTATATCTGAAATGCCTATCGGCACCTATTTTTGAAATGCCATTTGGTAACTATATCTGAAATGCCTATCGGCACCTATATCTGAAATGCCTATCGGCACCTATTTTTGAAATGCCTATCGGCTTCTATATCTGAAATGCCTAACGGCACCTATATTTGAAATGCCTATCGGCAACCATATCTGGAATGCCTATCGGCACCTATATTTGAAATGCCTATCGGCTTCTATATCTGAAATGCCTATCGGCACCTATTTTTAAAATGCCAATCGGCAACTATATCTGAAATGCCTATCGACACTTATATCTGAAATGCCTATCGGCACCAATTTTTGAAATGCCTATTAGCACCTATATTTGAAAGGCCTATCGGCAACCATATCTGGAATGCCTATCGGCACCTATATCTGAAATGCCTATCGGCACCTATTTTTGAAATGCCTATCGGAAACAACATCTGAAAAGCCTATCAGCACCTATATTTGAAATGCCCATCGGCAACCATATCTGGAATGCTTATCGGCACCTATATTTGAAATGCCTATCGGCTTCTATATCTGAAATGCCTATCGGCACCTCTTTTTAAAATGCCAATCGGCAACTATATCTGAAATGCCTATCGGCACCTATATCTGAAATGCCTATCGGCACCTATTTTTGAAACGCCTATCGGAAACTACATCTGAAATGCCTATCAGCACCTATATTTGAAATGGCTAACGGCAAACATATCTGGAATGCCTATCGGCACCTATATTTAAAATGCCTATCGGCTTCTATATCTGAAATGCCTATCGGCACCTATTTTTAAAATGCCAATCGGCAACTATATCTGAAATGCCTATCGGCTCCTATATCTGAAATGCCTATCGGCACCTATTTTTGAAATGCCTATCGGAAACTACAGCTGAAAGGCCTATCAGCACCTATATTTGAAATGCCTATCGGCAACTGTATCTTGAATGCCTATCGGCACCTATATTTGAAATGCCTATCGGCTTCTATATCTGAAATGCCTATCGGCACATATTTTTAAAATGCTAATCGGCAACTATATCTGTAATGCCTATCGGCACCTATATCTGAAATGCCTATCGGCACCAATTTTTGAAATGCCTATCGGAAACTACATCTGAAATGCCTATCAGCACCTATATTTGAAATGCCTATCGGCAACCATATCTAGAATGCCTATCGGCACCTATATTTGAAATGCCTATCGGCTTCTATATCTGAAATGCCTATCGGCACCTATTTTTAAAATGTAAATCGGCAATTATATCTGAAATGCCTATCGGCACCTCTAACTGTAATGCCTATCGGCATCAATTTTTGAAATGCCTATCGGAAACTACATCTGGAATGCATATCAGCACCTATATTTGGAATGCCTATCGGCAACCATATCTGGAATGCCTATCGGCACCTATATTTGAAATGCCTATCGGCTTCTATATCTGAAATGCCTATCGACACCTATTTTTAAAATGCCAATCGGCCACTATATCTGAAATGCCTATCGGCACCTATACCTGAAATGCCTATCGGCACCTAGTTTTGAAATGCCTATCGGAAACTACATCTGGAATGCCTATCAGCACCTATATTTGAAATGCCTATCGGCAACCATATCTGAAATGCCTATCGACACCTATATTTGAAATACCTATCGGCTTCTATATCTGAAATGCCTATCGGCACCTATTTTTAAAATGCCAATCGGCAACTATATCTGAAATGCCTATCGGCACCTATATCTGAAATGCCTATCGCCACCAATTTTTGAAATGCCTATCGTAAATTACATCTGAAATGCCTATCAGCACCTATATTTGATATGCCTATTGGCAACCATATCTGGAATGCTTATCGGCACCTATATTTGAAATGCCTATCGGCATCTATATCTGAAATGCCTATCGGCACCTATTTTTAAAATGCCAATCGGCAACTATATCTGAAATGCCTATCGGCACCTATATCTGAAATGCCTATCGGCACCTATTTTTGAAATGCCTATCGGAAACTACATCTGAAATGCCAATCAGCACCTATATTTGAAATGTCTATCGGCAACCATATCTGAAATGCCTATCGGCACCTATATCTGAAATGCCTATCGCCACCAATTTTTGAAATGCCTATCGTAAACTACATCTGAAATGCCTATCAGCACCTATATTTGATATGCCTATTGGCAACCATATCTGGAATGCTTATTGGCACCTATATTTGAAATGCCTATCGGCTTCTATATCTGAATTGCCTATCGGCACCTATTTTTAAAATGCCAATCGGCAACTATATCTGAAATGCCTATCGGCACCTATATCTGAAATGCCTATAGGCACCTATTTTTGAAATGCCTATCGGAAACTACATCTGAAATGCCAATCAGCACCTATATTTAAAATGTCTATCGGCAACCATATCTGAAATGCCTATCGGCACCTATATCTGAAATGCCTATCGCCACCAATTTTTGAAATGCCTATCGTAAACTACATCTAAAATGCCTATCAGCACCTATATTTGATATGCCTATTGGCAACCATATCTGGAATGCTTATCGGCACCTATATTTGAAACGCCTATCGGCTTCTATATCTGAAATGCCTATCGGCACCTATTTTTAAAATGCCAATCGGCAACCATATCTGAAATGCCTATCGGCACCTATATCTGAAATGCCTATCGGCACCTATTTTTAAAATGCCAATCGGCAACTATATCTGAAATGCCTATCGGCACCTATATCTGAAATGCCTATCGGCACCTATTTTTAAAATGCTAATCGGCAACTATATATGAAATGCCTATCGGCTCCTATATCTGAAATGCCTATCGGCACTAATTTTTAAAATGCCTATCGGAAACTACATCTGAATTGCCTATCAGCACCTATATTTGAAATGCCTATCGGCAAACATATCTGGAATGCCTATCGGCACCTATATTTGAAATGCCTATCGGCTTCTATATCTGAAATGCCTATCGGCACCCATTTTTAAAATGCCAATCGTCAACTATATCTGAAATGCATATCGGCACCTATATCTGTAATGCCTATCGGCACCTATTTTTGAAATGCCTATCGAAAGCTACATCTGAAGTGCCTATCAGCACCTATATTTGAAATGCCTATCGGCAACCATATCTGGAATGCCTATCGGCACCTATATTTGAAATGCCTATCGGCTTCATTATCTGAAATGCCTATCGGCACCTATTTTTAAAATGCCAATCGGCAACTATATCTGAAGTGCCTATCGGCACCTATATCTGAAATGCCTATCGGCACCTATTTTTGAAATGCCTATCGAAAACTACATCTGAAATGCCTATCAGCACCTATATTTGAAATGCCTATCGGCAACCACATCAGAAATGCCTATCGGCACATATATCTGAAAAGCCTTTTGGCATTTATATCTGAAATGCCTATCGACACCTTTATTTGAAATGCCTATCGGCACTTTTATCTGAAATGCCTATCGGTACCTATTTTTAAAATGCCAATCGGCAACTATATCAGAAATGCCTATCCGCACCTATATCTGAAATGCCTATCGGCACCTATTTTTGAAATGCCTATCGGAAACTACATCTGAAATGCCTATCAGCACCTATATTTGAAATGACTATCGGCAACCATATCTGAAATGCCTATCGACACCTATATTTGAAATACCTATCGGCTTCTATATCTGAAATGCCTATCGGCACCTCTTTTTTAAATGCCAATCGGCAACTATATCTGAAATGCCTATCGGCACCTATATCTGAAATGCCTATCGGCACCTATTTTTGAAATGCATATCGGAAACTACATCTGAAATGCCCATCAGCACCTATATTTGAAATGCCTATCGGCAACCATATCTGGAATGCCTATCGGCACCTATATTTGAAATGCCTATCGGCTTCTATATCTGAAATGCCTATCGGCACCTATTTTTAAATGCCAATCGGTAACTATATATGAAATGCCTATCGGCACCTATATCTGAAATGCCTATCAACACCTATTTTTAAAATGCCAATCGGCAACTATATATGAAATGCCTATCGGCTCCTATATCTGAAATGCCTATCGGCACTAATTTTTAAAATGCCTATCGGAAACTACATCTGAAATGCCTATTAGCACCTATATTTGAAATGCCTGTCGGCAACCATATCTGGAATGCCTATCGGCACCTATATTTGAAATGCCTATCGGCTTCTATATCTGAAATGCCTATCGGCACCTATTTTTAAAATGCCAATCGGCAACTATATCTGAAATGCATATCGGCACCTATATCTGTAATGCCTATCGGCACCTATTTTTGAAATGTCTATCGGAAGCTACATCTGAAATGCCTATCAGCACCTATATTTGAAATGCCTATCGGCAACCATATCTGGAATGCCTATCGGCACCTATATTTGAAATGCCTATCGGCTTCTATCTCTGAAATGCCTATCGGCACCTATTTTTAAAATGCCAATCGGCAACTATATCTGAAGTGCCTATCGGCACCTATATCTGAAATGTCTATCGGCGCCTATTTTTGAAATGCCTATCGGAAACTACATCTGAAATGCCAATCAGCACCTATATTTGAAATGTCTATCGGCAACCATATCTGAAATGCCTATCGGCACCTATATCTGAAATGCCTATCGCCACCAATTTTTGAAATGCCTATCGTAAACTACATCTGAAATGCCTATCAGCACCTATATTTGATATGCCTATTGGCAACCATATCTGGAATGCTTATCGGCACCTATATTTGAAACGCCTATCGGCTTCTATATCTGAAATGCCTATCGGCACCTATATCTGAAATGCCTATCGGCACCTATTTTTAAAATGCCAATCGGCAACTATATCTGAAATGCCTATCGGCACCTATATCTGAAATGCCTATCGGCACCTATTTTTAAAATGCCAATCGGCAACTATATATGAAATGCCTATCGGCTCCTATATCTGAAATGCCTATCGGCACTAATTTTTAAAATGCCTATCGGAAACTACATCTGAAATGCCTATCAGCACCTATATTTGAAATGCCTATCGGCAACCTTATCTGGAATGCCTATCGGCACCTAAATTTGAAATGCCTATCGGCTTCTATATCTGAAATGCCTATCGGCACCTATTTTTAAAATGGCAATCGGCAACTATATCTGAAATGCGTATCGGCACCTATATCTGTAATGCCTATCGGCAGCTATTTTTGAAATGCCTATCGGAAGCTACATCTGAAATGCCTATCAGCACCTATATTTGAAATGCCTATCGGCAACCATATCTGGAATGCCTATCGGCACCTTTATTTGAAATGCCTATCGGCTTCTATATCTGAAATGCCCATCGGCACATATTTTTAAAATGCCAATCGGTAACTATATCTGAAATGCCTATCGGCACATATATCTGAAATGCCTATCGGCGCCTATTTTTGAAATGCCTATCGGAAACTACATCTGAAATGCCTATCAGCACCTATATTTGAAATGCCTATCGGCAACCATATCTGGAATGCCTATCGGCACCTATATTTGAAATGCCTATCGGCTTCTATATCTGAAATGCCTATCGGCACCTATATCTGATATGCCTATCGGCACCAATTTTTGAAATGACTATCGGAAACTACATCTGAAATGCCTATCAGCACCTATATTTGAAATGCCTATCGGCAACCATATCTGGTTTGCCTATCGGCACCTATATTTGAGATGCCTATCGGCTTCTATATCTGAAATGCCTATCGGCACCTATTTTAAAATGCCAATCGGCAACTATATCTGAAATGCCTATCGGCACCTATATCTGAAATGCCTATCGGCACCAATTTTTTAAATGCCTATCGGAAACTACATCTGAAATGCCTATCAGCACCTATATTTGAAATGCCTATCGTCAAACATATCTGGAATGCCTATCGGCACTTATAATTGAAATGCCTATCGGCTTCTATATCTGAAATGCCTATCGGCACCTATTTTTAAAATGCCAATCGGCAACTATATCTGAAGTGCCTATCGGCACCTATATCTGAAATGCCTATCGGCACCTATTTTTGAAATGCCTATCGAAAACTACATCTGAAATGCCTATCAGCACCTATATTTGAAATGCCTATCGGCAACCACATCAGAAATGCCTATCGGCACCTATATCTGAAATGCCTTTCGGCATTTATATCTGAAATCCCTATCCACACTTATATTTGAAATGCCTATCGGCACCTATATTTTAAATGCCTATCGGCAACTATATCTAATATGCCTATCGGCACCTATATCTGAAATGCCTATCGGCACCTATTTTTGAAATGCTTATCGGAAACTACATCTAAAATGCCTATCGGCACCTATTTTTAAAATGCCAATCGGCAACTCTATCTGAAATGCCTATCGGCACCTATATCTGAAATGCCTATCGGCACCTATTTTTGAAATACCTATCGGAAACTACATCTGAAATGCCTTACAGCACCTATATTTGAAATGCCTATCGGCAACCATATCTGAAATGCCTATAGACACCTATATTTGAAATACCTAAGGGCTTGTATATCTGAAATGCCTATCGGCAACTATTTTTAAAATGCCAATTGGCAACTATATCTGAAATGCCTATCGGCACATATATCTGAAATGCCTATCGGTACCTATTTTTGAAATGCCTACGGAAACTACATCTGAAATGCCTATCAGCACCTATATTTGAAATGCCTATCGGCAACTATATCTGGAATGCCTATCGGCACCTATATTTGAAATGCCTATCGGCTTCTATATCTGAAATGCCTATCGGCACCTATTTTTAAAATGCTAATCGGGAACTATATCTGAAATGCCTATCGGCACCTATATCTGAAATGCCTATCGGCACCTATATCTGAAATGCCTATCGGCACTAATTTTTTAAATGCCTTTCGGAAACTAAATCTGAAATGCCTATCTGCTCCTATATTTGAAATACCTATCGGCAACCATATGTGAAATGCCTATCGACACCTATATTTGAAATACCTATCGGCTTCTATATCTGAAATGCCTATCGGCACCTATTTTTAAAATGCCAATTGGCAACTATATCTGAAATGCCTATCGGCACCTATATCTGAAATGCCTATCGGCACCTATTTCTGAAATGCCTATCGGCTTCTTTATCTGTAATGCCTATCGGCACCTATATTTGAAATGCCTATCGGCAACCATATCTGGAATGCCTATCGGCACCTATATTTGAAATGCCTATCGGCTTCTATATCTGAAATGCCTATCGGCACCTATTTTTAAAATGCCAATCGGCAACTATATCTGAAATGCCTATCGGCACCTATATCTGAAATGCCTATCGGCACCTATATCTGAAATGCCTATCGGCACTTATTTTTTAAATGCCTATCGTAAACTACATCTTGAATGCCTATCAGCACCTATATTTGAAATGCCTATCTGCAAACATATCTGGAATGCCTATCGGCACATACATTTGAAATGCCTATCGGCTTCTATATCTGAAATGCCTATCGACACCTATTTTTAAAATGCCAATCGGCAAATATATCTGAAATGCCTTTCGGCACCTATATCTGAAGTGCCTATCGGCACCTATTTTTGAAATGCCTATCGGAAACTACATCTGAAATGCCTATCAGCACATATATTTGAAATGCCTATCGGCTTCTATATCTGAAATGCCTATCGACACCTATTTTTAAAATGCCAATCGACAACTATATCTGAAATGCCTTTCGACACCTATATCTGAAATGCCTATCGGCACCTATTTTTGAAATGCCTATCGGAAACTACATCTGAAATGCCTATCAGCACCTATATTTGAAATGCCTATCGGCTTCTATATCAGAAATGCCTATCGACACCTATTTTTAAAATGTTAATCGGCAACTATATCTGAAATGCCTATCAGCACCTATATCTGAAATGCCTATCGGCACCTATTTTTGAAATGCCTATCGGAAACTTCATCTGAAATGCCTATCAGCACCTATATTTGAAATGCCTATCTGCAACCATATCTGGAATGCCTATCGGCACATACATTTGAAATGCCTATCGGCTTCTATATCTGAAATGCCTATCGGAAACTACATCTGAAATGCCTATCAGCACCTATATTTGAAATGCCTATCGGCTTCTATATCTGAAATGCCTATCGACACCTATTTTTAAAATGCCAATCGGCAGCTATATTTGAAATGCCTATCGGCAATTATATCTAAAATGCCTATCGACATCTATATTTGAAATACCTATCGGCTTCTATATCTGAAATGCCTATCGGCACCTATTTTTAAAATGCCAATCGGCAACTATATCTGAAATGCCTATCGGCACCTATATCTGAAATGCCTATCGGCACCAATTTTTGAAATGCCTATCGGAAACTACATCTGAAATGCCTATCAGCACCTTTATTTGAAATGCCTATCGGCAACCATATCTGGAATGCTTATCGTCACCTATATTTGAAATGCCTATCGGCTTCTATATCTGAAATGCCTATCGGCACCTATTTTTAAAATGCCAATCGGCAACTATATCTGAAATGCCTATTGGCACCTATATCTGAAATGCCTATCGGCACCTATTTTTGAAATGCCTATCGGAAACTACATCTGAAATGCCTATCAGCACCTTAATTTGAAATGCCTATCGGCAACCATATCTGGAATGCCTATCTGCAGCTATATTTGAAATGCCTATCGGCTTCTATATCTGAAATGCCTATCGGCACCTATTTTTAAAATGCCAATCGGCAACTATATCGGAAATGCAGATCGACACCTATATCTGAAATGCCTATCGGCACCTATTTTTGAAATGCCTATCGGAAACTACATCTGAAATGCCTATCAGCACCTATATTTGAAATGCTATCGGCAACCATATCTGAAATGCCTATCGGCACCTACATTTGAAATGCCTATCGGCTTCTATATCTGAAATGACTATCGACATTTATTTTTAAAATGCCAATTGGCAACTATATCTGAAATGCCTATCGGCACCTATATCTGAAATGCCTATCGGTACCTATTTTTGAAATGCCTATCGGAAACTACATCTGAAATGCCTATCAGCACTTATATTTGAAATGCCTATCGGCAACAATATCTGGAACGCCTGTCGGCACCTATATTTGAAATGCCTATCGGCTTCTATATCTGAAATGCCTATCGGCACCTATTTTTAAAATGCCAATCGGCAACTATATCTGAAATGCCTATCGGTACCTATATCTTAAATACCTATCGGCACCTATTTTTGAAATGCCTTTCGGAAACTACATCTGAAATGCCTATCTGCTCCTATATTTGAAATGCCTATCGGCAACCATATCTGAAATGCCTATCGACACCTATATTTGAAATACCTATCGGCTTCTATATCAGAAATGCCTATCGGCACCTGTTTTTAAAATGCCAATCGGCAACTATATCTGAAATGCCTATCGGCACCTATATCTGAAATGCCTATCGGCACCAATTTTTGAAATGCCTATCGGAAACTACATCTGAAATGCCTATCAGCACCTATATTTGAAATGCCTATCGGCAACCATATCTGGGATGATAATCCACACCTATATTTGAAATGCCTATCGGCTTCTATATCAGGAATGCCTATCGGCACATATTTTTAAAATGCCATTCGGCAACTATATCTGAAATGCCTATCGGCACCTATATCTGAAATGCCTATCGGCACCAATTTTTGAAATGCCTATCGAAAAATTCATCTGAAATGCCTATCAGCACCTATATTTGAAATGCCTATCGGCAACCATATCTGGAATGTCTATCAGCACCTATATTTGAAATGCCTATCGGCTTCTATATCTGAAATGCCTATCGGCACCTATTTTTAAAATTCTAATCGGCAACTATATCTGAAATGCCTATCGGCACCTATATCTGAAATGCCTATCGGCACCTTTTTTTGAAATGCCTATCGGAAACTAAATCTTAAATGCCTATGAGCACCTATATTTGAAATGCCTATCGGCAACCATATCTGGAATGCCTATCGGCACATATATTTGAAATGCCTATAGGCAACCACATCAGAAATGCCTATCGGCACCTATATCTGAAGTGCCTTTCGGCATTTATATCTGAAATGCCTATCGACACCTATATTTGAAATGCCTATCACTACCTATATTTTAAATGCCTATCGGCAACTATATCTGATATGCCTATCGGCACCTATATCTGAAATGCCTATCGGCACCTATTTTTGAAATGCCTATCGGAAACTACATCTAAAATGCCTATCGGCACCTATTTTTAAAATGCCAATCGGCAACTCTATCTGAACTGCCTATCAGGACCTATATCTGAAACGCCTATCGGCACCTATTTTTGAAATGCCTATCGGAAACTACATCTGAAATCCCTATCAGCACCTATATCTGAAATGCCTATCGGCACCAATTTTTGAAATGCCTATCGGAAACTACATCTGAAATGCCTATCAGCACCTATATTTGAAATGCCTATCGGCAACCATATCTGGAATGCCTATCGGCACCTATATTTGAAATGCCTATCGGCTTCTATATCTGAAATGCCTATCGACACCTATTTTTAAAATGCCAATTGGCAACTATATCTGAAATGCCTATCGGCACCTATATCTGAAATGCCTATCGGTACCTATTTTGAAATGCCTTTTGGAAACTACATCTGAAATGCCTATCATCGCTTATATTTGAAATGCCTATCGGCAACCATATCTGGAATGCCTATCGGCACCTATATTTGAAATGCCTATCGGCTTCTATATCTGAAATGCCTATCGGCACCTATTTTTGAAACGCCTATCGGAAACTACATCTGAAATCCCTATCAGCACCTATATCTGAAATGCCTATCGGCACCAATTTTTGAAATGCCTATCGGAAACTACATCTGAAATGCCTATCGGCACCTATATTTGAAATGCCTATCGGCTTCTATATCTGAAATGCCTATCGGCACCTATTTTTAAAATGCCAATCGGCAACTATATCTGGAATGCCTATCGGCACCTATATTTGAAATGCCTATCGGCTTCTATATCTGAAATGCCTATCGGCACCAATTTTTGAAATGCCTATCGGAAACTACATCTGAAATGCCTATCAGCACCTATATTTGAAATGCCTATCGGCAACCATATCTGGAATGCCTATCGGCACCTATATTTGAAATGCCTATCGGCTTCTATATCTGAAATGCCTATCGACACCTATTTTTAAAATGCCAATTGGCAACTATATCTGAAATGCCTATCGGCACCTTTATCTGAAATGCCTATCGGCACCTATTTTTGAAATGCCTATCGGCTTCTATATCTGAAATGCCTAACGGCACCTATATTTGAAATGCCTATCGGCAACCATATCTGGAATGCCTATCGGCACCTATATTTGAAATGCCTATCGGCTTCTATATCTGAAATGCCTATCGGCACCTATTTTTAAAATGCCAATCGGCAACTATATCTGAAATGCCTATCGACACTTATATCTGAAATGCCTATCGGCACCTATTTTTGAAATGCCTACCGGAATCTACATCTGAAATGCCTATCAGTACCTATATTTGAAATGCCTATCGGCAAACATATCTGAAATGCCTATCGACACCTATATTTGAAATACCTATCGGCTTCTATATCTGAAATGCCTATCGGCACCTATTTTTAAAATGCCAATCGGTAACTATATCTGAAAGGCCTATCGGCACCTATATCAGAAATGCCTATCGGCACCAATTTGTGAAATGCATATCGGAAACTACATCTGGAATGCCTATCAGCACCTATATTTGAAATGCCTATCGGCAAACATATCTGGAATGCCTATCGGCACCTATATTTGAAATGCCTATCGGCTTCTATATCTGAAATGCCTATCGACACCTATTTTTAAAATGCCAATCGGCCACTATATCTGAAATGCCTATTGGCACCTATATCTGAAATGCATATCGCCACCAATTTTTGAAATGCCTATCGTAAACTACATCTGAAATGCCTATCAGCACCTATATTTGAAATGCCCATCGGCAACCATATCTGGAATGCTTATCGGCACCTCTATTTGAAATGCCTACCGGCTTCTATATCTGAAATGCCTATCGGCACCTATTTTTAAAATGCCAATCGGCAACTATATCTGAAATGCCTATCGGCACCTATATCTGAAATGCCTATCGGCACCTATTTTTGAAATGCCTATCGGCTTCTATATCTGAAATGCCTATCGGCACCTATTTTTAAAATGCCAATTGGTAACTATATCTGAAATGCCTATCGGCACCTATATCTGAAATGCCTATCGGCACCTATTTTTGAAATGCCTATCGGCAACAATATCTGGAATGCCTATCGGCACCTATATTTGGAATGCCTATCGGCTTCTATATCTGAAATGCCTATCGGCACCTATTTTTAAAATGCCAATTGGTAACTATATCTGAAATGCCTATCGGCACCTATATCTGAAATGCCTATCGGCACCTATTTTTGAAATGCCTATCGGCTTCTATATCTGAAATGCCTAACGGCACCTATATTTGAAATGCCTATCGGCAACCATATCTGGAATGCCTATCGGCACCTATATTTGAAATGCCTATCGGCTTCTATATCTGAAATGCCTATCGGCACCTATTTTTAAAATGCCAATTGGTAACTATATCTGAAATGCCTATCGGCACCTATATCTGAAATGCCTATCGGCACCTATTTTTGAAATGCCTATCGTAAACTACATCTAAAAATCCTATCAGCACCTATATTTGATATGCCTATTGGCAACCATATCAGGAATGCTTATCGGCACCTATATTTGAAACGCCTATCGGCTTCTATATCTAAAATGCCTATCGGCACCTATTTTTAAAATGCCAATCGGCAACTATATCTGAAATGCCTATCGGCACCTATATCTAAAATGCCTATCGGCACCTATTTTTGAAATGTCTATCGGAAACTACATCTGAAATGCCAATCAGCACCTATATTTGAAATGCCTATCGGCAACCATATCTGGAATGCCTATCGGCACCTATATTTGAAATGCCTATCGGCTTCTATATCTGAAATGCCTATCGGCACCTATTTTTAAATGCCAATCGGCAACTATATCTGAAATGCCTATCGGCACCTATATCTGAAATGCCTATCGGCACCTATTTTTTAAATTCCAATCGGCAACTATATATGAAATGCCTATCGGCTCCTATATCTGAAATGCCTATCGGCACTAATTTTTAAAATGCCTATCGGAAACTACATCTGAAATGCCTATCAGCACCTATATTTGAAATGCCTATCGGCAACCATATCTGGAATGCCTATCGGCACCTATATTTGAAATGCCTATCGGCTTCTATATCTGAAATGCCTATCGGCACCTATTTTTAAATGCCAATCGGCAACTATATTTGAAATGCCTATCGGCTTCTATATCTGAAATGCCTATCGACACCTATTTTTAAAATGCCAATCGGCAACTATATCTGAAATGCCTATCGGCACCTATATCTGTAATGCCAATCGGCACCAATTTTTGAAATGCCTATCGGAAACTACATCTGGAATGCCTATCAGCACCTATATTTGGAATGCCTATCGGCAACCATATCTGGAATGCCTATCGGCAAATATATTTGAAATGCCTATCGGCTTCTATATCTGAAATGCCTATCGACACCTATTTTCAAAATGCCAATCGGCCACTATATCTGAAATGCCTATCGGCACCTATACCCGAAATGCCTATCGGCACATAGTTTTGAAATGCCTATCGGAAACTACATCTGAAATGCCTATCAGCACCTATATTTGAAATGCCTATCGGCAACCATATCTGAAATGCCTATCGACACCTATATTTGAAATACCTATCGGCTTCTATATCTGAAATGCCTATCGGCACTAATTTTTAAAATGCCTATCGGAAACTACATCTGAAATGCCTATCAGCACTTATATTTGAAATGCCTATCGGCAACCATATCTGGAATGCCTATCGGCACCTATATTTGAAATGCCTATCGGCTTCTATATCTGAAATGCCTAACGGCACCTATTTTTAAAATGCCAATCGGCAACTATATCTGAAATGCATATCGGCACCTATATCTGTAATGCCTATCGGCACCTATTTTTGAAATGCCAATCGGCAACTATATCTGAAATGCCTATCGGCACCTATATCTGAAATGCCTATCGGCACCTATATCTGAAATGCCTATCGGCACTTATTTTTTAAATGCCTATCGTAAACTACATCTTGAATGCCTATCAGCACCTATATTTGAAATGCCAATCGGCAACTATATCTGAAATGCCTATCGGCACCTATATCTGAAATGCCTATCGGCACCTATTTTTGAAATACCTATCGGAAACTACATCTGAAATGCCTTACAGCACCTATATTTGAAATGCCTATCGGCAACCATATCTGAAATGCCTATAGACACCTATATTTGAAATACCTAAGGGCTTGTATATCTGAAATGCCTATCGGCAACTATTTTTAAAATGCCAATTGGCAACTATATCTGAAATGCCTATCGGCACATATATCTGAAATGCCTATCGGTACCTATTTTTGAAATGCCTACGGAAACTACATCTGAAATGCCTATCAGCACCTATATTTGAAATGCCTATCGGCAACTATATCTGGAATGCCTATCGGCACCTATATTTGAAATGCCTATCGGCTTCTATATCTGAAATGCCTATCGGCACCTATTTTTAAAATGCTAATCGGGAACTATATCTGAAATGCCTATCGGCACCTATATCTGAAATGCCTATCGGCACCTATATCTGAAATGCCTATCGGCACTAATTTTTTAAATGCCTTTCGGAAACTAAATCTGAAATGCCTATCTGCTCCTATATTTGAAATACCTATCGGCAACCATATGTGAAATGCCTATCGACACCTATATTTGAAATACCTATCGGCTTCTATATCTGAAATGCCTATCGGCACCTATTTTTAAAATGCCAATTGGCAACTATATCTGAAATGCCTATCGGCACCTATATCTGAAATGCCTATCGGCACCTATTTCTGAAATGCCTATCGGCTTCTTTATCTGTAATGCCTATCGGCACCTATATTTGAAATGCCTATCGGCAACCATATCTGGAATGCCTATCGGCACCTATATTTGAAATGCCTATCGGCTTCTATATCTGAAATGCCTATCGGCACCTATTTTTAAAATGCCAATCGGCAACTATATCTGAAATGCCTATCGGCACCTATATCTGAAATGCCTATCGGCACCTATATCTGAAATGCCTATCGGCACTTATTTTTTAAATGCCTATCGTAAACTACATCTTGAATGCCTATCAGCACCTATATTTGAAATGCCTATCTGCAAACATATCTGGAATGCCTATCGGCACATACATTTGAAATGCCTATCGGCTTCTATATCTGAAATGCCTATCGACACCTATTTTTAAAATGCCAATCGGCAAATATATCTGAAATGCCTTTCGGCACCTATATCTGAAGTGCCTATCGGCACCTATTTTTGAAATGCCTATCGGAAACTACATCTGAAATGCCTATCAGCACATATATTTGAAATGCCTATCGGCTTCTATATCTGAAATGCCTATCGACACCTATTTTTAAAATGCCAATCGACAACTATATCTGAAATGCCTTTCGACACCTATATCTGAAATGCCTATCGGCACCTATTTTTGAAATGCCTATCGGAAACTACATCTGAAATGCCTATCAGCACCTATATTTGAAATGCCTATCGGCTTCTATATCAGAAATGCCTATCGACACCTATTTTTAAAATGTTAATCGGCAACTATATCTGAAATGCCTATCAGCACCTATATCTGAAATGCCTATCGGCACCTATTTTTGAAATGCCTATCGGAAACTTCATCTGAAATGCCTATCAGCACCTATATTTGAAATGCCTATCTGCAACCATATCTGGAATGCCTATCGGCACATACATTTGAAATGCCTATCGGCTTCTATATCTGAAATGCCTATCGGAAACTACATCTGAAATGCCTATCAGCACCTATATTTGAAATGCCTATCGGCTTCTATATCTGAAATGCCTATCGACACCTATTTTTAAAATGCCAATCGGCAGCTATATTTGAAATGCCTATCGGCAATTATATCTAAAATGCCTATCGACATCTATATTTGAAATACCTATCGGCTTCTATATCTGAAATGCCTATCGGCACCTATTTTTAAAATGCCAATCGGCAACTATATCTGAAATGCCTATCGGCACCTATATCTGAAATGCCTATCGGCACCAATTTTTGAAATGCCTATCGGAAACTACATCTGAAATGCCTATCAGCACCTTTATTTGAAATGCCTATCGGCAACCATATCTGGAATGCTTATCGTCACCTATATTTGAAATGCCTATCGGCTTCTATATCTGAAATGCCTATCGGCACCTATTTTTAAAATGCCAATCGGCAACTATATCTGAAATGCCTATTGGCACCTATATCTGAAATGCCTATCGGCACCTATTTTTGAAATGCCTATCGGAAACTACATCTGAAATGCCTATCAGCACCTTAATTTGAAATGCCTATCGGCAACCATATCTGGAATGCCTATCTGCAGCTATATTTGAAATGCCTATCGGCTTCTATATCTGAAATGCCTATCGGCACCTATTTTTAAAATGCCAATCGGCAACTATATCGGAAATGCAGATCGACACCTATATCTGAAATGCCTATCGGCACCTATTTTTGAAATGCCTATCGGAAACTACATCTGAAATGCCTATCAGCACCTATATTTGAAATGCTATCGGCAACCATATCTGAAATGCCTATCGGCACCTACATTTGAAATGCCTATCGGCTTCTATATCTGAAATGACTATCGACATTTATTTTTAAAATGCCAATTGGCAACTATATCTGAAATGCCTATCGGCACCTATATCTGAAATGCCTATCGGTACCTATTTTTGAAATGCCTATCGGAAACTACATCTGAAATGCCTATCAGCACTTATATTTGAAATGCCTATCGGCAACAATATCTGGAATGCCTGTCGGCACCTATATTTGAAATGCCTATCGGCTTCTATATCTGAAATGCCTATCGGCACCTATTTTTAAAATGCCAATCGGCAACTATATCTGAAATGCCTATCGGTACCTATATCTTAAATACCTATCGGCACCTATTTTTGAAATGCCTTTCGGAAACTACATCTGAAATGCCTATCTGCTCCTATATTTGAAATGCCTATCGGCAACCATATCTGAAATGCCTATCGACACCTATATTTGAAATACCTATCGGCTTCTATATCAGAAATGCCTATCGGCACCTGTTTTTAAAATGCCAATCGGCAACTATATCTGAAATGCCTATCGGCACCTATATCTGAAATGCCTATCGGCACCAATTTTTGAAATGCCTATCGGAAACTACATCTGAAATGCCTATCAGCACCTATATTTGAAATGCCTATCGGCAACCATATCTGGGATGATAATCCGCACCTATATTTGAAATGCCTATCGGCTTCTATATCAGGAATGCCTATCGGCACATATTTTTAAAATGCCATTCGGCAACTATATCTGAAATGCCTATCGGCACCTATATCTGAAATGCCTATCGGCACCAATTTTTGAAATGCCTATCGAAAAATTCATCTGAAATGCCTATCAGCACCTATATTTGAAATGCCTATCGGCAACCATATCTGGAATGTCTATCAGCACCTATATTTGAAATGCCTATCGGCTTCTATATCTGAAATGCCTATCGGCACCTATTTTTAAAATTCTAATCGGCAACTATATCTGAAATGCCTATCGGCACCTATATCTGAAATGCCTATCGGCACCTTTTTTTGAAATGCCTATCGGAAACTAAATCTTAAATGCCTATGAGCACCTATATTTGAAATGCCTATCGGCAACCATATCTGGAATGCCTATCGGCACATATATTTGAAATGCCTATAGGCAACCACATCAGAAATGCCTATCGGCACCTATATCTGAAGTGCCTTTCGGCATTTATATCTGAAATGCCTATCGACACCTATATTTGAAATGCCTATCACTACCTATATTTTAAATGCCTATCGGCAACTATATCTGATATGCCTATCGGCACCTATATCTGAAATGCCTATCGGCACCTATTTTTGAAATGCCTATCGGAAACTACATCTAAAATGCCTATCGGCACCTATTTTTAAAATGCCAATCGGCAACTCTATCTGAACTGCCTATCAGGACCTATATCTGAAACGCCTATCGGCACCTATTTTTGAAATGCCTATCGGAAACTACATCTGAAATCCCTATCAGCACCTATATCTGAAATGCCTATCGGCACCAATTTTTGAAATGCCTATCGGAAACTACATCTGAAATGCCTATCAGCACCTATATTTGAAATGCCTATCGGCAACCATATCTGGAATGCCTATCGGCACCTATATTTGAAATGCCTATCGGCTTCTATATCTGAAATGCCTATCGACACCTATTTTTAAAATGCCAATTGGCAACTATATCTGAAATGCCTATCGGCACCTATATCTGAAATGCCTATCGGTACCTATTTTGAAATGCCTTTTGGAAACTACATCTGAAATGCCTATCATCGCTTATATTTGAAATGCCTATCGGCAACCATATCTGGAATGCCTATCGGCACCTATATTTGAAATGCCTATCGGCTTCTATATCTGAAATGCCTATCGGCACCTATTTTTGAAATGCCTATCGGAAACTACATCTGAAATCCCTATCAGCACCTATATCTGAAATGCCTATCGGCACCAATTTTTGAAATGCCTATCGGAAACTACATCTGAAATGCCTATCGGCACCTATATTTGAAATGCCTATCGGCTTCTATATCTGAAATGCCTATCGGCACCTATTTTTAAAATGCCAATCGGCAACTATATCTGGAATGCCTATCGGCACCTATATTTGAAATGCCTATCGGCTTCTATATCTGAAATGCCTATCGGCACCAATTTTTGAAATGCCTATCGGAAACTACATCTGAAATGCCTATCAGCACCTATATTTGAAATGCCTATCGGCAACCATATCTGGAATGCCTATCGGCACCTATATTTGAAATGCCTATCGGCTTCTATATCTGAAATGCCTATCGACACCTATTTTTAAAATGCCAATTGGCAACTATATCTGAAATGCCTATCGGCACCTTTATCTGAAATGCCTATCGGCACCTATTTTTGAAATGCCTATCGGCTTCTATATCTGAAATGCCTAACGGCACCTATATTTGAAATGCCTATCGGCAACCATATCTGGAATGCCTATCGGCACCTATATTTGAAATGCCTATCGGCTTCTATATCTGAAATGCCTATCGGCACCTATTTTTAAAATGCCAATCGGCAACTATATCTGAAATGCCTATCGACACTTATATCTGAAATGCCTATCGGCACCTATTTTTGAAATGCCTACCGGAATCTACATCTGAAATGCCTATCAGTACCTATATTTAAAATGCCTATCGGCAAACATATCTGAAATGCCTATCGACACCTATATTTGAAATACCTATCGGCTTCTATATCTGAAATGCCTATCGGCACCTATTTTTAAAATGCCAATCGGTAACTATATCTGAAAGGCCTATCGGCACCTATATCAGAAATGCCTATCGGCACCAATTTGTGAAATGCATATCGGAAACTACATCTGGAATGCCTATCAGCACCTATATTTGAAATGCCTATCGGCAAACATATCTGGAATGCCTATCGGCACCTATATTTGAAATGCCTATCGGCTTCTATATCTGAAATGCCTATCGACACCTATTTTTAAAATGCCAATCGGCCACTATATCTGAAATGCCTATTGGCACCTATATCTGAAATGCATATCGCCACCAATTTTTGAAATGCCTATCGTAAACTACATCTGAAATGCCTATCAGCACCTATATTTGAAATGCCCATCGGCAACCATATCTGGAATGCTTATCGGCACCTCTATTTGAAATGCCTACCGGCTTCTATATCTGAAATGCCTATCGGCACCTATTTTTAAAATGCCAATCGGCAACTATATCTGAAATGCCTATCGGCACCTATATCTGAAATGCCTATCGGCACCTATTTTTGAAATGCCTATCGGCTTCTATATCTGAAATGCCTATCGGCACCTATTTTTAAAATGCCAATTGGTAACTATATCTGAAATGCCTATCGGCACCTATATCTGAAATGCCTATCGGCACCTATTTTTGAAATGCCTATCGGCAACAATATCTGGAATGCCTATCGGCACCTATATTTGGAATGCCTATCGGCTTCTATATCTGAAATGCCTATCGGCACCTATTTTTAAAATGCCAATTGGTAACTATATCTGAAATGCCTATCGGCACCTATATCTGAAATGCCTATCGGCACCTATTTTTGAAATGCCTATCGGCTTCTATATCTGAAATGCCTAACGGCACCTATATTTGAAATGCCTATCGGCAACCATATCTGGAATGCCTATCGGCACCTATATTTGAAATGCCTATCGGCTTCTATATCTGAAATGCCTATCGGCACCTATTTTTAAAATGCCAATTGGTAACTATATCTGAAATGCCTATCGGCACCTATATCTGAAATGCCTATCGGCACCTATTTTTGAAATGCCTATCGTAAACTACATCTAAAAATCCTATCAGCACCTATATTTGATATGCCTATTGGCAACCATATCAGGAATGCTTATCGGCACCTATATTTGAAACGCCTATCGGCTTCTATATCTAAAATGCCTATCGGCACCTATTTTTAAAATGCCAATCGGCAACTATATCTGAAATGCCTATCGGCACCTATATCTAAAATGCCTATCGGCACCTATTTTTGAAATGTCTATCGGAAACTACATCTGAAATGCCAATCAGCACCTATATTTGAAATGCCTATCGGCAACCATATCTGGAATGCCTATCGGCACCTATATTTGAAATGCCTATCGGCTTCTATATCTGAAATGCCTATCGGCACCTATTTTTAAATGCCAATCGGCAACTATATCTGAAATGCCTATCGGCACCTATATCTGAAATGCCTATCGGCACCTATTTTTTAAATTCCAATCGGCAACTATATATGAAATGCCTATCGGCTCCTATATCTGAAATGCCTATCGGCACTAATTTTTAAAATGCCTATCGGAAACTACATCTGAAATGCCTATCAGCACCTATATTTGAAATGCCTATCGGCAACCATATCTGGAATGCCTATCGGCACCTATATTTGAAATGCCTATCGGCTTCTATATCTGAAATGCCTATCGGCACCTATTTTTAAATGCCAATCGGCAACTATATTTGAAATGCCTATCGGCTTCTATATCTGAAATGCCTATCGACACCTATTTTTAAAATGCCAATCGGCAACTATATCTGAAATGCCTATCGGCACCTATATCTGTAATGCCAATCGGCACCAATTTTTGAAATGCCTATCGGAAACTACATCTGGAATGCCTATCAGCACCTATATTTGGAATGCCTATCGGCAACCATATCTGGAATGCCTATCGGCAAATATATTTGAAATGCCTATCGGCTTCTATATCTGAAATGCCTATCGACACCTATTTTCAAAATGCCAATCGGCCACTATATCTGAAATGCCTATCGGCACCTATACCCGAAATGCCTATCGGCACATAGTTTTGAAATGCCTATCGGAAACTACATCTGAAATGCCTATCAGCACCTATATTTGAAATGCCTATCGGCAACCATATCTGAAATGCCTATCGACACCTATATTTGAAATACCTATCGGCTTCTATATCTGAAATGCCTATCGGCACTAATTTTTAAAATGCCTATCGGAAACTACATCTGAAATGCCTATCAGCACTTATATTTGAAATGCCTATCGGCAACCATATCTGGAATGCCTATCGGCACCTATATTTGAAATGCCTATCGGCTTCTATATCTGAAATGCCTAACGGCACCTATTTTTAAAATGCCAATCGGCAACTATATCTGAAATGCATATCGGCACCTATATCTGTAATGCCTATCGGCACCTATTTTTGAAATGCCTATCGGAAGCTACATCTGAAATGCCTATCAGCACCTATATTTGAAATGCCTGTCGGCAACCATATCTGGAATGCCTATCGGCACCTATATTTGAATTGCCTATCGGCTTCTATATCTGAAATGCCTATCGGCACCTATTTTTAAAATGCCAATCGGCAACTATATCTGAAGTGCCTATCGGCACCTATATCTGAAATGCCTATCGGCACCTATTTTTGAAATGCCTATCGAAAACTACATCTGAAATGCCCATCAGCACCTATATTTGAAATGCCTATCGGCAACCACATCAGAAATGCCTATCGGCACCTATATCTGAAATGCCTTTCGGCATTTATATCAGAAATGCCTATCGACACCTATATTTGAAATACCTATCGGTTTCTATATCTGAAATGCCCATCGGCACTTATTTTTATAATGCCAATCGGTAACTATATCTGAAATGCCTATCGGCACCTATATCTGAAATGCCTATCGTAAACTACATCTAAAATGCCTATCAGCACCTATATTTGATATGCCTATTGGCAACCATATCTGGAATGCTTATCGGCACCTATATTTGAAATGCCTATCGGCTTCTATATCTGAAATGCCTATCGGCACCTATTTTTAAAATGCCAATCGGCAACTATATCTGAAATGCCTATCGGCACCTATATCTGAAATGCCTATCGGCACCTATTTTTGAAATGCCTATCGGAAACTACATCTAAAATGCCAATCGGCACCTATATTTGAAATGTCTATCGGCAACCATATCTGAAATGCCTATTGGCACCTATATCTGAAATGCCTATCGCCACCAATTTTTGAAATGCCTATCGTAAACTACATCTGAAATGCCTATCAGCACCTATATTTGATATGCCTATTGGCAACCATATCTGGAATGCTTATCGGCACCTATATTTGAAATGCCTATCGGCTTCTATATCTGAAATGCCTATCGGCACCTATTTTTAAAATGCCAATCGGCAACTATATCTGAACTGCCTATCGGCACCTATATCTGAAATGCCTATCGGCACCTATTTTTGAAATGCCTATCGGAAACTACATCTGAAATGCCAATCAGCACCTATATTTGAAATGTCTATCGGCAACCATATCTGAAATGCCTATCGGCACCTATATCTGAAATGCCTATCGCCACCAATTTTTGAAATGCCTATCGTAAACTACATCTGAAATGCCTATCAGCACCTATATTTGATATGCCTATTGGCAACCATATCTGGAATGCTTATCGGCACCTATATTTGAAACGCCTATCGGCTTCTATATCTGAAATGCCTATCGGCACCTATATCTGAAATGCCTATCGGCACCTATTTTTAAAATGCCAATCGGCAACTATATCTGAAATGCCTATCGGCACCTATATCTGAAATGCCTATCGGCACCTATTTTTAAAATGCCAATCGGCAACTATATATGAAATGCTTATCGGCTCCTATATCTGAAATGCCTATCGGCACTAATTTTTAAAATGCCTATCGGAAACTACATCTGAAATGCCTATCAGCACCTATATTTGAAATGCCTATCGGCAAACATATCTGGAATGCCTATCGGCACCTATATTTGAAATGCCTATCGGCTTCTATATCTGAAATGCCTATCGGCACCTATTTTTAAAATGCCAATCGTCAACTATATCTGAAATGCATATCGGCACCTATATCTGTAATGCCTATCGGCACCTATTTTTGAAATGCCTATCGGAAGCTACATCTGAAATGCCTATCAGCACCTATATTTGAAATGCCTATCGGCAACCATATCTGGAATGCCTATCGGCACCTATATTTGAAATGCCTATCGGCTTCTATATCTGAAATGCCTATCGGCACCTATTTTTGAAATGCCTATCGGAAACTACATCTGAAATGCCTATCAGCACCTATATTTGAAATGCTTATCGGCAACCATATCTGAAATGCCTATCGACAACTATATTTGAAATACCTATCGGCTTTTATATCTGAAATGCCTATCGGCACCTCTTTTTAAAATGCCAATCGGCAACTATATCTGAAATGCCTATCGGCACCTATTTTTGAAATGCATATCGGAAACTACATCTGAAATGCCCATCAGCACCTATATTTGAAATGCCTATCGGCTTCTATATCTGAAATGCCTATCGGCACCTATTTTTAAAATGCCAATCGGCAACTATATCTGAAATGCATATCGGCACCTATATCTGTAATGCCTATCGGCACCTATTTTTGAAATGCCTATCGGAAGCTACATCTGAAATGCCTATCAGCACCTATATTTGAAATGCCTATCGGCAACCATATCTGGAATGCCTATCGGCACCTATATTTGAAATGCCTATCGGTTTCTATCTCTGAAATGCCTATCGGCACCTATTTTTAAAATGCCAATCGGCAACTATATCTGAAGTGCCTATCGGTACCTATATCTGAAATGTCTATCGGCACCTATTTTTGAAATACCTATCGAAAACTACATCTGAAATGCCTATCAGCACCTATATTTGAAATGCCTATCGGCAACCACATCAGAAATGCCTATTGGCACCTATATCTGAAATGCCTTTCGGCATTTATATCTGAAATGCCTATCGACACCTTTATTTGAAATGCCTATCGGCACTTTTATCTGAAATGCCTATCGGTACCTATTTTTAAAATGCCAATCGGCAACTATATCAGAAATGCCTATCGGCACCTATGTTTGAAATGCCTATCGGCACCTATTTTTGAAATGCCTATCGGAAACTACATCTGAAATGCCTATCAGCACCTATATTTGAAATGCCTATCGGCAACCATATCTGAACTGCCTATCGACACCTATATTTGAAATACATATCGGCTTTTATATCTGAAATGTCTATCGGCACCTATTTTTAAAATGCCAATCGGTAACTATATCTGAAATGCCTATCGGCACCAATTTTTGAAATGCCTATCGGAAACTACATCTGGAATGCCTATCAGCACCTATATTTGAAATGCCTATCGGCAACCATATCTGGAATGCCTATCGGCACCTATATTTGAAATGCCTATCGGCTTCTATATCTGAAATGCCTATCGACACCTATTTTTAAAATGCCAATCGGCAACTATATCTGAAATGCCTATCGGCACCTATATCTGAAATGCCTATCGCCACCAATTTTTGAAATGCCTATCGTAAACTACATCTGAAATGCCTATCAGCACCTATATTTGATATGCCTATTGGCAACCATATCTGGAATGCTTATCGGCACCTATATTTGAAATGCCTATCGGCTTCTATATCTGAAATGCCTATCGGCACCTATTTTTAAAATGCCAATCGGCAACTATATCTGAAATGCCTATCGGCACCTATATCTGAAATGCCTATCGGCACCTATTTTTGAAATGCCTATCGGAAATTACATCTGAAATGCCAATCAGCACCTATATTTGAAATGTCTATCGGCAACCATATCAAAATGCCTATCGGCACCTATATCTGAAATGCCTATCGCCACCAATTTTTGAAATGCCTATCGTAAACTACATCTGAAATGCCTATCAGCACCTATATTTGATATGCCTATTGGCAACCATATCTGGAATGTTTATCGGCACCTATATTTGAAACGCCTATCGGCTTCTATATCTGAAATGCCTATCGGCACCTATTTTTAAAATGCCAATCGGCAACTATATCTGAAATGCCTATCGGCACCTATATCTGAAATGCCTAACGGCACCTATTTTTAAAATGCCAATCGGCAACTACATATGAAATGCCTATCGGCTCCTATATCTGAAATGCCTATCGGCACTAATTTTTAAAATGCCTATCGGAAACTACATCTGAAATGCCTATCAGCACCTATATTTGAAATGCCTATCGGCAACCATATCTGGAATGCCTATCGGCACCTAAATTTGAAATGCCTATCGGCTTCTATATCTGAAATGCCTATCGGCACCTATTTTTAAAATGCCAATCGGGAACTATATCTGAAATGCGTATCGGCACCTATATCTGTAATGCCTATCGGCAGCTATTTTTGAAATGCCTATCGGAAGCTACATCTGAAATGCCTATCAGCACCTATATTTGAAATGCCTATCGGCAACCATATCTGGAATGCCTATCGGCACCTTTATTTGAAATGCCTATCGGCTTCTATATCTGAAATGCCCATCGGCACATATTTTTAAAATGCCAATCGGCAACTATATCTGAAATGCCTATCGGCACATATATCTGAAAAACCTATCGGCGCCTATTTTTGAAATGCCTATCGGAAACTACATCTGAAATGCCTATCAGCACCTATATTTGAAATGCCTATCGGCAACCATATCTGGAATGCCTATCGGCACCTATAATTGAAATGCCTATCGGCTTCTATATCTGAAATGCCTATCGGCACCTATATCTGATATGCCTATCGGCACCAATTTTTGAATTGCCTATCGGAAACTACATCTGAAATGCCTATCAGCACCTATATTTGAAATGCCTATCGGCAACCATATCTGGATTGCCTATCGGCACCTATATTTGAGATGCCTATCGGCTTCTATATCTGAACTGCCTATCGGCACCTATTTTAAAATGCCAATCGGCAACTATATCTGAAATGCCTATCGGCACCTATATCTGAAATGCCTATCGGCACCAATTTTTTAAATGCCTATCGGAAACTACATCTGAAATGCCTATCAGCACCTATATTTGAAATGCCTATCGTCAAACATATCTGGAATGCCTATCGGCACTTATAATTGAAATGCCTATCGGCTTCTATATCTGAAATACCTATCGGCACCTATTTTTAAAATGCCAATCGGCAACTATATCTGAAGTGCCTATCGGCACCTATATCTGAAATGCCTATCGGCACCTATTTTTGAAATGCCTATCGAAAACTACATCTGAAATGCCTATCAGCACCTATATTTGAAATGCCTATCGGCAACCACATCAGAAATGCCTATCGGCACTTATATCTGAAATGCCTTTCGGCATTTATATCTGAAATCCCTATCGACACCTATATTTGAAATGCTTATCGGCACCTATATTTTAAATGCCTATCGGCAACTATATCTAATATGCCTATCGGCACCTATATCTGAAATGCCTATCGGCACCTATTTTTGAAATGCTTATCGGAAACTACATCTAAAATGCCTATCGGCACCTATTTTTAATATGCCAATCGGCAACTCTATCTGAAATGCCTATCGGCACCTATATCTGAAATGCCTATCGGCACCTATTTTTGAAATACCTATCGGAAACTACATCTGAAATGCCTTACAGCACCTATATTTGAAATGCCTATCGGCAACCATATCTGAAATGCCTATAGACACCTATATTTGAAATACCTAAGGGCTTGTATATCTGAAATGCCTATCGGCAACTATTTTTAAAATGCCAATTGGCAACTATATCTGAAATGCCTATCGGCACATATATCTGGAATGCCTATCGGTACCTATTTTTGAAATGCCTATCGGAAAATACATCTGAAATGCCTATCAGCACTTATATTTGAAATGCCTATCGGCAACCATATCTGGAATGCCTATCGGCACCTATATTTGAAATGCCTATCGGCTTCTATATCTGAAATGCCTATCGGCACCTATTTTTAAAATGCTAATCGGGAACTATATCTGAAATGCCTATCGGCACCTATATCTGAAATGCCTATCGGCACCTATATCTGAAATGCCTATCGGCACTAATTTTTTAAATGCCTTTCGGAAACTAAATCTGAAATGCCTATCTGCTCCTATATTTGAAATGCCTATCGGCAACCATATGTGAAATGCCTATCGACACCTATATTTGAAATACCTATCGGCTTCTATATCTGAAATGCCTATCGGCACCTATTTTTAATATGCCAATTGGCAACTATATCTGAAATGCCTATCGGCACCTATATCTGAAATGCCTATCGGCACCTATTTCTGAAATGCCTATCGGCTTCTTTATCTGTAATGCCTATCGGCACCTATATTTGAAATGCCTATCGGCACCTATTTTTAAAATGCCAATCGTCAACTATATCTGAAATGCATATCGGCACCTATATCTGTAATGCCTATCGGCACCTATTTTTGAAATGCCTATCGGAAGCTACATCTGAAATGCCTATCAGCACCTATATTTGAAATGCCTATCGGCAACCATATCTGGAATGCCTATCGGCACCTATATTTGAAATGCCTATCGGCTTCTATATCTGAAATGCCTATCGGCACCTATTTTTGAAATGCCTATCGAAAACTACATCTGAAATGCCTATCAGCACCTATATTTGAAATGCCTATCGGCAACCACATCAGAAATGCCTATCGGCACCTATATCTGAAATGCCCTTTGGCATTTATATCTGAAATGCCTATCGACACCTTCATTTGAAATGCCTATCGGCACTTTTATCTGAAATGCCTATCGGTACCTATTTTTAAAATGCTAATCGGCAACTATATCAGAAATGCCTATCCGCACCTATATCTGAAATGCCTATCGGCACCTATTTTTGAAATGCCTATCGGAAACTACATCTGAAATGTCTATCAGCACCTATATTTGAAATGCCTATCGGCAACCATATCTGAAATGCCTATCGACAACTATATTTGAAATACCTATCGGCTTTTATATCTGAAATGCCTATCGGCACCTCTTTTTTAAATGCCAATCGGCAACTATATCTGAAATGCCTATCGGCACCTATTTTTGAAATGCATATCGGAAACTACATCTGAAATGCCCATCAGCACCTATATTTGAAATGCCTATCGGCAACCATATCTGGAATGCCTATCGGCACCTATATTTGAAATGCCTATCGGCTTCTATATCTGAAATGCCTATCGGCACCTATTTTTAAAATGCCAATCGGCAACTATATCTGAAATGCATATTGGCACCTATATCTGTAATGCCTATCGGCACCTATTTTTGAAATGCCTATCGGAAGCTCCATCTGAAATGCCTATCAGCACCTATATTTGAAATGCCTATCGGCAACCATATCTGGAATGCCTATCGGCACCTATATTTGAAATGCCTATCGGCTTCTATCTCTGAAATGCCTATCGGCACCTATTTTTAAAATGCCAATCGACAACTATATCTGAAGTGCCTATCGGTACCTATATCTGAAATGTCTATCGGCACCTATTTTTGAAATACCTATCGAAAACTACATCTGAAATGCCTATCAGCACCTATATTTGAAATGCCTATCGGCAACCACATCAGAAATGCCTATTGGCACCTATATCTGAAATGCCTTTCGGCATTTATATCTGAAATGCCTATCGACACCTTTATCTGAAATGCCTATCGGCACTTTTATCTGAAATGCCTATCGGTACCTATTTTTAAAATGCCAATCGGCAACTATATCAGAAATGCCTATCGGCACCTATATCTGAAATGCCTATCGGCACCTATTTTTGAAATGCCTATCGGAAACTACATCTGAAATGCCTATCAGCACCTATATTTGAAATGCCTATCGGCAGCCATATCTGAACTGCCTATCGACACCTATATTTGAAATACATATCGGCTTCTATATCTGAAATGCCTATCGGCACCTATTTTTAAAATGCCAATCGGTAACTATATCTGAAATGCCTATCGGCACCTATATCTGAAATGCCTATCGGCACCAATTTTTGAAATGCCTATCGGAAACTACATCTGGAATGCCTATCAGCACCTATATTTGAAATGCCTATCGGCAACCATATCTGGAATGCCTATCGGCACCTATATTTGAAATGCCTATCGTCTTCTATATCTGAAATGCCTATCGACACCTATTTTTAAAATGCCAATCGGCAACTATATCTGAAATGCCTATCGGCACCTATATCTGAAAAGCCTATCGCCACCAATTTTTGAAATGCCTATCGTAAACTACATCTGAAATGCCTATCAGCACTTATATTTGATATGCCTATTGGCAACCATATCTGGAATGCTTATCGGCACCTATATTTGAAATGCCTATCGGCTTCTATATCTGAAATGCCTATCGGCACCTATTTTTAAAATGCCAATCGGCAACTATATCTGAAATGCCTATCGGCACCTATATCTGAAATGCCTATCGGCACCTATTTTTGAAATGCCTATCGGAAACTACATCTGAAATGCCAATCAGCACCTATATTTGAAATGTCTATCGGCAACCATATCAAAATGCCTATCGGCACCTATATCTGAAATGCCTATCGCCACCAATTTTTGAAATGCCTATCGTAAACTACATCTGAAATGCCTATCAGCACCTATATTTGATATGCCTATTGGCAACCATATCTGGAATGTTTATCGGCACCTATATTTGAAACGCCTATCGGCTTCTATATCTGAAATGCCTATCGGCACCTATTTTTAAAATGCCAATCGGCAACTATATCTGAAATGCCTATCGGCACCTATATCTGAAATGCCTATCGGCACCTATTTTTAAAATGCCAATCGGCAACTATATATGAAATGCCTATCGGCTCCTATATCTGAAATGCCTATCGGCACTAATTTTTAAAATGCCTATCGGAAACTACATCTGAAATGCCTATCAGCACCTATATTTGAAATGCCTATCGGCAACCATATCTGGAATGCCTATCGGCACCTAAATTTGAAATGCCTATCGGCTTCTATATCTGAAATGCCTATCGGCACCTATTTTTAAAATGCCAATCGGCAACTATATCTGAAATGCGTATCGGCACCTATATCTGTAATGCCTATCGGCAGCTATTTTTGAAATGCCTATCGGAAGCTACATCTGAAATGCCTATCAGCACCTATATTTGAAATGCCTATCGGCAACCATATCTGGAATGCCTATCGGCACCTTTATTTGAAATGCCTATCGGCTTCTATATCTGAAATGCCCATCGGCACATATTTTTAAAATGCCAATCGGCAACTATATCTGAAATGCCTATCGGCACATATATCTGAAATGCCTATCGGCGCCTATTTTTGAAATGCCTATCGGAAACTACATCTGAAATGCCTATCAGCACCTATATTTGAAATGCCTATCGGCAACCATATCTGGAATGCCTATCGGCACCTATAATTGAAATGCCTATCGGCTTCTATATCTGAAATGCCTATCGGCACCTATATCTGATAAGCCTATCGGCACCAATTTTTGAATTGCCTATCGGAAACTACATCTGAAATGCCTATCAGCACCTATATTTGAAATGCCTATCGGCAACCATATCTGGATTGCCTATCGGCACCTATATTTGAGATGCCTATCGGCTTCTATATCTGAAATGCCTATCGGCACCTATTTTAAAATGCCAATCGGCAACTATATCTGAAATGCCTATCGGCACCTATATCTGAAATGCCTATCGGCACCAATTTTTTAAATGCCTATCGGAAACTACATCTGAAATGCCTATCAGCACCTATATTTGAAATGCCTATCGTCAAACATATCTGGAATGCCTATCGGCACTTATAATTGAAATGCCTATCGGCTTCTATATCTGAAATGCCTATCGGCACCTATTTTTAAAATGCCAATCGGCAACTATATCTGAAGTGCCTATCGGCACCTATATCTGAAATGCCTATCGGCACCTATTTTTGAAATGCCTATCGAAAACTACATCTGAAATGCCTATCAGCACCTATATTTGAAATGCCTATCGGCAACCACATCAGAAATGCCTATCGGCACCTATATCTGAAATGCCTTTCGGCATTTATATCTGAAATCCCTATCGACACCTATATTTGAAATGCCTATCGGCACCTATATTTTAAATGCCTATCGGCAACTATATCTAATATGCCTATCGGCACCTATATCTGAAATGCCTATCGGCACCTATTTTTGAAATGCTTATCGGAAACTACATCTAAAATGCCTATCGGCACCTATTTTTAAAATGCCAATCGGCAACTCTATCTGAAATGCCTATCGGCACCTATATCTGAAATGCCTATCGGCACCTATTTTTGAAATACCTATCGGAAACTACATCTGAAATGCCTTACAGCACCTATATTTAAAATGCCTATCGGCAACCATATCTGAAATGCCTATAGACACCTATATTTGAAATACCTAAGGGCTTGTATATCTGAAATGCCTATCGGCAACTATTTTTAAAATGCCAATTGGCAACTATATCTGAAATGCCTATCGGCACATATATCTGGAATGCCTATCGGTACCTATTTTTGAAATGCCTATCGGAAAATACATCTGAAATGCCTATCAGCACTTATATTTGAAATGCCTATCGGCAACCATATCTGGAATGCCTATCGGCACCTATATTTGAAATGCCTATCGGCTTCTATATCTGAAATGCCTATCGGCACCTATTTTTAAAATGCTAATCGGGAACTATATCTGAAATGCCTATCGGCACCTATATCTGAAATGCCTATCGGCACCTATATCTGAAATGCCTATCGGCACTAATTTTTTAAATGCCTTTCGGAAACTAAATCTGAAATGCCTATCTGCTCCTATATTTGAAATGCCTATCGGCAACCATATGTGAAATGCCCATCGACACCTATATTTGAAATACCTATCGGCTTCTATATCTGAAATGCCTATCGGCACCTATTTTTAAAATGCCAATTGGCAACTATATCTGAAATGCCTATCGGCACCTATATCTGAAATGCCTATCGGCACCTATTTCTGAAATGCCTATCGGCTTCTTTATCTGTAATGCCTATCGGCACCTATATTTGAAATGCCTATCGGCAACCATATCTGGAATGCCTATCGGCACCTATATTTGAAATGCCTATCGGCTTCTATATCTGAAATGCCTATCGGCACCTATTTTTAAAATGCCAATCGGTAACTAAATCTGAAATGCCTATCGGCACCTATATCTGAAATGCCTATCGGCACCTATATCTGAAATGCCTATCGGCACTTATTTTTTAAATGCCTATCGTAAACTACATCTGGAATGCCTATCAGCACCTATATTTGAAATGCCTATCTGCAAACATATCTGGAATGCCTATCGGCACATAAATTTGAAATGCCTATCGGCTTCTATATCTGAAATGCCTATCGGCACCTATTTTTGAAATGCCTATCAGAAACTACATCTGAAATGCCTATCAGCACCTATATTTGAAATGCCTATCGGCTTCTATATCTGAAATGCCTATCGACACCTATTTTTAAAATGTTAATCGGCAACTATATCTGAAATGCCTATCAGCACCTATATCTGAAATGCCTATCGGCACCTATTTTTGAAATGCCTATCGGAAACTACATCTGAAATGCCTATCAGCACCTATATTTGAAATGCCTATCGGCTTCTATATCTGAAATGCCTATCGGCACCTATTTTTAAAATGCCAATCGGCAACTATATCTGAAATGCCTATCGGCACCTATATCTGAAATGCCTATCGGCACCTATTTTTGAAATGCCTATCGGAAACTACATCTGAAATGCCTATCAGCACCTATATTTGAAATGCCTATCGGCAACCATATCTAAAATGCCTATCGGCACCTATTTTTGAAATGCCTATCGGAAACTACAGCTGAAATGCCTATCAGCACCTATATTTGAAATGCCTACCGGCAACCGTATCTGGAATGCCTATCGGCACCTATATTTGAAATGCCTATCGGCTTCTATATCTGAAATGCCTATCGGCACATATTTTTAAAATGCTAATCGGCAACTATATCTGTAATGCCTATCGGCACCTATATCTGAAATGCCTATCGGCACCTATTTTTGAAATGCCTGTCGGAAACTACAACTGAAATGCCTATCAGCACCAATATTTGAAATGCCTATCGGCAACCATATCTGAAATGCCTATCGACACCTATATTTGAAATACCTATCGGCTTCTATATCTTAAATGCCTATCGACACTTATTTTTAAAATGCCAATCGGCCACTATATCTGAAATGCCTATCGGCATCTATATCTGAAATGCCTATCGGCACCAATTTTTGAAATGCCTATCGGAAACTACATCTGAAATGCCTATCAGCACCTATATTTGAAATGCCTATCGGCAACCATATCTAGAATGCCTATCGGCACCTATATTTAAAATGCCTATCGGCTTCTATATCTGAAATACCTATCGGCACCTATTTTTAAAATGTAAATCGGCAACTATATCTGAAATGCCTATCGGCACCTATATCTGAAATGCCTATCGGCACCTATTTTTGAAATGCCTATCGAAAACTACATCTGAAATGCCAATCAGCATCTATATTTGAAATGCCTTTCGGCAACCATATCTGGAATCCCTATCGGCACCTAAATTTGAAATGCCTATCGGCTTCTATATCTGTAATGCCTATCGGCACCTATTTTTAAATGCCAATCGGCAACTATATCTGAAATGCCTATCGGCACCTATATTTGAAATGCCTATCGGTACCTATTTTTTAAATGCCAATCGGCAACTATATATGAAATGCCTATCGGCTCCTATATCTGAAATGCCTATCGGCACTAATTTTTAAAATGCCTATCGGAAACTACATCTGAAATGCCTATCGGAAACTACATCTGAAATGCCTATCAGCACCTATATCTGAAATGCCTATCGGCAACCATATCTGGAATGCCTATCGGCACCTATATTTGAAATGCCTATCGGCTTCTATATCTGAAATGCCTTACGGCACCTATTTTTAAAATGCCAATCGGCAACTATATCTGAAATGCCTATCGGCACCTATATCTGAAATGCCTATCGGCACCAATTTTTGAAATGCCTATCGGAAACTACATCTGGAATGACTATCAGCACCTATATTTGAAATGCCTATCGGCTTCTATATCTGAAATGCCTATCGACACCTATTTTTAAAATGCCAATCGGCAACTACATCTGAAATGCCTATCAGCACCTATATTTGATATGCCTATTGGCAACCATATCTGGAATGCTTATCGGCACCTATATTTGAAATGCCTATCGGCTTCTATATCTGAAATGCCTATCGGCACCTATTTTTAAAATGCCAATCGGCAACTATATCTGAAATGCCTATCGGCACCTATATCTGAAATGCCTATCGGCACCTATTTTTAAATGCCTATCGGAAACTACATCTGAAATGCCAATCAGCACCTATATTTGAAATGTCTATCGGCAATTATATCTGAAATGCCTATCGGCACCTATATCTGAAATGCCTATCGCCACCAATTTTTGAAATGCCTATCGTAAACTACATCTGAAATGCCTATCAGCACCTATATTTGATATGCCTATTGGCAACCATATCTGGAATGCTTATCGGCACCTAAATTTGAAACGCCTATCGGCTTCTATATCTGAAATGCCTATCGGCACCTATTTTTAAAATGAGAATCGGCAACTATATCTGAAATGCCTATCGGCACCTATATCTGAAATGCCTATCGGCAACTATTTTTGAAATGCCTATCGGAAACTACATCTGAAATGCCAATCAGCACCTATATTTGAAATGCCTATCGGCAACCATATCTGGCATGCCTATCGGCACCTATATTTGAAATGCCTATCGGCTTCTATATCTGAAATGCCTATCGGCACATATTTTTAAATGCCAATCGGCAACTATATCTGAAATGCCTATCGGCACCTATATCTGAAATGCCTATCGGCACCTATTTTTAAAATGCCAATCGGCAACTATATATGAAATGCCTATCGGCTCCTATATCTGAAATGTCTATCGGCACCTATTTTTAAAATGCCAATCGGCAACTATATCTGAAATGCATATCGGCACCTATATCTGTAATGCCTATCGGCACCTATTTTTGAAATGCCTATCGGAAGCTACATCTGAAATGCCTATCAGCACCTATATTTCAAATGCCTATCGGCAACCATATCTGGAATGCCTATCGGCACCTATATTTGAAATGCCTATCGGCTTCTATATCTGAAATGCCTATCGGCACCTATTTTTAAAATGCCAATCGACAACTATATCTGAAGTGCCTATCGGCACCTATATCTGAAATGCCTATCGGCACCTATTTTTGAAATGCCTATCGAAAACTACATCTGAAATGCCTATCAGCACCTATATTTGAAATGCCTATCGGCAACTACATCAGAAATGCCTATCGGCACCTATATCTGAAATGCCTTTCGGCATTTATATCTGAAATGCCTATCGACACCTTTATTTGAAATGCCTATCGGCACTTTTATCTGAAATGCCTATCGGTACCTATTTTTAAAATGCCAATCGGCAAATATATCAGAAATGCCTATCGGCACCTATATCTGAAATGCCTATCGGCACCTATTTTTGAAATGCCTATCGGAAACTACATCTGAAATGCCTATCAGCACCTATATTTGAAATGCCTATCGGCAACCATATCTGAAATGCCTATCGACACCTATATTTGAAATACCTATCGGCTTCTATATCTGAAATGCCTATCGGCACCTATTTTTAAAATGCCAATCGGCAACTATATCTGAAATGCCTATCGGCACCTATATCTGAAATGCCTATCGGCACCTATTTTTGAAATGCCTATCGGAAACTACATCTGAAATGCCAATCAGCACCTATATTTGAAATGCCTATCGACAACCATATCTGGAATGCCTATCGGCACCTATATTTGAAATGCCTATCGGCTTCTATATCTGAAATGCCTATCGGCACCTATTTTTAAATGCCAATCGGCAACTATATCTGAAATGCCTATCGGCACCTATATCTGAAATGCCTATCTGCACCTATTTTTAAAATGCCAATCGGCAACTATATATGAAATGCCCATCAGCTCCTATATCTGAAATGCCTATCGGCACTAATTTTTAAAATGCCTATCGGAAACTACATCTGAAATGCCTATCAGCACCTATATTTGAAATGCCTATCGGCAACCATATCTGGAATGCCTATCGGCACCTATATTTGAAATGCCTATCGGCTTCTATATCTGAAATGCCTATCGGCACCTATTTTTAAAATGCCAATCGGCAACTATATCTGAAATGCCTATCGGCACCTATATCTGAAATGCCTATCGGCACCTATTTTTGAAATGCCTATCGGAAACTACATCTGAAATGCCAATCAGCACCTATATTTGAAATGCCTATCGACAACCATATCTGGAATGCCTATCGGCACCTATATTTGAAATGCCTATCGGCTTCAATATCTGAAATGCCTATCGGCACCTATTTTTAAATGCCAATCGGCAACTATATCTGAAATGCCTATCGGCACCTATATCTGAAATGCCTATCTGCACCTATTTTTAAAATGTCAATCGGCAACTATATATGAAATGCCCATCAGCTCCTATATCTGAAATGCCTATCGGCACTAATTTTTAAAATGCCTATCGGAAACTACATCTGAAATGCCTATCAGCACCTATATTTGAAATGCCTATCGGCAACCATATCTGTAATGCCTATCGGCACCTATTTTTTAAATGCCTATCGGAAGCTACATCTGAAATGCCTATCAGCACCTATATTTGAAATGCCTATCGGCAACCATATCTGGAATGCCTATCGGCACCTATATTTGAAATGCCTATCGGCTTCTATATCTGAAATGCCTATCGGCACCTATTTTTAAAATGCCAATCGGCAACTATATCTGAAATGCCTATCGGCACCTATATCTGAAATGCCTATCGGCACCTATATCTGAAATGCCTATCGGCATCAATTTTTGAAATGCCTATCGAAAACTACATCTAAAATGCCTATCAGCACCTATATTTGAAATGCCTATCGGCAACCATATCTGGAATGCCTATCGGCACCTATATTTGAAATGCCTATCGGCTTCTATATCTGAAATGCCTATCGGCACCTATTTTTGAAATGCCAATTGGTAACTATATCTGAAATGCCTATCGGCACCTATATCTGAAATGCCTATCGGCACCTATTTTTGAAATGCCTATCGGCTTCTATATCTGAAATGCCTAACGGCACCTATATTTGAAATGCCTATCGGCAACCATATCTGGAATGCCTATCGGCACCTATATTTGAAATGCCTATCGGCTTCTATATCTGAAATGCCTATCGGCACCTATTTTTAAAATGCCAATCGGCAACTATATCTGAAATGCCTATCGACACTTATATCTGAAATGCCTATCGGCACCAATTTTTGAAATGCCTATTAGCACCTATATTTGAAAGGCCTATCGGCAACCATATCTGGAATGCCTATCGGCACCTATATCTGAAATGCCTATCGGCACCTATTTTTGAAATGCCTATCGGAAACTACATCTGAAAAGCCTATCAGCACCTATATTTGAAATGCCCATCGGCAACCATATCTGGAATGCTTATCGGCACCTATATTTGAAATGCCTATCGGCTTCTATATCTGAAATGCCTATCGGCACCTATTTTTAAAATGCCAATCGGCAACTATATCTGAAATGCCTATCGGCACCTATATCTGAAATGCCTATCGGCACCTATTTTTGAAACGCCTATCGGAAACTACATCTGAAATGCCTATCAGCACCTATATTTGAAATGGCTAACGGCAAACATATCTGGAATGCCTATCGGCACCTATATTTAAAATGCCTATCGGCTTCTATATCTGAAATGCCTATCGGCACCTATTTTTAAAATGCCAATCGGCAACTATATCTGAAATGCTATCGGCACCTATATCTGAAATGCCTATAGGTACTTATTTTTGAAATGCCTATCGGAAACTACATCTGAAATGCCTATCAGCGCTTATATTTGAAATGCCTATCGGCAACCATATCTGGAATGCCTATCGGCACCTATATTTGAAATGCCTATCGGCTTCTATATCTGAAATGCCTATCGGCACCTATTTTTAAAATGCCAATCGGCAACTATATCTGAAATGCCTATCGGCACCTATATCTGAAATGCCTATCGGCACCTATTTTTGAAATGCCTTTCGGAAACTACATCTGAAATGCCTATCTGCTCCTATATTTGAAATGCCTATCGGCAACCATATCTGAAATGCCTATCGACACCTATATTTGAAATACCTATCGGCTTCTATATCTGAAATGCCTATCGGCACCTGTTTTTAAAATGCCAACTGGCAACTATATCTGGAATGCCTATCGGCACCTATATTTGAAATGCCTATCGGCTTCTATATCTGAAATGCCTATCGGCACCTATTTTTAATATGCCAATTGGTAACTATATCTGAAATGCCTATCGGCACCTATATCTGAAATGCCTATCGGCACCTATTTTTGAAATGCCTATCGGCTTCTATATCTGAAATGCCTAATGGCACCTATATTTGAAATGCCCCTCGGCAACCATATCTGGAATGCCTATCGGCACCTATATTTGAAATGCCTATCGGCTTCTATATCTGAAATGCCTATCGGCACCTATTTTTAAAATGCCAATCGGCAACTATATCTGAAATGCCTATCGGCACCTATATCTGAAATGCCTATCGGCACCTATTTTTGAAATGCCTTTCGGAAACTACATCTGAAATGCCTATCTGCTCCTATATTTGAAATGCCTATCGGCAACCATATCTGAAATGCCTATCGACACCTATATTTGAAATACCTATCGGCTTCTATATCTGAAATGCCTATCGGCACCTGTTTTTAAAATGCCAATCGGTAACTATATCTGAAATGCCTATCGGCACCTATATCTGAAATGCCTATCGGCACCAATTTTTGAAATGCCTATCGGAAACTACATCTGGAAATCCTATCAGCACCTATATTTGAAATGCCTATCGGCAACCATATCTGGAATGCCTATCGGTACCTATATTTGAAATGCCTATCGGCTTCTATATCTGAAATGCTTATCGACACCTATTTTTAAAATGCCAATCGGCAACTATATCTGAAATGCCTATCGGCACCTATATCTGAAATGCCTATCGGTACCTATTTTTTAAATGCCTATCGGAAACTACATCTGAAATGCCTATCAGCACTTATATTTGAAATGCCTATCGGCAACCATATCTGGAATGCCTATCGGTACCTATATTTGAAATGCCTATCGGCTTCTATATCTGAAATGCTTATCGACACCTATTTTTAAAATGCCAATCGGCAACTATATCTGAAATGCCTATCGGCACCTATATCTGAAATGCCTATCGGCACATATTTTTGAAATGCCTTTCGGAAACTACATCTGAAATGCCTATCAGCACTTATATTTGAAATGCCTATCGGCAACCATATCTGGAATGCCTATCGGTACCTATATTTGAAATGCCTATCGGCTTCTATATCTGAAATGCCTATCGGCACATATTTTTAAAATGCTAATCGGCAACTATATCTGTAATGCCTATCGGCACCTATATCTAAAATGCCTATCGGCACCTATTTTTGAAATGCCTATCGGAAACTACATCTGAAATGCCTATCAGCACCAATATTTGAAATGCCTGTCGGCAACCATATCTGAAATGCCTATCGACACCTATATTTGAAATAACTATCGGCTTTTATATCTGAAATGCCTATCGGCACCTATTTTTGAAATGCCAATCGGCAACTATATATGAAATGCCTATCGGCTCCTATATCTGATATGCCTATCGGCACTAATTTTTAAAATGCCTATTGGAAACTACATCTGAAATGCCTATCAGCACCTATATTTGAAATGCCTATCGGCAACCATATCTGGAATGCCTATCGGCACCTATATTTGAAATGCCTATCGGCTTCTATATCTGAAATGCCTATCGGCACCTATTTTTAAAATGCCAATCGGCAACTATATCTGAAATGCATATCGGCACCTATATCTGTAATGCCTATCGGCACCTATTTTTGAAATGCCTATCGGAAGCTACATCTGAAATGCCTATCAGCACCTATATTTGAAATGCCTATCGGCAACCATATCTAGAATGCCTATCGGCACCTATATTTGAAATGCCTATCGGCTTCTATATCTGAAATGCCTATCGGCACCTATTTTTAAAATGCCAATCGGCAACTATATCTGAAATGCCTATCGGCACCTATATCTGAAATGCCTATCGGCACCTATTTTTGAAATGCCTTTCGGAAACTACATCTGAAATGCCTATCTGCTCCTATATTTGAAATGCCTATCGGCAACCATATCTGAAATGCCTATCGACACCTATATTTGAAATACCTATCGGCTTCTATATCTGAAATGCCTATCGGCACCTGTTTTTAAAATGCCAATCGGTAACTATATCTGAAATGCCTATCGGCACCTATATCTGAAATGCCTATCGGCACCAATTTTTGAAATGCCTATCGGAAACTACATCTGGAATGCCTATCAGCACCTATATTTGAAATGCCTATCGGCAACCATATCTGGAATGCCTATCGGTACCTATATTTGAAATGCCTACCGGCTTCTATATCTGAAATGCTTGTCGACACCTATTTTTAAAATGCCAATCGGCAACTATATCTGAAATGCCTATCGGCACCTATATCTGAAATGCCTATCGGTACCTATTTTTTAAATGCCTATCGGAAACTACATCTGAAATGCCTATCAGCACTTATATTTGAAATGCCTATCGGCAACCATATCTGGAATGCCTATCGGTACCTATATTTGAAATGCCTATCGGCTTCTATATCTGAAATGCTTATCGACACCTATTTTTAAAATGCCAATCGGCAACTATATCTGAAATGCCTATCGGCACCTATATCTGAAATGCCTATCGGCACATATTTTTGAAATGCCTTTCGGAAACTACATCTGAAATGCCTATCAGCACTTATATTTGAAATGCCTATCGGCAACCATATCTGGAATGCCTATCGGTACCTATATTTGAAATGCCTATCGGCTTCTATATCTAAAATGCCTATCGGCACATATTTTTAAAATGCTAATCGGCAACTATATCTGTAATGCCTATCGGCACCTATATCTGAAATGCCTATCGGCACCTATTTTTGAAATGCCTATCGGAAACTACATCTGAAATGCCTATCAGCACCAATATTTGAAATGCCTATCGGCAACCATATCTGAAATGCCTATCGACACCTATATTTGAAATACCTATCGGCTTTTATATCTGAAATGCCTATCGGCACCTATTTTTGAAATGCCAATCGGCAACTATATATGAAATGCCTATCGGCTCCTATATCTGAAATGCCTATCGGCACTAATTTTTAAAATGCCTATCGGAAACTACATCTGAAATGCCTATCAGCACCTATATTTGAAATGCCTATCGGCAACCATATCTGGAATGCCTATCGGCACCTATATTTGAAATGCCTATCGGCTTCTATATCTGAAATGCCTATCGGCACCTATTTTTAAAATGCCAATCGGCAACTATATCTGAAATGCATATCGGCACCTATATCTGTAATGCCTATCGGTACCTATTTTTAAAATGCCAATCGGCAACTATATCAGAAATGCCTATCGGCTTCTATTTCTGAAATGCCTATCGGCACCTATTTTTGAAATGCCTATCGGAAAATACATCTGAAATGCCTATCAGTACCTATATTTGAAATGCTTATTGGCAACCATATCTGAAATGCCTATCGACACCTATATTTGAAATACCTATCGGCTTCTATATCTGAAATGCCCATCGGCACCTATTTTTAAAATGCCTATCGGCTTCTATATCTGAAATGCCTATCGACACCTATTTTTAAAATGCCAATCGGCAACTATATCTGAAATGCCTTTCGGCACCTATATCTGAAATGCCTATCGGCACCTATTTTTGAAATGCCTATCGGAAACTACATCTGAAATGCCTATCAGCACCTATATTTGAAATGCCTATCGGCTTCTATATCTGAAATGCCTATCGACACCTATTTTTAAAATGCCAATCGGCAACTATATCTGAAATGCCTATCGGCACCTATATCTGAAATGCCTATCGGCACCTATTTTTGAAATGCCTATCGGAAACTACATCTGAAATGCCTATCAGCACCTATATTTGAAATGCCTATCGGCAACCATATCTAAAATGCCTATCGGCACCTATTTTTGAAATGCCTATCGGAAACTACAGCTGAAATGCCTATCAGCACCTATATTTGAAATGCCTACCGGCAACCGTATCTGGAATGCCTATCGGCACCTATATTTGAAATGCCTATCGGCTTCTATATCTGAAATGCCTATCGGCACATATTTTTAAAATGCTAATCGGCAACTATATCTGTAATGCCTATCGGCACCTATATCTGAAATGCCTATCGGCACCTATTTTTGAAATGCCTGTCGGAAACTACAACTGAAATGCCTATCAGCACCAATATTTGAAATGCCTATCGGCAACCATATCTGAAATGCCTATCGACACCTATATTTGAAATACCTATCGGCTTCTATATCTTAAATGCCTATCGACACTTATTTTTAAAATGCCAATCGGCCACTATATCTGAAATGCCTATCGGCATCTATATCTGAAATGCCTATCGGCACCAATTTTTGAAATGCCTATCGGAAACTACATCTGAAATGCCTATCAGCACCTATATTTGAAATGCCTATCGGCAACCATATCTAGAATGCCTATCGGCACCTATATTTAAAATGCCTATCGGCTTCTATATCTGAAATACCTATCGGCACCTATTTTTAAAATGTAAATCGGCAACTATATCTGAAATGCCTATCGGCACCTATATCTGAAATGCCTATCGGCACCTATTTTTGAAATGCCTATCGAAAACTACATCTGAAATGCCAATCAGCATCTATATTTGAAATGCCTATCGGCAACCATATCTGGAATCCCTATCGGCACCTAAATTTGAAATGCCTATCGGCTTCTATATCTGTAATGCCTATCGGCACCTATTTTTAAATGCCAATCGGCAACTATATCTGAAATGCCTATCGGCACTAATTTTTAAAATGCCTATCGGAAACTACATCTGAAATGCCTATCGGAAACTACATCTGAAATGCCTATCAGCACCTATATCTGAAATGCCTATCGGCAACCATATCTGGAATGCCTATCGGCACCTATATTTGAAATGCCTATCGGCTTCTATATCTGAAATGCCTTACGGCACCTATTTTTAAAATGCCAATCGGCAACTATATCTGAAATGCCTATCGGCACCTATATCTGAAATGCCTATCGGCACCAATTTTTGAAATGCCTATCGGAAACTACATCTGGAATGACTATCAGCACCTATATTTGAAATGCCTATCGGCTTCTATATCTGAAATGCCTATCGACACCTATTTTTAAAATGCCAATCGGCAACTATATATGAAATGCCTATCGGCTCCTATATCTGAAATGCCTATCGGAAACTACATCTGAAATGCCTATCGGAAACTACATCTGAAATGCCTATCAGCACCTATATTTGATATGCCTATTGGCAACCATATCTGGAATACTTATCGGCACCTATATTTGAAATGCCTATCGGCTTCTATATCTGAAATGCCTATCGGCACCTATTTTTAAAATGCCAATCGGCAACTATATCTGAAATGCCTATCGGCACCTATATCTGAAATGCCTATCGGCACCTATTTTTAAATGCCTATCGGAAACTACATCTGAAATGCCAATCAGCACCTATATTTGAAATGTCTATCGGCAATTATATCTGAAATGCCTATCGGCACCTATATCTGAAATGCCTATCGCCACCAATTTTTGAAATGCCTATCGTAAACTACATCTGAAATGCCTATCAGCACCTATATTTGATATGCCTATTGGCAACCATATCTGGAATGCTTATCGGCACCTAAATTTGAAACGCCTATCGGCTTCTATATCTGAAATGCCTATCGGCACCTATTTTTAAAATGCCAATCGGCAACTATATCTGAAATGCCTATCGGCACCTATATCTGAAATGCCTATCGGCAACTATTTTTGAAATGCCTATCGGAAACTACATCTGAAATGCCAATCAGCACCTATATTTGAAATGCCTATCGGCAACCATATCTGGCATGCCTATCGGCACCTATATTTGAAATGCCTATCGGCTTCTATATCTGAAATGCCTATCGGCACCTATTTTTAAATGCCAATCGGCAACTATATCTGAAATGCCTATCGGCACCTATATCTGAAATGCCTATCGGCACCTATTTTTAAAATGCCAATCGGCAACTATATATGAAATGCCTATCGGCTCCTATATCTGAAATGTCTATCGGCACCTATTTTTAAAATGCCAATCGGCAACTATATCTGAAATGCATATCGGCACCTATATCTGTAATGCCTATCGGCACCTATTTTTGAAATGCCTATCGGAAGCTACATCTGAAATGCCTATCAGCACCTATATTTGAAATGCCTATCGGCAACCATATCTGGAATGCCTATCGGCACCTATATTTGAAATGCCTATCGGCTTCTATATCTGAAATGCCTATCGGCACCTATTTTTAAAATGCCAATCGGCAACTATATCTGAAGTGCCTATCGGCACCTATATCTGAAATGCCTATCGGCACCTATTTTTGAAATGCCTATCGAAAACTACATCTGAAATGCCTATCAGCACCTATATTTGAAATGCCTATCGGCAACTACATCAGAAATGCCTATCGGCACCTATATCTGAAATGCCTTTCGGCATTTATATCTGAAATGCCTATCGACACCTTTATTTGAAATGCCTATCGGCACTTTTATCTGAAATGCCTATCGGTACCTATTTTTAAAATGCCAATCGGCAAATATATCAGAAATGCCTATCGGCACCTATATCTGAAATGCCTATCGGCACCTATTTTTGAAATGCCTATCGGAAACTACATCTGAAATGCCTATCAGCACCTATATTTGAAATGCCTATCGGCAACCATATCTGAAATGCCTATCGACACCTATATTTGAAATACCTATCGGCTTCTATATCTGAAATGCCTATCGGCACCTATTTTTAAAATGCCAATCGGCAACTATATCTGAAATGCCTATCGGCACCTATATCTGAAATGCCTATCGGCACCTATTTTTGAAATGCCTATCGGAAACTACATCTGAAATGCCAATCAGCACCTATATTTGAAATGCCTATCGACAACCATATCTGGAATGCCTATCGGCACCTATATTTGAAATGCCTATCGGCTTCTATATCTGAAATGCCTATCGGCACCTATATCTGAAATGCCTATCTGCACCTATTTTTAAAATGCCAATCGGCAACTATATATGAAATGCCCATCAGCTCCTATATCTGAAATGCCTATCGGCACTAATTTTTAAAATGCCTATCGGAAACTACATCTGAAATGCCTATCAGCACCTATATTTGAAATGCCTATCGGCAACCATATCTGGAATGCCTATCGGCACCTATATTTGAAATGCCTATCGGCTTCTATATCTGAAATGCCTATCGGCACCTATTTTTAAAATGCCAATCGGCAACTATATCTGAAATGCCTATCGGCACCTATATCTGAAATGCCTATCGGCACCTATTTTTGAAATGCCTATCGGAAACTACATCTGAAATGCCAATCAGCACCTATATTTGAAATGCCTATCGACAACCATATCTGGAATGCCTATCGGCACCTATATTTGAAATGCCTATCGGCTTCAATATCTGAAATGCCTATCGGCACCTATTTTTAAATGCCAATCGGCAACTATATCTGAAAGGCCTATCGGCACCTATATCTAAAATGCCTATCTGCACCTATTTTTAAAATGCCAATCGGCAACTATATATGAAATGCCCATCAGCTCCTATATCTGAAATGCCTATCGGCACTAATTTTTAAAATGCCTATCGGAAACTACATCTGAAATGCCTATCAGCACCTATATTTGAAATGCCTATCGGCAACCATATCTGTAATGCCTATCGGCACCTATTTTTGAAATGCCTATCGGAAGCTACATCTGAAATGCCTATCAGCACCTATATTTGAAATGCCTATCGGCAACCATATCTGGAATGCCTATCGGCACCTATATTTGAAATGCCTATCGGCTTCTATATCTGAAATGCCTATCGGCACCTATTTTTAAAATGCCAATCGGCACCTATATCTGAAATGCCTATCGGCACCTATTTTTGAAATGCCTATCGAAAACTACATCTGAAATGCCTATCAGCACCTATATTTGAAATGCCTATCGGCAACTACATCAGAAATGCCTATCGGCACCTATATCTGAAATGCCTTTCGGCATTTATATCTGAAATGCCTATCGACACCTTTATTTGAAATGCCTATCGGCACTTTTATCTGAAATGCCTATCGGTACCTATTTTTAAAATGCCAATCGGCAAATATATCAGAAATGCCTATCGGCACCTATATCTGAAATGCCTATCGGCACCTATTTTTGAAATGCCTATCGGCTTCTATATCTGAAATGCCTAACGGCACCTATATTTGAAATGCCTATCGGCAACCATATCTGGAATGCCTATCGGCACCTATATTTGAAATGCCTATCGGCTTCTATATCTGAAATGCCTATCGGCACCTATTTTTAAAATGCCAATCGGCAACTATATCTGAAATGCCTATCGGCACCTATATCTGAAATGCCTATCGGCACCTATTTTTGAAATGCCTATCGGAAACTACATCTGAAATGCCAATCAGCACCTATATTTGAAATGCCTATCGACAACCATATCTGGAATGCCTATCGGCACCTATATTTGAAATGCCTATCGGCTTCTATATCTGAAATGCCTATCGGCACCTATTTTTAAATGCCAATCGGCAACTATATCTGAAATGCCTATCGGCACCTATATCTGAAATGCCTATCTGCACCTATTTTTAAAATGCCAATCGGCAACTATATATGAAATGCCCATCAGCTCCTATATCTGAAATGCCTATCGGCACTAATTTTTAAAATGCCTATCGGAAACTACATCTGAAATGCCTATCAGCACCTATATTTGAAATGCCTATCGGCAACCATATCTGGAATGCCTATCGGCACCTATATTTGAAATGCCTATCGGCTTCTATATCTGAAATGCCTATCGGCACCTATTTTTAAAATGCCAATCGGCAACTATATCTGAAATGCCTATCGGCACCTATATCTGAAATGCCTATCGGCACCTATTTTTGAAATGCCTATCGGAAACTACATCTGAAATGCCAATCAGCACCTATATTTGAAATGCCTATCGACAACCATATCTGGAATGCCTATCGGCACCTATATTTGAAATGCCTATCGGCTTCAATATCTGAAATGCCTATCGGCACCTATTTTTAAATGCCAATCGGCAACTATATCTGAAAGGCCTATCGGCACCTATATCTAAAATGCCTATCTGCACCTATTTTTAAAATGCCAATCGGCAACTATATATGAAATGCCCATCAGCTCCTATATCTGAAATGCCTATCGGCACTAATTTTTAAAATGCCTATCGGAAACTACATCTGAAATGCCTATCAGCACCTATATTTGAAATGCCTATCGGCAACCATATCTGTAATGCCTATCGGCACCTATTTTTGAAATGCCTATCGGAAGCTACATCTGAAATGCCTATCAGCACCTATATTTGAAATGCCTATCGGCAACCATATCTGGAATGCCTATCGGCACCTATATTTGAAATGCCTATCGGCTTCTATATCTGAAATGCCTATCGGCACCTATTTTTAAAATGCCAATCGGCACCTATATCTGAAATGCCTATCGGCACCTATTTTTGAAATGCCTATCGAAAACTACATCTGAAATGCCTATCAGCACCTATATTTGAAATGCCTATCGGCAACTACATCAGAAATGCCTATCGGCACCTATATCTGAAATGCCTTTCGGCATTTATATCTGAAATGCCTATCGACACCTTTATTTGAAATGCCTATCGGCACTTTTATCTGAAATGCCTATCGGTACCTATTTTTAAAATGCCAATCGGCAAATATATCAGAAATGCCTATCGGCACCTATATCTGAAATGCCTATCGGCACCTATTTTTGAAATGCCTATCGGAAACTACATCTGAAATGCCTATCAGCACCTATATTTGAAATGCCTATCGGCAACCATATCTGAAATGCCTATCGACACCTATATTTGAAATACCTATCGGCTTCTATATCTGAAATGCCTATCGGCACCTATTTTTAAAATGCCAATCGGCAACTATATCTGAAATGCCTATCGGCACCTATATCTGAAATGCCTATCGGCACCTATTTTTGAAATGCCTATCGGAAACTACATCTGAAATGCCAATCAGCACCTATATTTGAAATGCCTATCGACAACCATATCTGGAATGCCTATCGGCACCTATATTTGAAATGCCTATCGGCTTCTATATCTGAAATGCCTATCGGCACCTATTTTTAAATGCCAATCGGCAACTATATCTGAAATGCCTATCGGCACCTATATCTGAAATGCCTATCTGCACCTATTTTTAAAATGCCAATCGGCAACTATATATGAAATGCCCATCAGCTCCTATATCTGAAATGCCTATCGGCACTAATTTTTAAAATGCCTATCGGAAACTACATCTGAAATGCCTATCAGCACCTATATTTGAAATGCCTATCGGCAACCATATCTGGAATGCCTATCGGCACCTATATTTGAAATGCCTATCGGCTTCTATATCTGAAATGCCTATCGGCACCTATTTTTAAAATGCCAATCGGCAACTATATCTGAAATGCCTATCGGCACCTATATCTGAAATGCCTATCGGCACCTATTTTTAAATGCCAATCGGCAACTATATCTGAAAGGCCTATCGGCACCTATATCTAAAATGCCTATCTGCACCTATTTTTAAAATGCCAATCGGCAACTATATATGAAATGCCCATCAGCTCCTATATCTGAAATGCCTATCGGCACTAATTTTTAAAATGCCTATCGGAAACTACATCTGAAATGCCTATCAGCACCTATATTTGAAATGCCTATCGGCAACCATATCTGTAATGCCTATCGGCACCTATTTTTGAAATGCCTATCGGAAGCTACATCTGAAATGCCTATCAGCACCTATATTTGAAATGCCTATCGGCAACCATATCTGGAATGCCTATCGGCACCTATATTTGAAATGCCTATCGGCTTCTATATCTGAAATGCCTATCGGCACCTATTTTTAAAATGCCAATCGGCAACTATATCTGAAATGCCTATCGGCACCTATATCTGAAATGCATATCGGCACCTATATCTGAAATGCCTATCGGCATCAATTTTTGAAATGCCTATCGAAAACTACATCTAAAATGCCTATCAGCACCTATATTTGAAATGCCTATCGGCAACCATATCTGGAATGCCTATCGGCACCTATATTTGAAATGCCTATCGGCTTCTATATCTGAAATGCCTATCGGCACCTATTTTTGAAATGCCAATTGGTAACTATATCTGAAATGCCTATCGGCACCTATATCTGAAATGCCTATCGGCACCTATTTTTGAAATGCCTATCGGCTTCTATATCTGAAATGCCTAACGGCACCTATATTTGAAATGCCTATCGGCAACCATATCTGGAATGCCTATCGGCACCTATATTTGAAATGCCTATCGGCTTCTATATCTGAAATGCCTATCGGCACCTATTTTTAAAATGCCAATCGGCAACTATATCTGAAATGCCTATCGACACTTATATCTGAAATGCCTATCGGCACCAATTTTTGAAATGCCTATTAGCACCTATATTTGAAAGGCCTATCGGCAACCATATCTGGAATGCCTATCGGCACCTATATCTGAAATGCCTATCGGCACCTATTTTTGAAATGCCTATCGGAAACTACATCTGAAAAGCCTATCAGCACCTATATTTGAAATGCCCATCGGCAACCATATCTGGAATGCTTATCGGCACCTATATTTGAAATGCCTATCGGCTTCTATATCTGAAATGCCTATCGGCACCTCTTTTTAAAATGCCAATCGGCAACTATATCTGAAATGCCTATCGGCACCTATATCTGAAATGCCTATCGGCACCTATTTTTGAAACGCCTATCGGAAACTACATCTGAAATGCCTATCAGCACCTATATTTGAAATGGCTAACGGCAAACATATCTGGAATGCCTATCGGCACCTATATTTAAAATGCCTATCGGCTTCTATATCTGAAATGCCTATCGGCACCTATTTTTAAAATGCCAATCGGCAACTATATCTGAAATGCCTATCGGCTCCTATATCTGAAATGCCTATCGGCACCTATTTTTGAAATGCCTATCGGAAACTACAGCTGAAAGGCCTATCAGCACCTATATTTGAAATGCCTATCGGCAACTGTATCTTGAATGCCTATCGGCACCTATATTTGAAATGCCTATCGGCTTCTATATCTGAAATGCCTATCGGCACATATTTTTAAAATGCTAATCGGCAACTATATCTGTAATGCCTATCGGCACCTATATCTGAAATGCCTATCGGCACCAATTTTTGAAATGCCTATCGGAAACTACATCTGAAATGCCTATCAGCACCTATATTTGAAATGCCTATCGGCAACCATATCTAGAATGCCTATCGGCACCTATATTTGAAATGCCTATCGGCTTCTATATCTGAAATGCCTATCGGCACCTATTTTTAAAATGTAAATCGGCAATTATATCTGAAATGCCTATCGGCACCTCTAACTGTAATGCCTATCGGCATCAATTTTTGAAATGCCTATCGGAAACTACATCTGGAATGCATATCAGCACCTATATTTGGAATGCCTATCGGCAACCATATCTGGAATGCCTATCGGCACCTATATTTGAAATGCCTATCGGCTTCTATATCTGAAATGCCTATCGACACCTATTTTTAAAATGCCAATCGGCCACTATATCTGAAATGCCTATCGGCACCTATACCTGAAATGCCTATCGGCACCTAGTTTTGAAATGCCTATCGGAAACTACATCTGGAATGCCTATCAGCACCTATATTTGAAATGCCTATCGGCAACCATATCTGAAATGCCTATCGACACCTATATTTGAAATACCTATCGGCTTCTATATCTGAAATGCCTATCGGCACCTATTTTTAAAATGCCAATCGGCAACTATATCTGAAATGCCTATCGGCACCTATATCTGAAATGCCTATCGCCACCAATTTTTGAAATGCCTATCGTAAATTACATCTGAAATGCCTATCAGCACCTATATTTGATATGCCTATTGGCAACCATATCTGGAATGCTTATCGGCACCTATATTTGAAATGCCTATCGGCATCTATATCTGAAATGCCTATCGGCACCTATTTTTAAAATGCCAATCGGCAACTATATCTGAAATGCCTATCGTCACCTATATCTGAAATGCCTATCGGCACCTATTTTTGAAATGCCTATCGGAAACTACATCTGAAATGCCAATCAGCACCTATATTTGAAATGTCTATCGGCAACCATATCTGAAATGCCTATCGGCACCTATATCTGAAATGCCTATCGCCACCAATTTTTGAAATGCCTATCGTAAACTACATCTGAAATGCCTATCAGCACCTATATTTGATATGCCTATTGGCAACCATATCTGGAATGCTTATTGGCACCTATATTTGAAATGCCTATCGGCTTCTATATCTGAATTGCCTATCGGCACCTATTTTTAAAATGCCAATCGGCAACTATATCTGAAATGCCTATCGGCACCTATATCTGAAATGCCTATAGGCACCTATTTTTGAAATGCCTATCGGAAACTACATCTGAAATGCCAATCAGCACCTATATTTAAAATGTCTATCGGCAACCATATCTGAAATGCCTATCGGCACCTATATCTGAAATGCCTATCGCCACCAATTTTTGAAATGCCTATCGTAAACTACATCTGAAATGCCTATCAGCACCTATATTTGATATGCCTATTGGCAACCATATCTGGAATGCTTATCGGCACCTATATTTGAAACGCCTATCGGCTTCTATATCTGAAATGCCTATCGGCACCTATTTTTAAAATGCCAATCGGCAACCATATCTGAAATGCCTATCGGCACCTATATCTGAAATGCCTATCGGCACCTATTTTTAAAATGCCAATCGGCAACTATATCTGAAATGCCTATCGGCACCTATATCTGAAATGCCTATCGGCACCTATTTTTAAAATGCTAATCGGCAACTATATATGAAATGCCTATCGGCTCCTATATCTGAAATGCCTATCGGCACTAATTTTTAAAATGCCTATCGGAAACTACATCTGAAATGCCTATCAGCACCTATATTTGAAATGCCTATCGGCAAACATATCTGGAATGCCTATCGGCACCTATATTTGAAATGCCTATCGGCTTCTATATCTGAAATGCCTATCGGCACCTATTTTTAAAATGCCAATCGTCAACTATATCTGAAATGCATATCGGCACCTATATCTGTAATGCCTATCGGCACCTATTTTTGAAATGCCTATCGAAAGCTACATCTGAAATGCCTATCAGCACCTATATTTAAAATGCCTATCGGCAACCATATCTGGAATGCCTATCGACACCTTTATTTGAAATGCCTATCGGCACTTTTATCTGAAATGCCTATCGGTACCTATTTTTAAAATGCCAATCGGCAACTATATCAGAAATGCCTATCCGCACATATATCTGAAATGCCTATCGGCACCTATTTTTGAAATGCCTATCGGAAACTACATCTGAAATGCCTATCAGCACCTATATTTGAAATGACTATCGGCAACCATATCTGAAATGCCTATCGACACCTATATTTGAAATACCTATCGGCTTCTATATCTGAAATGCCTATCGGCACCTCTTTTTTAAATGCCAATCGGCAACTATATCTGAAATGCCTATCGGCACCTATATCTGAAATGCCTATCGGCACCTATTTTTGAAATGCCCATCAGCACCTATATTTGAAATGCCTATCGGCAACCATATCTGGAATGCCTATCGGCAACCATATCTGGAATGCCTATCGGCACCTATATTTGAAATGCCTATCGGCTTCTATATCTGAAATGCCTATCGGCACCTATTTTTAAATGCCAATCGGCAACTATATATGAAATGCCTATCGGCACCTATATCTGAAATGCCTATCAACAACTATTTTTAAAATGCCAATCGGCAACTATATATGAAATGCCTATCGGCTCCTAAATCTGAAATGCCTATCGGCACTAATTTTTAAAATGCCTATCGGAAACTACATCTGAAATGCCTATTAGCACCTATATTTGAAATGCCTGTCGGCAACCATATCTGGAATGCCTATCGGCACCTATATTTGAAATGCCTATCGGCTTCTATATCTGAAATGCCTATCGGCACCTATTTTTAAAATGCCAATCGGCAACTATATCTTAAATGCATATCGGCACCTCTATCTGTAATGCCTATCGGCACCTATTTTTGAAATGTCTATCGGAAGCTACATCTGAAATGCCTATCAGCACCTATATTTGAAATGCCTATCGGCAACCATATCTGGAATGCCTATCGGCACCTATATTTGAAATGCCTATCGGCTTCTATCTCTGAAATGCCTATCGGCACCTATTTTTAAAATGCCAATCGGCAACTATATCTGAAGTGCCTATCGGCACCTATATCTGAAATGTCTATCGGCGCCTATTTTTGAAATGCCTATCGGAAACTACATCTGAAATGCCAATCAGCACCTATATTTGAAATGTCTATCGGCAACCATATCTGAAATGCCTATCGGCACCTATATCTGAAATGCCTATCGCCACCAATTTTTGAAATGCCTATCGTAAACTACATCTGAAATGCCTATCAGCACCTATATTTGATATGCCTATTGGCAACCATATCTGGAATGCTTATCGGCACTTATATTTGAAACGCCTATCGGCTTCTATATCTGAAATGCCTATCGGCACCTATATCTGAAATGCCTATCGGCACCTATTTTTAAAATGCCAATCGGCAACTATATCTGAAATGCCTATCGGCACCTATATCTGAAATGCCTATCGGCACCTATTTTTAAAATGCCAATCGGCAACTATATATGAAATGCCTATCGGCTCCTATATCTGAAATGCCTATCGGCACTAATTTTTAAAATGCCTATCGGAAACTACATCTGAAATGCCTATCAGCACCTATATTTGAAATGCCTATCGGCAACCTTATCTGGAATGCCTATCGGCACCTAAATTTGAAATGCCTATCGGCTTCTATATCTGAAATGCCTATCGGCACCTATTTTTAAAATGTCAATCGGCAACTATATCTGAAATGCGTATCGGCACCTATATCTGTAATGCCTATCGGCAACTATTTTTGAAATGCCTATCGGAAGCTACATCTGAAATGCCTATCAGCACCTATATTTGAAATGCCTATCGGCAACCATATCTGGAATGCCTATCGGCACCTTTATTTGAAATGCCTATCGGCTTCTATATCTGAAATGCCCATCGGCACATATTTTTAAAATGCCAATCGGTAACTATATCTGAAATGCCTATCGGCACATATATCTGAAATGCCTATCGGCGCCTATTTTTGAAATGCCTATCGGAAACTACATCTGAAATGCCTATCAGCACCTATATTTGAAATGCCTATCGGCAACCATATCTGGAATGCCTATCGGCGCCTATATTTGAAATGCCTATCGGCTTCTATATCTGAAATGCCTATCGGCACCTATATCTGATATGCCTATCGGCACCAATTTTTGAAATGACTATCGGAAACTACATCTGAAATGCCTATCAGCACCTATATTTGAAATGCCTATCGGCAACCATATCTGGTTTGCCTATCGGCACCTATATTTGAGATGCCTATCGGCTTCTATATCTGAAATGCCTATCGGCACCTATTTTAAAATGCCAATCGGCCACTATATCTGAAATGCCTATCGGCACCTATATCTGAAATGCCTATCGGCACCAATTTTTTAAATGCCTATCGGAAACTACATCTGAAATGCCTATCAGCACCTATATTTGAAATGCCTATCGTCAAACATATCTGGAATGCCTATCGGCACTTATAATTGAAATGCCTATCGGCTTCTATATCTGAAATGCCTATCGGCACCTATTTTTAAAATGCCAATCGGCAACTATATCTGAAGTGCCTATCGGCACCTATATCTGAAATGCCTATCGGCACCTATTTTTGAAATGCCTATCGAAAACTACATCTGAAATGCCTATCAGCACCTATATTTGAAATGCCTATCGGCAACCACATCAGAAATGCCTATCGGCACCTATATCTGAAATGCCTTTCGGCATTTATATCTGAAATCCCTATCCACACTTATATTTGATATGCCTATCGGCACCTATATTTTAAATGCCTATCGGCAACTATATCTAATATGCCTATCGGCACCTATATCTGAAATGCCTATCGGATCCTATTTTTGAAATGCTTATCGGAAACTACATCTAAAATGCCTATCGGCACCTATTTTTAAAATGCCAATCGGCAACTCTATCTGAAATGCCTATCGGCACCTATATCTAAAATGCCTATCGGCACCTATTTTTGAAATACCTATCGGAAACTACATCTGAAATGCCTTACAGCACCTATATTTGAAATGCCTATCGGCAACCATATCTGAAATGCCTATAGACACCTATATTTGAAATACCTAAGGGCTTGTATATCTGAAATGCCTATCGGCAACTATTTTTAAAATGCCAATTGGCAACTATATCTGAAATGCCTATCGGCACAGATATCTGGAATGCCTATCGGTACCTATTTTTGAAATGCCTACGGAAACTACATCTGAAATGCCTATCAGCACCTATATTTGAAATGCCTATCGGCAACTATATCTGGAATGCCTATCGGCACCTATATTTGAAATGCCTATCGGCTTCTATATCTGAAATGCCTATCGGCACCTATTTTTAAAATGCTAATCGGGAACTATATCTGAAATGCCTATCGGCACCTATATCTGAAATGCCTATCGGCACCTATATCTGAAATGCCTATCGGCACTAATTTTTTAAATGCCTTTCGGAAACTAAATCTGAAATGCCTATCTGCTCCTATATTTGAAATACCTATCGGCAACCATATGTGAAATGCCTATCGACACCTATATTTGAAATACCTATCGGCTTCTATATCTGAAATGCCTATCGGCACCTATTTTTAAAATGCCAATTGGCAACTATATCTGAAATGCCTATCGGCACCTATATCTGAAATGCCTATCGGCACCTATTTCTGAAATGCCTATCGGCTTCTTTATCTGTAATGCCTATCGGCACCTATATTTGAAATGCCTATCGGCAACCATATCTGGAATGCCTATCGGCACCTATATTTGAAATGCCTATCGGCTTCTATATCTGAAATGCCTATCGGCACCTATTTTTAAAATGCCAATCGGCAACTATATCTGAAATGCCTATCGGCACCTATATCTGAAATGCCTATCGGCACCTATATCTGAAATGCCTATCGGCACTTATTTTTTAAATGCCTATCGTAAACTACATCTTGAATGCCTATCAGCACCTATATTTGAAATGCCTATCTGCAAACATATCTGGAATGCCTATCGGCACATACATTTGAAATGCCTATCGGCTTCTATATCTGAAATGCCTATCGACACCTATTTTTAAAATGCCAATCGGCAAATATATCTGAAATGCCTTTCGGCACCTATATCTGAAATGCCTATCGGCACCTATTTTTGAAATGCCTATCGGAAACTACATCTGAAATGCCTATCAGCACATATATTTGAAATGCCTATCGGCTTCTATATCTGAAATGCCTATCGACACCTATTTTTAAAATGCCAATCGACAACTATATCTGAAATGCCTTTCGACACCTATATCTGAAATGCCTATCGGCACCTATTTTTGAAATGCCTATCGGAAACTACATCTGAAATGCCTATCAGCACCTATATTTGAAATGCCTATCGGCTTCTATATCAGAAATGCCTATCGACACCTATTTTTAAAATGTTAATCGGCAACTATATCTGAAATGCCTATCAGCACCTATATCTGAAATGCCTATCGGCACCTATTTTTGAAATGCCTATCGGAAACTTCATCTAAAATGCCTATCAGCACCTATATTTGAAATGCCTATCTGCAACCATATCTGGAATGCCTATCGGCACATACATTTGAAATGCCTATCGGCTTCTATATCTGAAATGCCTATCGACACCTATTTTTAAAATGCCAATCGGCAACCATATCTGAAATGCCTTTCGGCACCTATATCTGAAATGCCTATCGGCACCTATTTTTGAAATGCCTATCGGAAACTACATCTGAAATGCCTATCAGCACCTATATTTGAAATGCCTATCGGCTTCTATATCTGAAATGCCTATCGACACCTATTTTTAAAATGCCAATCGGCAGCTATATTTGAAATGCCTATCGGCAATTATATCTAAAATGCCTATCGACATCTATATTTGAAATACCTATCGGCTTCTATATCTGAAATGCCTATCGGCACCTATTTTTAAAATGCCAATCGGCAACTATATCTGAAATGCCTATCGGCACCTATATCTGAAATGCCTATCGGCACCAATTTTTGAAATGCCTATCGGAAACTACATCTGAAATGCCTATCAGCACCTTTATTTGAAATGCCTATCGGCAACCATATCTGGAATGCTTATCGTCACCTATATTTGAAATGCCTATCGGCTTCTATATCTGAAATGCCTATCGGCACCTATTTTTAAAATGCCAATCGGCAACTATATCTGAAATGCCTATTGGCACCTATATCTGAAATGCCTATCGGCACCTATTTTTGAAATGCCTATCGGAAACTACATCTGAAATGCCTATCAGCACCTTAATTTGAAATGCCTATCGGCAACCATATCTGGAATGCCTATCTGCAGCTATATTTGAAATGCCTATCGGCTTCTATATCTGAAATGCCTATCGGCACCTATTTTTAAAATGCCAATCGGCAACTATATCGGAAATGCAGATCGACACCTATATCTGAAATGCCTATCGGCACCTATTTTTGAAATGCCTATCGGAAACTACATCTGAAATGCCTATCAGCACCTATATTTGAAATGCCTATCGGCAACCATATCTGAAATGCCTATCGGCACCTATATTTGAAATGCCTATCGGCTTCTATATCTGAAATGACTATCGACACCTATTTTTAAAATGCCAATTGGCAACTGTATCTGAAATGCCTATCGGCACCTATATCTGAAATGCCTATCGGTACCTATTTTTGAAATGCCTATCGGAAACTACATCTGAAATGCCTATCAGCACTTATATTTGAAATGCCTATCGGCAACAATATCTGGAATGCCTGTCGGCACCTATATTTGAAATGCCTATCGGCTTCTATATCTGAAATGCCTATCGGCACCTATTTTTAAAATGCCAATCGGCAACTATATCTGAAATGCCTATCGGTACCTATATCTTAAATACCTATCGGCACCTATTTTTGAAATGCCTTTCGGAAACTACATCTGAAATGCCTATCTGCTCCTATATTTGAAATGCCTATCGGCAACCATATCTGAAATGCCTATCGACACCTATATTTGAAATACCTATCGGCTTCTATATCAGAAATGCCTATCGGCACCTGTTTTTAAAATGCCAATCGGCAACTATATCTGAAATGCCTATCGGCACCTATATCTGAAATGCCTATCGGCACCAATTTTTGAAATGCCTATCGGAAACTACATCTGAAATGCCTATCAGCACCTATATTTGAAATGCCTATCGGCAACCATATCTGGGATGATAATCGGCACCTATATTTGAAATGCCTATCGGCTTCTATATCAGGAATGCCTATCGGCACATATTTTTAAAATGCCATTCGGCAACTATATCTGAAATGCCTATCGGCACCTATATCTGAAATGCCTATCGGCACCAATTTTTGAAATGCCTATCGAAAAATTCATCTGAAATGCCTATCAGCACCTATATTTGAAATGCCTATCGGCAACCATATCTGGAATGTCTATCAGCACCTATATTTGAAATGCCTATCGGCTTCTATATCTGAAATGCCTATCGGCACCTATTTTTAAAATTCTAATCGGCAACTATATCTGAAATGCCTATCGGCACCTATATCTGAAATGCCTATCGGCACCTTTTTTTGAAATGCCTATCGGAAACTAAATCTTAAATGCCTATGAGCACCTATATTTGAAATGCCTATCGGCAACCATATCTGGAATGCCTATCGGCACATATATTTGAAATGCCTATAGGCAACCACATCAGAAATGCCTATCGGCACCTATATCTGAAGTGCCTTTCGGCATTTATATCTGAAATGCCTATCGACACCTATATTTGAAATGCCTATCACTACCTATATTTTAAATGCCTATCGGCAACTATATCTGATATGCCTATCGGCACCTATATCTGAAATGCCTATCGGCACCTATTTTTGAAATGCCTATCGGAAACTACATCTAAAATGCCTATCGGCACCTATTTTTAAAATGCCAATCGGCAACTCTATCTGAACTGCCTATCAGGACCTATATCTGAAACGCCTATCGGCACCTATTTTTGAAATGCCTATCGGAAACTACATCTGAAATCCCTATCAGCACCTATATCTGAAATGCCTATCGGCACCAATTTTTGAAATGCCTATCGGAAACTACATCTGAAATGCCTATCAGCACCTATATTTGAAATGCCTATCGGCAACCATATCTGGAATGCCTATCGGCACCTATATTTGAAATGCCTATCGGCTTCTATATCTGAAATGCCTATCGACACCTATTTTTAAAATGCCAATTGGCAACTATATCTGAAATGCCTATCGGCACCTATATCTATAATGCCTATCGGTACCTATTTTGAAATGCCTTTTGGAAACTACATCTGAAATGCCTATCATCGCTTATATTTGAAATGCCTATGGGCAACCATATCTGGAATGCCTATCGGCACCTATATTTGAAATGCCTATCGGCTTCTATATCTGAAATGCCTATCGGCACCTATTTTTGAAATGCCTATCGGAAACTACATCTGAAATCCCTATCAGCACCTATATCTGAAATGCCTATCGGCACCAATTTTTGAAATGCCTATCGGAAACTACATCTGAAATGCCTATCGGCACCTATATTTGAAATGCCTATCGGCTTCTATAACTGAAATGCCTATCGGCACCTATTTTTAAAATGCCAATCGGCAACCATATCTGGAATGCCTATCGGCACCTATATTTGAAATGCCTATCGGCTTCTATATCTGAAATGCCTATCGGCACCAATTTTTGAAATGCCTATCGGAAACTACATCTGAAATGCCTATCAGCACCTATATTTGAAATGCCTATCGGCAACCATATCTGGAATGCCTATCGGCACCTATATTTGAAATGCCTATCGGCTTCTATATCTGAAATGCCTATCGACACCTATTTTTAAAATGCCAATTGGCAACTATATCTGAAATGCCTATCGGCACCTTTATCTGAAATGCCTATCGGCACCTATTTTTGAAATGCCTATCGGCTTCTATATCTGAAATGCCTAACGGCACCTATATTTGAAATGCCTATCGGCAACCATATCTGGAATGCCTATCGGCACCTATATTTGAAATGCCTATCGGCTTCTATATCTGAAATGCCTATCGGCACCTATTTTTAAAATGCCAATCGGCAACTATATCTGAAATGCCTATCGACACTTATATCTGAAATGCCTATCGGCACCTATTTTTGAAATGCCTACCGGAAACTACATCTGAAATGCCTATCAGTACCTATATTAGAAATGCCTATCGGCAAACATATCTGAAATGCCTATCGACACCTATATTTGAAATACCTATCGGCTTCTATATCTGAAATGCCTATCGGCACCTATTTTTAAAATGCCAATCGGTAACTATATCTGAAAGGCCTATCGGCACCTATATCAGAAATGCCTATCGGCACCAGTTTGTGAAATGCATATCGGAAACTACATCTGGAATGCCTATCAGCACCTATATTTGAAATGCCTATCGGCAAACATATCTGGAATGCCTATCGGCACCTATATTTGAAATGCCTATCGGCTTCTATATCTGAAATGCCTATCGACACCTATTTTTAAAATGCCAATCGGCCACTATATCTGAAATGCCTATTGGCACCTATATCTGAAATGCATATCGCCACCAATTTTTGAAATGCCTATCGTAAACTACATCTGAAATGCCTATCAGCACCTATATTTGAAATGCCCATCGGCAACCATATCTGGAATGCTTATCGGCACCTCTATTTGAAATGCCTACCGGCTTCTATATCTGAAATGCCTATCGGCACCTATTTTTAAAATGCCAATCGGCAACTATATCTGAAATGCCTATCGGCACCTATATCTGAAATGCCTATCGGCACCTATTTTTGAAATGCCTATCGGCTTCTATATCTGAAATGCCTATCGGCACCTATTTTTAAAATGCCAATTGGTAAGTATATCTGAAATGCCTATCGGCACCTATATCTGAAATGCCTATCGGCACCTATTTTTGAAATGCCTATCGGCAACAATATCTGGAATGCCTATCGGCACCTATATTTGGAATGCCTATCGGCTTCTATATCTGAAATGCCTATCGGCACCTATTTTTAAAATGCCAATTGGTAACTATATCTGAAATGCCTATCGGCACCTATATCTGAAATGCCTATCGACACTTATTTTTGAAATGCCTATCGGCTTCTATATCTGAAATGCCTAACGGCACCTATATTTGAAATGCCTATCGGCAACCATATCTGGAATGCCTATCGGCACCTATATTTGAAATGCCTATCGGCTTCTATATCTGAAATGCCTATCGGCACCTATTTTTAAAATGCCAATTGGTAACTATATCTGAAATGCCTATCGGCACCTATATCTGAAATGCCTATCGGCACCTATTTTTGAAATGCCTATCGTAAACTACATCTAAAAATCCTATCAGCACCTATATTTGATATGCCTATTGGCAACCATATCAGGAATGCTTATCGGCACCTATATTTGAAACGCCTATCGGCTTCTATATCTAAAATGCCTATCGGCACCTATTTTTAAAATGCCAATCGGCAACTATATCTGAAATGCCTATCGGCACCTATATCTAAAATGCCTATCGGCACCTATTTTTGAAATGCCTATCGGAAACTACATCTGAAATGCCAATCAGCACCTATATTTGAAATGCCTATCGGCAACCATATCTGGAATGCCTATCGGCACCTATATTTGAAATGCCTATCGGCTTCTATATCTGAAATGCCTATCGGCACCTATTTTTAAATGCCAATCGGCAACTATATCTGAAATGCCTATCGGCACCTATATCTGAAATGCCTATCGGCACCTATTTTTTAAATGCCATTCGGCAACTATATATGAAATGCCTATCGGCTCCTATATCTGAAATGCCTATCGGCACTAATTTTTAAAATGCCTATCGGAAACTACATCTGAAATGCCTATCAGCACCTATATTTGAAATGCCTATCGGCAACCATATCTGAAATGCCTATCGACACCTATATTTGAAATACCTATCGGCTTCTATATCTGAAATGCCTATCGGCACTAATTTTTAAAATGCCTATCGGAAACTACATCTGAAATGCCTATCAGCACTTATATTTGAAATGCCTATCGGCAACCATATCTGGAATGCCTATCGGCACCTATATTTGAAATGCCTATCGGCTTCTATATCTGAAATGCCTAACGGCACCTATTTTTAAAATGCCAATCGGCAACTATATCTGAAATGCATATCGGCACCTATATCTGTAATGCCTATCGGCACCTATTTTTGAAATGCCTATCGGAAGCTACATCTGAAATGCCTATCAGCACCTATATTTGAAATGCCTGTCGGCAACCATATCTGGAATGCCTATCGGCACCTATATTTGAATTGCCTATCGGCTTCTATATCTGAAATGCCTATCGGCACCTATTTTTAAAATGCCAATCGGCAACTATATCTGAAGTGCCTATCGGCACCTATATCTGAAATGCCTATCGGCACCTATTTTTGAAATGCCTATCGAAAACTACATCTGAAATGCCCATCAGCACCTATATTTGAAATGCCTATCGGCAACCACATCAGAAATGCCTATCGGCACCTATATCTGAAATGCCTTTCGGCATTTATATCAGAAATGCCTATCGACACCTATATTTGAAATACCTATCGGTTTCTATATCTGAAATGCCCATCGGCACTTATTTTTATAATGCCAATCGGTAACTATATCTGAAATGCCTATCGGCACCTATATCTGAAATGCCTATCGTAAACTACATCTAAAATGCCTATCAGCACCTATATTTGATATGCCTATTGGCAACCATATCTGGAATGCTTATCGGCACCTATATTTGAAATGCCTATCGGCTTCTATATCTGAAATGCCTATCGGCACTTATTTTTAAAATGCCAATCGGCAACTATATCTGAAATGCCTATCGGCACCTATATCTGAAATGCCTATCGGCACCTATTTTTGAAATGCCTATCGGAAACTACATCTAAAATGCCAATCGGCACCTATATTGGAAATGTCTATCGGCAACCATATCTGAAATGCCTATTGGCACCTATATCTGAAATGCCTATCGCCACCAATTTTTGAAATGCCTATCGTAAACTACATCTGAAATGCCTATCAGCACCTATATTTGATATGCCTATTGGCAACCATATCTGGAATGCTTATCGGCACCTATATTTGAAATGCCTATCGGCTTCTATATCTGAAATGCCTATCGGCACCTATTTTTAAAATGCCAATCGGCAACTATATCTGAACTGCCTATCGGCACCTATATCTGAAATGCCTATCGGCACCTATTTTTGAAATGCCTATCGGAAACTACATCTGAAATGCCAATCAGCACCTATATTTGAAATGTCTATCGGCAACCATATCTGAAATGCCTATCGGCACCTATATCTGAAATGCCTATCGCCACCAATTTTTGAAATGCCTATCGTAAACTACATCTGAAATGCCTATCAGCACCTATATTTGATATGCCTATTGGCAACCATATCTGGAATGCTTATCGGCACCTATATTTGAAACGCCTATCGGCTTCTATATCTGAAATGCCTATCGGCACCTATATCTGAAATGCCTATCGCCACCTATTTTTAAAATGCCAATCGGCAACTATATCTGAAATGCCTATCGGCACCTATATCTGAAATGCCTATCGGCACCTATTTTTAAAATGCCAATCGGCAACTATATATGAAATGCTTATCGGCTCCTATATCTGAAATGCCTATCGGCACTAATTTTTAAAATGCCTATCGGAAACTACATCTGAAATGCCTATCAGCACCTATATTTGAAATGCCTATCGGCAAACATATCTGGAATGCCTATCGGCACCTATATTTGAAATGCCTATCGGCTTCTATATCTGAAATGCCTATCGGCACCTATTTTTAAAATGCCAATCGTCAACTATATCTGAAATGCATATCGGCACCTATATCTGTAATGCCCATCGGCACCTATTTTTGAAATGCCTATCGGAAGCTACATCTGAAATGCCTATCAGCACCTATATTTGAAATGCCTATCGGCAACCATATCTGGAATGCCTATCGGCACCTATATTTGAAATGCCTATCGGCTTCTATATCTGAAATGCCTATCGGCACCTATTTTTGAAATGCCTATCGAAAACTACATCTGAAATGCCTATCGGCAACCACATCAGAAATGCCTATCGGCACCTATATCTGAAATGCCTTTTGGCATTTATATCTGAAATGCCTATCGACACCTTCATTTGAAATGCCTATCGGCACTTTTATCTGAAATGCCTATCGGTACCTATTTTAAAAATGCTAATCGGCAACTATATCAGAAATGCCTATCCGCACCTATATCTGAAATGCCTATCGGCACCTATTTTTGAAATGCCTATCGGAAACTACATCTGAAATGCCTATCAGCACCTATATTTGAAATGCTTATCGGCAACCATATCTGAAATGCCTATCGACAACTATATTTGAAATACCTATCGGCTTTTATATCTGAAATGCCTATCGGCACCTCTTTTTTAAATGCCAATCGGCAACTATATCTGAAATGCCTATCGGCACCTATTTTTGAAATGCATATCGGAAACTACATCTGAAATGCCCATCAGCACCTATATTTGAAATGCCTATCGGCTTCTATATCTGAAATGCCTATCGGCACCTATTTTTAAAATGCCAATCGGCAACTATATCTGAAATGCATATCGGCACCTATATCTGTAATGCCTATCGGCACCTATTTTTGAAATGCCTATCGGAAGCTACATCTGAAATGCCTATCAGCACCTATATTTGAAATGCCTATCGGCAACCATATCTGGAATGCCTATCGGCACCTATATTTGAAATGCCTATCGGTTTCTATCTCTGAAATGCCTATCGGCACCTATTTTTAAAATGCCAATCGGCAACTATATCTGAAGTGCCTATCGGTACCTATATCTGAAATGTCTATCGGCACCTATTTTTGAAATACCTATCGAAAACTACATCTGAAATGCCTATCAGCACCTATATTTGAAATGCCTATCGGCAACCACATCAGAAATGCCTATTGGCACCTATATCTGAAATGCCTTTCGGCATTTATATCTGAAATGCCTATCGACACCTTTATTTGAAATGCCTATCGGCACTTTTATCTGAAATGCCTATCGGTACCTATTTTTAAAATGCCAATCGGCAACTATATCAGAAATGCCTATCGGCACCTATGTTTGAAATGCCTATCGGCACCTATTTTTGAAATGCCTATCGGAAACTACATCTGAAAAGCCTATCAGCACCTATATTTGAAATGCCTATCGGCAACCATATCTGAACTGCCTATCGACACCTATATTTGAAATACATATCGGCTTCTATATCTGAAATGCCTATCGGCACCTATTTTTAAAATGCCAATCGGTAACTATATCTGAAATGCCTATCGGCACCTATATCTGAAATGCCTATCGGCACCAATTTTTGAAATGCCTATCGGAAACAACATCTGGAATGCCTATCAGCACCTATATTTGAAATGCCTATCGGCAACCATATCTGGAATGCCTATCGGCACCTATATTTGAAATGCCTATCGGCTTCTATATCTGAAATGCCTATCGACACCTATTTTTAAAATGCCAATCGGCAACTATATCTGAAATGCCTATCGGCACCTATATCTGAAATGCCTATCGCCACCAATTTTTGAAATGCCTATCGTAAACTACATCTGAAATGCCTATCAGCACCTATATTTGATATGCCTATTGGCAACCATATCTGGAATGCTTATCGGCACCTATATTTGAAATGCCTATCGGCTTCTATATCTGAAATGCCTATCGGCACCTATTTTTAAAATGCCAATCGGCAACTATATCTGAAATGCCTATCGGCACCTATATCTGAAATGCCTATCGGCACCTATTTTTGAAATGCCTATCGGAAATTACATCTGAAATGCCAATCAGCACCTATATTTGAAATGTCTATCGGCAACCATATCAAAATGCCTATCGGCACCTATATCTGAAATGCCTATCGCCACCAATTTTTGAAATGCCTATCGTAAACTACATCTGAAATGCCTATCAGCACCTATATTTGATATGCCTATTGGCAACCATATCTGGAATGTTTATCGGCACCTATATTTGAAACGCCTATCGGCTTCTATATCTGAAATGCCTATCGGCACCTATTTTTAAAATGCCAATCGGCAACTATATCTGAAATGCCTATCGGCACCTATATCTGAAATGCCTAACGGCACCTATTTTTTAAATGCCAATCGGCAACTATATATGAAATGCCTATCGGCTCCTATATCTGAAATGCCTATCGGCACTAATTTTTAAAATGCCTATCGGAAACTACATCTGAAATGCCTATCAGCACCTATATTTGAAATGCCTATCGGCAACCATATCTGGAATGCCTATCGGCACCTAAATTTGAAATGCCTATCGGCTTCTATATCTGAAATGCCTATCGGCACCTATTTTTAAAATGCCAATCGGGAACTATATCTGAAATGCGTATCGGCACCTATATCTGTAATGCCTATCGGCAGCTATTTTTGAAATGCCTATCGGAAGCTACATCTGAAATGCCTATCAGCACCTATATTTGAAATGCCTATCGGCAACCATATCTGGAATGCCTATCGGCACCTTTATTTGAAATGCCTATCGGCTTCTATATCTGAAATGCCCATCGGCACATATTTTTAAAATGCCAATCGGCAACTATATCTGAAATGCCTATCGGCACATATATCTAAAATGCCTATCGGCGCCTATTTTTGAAATGCCTATCGGAAACTACATCTGAAATGCCTATCAGCACCTATATTTGAAATGCCTATCGGCAACCATATCTGGAATGCCTATCGGCACCTATAATTGAAATGCCTATCGGCTTCTATATCTGAAATGCCTATCGGCACCTATATCTGATATGCCTATCGGCACCAATTTTTGAATTGCCTATCGGAAACTACATCTGAAATGCCTATCAGCACCTATATTTGAAATGCCTATCGGCAACCATATCTGGATTGCCTATCGGCACCTATATTTGAGATGCCTATCGGCTTCTATATCTGAACTGCCTATCGGCACCTATTTTAAAATGCCAATCGGCAACTATATCTGAAATGCCTATCGGCACCTATATCTGAAATGCCTATCGGCACCAATTTTTTAAATGCCTATCGGAAACTACATCTGAAATGCCTATCAGCACCTATATTTGAAATGCCTATCGTCAAACATATCTGGAATGCCTATCGGCACTTATAATTGAAATGCCTATCGGCTTCTATATCTGAAATACCTATCGGCACCTATTTTTAAAATGCCAATCGGCAACTATATCTGAAGTGCCTATCGGCACCTATATCTGAAATGCCTATCGGCACCTATTTTTGAAATGCCTATCGAAAACTACATCTGAAATGCCTATCAGCACCTATATTTGAAATGCCTATCGGCAACCACATCAGAAATGCCTATCGGCACTTATATCTGAAATGCCTTTCGGCATTTATATCTGAAATCCCTATCGACACCTATATTTAAAATGCTTATCGGCACCTATATTTTGAATGCCTATCGGCAACTATATCTAATATGCCTATCGGCACCTATATCTGAAATGCCTATCGGCACCTATTTTTGAAATGCTTATCGGAAACTACATCTAAAATGCCTATCGGCACCTATTTTTAATATGCCAATCGGCAACTCTATCTGAAATGCCTATCGGCACCTATATCTGAAATGCCTATCGGCACCTATTTTTGAAATACCTATCGGAAACTACATCTGAAATGCCTTACAGCACCTATATTTGAAATGCCTATCGGCAACCATATCTGAAATGCCTATAGACACCTATATTTGAAATACCTAAGGGCTTGTATATCTGAAATGCCTATCGGCAACTATTTTTAAAATGCCAATTGGCAACTATATCTGAAATGCCTATCGGCACATATATCTGGAATGCCTATCGGTACCTATTTTTGAAATGCCTATCGGAAAATACATCTGAAATGCCTATCAGCACTTATATTTGAAATGCCTATCGGCAACCATATCTGGAATGCCTATCGGCACCTATATTTGAAATGCCTATCGGCTTCTATATCTGAAATGCCTATCGGCACCTATTTTTAATATGCTAATCGGGAACTATATCTGAAATGCCTATCGGCACCTATATCTGAAATGCCTATCGGCACCTATATCTGAAATGCCTATCGGCACTAATTTTTTAAATGCCTTTCGGAAACTAAATCTGAAATGCCTATCTGCTCCTATATTTGAAATGCCTATCGGCAACCATATGTGAAATGCCTATCGACACCTATATTTGAAATACCTATCGGCTTCTATATCTGAAATGCCTATCGGCACCTATTTTTAAAATGCCAATTGGCAACTATATCTGAAATGCCTATCGGCACCTATATCTGAAATGCCTATCGGCACCTATTTCTGAAATGCCTATCGGCTTCTTTATCTGTAATGCCTATCGGCACCTATATTTGAAATGCCTATCGGCACCTATTTTTAAAATGCCAATCGTCAACTATATCTGAAATGCATATCGGCACCTATATCTGTAATGCCTATCGGCACCTATTTTTGAAATGCCTATCGGAAGCTACATCTGAAATGCCTATCAGCACCTATATTTGAAATGCCTATCGGCAACCATATCTGGAATGCCTATCGGCACCTATATTTGAAATGCCTATCGGCTTCTATATCTGAAATGCCTATCGGCACCTATTTTTGAAATGCCTATCGAAAACTACATCTGAAATGCCTATCAGCACCTATATTTGAAATGCCTATCGGCAACCACATCAGAAATGCCTATCGGCACCTATATCTGAAATGCCTTTTGGCATTTATATCTGAAATGCCTATCGACACCTTCATTTGAAATGCCTATCGGCACTTTTATCTGAAATGCCTATCGGTACCTATTTTTAAAATGCTAATCGGCAACTATATCAGAAATGCCTATCCGCACCTATATCTGAAATGCCTATCGGCACCTATTTTTGAAATGCCTATCGGAAACTACATCTGAAATGCCTATCAGCACCTATATTTGAAATGCCTATCGGCAACCATATCTGAAATGCCTATCGACAACTATATTTGAAATACCTATCGGCTTTTATATCTGAAATGCCTATCGGCACCTCTTTTTTAAATGCCAATCGGCAACTATATCTGAAATGCCTATCGGCACCTATTTTTGAAATGCATATCGGAAACTACATCTGAAATGCCCATCAGCACCTATATTTGAAATGCCTATCGGCAACCATATCTGGAATGCCTATCGGCACCTATATTTGAAATGCCTATCGGCTTCTATATCTGAAATGCCTATCGGCACCTATTTTTAAAATGCCAATCGGCAACTATATCTGAAATGCATATTGGCACCTATATCTGTAATGCCTATCGGCACCTATTTTTGAAATGCCTATCGGAAGCTCCATCTGAAATGCCTATCAGCACCTATATTTGAAATGCCTATCGGCAACCATATCTGGAATGCCTATCGGCACCTATATTTGAAATGCCTATCGGCTTCTATCTCTGAAATGCCTATCGGCACCTATTTTTAAAATGCCAATCGGCAACTATATCTGAAGTGCCTATCGGTACCTATATCTGAAATGTCTATCGGCACCTATTTTTGAAATACCTATCGAAAACTACATCTGAAATGCCTATCAGCACCTATATTTGAAATGCCTATCGGCAACCACATCAGAAATGCCTATTGGCACCTATATCTGAAATGCCTTTCGGCATTTATATCTGAAATGCCTATCGACACCTTTATCTGAAATGCCTATCGGCACTTTTATCTGAAATGCCTATCGGTACCTATTTTTAAAATGCCAATCGGCAACTATATCAGAAATGCCTATCGGCACCTATATCTGAAATGCCTATCGGCACCTATTTTTGAAATGCCTATCGGAAACTACATCTGAAATGCCTATCAGCACCTATATTTGAAATGCCTATCGGCAGCCATATCTGAACTGCCTATCGACACCTATATTTGAAATACATATCGGCTTCTATATCTGAAATGCCTATCGGCACCTATTTTTAAAATGCCAATCGGTAACTATATCTGAAATGCCTATCGGCACCTATATCTGAAATGCCTATCGGCACCAATTTTTGAAATGCCTATCGGAAACTACATCTGGAATGCCTATCAGCACCTATATTTGAAATGCCTATCGGCAACCATATCTGGAATGCCTATCGGCACCTATATTTGAAATGCCTATCGACTTCTATATCTGAAATGCCTACCGGCACCTATTTTTAAAATGCCAATCGGCAACTATATATGAAATGCCTATCGGCTCCTATATCTGAAATGCCTATCGGCACTAATTTTTAAAATGCCTATCGGAAACTACATCTGAAATGCCTATCAGCACCTATATTTGAAATGCCTATCGGCAACCATATCTGGAATGCCTATCGGCACCTAAATTTGAAATGCCTATCGGCTTCTATATCTGAAATGCCTATCGGCACTTATTTTTAAAATGCCAATCGGCAACTATATCTGAAATGCGTATCGGCACCTATATCTGTAATGCCTATCGGCAGCTATTTTTGAAATGCCTATCGGAAACTACATCTGAAATGCCAATCAGCACCTATATTTGAAATGTCTATCGGCAACCATATCAAAATGCCTATCGGCACCTATATCTGAAATGCCTATCGCCACCTATTTTTGAAATGCCTATCGGAAACTACATCTGAAATGCCAATCAGCACCTATATTTGAAATGTCTATCGGCAACCATATCAAAATGCCTATCGGCACCTATATCTGAAATGCCTATCGCCACCAATTTTTGAAATGCCTATCGTAAACTACATCTGAAATGCCTATCAGCACCTATATTTGATATGCCTATTGGCAACCATATCTGGAATGTTTATCGGCACCTATATTTGAAACGCCTATCGGCTTCTATATCTGAAATGCCTATCGGCACCTATTTTTAAAATGCCAATCGGCACCTATATCTGAAATGCCTATCGGCACCTATTTTTAAAATGCCAATCGGCAACTATATATGAAATGCCTATCGGCTCCTATATCTGAAATGCCTATCGGCACTAATTTTTAAAATGCCTATCGGAAACTACATCTGAAATGCCTATCAGCACCTATATTTGAAATGCCTATCGGCAACCATATCTGGAATGCCTATCGGCACCTATATTTGAAATGCCTATCGGCTTCTATATCTGAAATGCCTATCGGCACCTATTTTTAAAATGCCAATCGGTAACTAAATCTGAAATGCCTATCGGCACCTATATCTGAAATGCCTATCGGCACCTATATCTGAAATGCCTATCGGCACTTATTTTTTAAATGCCTATCGTAAACTACATCTGGAATGCCTATCAGCACCTATATTTGAAATGCCTATCTGCAAACATATCTGGAATGCCTATCGGCACATAAATTTGAAATGCCTATCGGCTTCTATATCTGAAATGCCTATCGGCACCTATTTTTGAAATGCCTATCAGAAACTACATCTGAAATGCCTATCAGCACCTATATTTGAAATGCCTATCGGCTTCTATATCTGAAATGCCTATCGACACCTATTTTTAAAATGTTAATCGGCAACTATATCTGAAATGCCTATCAGCACCTATATCTGAAATGCCTATCGGCACCTATTTTTGAAATGCCTATCGGAAACTTCATCTGAAATGCCTATCAGCACCTATATTTGAAATGCCTATCTGCAACCATATCTGGAATGCCTATCGGCACATACATTTGAAATGCCTATCGGCTTCTATATCTGAAATGCCTATCGACACCTATTTTTAAAATGCCAATCGGCAACCATATTTGAAATGCCTTTCGGCACCTATATCTGAAATGCCTATCGGCACCTATTTTTGAAATGCCTATCGGAAACTACATCTGAAATGCCTATCAGCACCTATATTTGAAATGCCTATCGGCTTCTATATCTGAAATGCCTATTGACACCTATTTTTAAAATGCCAATCGGCAGCTATATTTGAAATGCCTATCGGCAATCATATCTAAAATGCCTATCGACATCTATATTTGAAATACCTATCGGCTTCTATATCTGAAATGCCTATCGGCACCTATTTTTAAAATGCCAATCGGCAACTATATCTGAAATGCCTATCGGCACCTATATCTGAAATGCCTATCGGCACCAATTTTTGAAATGCCTATCGGAAACTACATCTGAAATGCCTATCAGCACCTTTATTTGAAATGCCTATCGGCAACCATATCTGGAATGCTTATCGGCACCTATATTTGAAATGCCTATCGGCTTCTATATCTGAAATGCCTATCGGCACCTATTTTTAAAATGCCAATCGGCAACTATATCTGAATTGCCTATCGGCACCTATATCTGAAATGCCTATCGGCACCTATTTTTGAAATGCCTATCGGAAACTACATCTGAAATGCCTATCAGCACCTTAATTTGAAATGCCTATCGGCAACCATATCTGGAATGCCTATCGGCAGCTATATTTGAAATGCCTATCGGCTTCTATATCTGAAATGCCTATCGGCACCTATTTTTAAAATGCCAATCGGCAACTATATCGGAAATGCCTTTCGACACCTATATCTGAAATGCCTATCGGCACCTATTTTTGAAATGCCTATCGGAAACTACATCTGAAATGCCTATCAGCACCTATATTTGAAATGCCTATCGGCAACCATATCTGAAATGCCTATCGGCACCTATATTTGAAATGCCTATCGGCTTCTATATCTGAAATGACTATCGACACCTATTTTTAAAATGCCAATTGGCAACTATATCTTAAATGCCTATCGGCACCTATATCTGAAATGCCTATCGGTACCTATTTTTGAAATGCCTATCGGAAACTACATCTGAAATGCCTATCAGCACTTATATTTGAAATGCCTATCGGCAACCATATCTGGAATGCCTATCGGCACCTATATTTGAAATGCCTATCGGCTTCTATATCTGAAATGCCTATCGGCACCTATTTTTAAAATGCCAATCGGCAACTATATCTGAAATGCCTATCGGCACCTATATCTAAAATGCCTATCGGCACCGATTTTTGAAATGCCTTTCGGAAACTACATCTGAAATGCCTATCTGCTCCTATATTTGAAATGCCTATCGGCAACCATATCTGAAATGCCTATCGACACCTATATTTGAAATACCTATCGGCTTCTATATCTGAAATGCCTCTCGGCACCTGTTTTTAAAATGCCAATCGGCAACTATATCTGAAATGCCAATCGGAACCTATATCTGAAATGCCTATCGGCATCAATTTTTGAAATCCCTATCGGAAACTACATCTAAAATGCCTATCAGCACCTATATTTGAAATGCCTATCGGCAACCATATCTGGAATGCCTATCGGCACCTATATTTGAAATGCCTATCGGCTTCTATATCTGAAATGCCTATCGGCACCTATTTTTAAAATGCCAATTGGTAACTATATCTGAAATGCCTATCGGCACCTATTTTTGAAATGCCTATCGGCTTCTATATCTGAAATGCCTAACGGCACCTATATTTGAAATGCCTATCGGCAACCATATCTGGAATGCCTATCGGCACCTATATTTGAAATGCCTATCGGCTTCTATATCTGAAATGCCTATCGGCACCTATTTTTAAAATGCCAATCGGCAACTATATCTGAAATGCCTATCGGCACCTATATCTGAAATGCATATCGCCACCAATTTTTGAAATGCCTATCGTAAACTACATCTGAAATGCCTATCAGCACCAATATTTGAAATGCCCATCGGCAACCATATCTGGAATGCTTATCGGCACCTCTATTTGAAATGCCTACCGGCTTCTATATCTGAAATGCCTATCGGCACCTATTTTTAAAATGCCAATCGGCAACTATATCTGAAATGCCTATCGGCACCTATATCAGAAATGCCTATCGGCACCAATTTGTGAAATGCATATCGGAAACTACATCTGGAATGCCTATCAGCACCTATATTTGAAATGCCTATCGGCAAACATATCTGGAATGCCTATCGGCACCTATATTTGAAATGCCTATCGGCTTCTATATCTGAAATGCCTATCGGCACCTATATCTGAAATGCCTATCGGCACCGATTTTTGAAATGCCTATCGGCTTCTATATCTGAAATGCCTATCGGCACCTATTTTTAAAATGCCAATTGGTAACTATATCTGAAATGCCTATCGGCACCTATATCTGAAATGCCTATCGGCACCTATTTTTGAAATGCCTATCGGCAACAATATCTGGAATGCCTATCGGCACCTATATTTGGAATGCCTATCGGCTTCTATATCTGAAATGCCTATCGGCACCAATTTTTAAAATGCCAATTGGTAACTATATCTGAAATGCCTATCGGCACCTATATCTGAAATGCCTATCGGCACCTATATCTGAAATGCCTATCGGCACCTATTTTTGAAATGCCTATCGAAAACTACAGCTGGAATGCCTATCGGCACCTATATTTGAAATGCCTATCGGCAACCGTATCTGGAATGCCTATCGGCACCTATATTTGAAATGCCTATCGGCTTCTATATCTGAAATGCCTATCGGCACCTATTTTTAAAATGCCAATTGGTAACTATATCTGAAATGCCTATCGGCACCTATATCTGAAATGCCTATCGGCACCTATTTTTGAAATGCCTATCGTAAACTACATCTAAAAATCCTATCAGCACCTATATTTGATATGCCTATTGGCAACCATATCAGGAATGCTTATCGGCACCTATATTTAAAACGCCTATCGGCTTCTATATCTAAAATGCCTATCGGCACCTATTTTTAAAATGCCAATCGGCAACTATATCTGAAATGCCAATCAGCACCTATATTTGAAATGCCTATCGGCAACCATATCTGGAATGCCTATCGGCACCTATATTTGAAATGCCTATCGGCTTCTATATCTGAAATGCCTATCGGCACCTATTTTTAAATGCCAATCGGCAACTATATCTGAAATGCCTATCGGCACCTATATCTGAAATGCCTATCGGCACCTATTTTTTAAATGCCATTCGGCAACTATATATGAAATGCCTATCGGCTCCTATATCTGAAATGCCTATCGGCACTAATTTTTAAAATACCTATCGGAAACTACATCTGAAATGCCTATCAGCACCTATATTTGAAATGCCTATCGGCAACCATATCTGAAATGCCTATCGACACCTATATTTGAAATACCTATCGGCTTCTATATCTGAAATGCCTATCGGCACTAATTTTTAAAATGCCTATCGGAAACTACATCTGAAATGCCTATCAGCACCTATATTTGAAATGCCTATCGGCAACCATATCTGGAATGCCTATCGGCACCTATATTTGAAATACCTATCGGCTTCTATATCTGAAATGCCTATCGGCACCTATTTTTAAAATGCCAATCGGCAACTATATCTGAAGTGCCTATCGGCACCTATATCTGAAATGCCTATCGGCACCTATTTTTGAAATGCCTATCGAAAACTACATCTGAAATGCCCATCAGCACCTATATTTAAAATGCCTATCGGCAACCACATCAGAAATGCCTATCGGCACCTATATCTTAAATGCCTTTCGGCATTTATATCTGAAATGCCTATCGACACCTATATTTGAAATGCCTATCGGCACTTTTATCTGAAATGCCTATCGGTACCTATTTTTAAAATGCCAATCGGCAACTATATCAGAAATGCCTATCGGCACCTATATCTGAAATGCCTATCGGCACCTATTTTTGAAATGCCTATCGGAAACTACATCTGAAATGCCTATCAGTACCTATATTTGAAATGCTCATCGGCAACCATATCTGAAATGCCTATCGACACCTATATTTGAAATACCTATCGGTTTCTATATCTGAAATGCCCATCGGCACCTATTTTTATAATGCCAATCGGTAACTATATCTGAAATGCCTATCGGCTTCTATATCTGAAATGCCTATCGACACCTATTTTTAAAATGCCAATCGGCAACTATATCTGAAATGCCTATCGGCACCTATTTTTAAAATGCCTATCGGAAACTACATCTGAAATGCCTATCAGCACCTATATTTGAAATGCCTATCGGCTTCTATATCTGAAATGCCTATCGACACCTATTTTTAAAATGCCAATCGGCAACTATATCTGAAATGCCTATCGGCACCTATATCTGAAATGCCTATCGGCACCTATTTTTGAAATGCCTATCGGAAACTACATCTGAAATGCCTATCAGCACCTATATTTGAAATGCCTATTGGCAACCATATCTAAAATGCCTATCGACACCTATATTTGAAATACCTATCGGCTTCTATATCTGAAATGCCTATTGGCACTTCTTTTTAAAATGCCAATCGGTAACTATATCTGAAATGCCTATCGGCACCTATATCTGAAATGCCTATCGGCACCAATTTTTGAAATGCCTATCAGCACCTATATTTGAAAGGTCTATCGCCAACCATATCTGGAATGCCTATCGGCACCTATATCTGAAATGCCTATCGGCACCTATTTTTGAAATGCCTATCGGAAACTACATCTGAAAAGCCTATCAGCACCTTTATTTGAAATGCCTATCGGCAACCATCTCTGGAATGCTTATCGGCACCTATATTTGAAATGCCTATCGGAATCTATATCTGAAATACCTATCGGCACCTATTTTTAAAATGCCAAACGGCAACTATATCTGAAATGCCTATCGGCACCTATATCTGAAATGCCTATCGGCACCTATTTTTGAAATGCCTATCGGAAACTACATCTAAAATGCCTATCAGCACCTATATTTGAAATGCCTAACGGCAAACATATCTGGAATGCCTATCCGCACCTATATTTAAAATGCCTATCGGCTTCTATATCTGAAATGCCTATCGGCACCTATTTTTAAAATGCCAATCGGCAACTATATCTGAAATGCCTATCGGCACCTATATCTGAAATGCCTATCGGCACCTTTTTTTGAAATGCCTATCGGAAACTACATCTGAAATGCCTATCAGCACCTATATTTGGAATGCCTATCGGCAACCGTATCTGGAATGCCTATCGGCACCTATATTTGAAATGCCTATCGGCTTCTATATCTGAAATGCCTATCGGCACATATTTTTAAAATGCTAATCGGCAACTATATCTGTAATGCCTATCGGCACCTACATCTGAAATGCCTATCGGCACCTATTTTGAAATGCCTGTCGGAAACTACATCTGAAATGCCTATCAGCACCAATATTTGAAATGTCTATCGGCAACCATATCTGAAATGCCTATCGACACCTATATTTGAAATACCTATCGGCTTCTATATCTTAAATGCCTATCGACACCTATTTTTAAAATGCCAATCGGCAACTATATCTGAAATGCCTATCAGCACCTATATCTGAAATGCCTATCGGCACCAATTTTTGAAATGCCTATCGGAAACTACATCTGAAATGCCTATCAGCATTTATATTTGAAATGCCTATCGGCAACCATATCTGGAATGCCTATCGGCACCTATATCTGAAATGCCTATCGGCACCTATTTTTGAAATGCCTATCGGAAACTACATCTGAAATGCCTATCAGCACCTATATTTGAAATGCCTATCGGCAACCCTATCTAGAATGCCTGTCGGCACCTATATTTGAAATGCCTATCGGCTTTTTTATCTGAAATGCCTATCGGCACCTATTTTTAAAATGCCAATCGGCAACTATATCTGAAATGCCTATCGGCACCTATATCTGAAATGCCTATCGGCACCTATTTTTGAAATGCCTATCGGAAACGACATCTGAAATGCCTATCAGCACCTATATTTGAAATGCCTAACGGCAAACATATCTGGAATGCCTATCGGCACCTATATTTAAAATGCCTATCGGCTTCTATATCTGAAATGCCTATCGGCACCTATTTTTAAAATGCCAATCGGCAACTATATCTGAAATGCCTATCGGCACCTATATCTGAAATGCCTATCGGCACCTATTTTTTAAATGCCTGGCGGAAACTACATCTGAAATGCCTATCAGCACCAATATTTGAAATGCCTATCGGCAACCATATCTGAAATGCCTTTCGACACCTATATTAGAAATACCTATCGGCTTCTATATACCTTAAATGCCTATCGACACCTATTTTTAAAATGCCAATCGGCAACTATATCTGAAATGCTTATCGGCACCTTGATCTGTAATGCCTATCGGCACCTATTTTTGAAATGCCTATCGGAAACTACATCTGAAAAGCCTATCAGCACCTATATTTGAAATGCCTATCGGCAACCATATTTGGAATGCCTATCGGCACCTATATTTGAAATGCCTATCGGCTTCTATATCTGAAATGCCTATCGGCACCTATTTTTAAAATGCCAATCGGCAACTATATCTGAAGTGCCTATCGACACCTATATCTGAAATGCCTATCGGCACCTATTTTTGAAATGCCTATCGAAAACTACATCTGAAATGCCTATCAGCACTTATATTTGAAATGCCTATCGGCAACCACATCAGAAATGCCTATCGGCACCTATATCTGAAATGCCTTTCGGCATTTATATCAGAAATGCCTATCAACACCTATATTTGAAATGCCTAACGGCACCTATATCTGAAATGCCTATCGGCACCTATTTTTGAAATGCCTATCGGAAACTACATCCCAAATGCCTATCGGCACCTATTTTTAAAATGCAAATCGGCAACTCTATCTGAAATGCCTATCAACACCTATATCTGAAGTGCCTATCGGCACCTATTTTTGAAATGCCTATCGGAAACTACATCTGAAATGCCTATCAGCATCTATATTTGAAATGCCTATCGGCAACCATATCTGAAATGCCTATCGACACCTATATTTGAAATACCTATCGGCTTCTATATCTGAAATGCCTATCGGCACCTATTTTTAAAATGCCAATCGGCAACTATATCTGAAATGTCTATCGGCACCTATATCTGAAATGCCTATCGGCACCAATTTTTGAAATGCCTATCGGAAACTACATCTGAAATGCCTATCAGCACCTATATTTGAAATGCCTATCGGAAACCATATCTGGAATGCCTATCTGCACCCATATTAGAAATGCCTATCGGCTTCTATATCTGGAATGCCTATCGACACCTATTTTTAAAATGCCAATTGGCAACTATATCTGAAATGCCTATCGGCACCTATATCTGAAATGCCTATCGGTACCTATTTTTTAAATGCCTATCGGAAACTACATCTGAAATGCCTATCAGCACTTATATTTGAAATGCCTATCGGCAACCATAACTGGAATGCCTATCGGCACCTATATTTAAAATGCCTATCGGCTTCTATATCTAAAATGCCTATCGGCACCTATTTTTAAGATGCCAATCGGCAACTATATCTGAAATGCCTATTGGCACCTATATCTGAAATGCCTATCGGCACCAATTTTTGAAATGCCTATCGGAAACTACATCTGAAATGCCTATCAGCACCTATATTTAAAATGCCTATCGGCAACCATATCTGGAATGCCTATCGGCACCTATATTTGAAATGCCTATCGGCTTCTATATCTGAAATGCCTATCGGCACCTATTTTTAAAATGCCAATTGGCAACTATATCTGAAATGCCTATCGGCACCTATATCTGAAAGGCCTATCGGCACATATTTTTGAAATGCATATCGGAAACTACATCTGAAATGCCTAGCAGCACTTATATTTGAAATGCCTATCGGCAACCATATCTAAAATGCCTATCGACACCTATATTTGAAATACCTATCGGCTTCTATATCTGAAATGCCTATCGGCACCTATATCTAATATGCCTATCGGCACCAATTTTTGAAATGCCTATCAGCACCTATATTTGAAAGGCCTATCGGCAACCATATCTGGAATGCCTATCGGCACCTATATCTGAAATACCTATTGGCACCTATTTTTGAAATGACTATCGGAAACTACATCTGAAATGCCTATCAGCAACTATATTTGAAATGCCTATCGGCAACCATATCTGGAATGCTTATCGGCACCTATATTTGAAATGCCTATCGGCTTCTATATCTGAAATTCCTATCGGCACGTATTTTTAAAATGCCAATCGGCAACTATATCTGAAATGCCTATCGGCACCAATATCTGAAATGCCTATCGGCACCTATTTTTGTAATGCCTATCGGAAACCACATCTGAAATGCCTATCAGCACCTATATTTGAAATGCCTAACAACAAACATATCTGGAATGCCTATCGGCACCTATATTTAAAATGCCTATCGGCTTCTATATCTGAAATGCCTATCGGCACCAATTTTTAAAATGCCAATCGGCAACTATATCAGAAATGCCTATCGGCACCTATATCTGAAATGCCTATCGGCACCTATTTTTGAAATGCCTATCAGAAACTACATCTGAAATGCCTATCAGCACCTATATTTGAAATGCCTATCGGCAACCATATCTGGATTGCCTATCGGCACCTATATTTGAAATGCCTATCGGCTTCTATATCTGAAATGCCTATCGGCACCTATTTTTGAAATGCCTTTCGGAAACTACATCTGAAATGCCTATCAGCACCAATATTTGAAATGCCTATCGGCAACCATATCTGAAGTGCCTATCGACACCTATATTTGAAATACCTATCGGCTTCTATATCTGAAATGCCTATCGGCACCTATTTTTAAAATGCCAATCGGCAACTATATCGGAAATGCCTATCAACACCTATATCTGAAATGCCTATCGGCACCTATTTTTGAAATGCCTATCGGAAACTACATCTGAAATGCCAGTCAGCACCTATATTTGAAATGCCTATCGGCAACCATATCTGGAATGCCTATCGGCACCTATATTTGAAATGCCTATCGGCTTCTATATCTGAAATGCCTATCGGCACCTATTTTTAAAATGCCAATCGGCAACTATATCGGAAATGCCTATCGACACCTATATCTGAAATGCCTATCGGCACCTATTTTTGAAATGGCTTTCGGAAACTACATCTGAAATGCCTATCAGCACCTATATTTGAAATGCCTATCGGCAACCATATCTGGATTGCCTATCGGCACCTATATTTGAAATGCCTATCGGCTTCTATATCTGAAATGCCTATCGGCACCTATTTTTGAAATGCCTTTCGGAAACTACATCTGAAATGCCTATCAGCACCAATATTTGAAATGCCTATCGGCAACCATATCTGAAGTGCCTATCGACACCTATATTTGAAATACCTATCGGCTTCTATATCTGAAATGTCTATCGACACCTATTTTTAAAATGCCAATTGGCAACTATATTTGAAATGCCTATCGGCACCTATATCTGAAATGCCTATCGGTACCTATTTTTGAAATGCCTATCGGAAACTACATCTGAAATGCCTATCAGCACTTTTATTTGAAATACCTATCGGCAACCATATCTGGAATGCCTATCGGCACCTATATTTAAAATGCCTATCGGCTTCTATATCTGAAATGCCTATCGGCACCTATTTTTAAAATGCCAATCGGCAACTATATCGGAAATGCCTATCGACACCTATATCTGAAATGCCTATCGGCACCTGTTTTTAAAATGCCTATCGGCACCTATATCTGAGATGCCTATCGGTACCAATTTTTGAAATGCCTATCGGAAACTACATCTGAAATGCCTATCAGCACCTATATTTGAAATGCCAATCGGCAACCATATCTGGAATGATAATCGGCACCTATATTTGAAATGCCTATCGGCTTCTATATCAGAAATGCCTATCTGCACATATTTTTAAAATGCCAATCGGCAACTATATCTGAAATGCCTATCGGCACCTATATCTGAAATGCCTATCGGCACCAATTTTTGAAATGCTTATCGAAAACTTCATCTGAAATGCCTATCAGCACCTATATTTGAAATGCCTATCGGCAACCATATCTGGAATGTCTATCAGCACCTATATTTGAAATGCCTATCGGCTTCTATATCTGAAATGCCTATCGGCACCTATTTTTAAAATTCCAATCGGCAACTATATCTGAAATGCCTATCGGCACTTATATCTGAAATGCCTATCGGCACCTATTTTTGAAATGCCTATCGGAAACTACATCTTAAATGCCTATCAGCACCTATATTTGAAATGCCTATCGGCAACCATATCTGGAATGCCTATCGGCACCTATATTTGAAATGCCTATAGGCAACCACATCAGAAATGCCTATCGGCACCTATATCTGAAATGCCTTTCGGCATTTATATCTGAAATGCCTATCGACACCTATATTTGAAATGCCTATCACCACCTTTATTTTAAATGCCTATCGGCAACTATATCTGATATGCCTATCGGCACCTATATCTGAAATGCCTATCGGCACCTATTTTTGAAATGCCTATCGGAAACTACATCTAAAATGCCTATCGGCACCTATTTTTTAAATGCCAATCGGCAACTCTATCTGAAATGCCTATCGGCACCTATATCTGAAATGCCTATCGGCACCTATTTTAGAAATGCCTATCGGAAACTACATCTGAAATGCCTATAAGCACCTATATTTGAAATGCCTATCGGCAACCATATCTGAAATGCCTATCGACACCTATATTTGAAATACCTATCGGCTTCTATATCTGAAATGCCTATCGGCACCTATTTTTAAAATGCTAATCGGCCACTATATCTGAAATGCCTATCAGCATCTATATCTGAAATGCCTATCGGCACCAATTTTTCAAATGCCTATCGGAAACTACATCTGAAATGCCTATTAGCACCTATATTTGAAATGCCTATCGGCAACCATATCTGGAATGCCTATCGGCACCTATATTTGAAATGCCTATCGGCTTCTATATCTGAAATGCCTATCAACACCTATTTTTAAAATGCCAATTGGCAACTATATCTGAAATGCCTATCGGCACCTATATCTGAAATGCCTATCGGTACCTATTTTTGAAATGCCTATCGGAAACTACACAAGAAATGCCTATCAGCGCTTATATTTGTAATGCCTATCGGCAACCATATCTGGAATGCCTATCGGCACCTATATTTGAAATGCCTATCGGCTTCTATATCTGAAATGCCTATCGGCACCTATTTTTAAAATGCCAATCGGCAACTATATCTGAAATGCCTATCGGCACCTATATCTGAAATGCCTATCGGCACCTATTTTTGAAATGCCTATCGGAAACTAAGTCTGAAACCTATCAGCACCTATATTTGAAATGCCTAACGGCAAACATATCTGGAATGCCTATCGGCACCTATTTTTAAAATGCAAATCGGCAACTATATCTGAAATGCCTATCGGCACCTATATCTGAAATGCCTATCGGCACCTATTTTTGAAATGCCTTTCGGAAACTACATCTGAAATGCCTATCTGCTCCTATATTTGAAATGCCTATCGGCAACCATATCTGAAATGCCTATCGACACCTATATTTGAAATACCTATCGGCTTCTATATCTGAAATGCCTATCGGCACCTGTTTTTAAAATGCCAATCGGTAACTATATCTGAAATGCCTATCGGCACCTATATCTGTAATGCCTATCGGCACCAATTTTTGAAATGCCTATCGGAAACTACATCTGGAATGCCTATCAGCACTTATATTTGAAATGCCTATCGGCAACCATATCTGAAATGCCTATCGGTACCTATATTTGAAATGCCTATCGGCTTCTATATCTGAAATGCCTATCGGCTTCTATATCTGAAATGCTTATCGACACCTATTTTTAAAATGCCAATCGGCAACTATATCTGAAATGCCTATCGGCACCTATATCTGAAATGCCTATCGGTACCTATTTTTTAAATGCCTATCGGAAACTACATCTAAAATGCCTATCAGCACTTATATTTGAAATGCCTATCGGCAACCATATCTGGAATGCCTATCGGTACCTATATTTGAAATGCCTATCTGCTTCTATATCTGAAATGCTTATCGACACCTATTTTTGAAAATGCCAATCGGCAACTATATCTGAAATGCCTATCGGCACCTATATCTGAAATGCCTATCGGCAATTTTTTTTGAAATGCCTTTCGGAAACTACATCTGAAATGCCTATCAGCACTTATATTTGAAATGCCTATCGGCAACCATATCTGAAATGCCTATCGGTACCTATATTTGAAATGCCTATCGGCTTCTATATCTGAAATGCCTATCGGCACATATTTTTAAAATGCTAATCGGCAACTATATCTGTAATGCCTATCGGCACCTATATCTGAAATGCCTATCGGCACCTATTTTTTTAATGCCTATCGGAAACTACATCTGAAATGCCTATCAGCAGCAATATTTGAAATGCCTATCGGCAACCATATCTGAAATGCCTATCGACACCTATATTTGAAATACCTATCGGCTTTTATATCTGAAATGCCTATCAGGACCTATTTTTGAAATGCCAATCGGCAACTATATATGAAATGCCTATCGGCTCCTATATCTGAAATGCCTATCGGCACTAATTTTTAAAATGCCTATCGGAAACTACATCTGAAATGCCTATCAGCACCTATATTTGAAATGCCTATCGGCAACCATATCTGGAATGCCTATCGGCACCTATATTTGAAATGCCTATCGGCTTCTATATCTGAAATGCCTATCGGCACCTATTTTTAAAATGCCAATCGGCAACTATATCTGAAATGCATATCGGCACCTATATCTGTAATGCCTATCGGCACCTATTTTTGAAATGCCTATCGGAAAATACATCTGAAATGCCTATCAGTACCTATATTTGAAATGCTTATTGGCAACCATATCTGAAATGCCTATCGACACCTATATTTGAAATTCCTATCGGCTTCTATATCTGAAATGCCCATCGGCACCTATTTTTAAAATGCCTATCGGCTTCTATATCTGAAATGCCTATCGACACCTATTTTTAAAATGCCAATCGGCAACTATATCTGAAATGCCTTTCGGCACCTATATCTGAAATGCCTATCGGCACCTATTTTTGAAATGCCTATCGGAAACTACATCTGAAATGCCTATCAGCACCTATATTTGAAATGCCTATCGGCTTCTATATCTGAAATGCCTATCGATACCTATTTTTAAAATGCCAATCGGCAACTATATCTGAAATGCCTATCGGCACCTATATCTGAAATGCCTATCGGCACCTATTTTTGAAATGCCTATCGGAAACTACATCTGAAATGCCTATCAGCACCTATATTTGAAATGCCTATCGGCAACCATATCTAAAATGCCTATCGGCACCTATTTTTGAAATGCCTATCGGAAACTACATCTGAAATGCCTATCAGCACTAATATTTGAAATGCCTATCGGCAAGCATATCTGAAATGCCTATCGACACCTATATTTGAAATACCTATCGGCTTTTATATCTGAAATGCCTATTGGCACCTATTTTTAAAATGCCAATCGGCAACTATATATGAAATGCCTATCGGCTCCTATATCTGAAATGCCTATCGGCACTAATTTTTAAAATGCCTATCGGAAACTACATCTGAAATGCCTATCAGCAACTATATTTGAAATGCCTATCGGCAACCATATCTGGAATGCCTATCGGCACCTATATTTGAAATGCCTATCGGCTTCTATATCTGAAATGCCTATCGGCACCTATTTTTAAAATGCCAATCGGCAACTATATCTGAAATGCCTATCGGCACCTATATCTGAAATGCCTATCGGCACCTATTTTTTAAATGCCTATCGGAAACTAAATCTGAAATGCCTATCAGCACCTATATTTGAAATGCCTAACGGCAAACATATCTGGAATGCCTATCGGCACCTATATTTAAAATGCCTATCGGCTTCTATATCTGAAATGCCTATCGGCACCTATTTTTAAAATGCCAATCGGCAACTATATCTGAAATGCCTATCGGCACCTATATCTGAAATGCCTATCGGCACCTATTTTTGAAATGCCTATCGGAAACTACAGCTGAAATGCCTATCAGCACCTATATTTGAAATGCCTATCGGCAACCGTATCTGGAATGCCTATCGGCACCTATATTTGAAATGCCTATCGGCTTCTATATCTGAAATGCCTATCGGCACATATTTTTTAAATACTAATCGGCAACTATATCTGTAATGCCTATCGGCACCTATATCTGAAATGCCTATCGGCACCTATTTTTGAAATGCCTGTCGGAAACTACATCTGAAATGCCTATCAGCACCAATATTTGAAATGCCTATCGGCAACCATATCTGAAATGCCTATCGACACCTATATTTGAAATACCTATCGGCTTCTATATCTTAAATGCCTATCGACACTTATTTTTAAAATGCCAATCGGCAACTATATCTGAAATGCCTATCGGCATCTATATCTGAAATGCCTATCGGCACCAATTTTTGAAATGCCTATCGGAAACTACATCTGAAATGCCTATCGGCACCTATATTTGAAATGCCTATCGGCAACCATATCTAGAATGCCTATCGGCACCTATATTTAAAATGCCTATCGGCTTCTATATCTGAAATACCTATCGGCACCTATTTTTAAAATGTAAATCGGCAACTATATTTGAAATGCCTATCGGCACCTATATCTGTAATGCCTAGCGCCACCAATTTTTGAAATGCCTATCGGAAACCTTCATCTGGAATGCCTATTAGCACCTATATTTGGAATGCCTATCGGCAACCATATCTGGAATGCCTATCGGCACCTATATTTGAAATGCCTATCGGCTTCTATATCTGAAATGCCTATCGACACCTATTTTTAAAATGCCAATCGGCCACTATATCTGAAATGCCTATAGGCACCTATACCTGAAATGCTTATCGGCACCTAGTTTTGAAATGCCTATCGGAAACTACATTTGAAATGCCTATCAGCACCTATATTTGAAATGCCTATCGGCAACCATATCTGAAATGCCTATCGGCACCTATATTTAAAATGCCTATCGGCTTCTATATCTGAAATGCCTATCGGCACCTATTTTTAAAATGCCAATCGGCAACTATATATGAAATGCCTATCGGAAACTACATCTGAAAAGCCTATCAGCACCTATATTTGAAATGCCTATCGGCAACCATATCTGGAATGCCTATCGGCACCTATATTTGAAATGCCTATCGGCTTCTATATCTGGAATGCCTATCGGCACCTATTTTTAAAATGCCAATCGGCAACTATATCTGAAATGCATATCGGCACCTATATCTGTAATGCCTATCGGCACCTATTTTTGAAATGCCTATCAGAAGCTACATCTGAAATGCCTATCAGCACCTATATTTGAAATGCCTATCGGCAACCATATCTAGAATGCCTATCGGCACCTATATTTGAAATGCCTATCGGCTTCTATATCTGAAATGCCTATCGGCACCTATTTTTGAAATGCCTATCGAAAACTACATCTGAAATGCCTATCAGCACCTATATTTGAAATGCCTATCGGCAACCATATCTCGAATGCCTATCGGCACCTATATTTGAAATGCCTATCGGCTTCTATATCTGAAATGCCTATCGGCACCTATTTTTAAAATGCCAATCGGCAACTATATCTGAAATGCCTATCGGCACCTATATCTGAAATGCCTATCGCCACCAATTTTTGAAATGCCTATCGTAAACTACATCTGAAATGCCTATCAGCACCTATATTTGAAATGCCTATCGGCAACCATATCTGAGATGCCTATCGACACCTATATTTGAAATACCTATCGGCTTCTATATCTGAAATGCCTATTGGCACATATTTTTAAAATGCCAATCGGCAACTATATCTGAAATGCCTAATGGCACAATATATTTTTGGAATGCCTATCGGAAACTACATCTGAAATGCCTATCAGCACCTATATTTAAAATGCCTATCGGCAACCATATCTGAAGTGCCTATCGGCACCTATATTTAAAATGCCTATCGGCTTCTATATCTGAAATGCCTATCGGCACCTATTTTTAAAATGCCAATCGGCAACTTTATCTGAAATGCCTATTAGCACCTATATCTGAAATGCCTATCGGCATCTATTTTTGAAATGCCTATCGGAAACTACATCTGAAATGCCTATTAGCACCTATATTTGAAATGCCTATCGGCAACCATATCTCGAATGCCTATCGGCACCTATATTTGAAATGCCTATCGGCTTCTATATCTGAAATGCCTATCGGCACCTATTTTTAAAATGCCAATCGGCAACTATATCTGAAGTGCCTATCGGCACCTATATCTGAAATGCCTATCGGCACCTATTTTTGAAATGCCTATCGAAAACTACATCTGAAATGCCTATCAGCACCTATATTTGAAATGCCTATCGGCAACCACATCAGAAATGCCTATCGGCACCTATATCTGAAATGCCTTTCGGCATTTATATCTGAAATGCCTATCGACACCTATATTTGAAATGCCTATCGGCACTTTTATCTGAAATGCCTATCGGTACCTATTTTTAAAATGCCAATCGGCAACTATATCAGAAATGCCTATCGGCACCTATATCTGAAATGCCTATTGGCACCTATTTTTGAAATGCCTATCGGAAAATACATCTGAAATGCCTATCAGTACCTATATTTGAAATGCTTATCGGCAACCATATTTGAAATGCCTATCGACACCTATATTTGAAATACCTATCGGCTTCTATATCTGAAATGCCCATCGGCACCTATTTTTAAATTGCCTATCGGCTTCTATATCTGACATGCCTATCGACACCTATTTTTAAAATGCCAATCGGCAACTATATCTGAAATGCCTTTTGGCACCTATATCTGAAAAGCCTATCAGCACCTATTTCTTAAATGCCTATCGGAAACTACATCTGAAATGCCTATCAGCACCTATATTTGAAATGCCTATCGGCTTCTATATCTGAAATGCCTATCGACACCTATTTTTAAAATGCCAAACGGCAACTATATCTGAAATGCCTATCGGCACCTATATCTGAAATGCCTATCGGCACCTATTTTTGAAATGCCTATCGGAAACTACATCTGAAATGCCTATCAGCACCTATATTTGAAATGCCTATCGGCAACCATATCTAAAATGCCTATCGACACCTATATTTGAAATACCTATCGGCTTCTATATCTGAAATGCCTATTGGCACCTCTTTTTAAAATGCCAATCGGTAACTATATCTGAAATGCGAATCGGCAACTATATCTGAAATGCCTATCGGCACCTATATCTGAAATGCCTATCGGCACCTATTTTTTAAATGCCTATCGGAAACTACATCTGAAATGCCTATCAGCACCTATATTTGAAATGCCTAACGGCAAACATATCTGGAATGCCTATCGGCACCTATATTTAAAATGCCTATCGGCTTCTATATCTGAAATGCCTATCGGCACCTATTTTTAAAATGCCAATCGGCAACTATATCTGAAATGCCTATCGGCACCTATATCTGAAATGCCTATCGGCACCTATTTTTGAAATGCCTATCGGAAACTACAGCTGAAATGCCTATCAGCACCTATATTTGAAATGCCTATCGACAACCGTATCTTGAATGCCTATCGGCACCTATATTTGAAATGCCTATCGGCTTCTATATCTGAAATGCCTATCGGCACATATTTTTAAAATGCTAATCGGCAACTATATCTGTAATGCCTATCGGCACCTATATCTGAAATGCCTATCGGCACCTATTTTTGAAATGCCTGTCGGAAACTACAACTGAAATGCCTATCAGCACCAATATTTGAAATGCCTATCGGCAACCATATCCGAAATGCCTATCGACACCTATATTTGAAATACCTATCGGCTTCTATATCTTAAATGCCTATCGACACCTATTTTTAAAATGCCAATCGGCAACTATATCTGAAATGCCTATCAGCACCTATATCTGAAATGCCTATCGGCACCAATTTTTGAAATGCCTATCGGAAACTACATCTGAAATGCCTATCAGCACCTATATTTGAAATGCCTATCGGCAACCATATCTAGAATGCCTGTCGGCACCTATATTTAAAATGCCTATCGGCTTCTATATCTGAAATGCCTATCGGCACCTATTTTTAAAATGTAAATCGGCAACTATATCTGAAATGCCTATCGGCACCTATATCTGTAATGCCTATCGGCACCAATTTTTGAAATGCCTATCGGAAACTACATCTGGAATGCCTATCAGCACCTATATTTGGAATGCCTATCGGCAACCATATCTGGAATGCCTATCGGCACCTATATTTGAAATACCTATCGGCTTCTATATCTGAAATGCCTATCGGCACCTATTTTTAAAATGCCAATCGGCAACTATATCTGAAATGCCTATCGGCACCTATATCTGAAATGCCTATCGCCACCAATTTTTGAAATGCCTATCGTAAACTACATCTAAAATGCCTATCAGCACCTATATTTGTTATGCCTATTAGCAACTATATCTGGAATGCTTATCGGCACCTATATTTGAAACGCCTATCGGCTTCTATATCTGAAATGCCTATCGGCACCTATTTTTAAAATGCTAATCGGTAACTATATCTGAAATGCCTATCGGCACCTATATCTGAAATGCCTATCGGCACCAATATTTGAAATGAATATCGGCAACCATATCAGCTGAAATGCCTATCGACACCTATATTTGAAATACCTATCAGCTTCTATATCTGAAATGCCTATCGACACCTATTTTTAAAATGCCAATCGGCAACTATATCTGAAATGCCTATCGGCACCTATATCTGAAATGCCTATCGGCACCTATTTTTGAAATGCCTATCGAAAACTACATCTGAAATGCCAATCAGCATCTATATTTGAAATGCCTATCGGCAACCATATCTGGAATCCCTATCGGCACCTAAATTTGAAATGCCTATCGGCTTCTATATCTGTAATGCCTATCGGCACCTATTTTTAAATGCCAATCGGCAACTATATCTGAAATGCCTATCGGCACCTATATCTGAAATGCCTATCGGCACCTATTTTTAAAATGCCAATCGGCAAATATATATGAAATGCCTATCGGCTCCTATATCTGAAATGCCTATCGGCACTAATTTTTAAAATGCCTATCGGAAACTACATCTGAAATGCCTATCAGCACCTATATTTGAAATGCCTATCGGCAACCATATCTGGAATGCCTATCGGCACCTATATTTGAAATGCCTATCGGCTTCTATATCTGAAATGCCTATCGGCACCTATTTTTAAAATGCCAATCGGCAACTATATCTGAAATGCATATCGACACCTATATCTGTAATGCCTATCGGCACCTTATTTTGAAATGCCTATCGGAAGCTACATCTGAAATGCCTATCAGCACCTATATTTGAAATGCCTATCGGCAACCATATCTGGAATGCCTATCGGCACCTATATTCTACATGCCTATCGGCTTCTATATCTGAAATGCCTATCGGCACCTATTTTTAAAATGCCAATCGGCAACTATATCTTAAGTGCCTATCGGCACCAATATCTGAAATGCCTATCGGCACCTATTTTTGAAATGCCTATCGAAAACTACATCTGAAATGCCTATCAGCACCTATATTTGAAATGCCTATCGGCAATAACATCAGAAATGCCTATCGGCACCTATATCTGAAATGCCTTTCGGCATTTATATCTGAAATGCCTATCGACACCTTTATTTGAAATGCCTATCGGCACTTTTATCTGAAATGCCTATCGGTACCTATTTTTAAAATGCCAATCGGCAACTATATCAGAAATGCCTATCGGCACCTATATCTGAAATGCCTATCGGCACCTATTTTTGAAATGCCTATCGGAAAATACATCTGAAATGCCTATCAGCACCTATATTTAAAATGCCTATCGGCAACCATATCTGAAATGCCTATCGACACCTATATTTGAAATACCTATTGGCTTCTATATCTGAAATGCCTATCGGCACCTATTTTTAAAATGCCAATCGGTAACTATATCTGAAATGCCTATCGGCACCTATATCTGAAATGCCTATCGGCACCAATTTTTGAAATGCCTATCGGAAACTACACCTGGAATGACTATCAGCACCTATATTTGAAATGCCTATCGGCAACCATATCTGGAATGCCTATCGGCACTTATATTTGAAATGCCTATCGGCTTCTATATCTGAAATGCCTATCGACACCTATTTTTAAAATGCCAATCGGCAACTATATCTGAAATGCCTATCGGCCCCTATATCTGAAATGCCTATCGCCACCAATTTTTGAAATGCCTATCGTAAACTACATCTGAAATGCCTATCAATACCTATATTTGATATGCCTATTGGCAACCATATCTGGAATGCTTATCGGCACCTATATTTGAAATGCCTATCGGCTTCTATATCTGAAATGCCTATCGGCATCTATTTTTAAAATGCCAATCGGCAGCTATATCTGAAATGCCTATCGGCACCTATATCTGAAATGCCTATCGGCACCTATTTTTGAAATGCCTATCGGATACTACATCTGAAATGCCAATCAGCACCTATATTTGAAATGTCTATCGGCAACCATATCTGAAATACCTATCGGCACCTATATCTGAAATGCCTATCGCCACCAATTTTTGAAATGCCTATCGTAAACTACATCTGAAATGCTTATCAGCACCTATATTTGATATGCCTATTGGCAACCATATCTGGAATGCTTATCGGCACCTATATTTGAAACGCCTATCGGCTTCTATATCTGAAATGCCTATCGGCACCTATTTTTAAAATGCCAATCGGCAACTATATCTGAAATGCCTATCGGCACCTATATCTGAAATGCCTATCGGCAACTATTTTTGAAATGCCTATCGGAAACTACATCTGAAATGCCAATCAGCACCTATATTTGAAATGCCTATCGGCAACCATATCTGGAATGTCTATCGGCACCTATATTTGAAATGCCTATCGGCTTCTATATCTGAAATGCCTATCGGCACCTATTTTTAAATGCCAATCGGCAACTATATCTGAAATGCCTATCGGCACCTATATCTGAAATGCCTATCGGCACCTATTTTTAAAATGCCAATCGGCAACTATATATGAAATGCCTATCGGCTCCTATATCTGAAATGCCTATCGGCACCTATTTTTAAATTGCCAATCGGCAACTATATCTGAAATGCATATCGGCACCTATATCTGTAATGCCTATCGGCACCTATTTTTAAAATGCCAATCGGCAACTATATCTGAAGTGCCTATCGGCACCTATATCTGAAATGCCTATCGGCACCTATTTTTGAAATGCCTATCGAAAACTACATCTGAAATGCCTATCAGCACCTATATTTAAATGCCTATCGGCAACCACATCAGAAATGCCTATCGGCACCTATATCTGAAATGCCTTTCGGCATTTATATCTGAAATGCCTATCGACACCTTTATTTGAAATGCCTATCGGCACTTTTATCTGAAATGCCTATCGGTACCTATTTTTAAAATGCCAATCGGCAACTATATCAGAAATGCCTATCGGCACCTATATCTGAAATGCCTATCGGCACCTATTTTTGAAATGCCTATCGGAAACTACATCTGAAATGCCTATCAGCACCTATATTTGAAATGCCTATCGGCAACCATATCTGGAATGCCTATCGGCACCTATATTTGAAATGCCTATCGGCTTCTATATCTGAAATGCCTATCGGCACCTATTTTCAAAATGCCAATCGGCAACTATATCTGAAGTGCCTATCGGCACCTATATCTGAAATGCCTATCGGCACCTATTTTTGAAATGCCTATCGAAAACTACATCTGAAATGCCTATCAGCACCTATATTTAAATGCCTATCGGCAACCACATCAGAAATGCCTATCGGCACCTATATCTGAAATGCCTTTCGGCATTTATATCTGAAATGCCTATCGACACCTTTATTTGAAATGCCTATCGGCACTTTTATCTGAAATGCCTATCGGTACCTATTTTTAAAATGCCAATCGGCAACTATATCAGAAATGCCTATCGGCACCTATATCTGAAATGCCTATCGGCACCTATTTTTGAAATGCCTATCGGAAACTACATCTGAAATGCCTATCAGCACCTATATTTGAAATGCCTATCGGCAACCATATCTGAAATGCCTATCGACACCTATATTTGAAATACCTATCGGCTTCTATATCTGAAATGCCTATCGGCACCTATTTTTAAAATGCCAATCGGCAACTATATCTGAAATGCCTATCGGCAACTATATCTGAAATGCCTATCGGCACCTATTTTTGAAATGCCTATTGGAAACTACATCTGAAATGCCAATCAGCACCTATATTTGAAATGCCTATCGACAACCATATCTGGAATGCCTATCGGCACCTATATTTGAAATGCCTATCGGCTTCTATATATGAAATGCCTATCGGCACCTATTTTTAAATGCCAATCGGCAACTATATCTGAAATGCCTATCGGCACCTATATCTGAAATGCCTATCGGCACCTATTTTTAAAATGCCAATCGGCAACTATATATGAAATGCCTATCGGCTCCTATATCTGAAATGCCTATCGGTACTAATTTTTAAAATGCCTATCGGAAACTACATCTGAAATGCCTATCAGCACCCTATATTTGAAATGCCTATCGGCAACCATATCTGGAATGCCTATCGGCACCTATATTTGAAATGCCTATCGGCTTCTATATCTGAAATGCCTATCGGCACCTATTTTTAAAATGCCAATCGGCAACTATATCTGAAATGCCTATCGGCACCTATAACTGAAATGCCTATCGGCACCTATATCTGAAATGCCTATCGGCATCAATTTTTGAAATGCCTATCGGAAACTACATCTAAAATGCCTATCAGCACCTATATTTGAAATGCCTATCGGCAACCATATCTGGAATGCCTATCGGCACCTATATTTGAAATGCCTATCGGCTTCTTTATCTGAAATGCCTATCGGCACCTATTTTTAAAATGCCAATCGGCAACTAAATCTGAAATGTATATCGGCACCTATATCTGTAATGCCTATCGGCACCTATTTTTAAAATGCCTATCGGAAGCTACATCTGAAATGCCTATCAGCACCTTATATTTGAAATGCCTATCGGCAACCATATCTGGAATGCCTATCGGCACCTATATTTGAAATGCCTATCGGCTTCTATATCTGAAATGCCTATCGGCACCTATTTTTAAAATGCCAATCGGCAACTATATCTGAAATGCCTATCGGCACCTATAACTGAAATGCCTATCGGCACCTATATCTGAAATGCCTATCGGCATCAATTTTTGAAATGCCTATCGGAAACTACATCTAAAATGCCTATCAGCACCTATATTTGAAATGCCTATCGGCAACCATATCTGGAATGCCTATCGGCACCTATATTTGAAATGCCTATCGGCTTCTTTATCTGAAATGCCTATCGGCACCTATTTTTAAAATGCCAATTGGTAACTATATCTGAAATGCCTATCGGCACCTATATCTGAAATGCCTATCGGCACCTATTTTTGAAATGCCTATCGGCTTCTATATCTGAAATGCCTAACGGCACCTATATTTGAAATGCCTATCGGCCACCATATCTGGAATGCCTATCGGCACCTATATTTGAAATGCCTATCGGCTTCTTTATCTGAAATGCCTATCGGCACCTATTTTTAAAATGCCAATTGGTAACTATATCTGAAATGCCTATCGGCACCTATATCTGAAATGCCAATCGGCACCTATATTTAAAATGCCAATCGGCAACTATATCTGAAATGCCTATCGACACTTTTATCTGAAATGCCTATCGGCACCAATTTTTGAAATGCCTATTAGCACCTATATTTGAAAGGCCTATCGGCAACCATATCTGGAATGCCTATCGGCACCTATATCTGAAATGCCTATCGGCACCTATTTTTGAAATGCCTATCGGAAACTACATCTGAAAAGCCTATCAGCACCTATATTTGAATTGCCCATCGGCAACCATATCTGGAATGCTTATTGGCACCTATATTTGAAATGCCTATCGGCTTCTATATCTGAAATGCCTATCGGCACCTATTTTTAAAATGCCAATCGGCAACTATATCTGAAATGCCTATCGGCACCTATATCTGAAATGCCTATCGGCACCTATTTTTGAAATGCCTATCGGAAACTACATCTGAAATGCCTATCAGCACCTATATTTGAAATGCATAACGGCAAACATATCTGGAATGCCTATCGGCACCTATATTTAAAATGCCTATCGGCTTCTATATCTGAAATGCCTATCGGCACCTATTTTTAAAATGCCAATCGGCAACTATATCTGAAATGCCTATCGTCACCTATATCTGAAATGCCTATCGGCACCTATTTTTGAAATGCCTATCGGAAACTACAGCTGAAATGCCTATCAGCACCTATATTTGAAATGCCTATCGCCAACCGTATCTTGAATGCTTATCGGCACCTATATTTGAAATGCCTATCGGCTTCTATATCTGAAATGCCTATCGGCACATATTTTTAAAATGCTAATCGGCAATTATATCTGTAATGCCTATCGGCGCCTATATCTGAAATGCCTATCGGCACCTATTTTTGAAATGCCTGGCGGAAACTACATCTGAAATGCCTATCAGCACCAATATTTGAAATGCCTATCGGCAACCATATTTAGAATGCCTATCGGCACCTATATTTAAAATGCCTATCGGCTTCTATATCTGAAATGCCTATCGGCACCTATTTTTAAAATGTAAATCGGCAACTATATCTGAAATGCCTATCGGCACCTATATCTGTAATGCCTATCGGCACCAATTTTTGAAATGCCTATCGGAAACTACATCTGGAATGCCTATCAGCACCTATATTTGGAATGCCTATCGGCAACCATATCTGGAATGCCTATCGGCACCTATATTTGAAATGCCTATCGGCTTCTATATCTGAAATGCCTATCGACACCTATTTTTAAAATGCCAATCGGCCACTATATCTGAAATGCCTATCGGCACCTATACCTGAAATGCCTATCGGCACCTAGTTTTGAAATGCCTATCGGAAACTACATCTGAAATGCCTATCAGCACCTATATTTGAAATGCCTATCGGCAACCATATCTGAAATGCCTATCGACACCTATATTTGAAATACCTATCGGCTTCTATATCTGAAATGCCTATCGGCACCTATTTTTAAAATGCCAATCGGCAACTATATCTGAAATGCCTATCGGCACCTATATCTGAAATGCCTATCGCCACCAATTTTTGAAATGCCTATCGTAACCTACATCTGAAATGCCTATCAGCACCTATATTTGAAATGCCTATCGGCAACCATATCTGAGATGCCTATCGACACCTATATTTGAAATACCTATCGGCTTCTATATCTGAAATGCCTATCGGCACATATTTTTAAAATGCCAATCGGCAACTATATCTGAAATGCCTATCGGCACATATTTTTGAAATGCCTATCGGAAACTACATCTGAAATGCCTATCAGCACCTATATTTGAAATGCCTATCGGCAACCATATCTGGAATGCCTATCGGCACCTATATTTAAAATGCCTATCGGCTTCTATATCTGAAATGCCTATCGGCACCCATTTTTAAAATGCCAATCGGCAACTATATCTGAAATGCCTATCAGCACCTATATCTGAAATGCCTATCGGCACCTATTTTTGAAATGCCTATCGGAAACTACATCTGAAATGCCTATTAGCACCTATATTTGAAATGCCTATCGGCAACCATATCTCGAATGCCTATCGGCACCTGTATTTGAAATGCCTATCGGCTTCTATATCTGAAATGCCTATCGGCACATATTTTTAAAATGCTAATCGGCAACTATATCTGTAATGCCTATCGGCACCTATATCTGAAATGCCTATCGGCACCTATTTTTGAAATGCCTATCGGAAACTACATCTGAAATGCCTATCAGCACCAATATTTGAAATGCCTATCGGCAACCATATCTGAAATGCCTATCGACACCTATATTTGAAATGCCTATCGGCTTTTATATCTGAAATGCCTATCGGCACCTATTTTTAAAATGCCAATCGGCAACTATATATGAAATGCCTATCGGCTCCTATATCTGAAATGCCTATCGGCACTAATTTTTAAAATGCCTATCGGAAACTACATCTGAAATGCCTATCAGCACCTATATTTGAAATGCCTATCGGCAACCATATCTGAAATGCCTATCGGCACCTATATTTGAAATGCCTATCGGCTTCTATATCTGAAATGCCTATCGGCACCTATTTTTAAAATGCCAATCGGCATCTATATCTGAAATGCATATCGGCACCTATATCTGTAATGCCTATCGGCACCTATTTTTGAAATGCCTATCGGAAGCTACATCTGAAATGCCTATCAGCACCTATATTTGAAATGCCTATCGGCAACCATATCTAGAATGCCTATCGGCACCTATATTTGAAATGCCTATCGGCTTCTATATCTGAAATGCCTATCGGCACCTATTTTTAAAATGCCAATCGGCAACTATATCTGAAGTGCCTATCGGCACCTATATCTGAAATGCCTATCGGCACCTATTTTTGAAATGCCTATCGAAAACTACATCTGAAATGCCTATCAGCACCTATATTTGAAATGCCTATCAGCAACCACATCAGAAATGCCTATCGGCACCTATATCTGAAATGCCTTTCGGCATTTATATCTGAAATGCCTATCGACACCTATATTTGAAATGCCTATCAGCACTTTTGTCTGAAATGCCTATCGGTACCTATTTTTAAAATGCCAATCGGCAACTATATCAGAAATGCCTATCGGCACCTATTTTTGAAATGCCTATCGGAAAATACATCTGAAATGCCTATCAGTACCTATATTTGAAATGCTTATCGGCAACCATATCTGAAATGCCTATCGACACCTATATTTGAAATACCTATCGGCTTCTATATCTGAAATGCCCATCGGCACCTATTTTTAAAATGCCCATCGGCTTCTATATCTGAAATGCCTATCGACACCTATTTTTAAAATGCCAATCGGCAACTATATCTGAAATGCCTTTCGGTACCTATATCTGAAATGCCTATCGGCACCTATTTTTGAAATGCCTATCGGAAACTACATCTGAAATGCCTATCAGCACCTATATTTGAAATGCCTATCGGCTTCTATATCTGAAATGCCTATCGCCACATATTTTTAAAATGCCAATCGGCAACTATATCTGAAATACTTATCGGCACCTATATCTGAAATGCCTATCGGCACCTATTTTTGAAATGCCTATCGGAAACTACATCTGAAATGCCTATCAGCACCTATATTTGAAATGCCTAACGGCAAACATATCTGGAATGCTTATCGGCACCTATATTTGAAATGCCTATCGGCTTCTATATCTGAAATGCCTATCGGCACCTATTTTTAAAATGCCAATCGGCAACTATATCTGAAATGCCTATCGGCACCTATATCTAAAATGCCTATCGGCACCTATTTTTTAAATGCCTATCGGAAACTACATCTGAAATGCCTATCAGCACCTATATTTGAAATGCCTAACGGCAAACATATCTGGAATGCCTATCGGCATCTATATTTAAAATGCCTATCGGCTTCTATATCTGAAATGCCTATCGGCACCTATTTTTAAAATTCCAATCGGCAACTATATCTGAAATGCCTATCGGCACCTATATCTGAAATGCCTATCGGCACCTATTTTTGAAATGCCTATCGAAAACTACAGCTGGAATGCCTATCAGCACCTATATTTGAAATGCCTATCGGCAACCGTATCTGGAATGCCTATCGGCACCTATATTTGAAATGCCTATCGGCTTCTATATCTGAAATGCCTATCGGCACATATTTTTAAAATGCTAATCGGCAACTATATCTGTAATGCCTATCGGCACCTATATCTGAAATGCCTATCGGCACCTATTTTTGAAATGCCTGTCGGAAACTACATCTGAAATACCTATCAGCACCAATATTTGAAATGCCTATCGGCAACCATATCCGAAATGCCTATCGACACCTATATTTGAAATACCTATCGGCTTCTATATCTTAAATGCCTATCGACACCTATTTTTAAAATGCCAATCGGCAACTATATCTGAAATGCCTATAGGCACCTATATCTGAAATGCCTATCGGCACCAATTTTTGAAATGCCTATCGGAAACTACATCTGAAATGCCTATCAGCACCTATATTTGAAATGCCTATCGGCAACCATATCTAGAATGCCTATCGGCACCTATATTTAAAATGCCTATCGGCTTCTATATCTGAAATGCCTATCGGCACCTATTTTTAAAATGTAAATCGGCAACTATATCTGAAATGCCTATCAACACCTATATCTGAAATGCCTATCGGCACCTATTTTTGAAATGCCTATCGGAAAATACATCTGAAATGCCTATCAGTACCTATATTTGAAATGCTTATCGGCAACCATATCTGAAATGCCTATCGACACCTATATTTGAAATACCTATCGGCTTCTATATCTGAAATGCCCATCGGCACCTATTTTTAAAATGCCTATCGGCTTCTATATCTGAAATGCCTATCGACACCTATTTTTAAAATGCCAATCGGCAACTATATCTGAAATGCCTTTCGGCACCTATATCTGAAATGCCTATCGGCACCTATTTTTGAAATGCCTATCGGAAACTACATCTGAAATGCCTATCAGCACCTATATTTGAAATGCCTATCGGCTTCTATATCTGAAATGCCTATCGACACCTATTTTTAAAATGCCAATCGGCAACTATATCTGAAATGCCTATCGACACCTATTTTTAAAATGCCAATCGGCAACTATATCTGAAATGCCTATCGGCACCTATATCTGAAATGCCTATCGGCACCAATTTTTGAAATGCCTATCGGAAACTACATCTGAAATGCCTATCAGCACCTATATTTGAAATGCCTATCGGCAACCATATCTACAATGCCTATCGGCACCTATATTTAAAATGCCTATCGGCTTCTATATCTGAAATGCCTATCGGCTCCTATTTTTAAAATGTAAATCGGCAACTATATCTGAAATGCCTATCGACACCTATATCTGAAATGCCTATCGGCACCTATTTTTGAAATGCCTATCGGAAAATACATCTGAAATGCCTATCAGTACCTATATTTGAAATGCTTATCGGCAACCATATCTGAAATGCCTATCGACACCTATATTTGAAATACCTATCGGCTTCTATATCTGAAATGCCCATCGGCACCTATTTTTAAAATGCCTATCGGCTTCTATATCTGAAATGCCTATCGACACCTATTTTTAAAATGCCAATCGGCAACTATATCTGAAATGCCTTTCGGCACCTATATCTGAAATGCCTATCGGCACCTATTTTTGAAATGCCTATCGGAAACTACATCTGAAATGCCTATCAGCACCTATATTTGAAATGCCTATCGGCTTCTATATCTGAAATGCCTATCGACACCTATTTTTAAAATGCCAATCGGCAACTATATCTGAAATGCCTATCGGCACCTATATCTGAAATGCCTATCGGCACCTATTTTTGAAATGCCTATCGGAAACTACATCTGAAAAGCCTATCAGCACCTTTATTTAAAATGCCTAACGGCAACCATATCTGGAATGCTTATCGGCACCTATATTTGAAATGCCTATCGGCTTCTATATCTGAAATGCCTATCGGCACCTATTTTTAAAATGCCAATCGGCAACTATATCTGAAATGCCTATCGGCACCTATATCTGAAATGCCTATCGGCACCTATTTTTTAAATGCCTATCGGAAACTACATCTGAAATGCCTATCAGCACCTATATTTGAAATGCCTAACGGCAAACATATCTGGAATGCCTATCGGCACCTATATTTAAAATGCCTATCTACTTCTATATCTGAAATGCCTATCGCACCTATTTTTAAAATGCCAATCGGCAACTATATCTGAAATGCCTATCAGCACCTATATCTGAAATGCCTATCGGCACCTATTTTTGAAATGCCTATCGGACACTACAGCTGAAATGCCTATTAGCACCTATATTTGAAATGCCTATCGGCAACCGTATCTAGAATGCCTATCGGCACCTATATTTTAAATGCCTATCGGCTTCTATATCTGAAATGCCTATCGGCACATATTTTTAAAATGCTAATCGGCAACTATATCTGTAATGCCTATCGGCACCTATATCTGAAATGCCTATCGGCACCTATTTTTGAAATGCCTGTCGGAGACTACATCTGAAATGCCTATCAGCACCAATATTTGAAATGCCTATCGGCAACCATATCCGAAATGCCTATCGACACCTATATTTGAAATACCTATCGGCTTCTACATCTTAAATGCCTATCGACACCTATTTTTAAAATGCCAATCGGCAACTATATCTGAAATGCCTATCGGCACCTATATCTGAAATGCCTATCGGCACCAATTTTTGAAATGCCTATCGGAAACTACATCTGAAATGCCTATCAGCACCTATATTTGAAATGCCTATCGGCAACCATATCTAGAATGCCTATCGGCACCTATATTGAAAATGCCTATCGGCTTCTATATCTGAAATGCCTATCGGCACCTATTTGTAAAATGTAAATCGGCAACTATATCTGAAATGCCTATCGACACCTATATCTGTAATGCCTATCGGCACCAATTTTTGAAATGCCTATCGGAAACTACATCTGGAATGCCTATCAGCACCTATATTTGGAATGCCTATCGGCAACCATATCTGGAATGCCTATCGGCACCTATATTTGAAATGCCTATCGGCTTCTATATCTGAAATGCCTATCGACACTTATTTTTAAAATGCCAATCGGCCACTATATCTGAAATGCCTATTGGCACCTATACCTGAAATGCCTATCGGCACCTAGTTTTGAAATGCCTATCGGAAACAACATCTGAAATGCCTATCAGCACCTATATTTGAAATGCCTATCGGCAACCATATCTGAAATGCCTATCGACACCTATATTTGAAATACCTATCGGCTTCCATATCTGAAATGCCTATCGGCACCTATTTTTAAAATGCCAATCGGCAACTATATCTGAAATGCCTATCGGCACCTATATCTGAAATGCCTATCGCCACCAATTTTTGAAATGCCTATCGTAAACTACATCTAAAATGCCTATCAGCACCTATATTTGATATGCCTATTAGCAACTATATCTGGAATGCTTATCGGCACCTATATTTGAAACGCCTATCGGCTTCTATATCTGAAATGCCTATCGGCACCTATTTTTAAAATGCCAATCGGTAACTATATCTGAAATGCCTATCGGCACCTATATCTGAAATGCCTATCGGCACCAATATTTGAAATGCCTATCGGCAACCATATCTGAAATGCCTATCGACACCTATATTTGAAATACCTATCAGCTTCTATATCTTAAATGCCTATCGACACCTATTTTTAAAATGCCAATCGGCAACTATATCTGAAATGCCTATCGGCACCTATATCTAAAATGCCTATCGGCACCTATTTTTGAAATGCCTATCGGAAACTACATCTGAAATGCCAATCAGCACCTATATTTGAAATGCCTATCGGCAACCATATCTGGAATGCCTATCGGCACCTAAATTTGAAATGCCTATCGGCATCTATATCTGAAATGCCTATCGGCACCTATTTTTAAATGCCAATCGGCAACTATATCTGAAATGCCTATCGGCACCTATATCTGAAATGCCTATCGGCACCTATTTTTAAAATGCCAATCGGCAACTATATATGAAATGCCTATCTGCTCCTATATCTGAAATGCCTATCGGCACTAATTTTTAAAATGCCTATCGGAAACTACATCTGAAATGCCTATCAGCACCTATATTTGAAATGCCTATCGGCAACCATATCTAGAATGCCTATCGGCACCTATATTTGAAATGCCTATCGGCTTCTATATCTGAAATGCCTATCGGCACCTATTTTTAAAATGAAAATCGGCAACTATATCTGAAATGCATATCGGCACCTATATCTGTAATGCCTATCGGCACCTATTTTTGAAATGCCTATCGGAAGCTACATCTGAAATGCCTATCAGCACCTATATTTGAAATGCCTATCGGCTTCTATATCTGAAATGCCTATCGGCACCTATTTTTAAAATGCCATTCGGCAACTATATCTGAAGTGCCTATAGGCACCTATATCTGAAATGCCTATCGGCACCTATTTTTGAAATGCCTATCGAAAACTACATCTGAAATGCCTATCAGCACCTATATTTGAAATGCCTATCGGCAACCACATCAGAAATGCCTATCGGCACCTATATCTGAAATGTCTTTCGGCATTTATATCTGAAATGCCTATCGACACCTTTATTTGAAATGCCTATCGGCACTTTTATCTGAAATGCCTATCGGTACCTATTTTTAAAATGCCAATCGGCAACTATATCAGAAATACCTATCGGCACCTATATCTGAAATGCCTATCGGCACCTTTTTTTGAAATGCCTATCGGAAACTATTCTGAAATGCCTATCAGCACTAATATTTGAAATGCCTATCGGCAACCATATCTGAAATGCCTATCGACACCTATATTTGAAATACCTATTGGCTTCTATATCTGAAATGCCTATCGGCACCTATTTTTAAAATGCCAATCGGTAACAATATCTGAAATGCCTGTCGGCACCTATATCTGAAATGCCTATCGGCACCAATTTTTAAAATGCCTATCGGAAACTACATCTGGAATGACTATCAGCACTTATATTTGAAATGCCTATCGGCAACCATATCTGGAATGCCTATCGGCACTAATATTTGAAATGCCTATCGGCTTCTATATCTGAAATGCCTATCAACACCTATTTTTAAAATGCCAATCGGCAACTATATCTGAAATGCCTATCGGCACCTATATCTGAAATGCCTATCGCCACCAATTTTTGAAATGCCTATCGTAAACTACATCTAAAATGCCTATCAGCACCTATATTTGATTTGCCTATTGGCAACCATATCTGGAATGCTTATCGGCACCTATATTTGAAATGCCTATCGGCTTCTATATCTGAAATGCCTATCGGCACCTATTTTTAAAATGCCAATCGGCAACTATATCTGAAATGCCTATCGGCACCTATATCTGAAATGCCTATCGGCACCTATTTTTGAAATGCCTATCGGAAACTACATCTGAAATGCCAATCAGCACCTATATTTGAAATGTCTATCGGCAACCATATCTGAAATGCCTATCGGCACCTATATCTGAAATGCCTATCGCCACCAATTTTTGAAATGCCTATCGTAAACTACATCTGAAATGCCTATCAGCACCTATATTTGATATGCCTTTTGGCAACCATATCTGGAATGCTTATCGGCACCTATATTTGAAACGCCTATCGGCTTCTATATCTGAAATGCCTATCGGCACCTATTTTTAAAATGCCAACGGCAACTATATCTGAAATGCCTATCGGCACCTATATCTGAAATGCCTATCGGCAACTATTTTTGAAATGCCTATCGGAAACTACATCTGAAATGCCAATCAGCACCTATATTTGAAATGCCTATCGGCAACCATATCTGGCATGCTTATCGGCACCTATATTTGAAATGCCTATCGGCTTCTATATCTGAAATGCCTAGCGACACCTATTTTTAAATGCCAATCGGCAACTATATCTGAAATTCCTATCGGCACCTATATCTGAAATGCCTATCGGCACCTATTTTTAAAATGCCAATTGGCAACTATATATGAAATGCCTATCGGCTCCTATATCTGAAATGCCTATCGGCACCTATTTTTAAAATGCCAATCGGCAACTATATCTGAAATGCATATCGGCACCTATATCTGTAATGCCTATCGGCACCTATTTTTGAAATGCCTATCGGAAGCTACATCTGAAATGCCTATCAGCACCTATATTTGAAATGCCTATCGGCAACCATATCTGGAATGCCTATCGGCACCTATATTTGAAATGCCTATCGGCTTCTATATCTAAAATGCCTATCGGCACCTATTTTTAAAATGCCAATCGGCAACTATATCTGAAGTGCCTATCGGCACCTATATCTGAAATGCCTATCGGCACCTATTTTTGAAATGCCTATCGAAAACTACATCTGAAATGCCTATCAGCACCTATATTTGAAATGCCTATCGGCAACCACATCAGAAATGCTTATCGGCACCTATATCTGAAATGCCTTTCGGCATTTATATCTGAAATGCCTATCGACACCTTTATTTGAAATGCCTATCGGCACTTTTATCTGAAATGCCTATCGGCACCTATATCTGAAATGCCTATCGGCACCTATATCTGAAATGCCTATCGGCATCAATTTTTGAAATGCCTATCGGAAACTACATCTAAAATGCCTATCAGCACCTATATTTGAAATGCCTATCGGCAACCATATCTGGAATGCCTATCGGCACCTATATTTGAAATGCCTATCGGCTTCTTTATCTGAAATGCCTATCGGCACCTATTTTTAAAATGCCAATTGGTAACTATATCTGAAATGCCTATCAGCACCTATATCTGAAATGCCTATCGGCACCTATTTTTGAAATGCCTATCGGCTTCTATATCTGAAATGCCTAACGGCATCTATATTTGAAATGCCTATCGGCAACCATATCTGGAATGCCTATCGGCACCTTTATTTGAAATGCCTATCGGCTTCTATATCTGAAATGCCTATCGGCACCTATTTTTAAAATGCCAATCGGCAACTATATCTGAAATGCCTATCGACACTTTTATCTGAAATGCCTATCGGCTCCAATTTTTGAAATGCCTATTAGCACCTATATTTGAAAGGCCTATCGGCAACCATATCTGGAATGCCTATCGGCACCTATATCTGAAATGCCTATCGGCACCTATTTTTGAAATGCCTATCGGAAACTACATCTGAAAAGCCTATCAGCACCTATATTTGAAATGCCCATCGGCAACCATATCTGGAATGCTTATCGGCACCTATATTTGAAATGCTTATCGGCTTCTATATCTGAAATGCCTATCGGCACCTATTTTTAAAATGCCAATCAGCAACTATATCTGAAATGCCTATCGGCACCTATATCTGAAATGCCTATCGGCACCTATTTTTGAAATGCCTATCGGAAACTACATCTGAAATGCCTATCAGCACCTATATTTGAAATGCCTAACGGCAAACATATCTGGAATGCCTATCGGCACCTATATTTAAAATGCCTATCGGCTTCTATATCTGAAATGCCTATCGGCACCTATTTTTAAAATACCAATCGGCAACTATATCTGAAATGCCTATCGGCACCTATATCTGAAATGCCTATCGGCACCTATTTTTGAAATGCCTATCGGAAACTACAGCTGAAATGACTATCAGCACCTATATTTGAAATGCCTATCGGCAACCGTATCTTGAATGCCTATCGGCACCTATATTTGAAATGCCTATCGGCTTCTATATCTGAAATGCCTATCGGCACATATTTTTAAAATGCTAATCGGCAACTATATCTGTAATGCCTATCGGCACCTATATCTGAAATGCCTATCGGCACCTATTTTTGAAATGCCTGTCGGAAACTACATCTGAAATGCCTATCAGCACCAATATTTGAAATGCCTATCGGCAACCATATCTAGAATGCCTATCGGCACCTATATTTAAAATGCCTATCGGCTTCTATATCTGAAATGCCTATCGGCACCTATTTTTAAAATGTAAATCGGCAACTATATCTGAAATGCCTATCGGCACCTATATCTGTAATGCCTATCGGCACCAATTTTTGAAATGCCTATCGGAAACTACATCTGGAATGCCTATCAGCACCTATATTTGAAACGCCTATCGGCAACCATATCTGGAATGCCTATCGGCACCTATATTTGAAATGCCTATCGGCTTCTATATCTGAAATGCCTATCGACACCTATTTTTAAAATGCCAATCGGCCACTATATCTGAAATGCCTATCGGCACCTATACCTGAAATGCCTATCGGCACCTAGTTTTGAAATGCCTATCGGAAACTACATCTGAAATGCCTATCAGCACCTATATTTGAAATGCCTATCGGCAACCATATCTGAAATGCCTATCGACACCTATATTTGAAATACCTATCGGCTTCTATATCTGAAATGCCTATCAGCACCTATTTTTAAAATGCCAATCGGCAACTATATCTGAAATGCCTATCGGCACCTCTATCTGAAATGCCTATCGCGACCAATTTTTGAAATGCCTATCGTAAACTACATCTGAAATGCCTATCAGCACCTATATTTGAAATGCCTATCGGCAACCATATCTGAGATGCCTATCGACACCTATATTTAAAATGCCTATCGGCTTCTATATCTGAAATGCCTATCGGCACCTATTTTTAAAATGTAAATCGGCAACTATATCTGAAATGCCTATCGGCACCTATATCTGTAATGCCTATCGGCACCAATTTTTGAAATGCCTATCGGAAACTACATCTGGAATGCCTATCAGCACCAATATTTGAAATGCCTATCGGCAACCATATCTGGAATGCCTATCGGCACCTATATTTGAAATGCCTATCGGCTTCTATATCTGAAATGCCTATCGACACCTATTTTTAAAATGCCAATCGGCCACTATATCTGAAATGCCTATCGGCACCTATACCTGAAATACCTATCGGCACCTAGTTTTGAAATGCCTATCGGAAACTACATCTGAAATGCCTATCAGCACCTATATTTGAAATGCCTATCGGCAACCATATCTGAAATGCCTATCGACACCTATATTTGAAATACCTATCGGCTTCTATATCTGAAATGCCTATCAGCACCTATTTTAAAAATGCCAATCGGCAACTATATCTGAAATGCCTATCGGCACCTCTATCTGAAATGCCTATCGCCACCAATTTTTGAAATGCCTATCCTAAACTACATCTGAAATGCCTATCAGCACCTATATTTGAAATGCCTATCGGCAACCATATCTGAAATGCCTATCGACACCTATATTTAAAATGCCTATCGGCTTCTATATCTGAAATGCCTATCGGCACCTATTTTTAAAATGTAAATCGGCAACTATATCTGAAATGCCTATCGGCACCTATTTTTGAAATGCCTATCGGAAACTACATCTGAAATGCCAATCAGCACCTATATTTGAAATGTCTATCGGCAACCATATCTGAAATGCCTATCGGCACCTATATCTGAAATGCCTATCGCCACCAATTTTTGAAATGCCTATCGTAAACTACATCTGAAATGCCTATCAGCACCTATATTTGATATGCCTATTGGCAACCATATCTGGAATGCTTATCGGCACCTATATTTGAAACGCCTATCGGCTTCTATATCTGAAATGCCTATCGGCACCTATTTTTAAAATGCCAACGGCAACTATATCTGAAATGCCTATCGGCACCTATATCTGAAATGCCTATCGGCAACTATTTTTGAAATGCCTATCGGAAACTACATCTGAAATGCCAATCAGCACCTATATTTGAAATGCCTATCGGCAACCATATCTGGCATGCCTATCGGCACCTATATTTGAAATGCCTATCGGCTTCTATATCTGAAATGCCTAGCGGCACCTATTTTTAAATGCCAATCGGCAACTATATCTGAAATGCCTATCGGCACCTATATCTGAAATGCCTATCGGCACCTATTTTTAAAATGCCAATTGGCAACTATATATGAAATGCCTATCGGCTCCTATATCTGAAATGCCTATCGGCACCTATTTTTAAAATGCCAATCGGCAACTATATCTGAAATGCATATCGGCACCTATATCTGTAATGCCTATCGGCACCTATTTTTGAAATGCCTATCGGAAGCTACATCTGAAATGCTTATCAGCACCTATATTTGAAATGCCTATCGGCAACCATATCTGGAATGCCTATCGGCACCTATATTTGAAATGCCTATCGGCTTCTATATCTGAAATGCCTATCGGCACCTGTTTTTAAAATGCCAATCGGCAACTATATCTGAAGTGCCTATCGGCACCTATATCTGAAATGCCTATCGGCACCTATTTTTGAAATGCCTATCGAAAACTACATCTGAAATGCCTATCAGCACCTATATTTGAAATGCCTATCGGCAACCACATCAGAAACGCTTATCGGCACCTATATCTGAAATGCCTTTCGGCATTTATATCTGAAATGCCTATCGACACCTTTATTTGAAATGCCTATCGGCACTTTTATCTGAAATGCCTATCGGCACCTATTTTTAAATTGCCAATCGGCAACTATATCTGAAATGCCTATCGGCACCTATTTTTAAAATGCCAATCGGCAACTATATCTGAAATGCCTATCGGCACCTATATCTGAAATGCCTATCGGCACCTATTTTTGAAATGCCTATCAGAAACTACATCTGAAATGCCAATCAGCACCTATATTTATAATGCCTATCGGCAACCATATCTGGAATGCCTATCGGCACCTAAATTTGAAATGCCTATCGGCTTCTATACCTGAAATGCCTATCGGCACCTATTTTTAAATGCCAATCGGCAACTATATCTGAAATGCCTATCGGCACCAATATCTGAAATGCCTATCGGCACCAATATTTGAAATGCCTATCGGCAACCATATCTGAAATGCCTATCGACACCTATATTTGAAATACCTATCAGCTTCTATATCTTAAATGCCTATCGGCACCTATTTTTAAATGCCAATCGGCAACTATATCTGAAATGCCTATCGGCACCTATATCTGAAATGCCTATCGGCACCTATATCTGAAATGCCTATCGGCACCTATTTTTAAAATGCCAATCGGCAACTATATATGAAATGCCTATCGGCTCCTATATCTGAAATGCCTATCGACACTAATTTTTAAAATGCCTATCGGAAACTACATCTGAAATGCCTATCAGCACCTATATTTGAAATGCCTATCGGCAACCATATCTGGAATGCCTATCGGCACCTATATTTGAAATGCCTATCGGCTTCTATATCTGAAATGCCTATCGGCACCTATTTTTAAAATGAAAATCGGCAACTATATCTGAAATGCATATCGGCACCTATATCTGTAATGCCTATCGGCACCTATTTTTGAAATGCCTATCGGAAGCTACATCTGAAATGCCTATCAGCACCTATATTTGAAATGCCTATCGGCAACCATATCTGGAATGCCTATCGGCACCTATATTTGAAATGCCTATCGGCTTCTATATCTGAAATGCCTATCGGCACCTATTTTTAAAATGCCAATCGGCAACTATATCTGAAGTGCCTATAGGCACCTATATCTGAAATGCCTATCGGCACCTATTTTTGAAATGCCTATCGAAAGCTACATCTGAAATGCCTATCAGCACCTATATTTGAAATGCCTATCGGCAACCACATCAGAAATGCCTATCGGCACCTATATCTGAAATGCCTTTCGGCATTTATATCTGAAATGCCTATCGACACCTTTATTTGAAATGCCTATCGGCACTTTTATCTGAAATGCCTATCGGTACCTATTTTTAAAATGCCAATCGGCAACTATATCAGAAATGCCTATCGGCACCTATATCTGAAATGCCTATCGGCACCAATTTTTGAAATGCCTATCGGAAACTACATCTGGAATGACTATCAGCACCTATATTTGAAATGCCTATCGGCAACCATATCTGGAATGTCTATCGGCACTAATATTTGAAATGCCTATCGGCTTCTATATCTGAAATGCCTATCGACACCTATTTTTAAAATGCCAATCGGCAACTACATCTGAAATGCCTATCAGCACCTATATTTGATATGCCTATTGGCAACCATATCTGGAATGCTTATCGGCACCTATATTTGAAATGCCTATCGGCTTCTATATCTGAAATGCCTATCGGCACCTATTTTTAAAATGCCAATCGGCAACTATATCTGAAATGCCTATCGGCACCTATATCTGAAATGCCTATCGGCACCTATTTTTAAATGCCTATCGGAAACTACATCTGAAATGCCAATCAGCACCTATATTTGAAATGTTTATCGGCAATTATTTCTGAAATGCCTATCGGCACCTATATCTGAAATGCCTATCGCCACCAATTTTTGAAATGCCTATCGTAAACTACATCTGGAATGCCTATCAGCACCTATATTTGATATGCCTATTGGCAACCATATCTGGAATGCTTATCGGCACCTAAATTTGAAACGCCTATCGGCTTCTATATCTGAAATGCCTATCGGCACCTATTTTTAAAATGCCAATCGGCAACTATATCTGAAATGCCTATCGGCACCTATATCTGAAATGCCTATCGGCAACTATTTTTGAAATGCCTATCGGAAACTACATCTGAAATGCCAATCAGCACCTATATTTGAAATGCCTATCGGCAACCATATCTGGCATGCCTATCGGCACCTATATTTGTAATGCCTATCGGCTTCTATATCTGAAATGCCTATCGGCACCTATTTTTAAATGCCAATCGGCAACTATATCTGAAATGCCTATCGGCACCTATATCTGAAATGCCTATCGGCACCTATTTTTAAAATGCCAATCGGCAACTATATATGAAATGCCTATCGGCTCCTATATCTGAAATGCCTATCGGCACCTATTTTTAAAATGCCAATCGGCAACTATATCTGAAATGCATATCGGCACCTATATCTGTAATGCCTATCGGCACCTATTTTTGAAATGCCTATCGGAAGCTACATCTGAAATGCCTATCAGCACCTATATTTGAAATGCCTATCGGCAACCATATCTGGCATGCCTATCGTCACCTATATTTGAAATGCCTATCGGCTTCTATATCTGAAATGCCTATCGGCACCTATTTTTAAAATGCCAATCGGCAACTATATCTGAAGTGCTTATCGGCACCTATATCTGAAATGCCTATCGGCACCTATTTTTGAAATGCCTATCGGCAACTATATCTGAAATGCCTATCGACACTTATATCTGAAATGCCTATCGGCACCAATTTTTGAAATGCCTATTAGCACCTATATTTGAAAGGCCTATCGGCAACCATATCTGGAATGCCTATCGGCACCTATATTTGAAATGCCTATCGGCTTCTATATCTGAAATGCCTATCGGCACCTATTTTTAAAATGCCAATCGGCAACTATATCTGAAATGCATATCGGCACCTATATCTGTAATGCCTATCGGCACCTATTTTTGAAATGCCTATCGGAAGTTACATCTGAAATGCCTATCAGCACCTATATTTGAAATGCCTATCGGCAACCATATCTGGAATGCCTATCGGCACCTATATTTGAAATGCCTATCGGCTTCTATATCTGAAATGCCTATCGGCACCTATTTTTAAAATGCCAATCGGCAACTATATCTGAAATGCCTATCGGCACCTATATCTGAAATGCCTATCGGCACCTATATCTGAAATGCCTATCGGCATCAATTTTTGAAATGCCTATCGGAAACTACATCTAAAATGCCTATCAGCACCTATATTTGAAATGCCTATCGGCAACCATATCTGGAATGCCTATCGGCACCTATATTTGAAATGCCTATCGGCTTCTATAACTGAAATGCCTATCGGCACCTATTTTTGAAATGCCAATTGGTAACTATATCTGAAATGCCTATCGGCACCTATATCTGAAATGCCTATCGGCACCTATTTTTGAAATGCCTATCGGCTTCTATATCTGAAATGCCTAACGGCACCTATATTTGAAATGCCTATCGGCAACCATATCTGGAATGCCTATCGGCACCTATATTTGAAATGCCTATCGGCTTCTATATCTGAAATGCCTATCGGCACCTATTTTTAAAATGCCAATCGGCAACTATATCTGAAATGCCTATCGACACTTATATCTGAAATGCCTATCGGCACCAATTTTTGAAATGCCTATTAGCACCTATATTTGAAAGGCCTATCGGCAACCATATCTGGAATGCCTATCGGCACCTATATCTGAAATGCCTATCGGCACCTATTTTTGAAATGCCTATCGGAAACTACATCTGAAAAGCCTATCAGCACCTATATTTGAAATGCCCATCGGCAACCATATCTGGAATGCTTATCGGCACCTATATTTGAAATGCCTATCGGCTTCTATATCTGAAATGCCTATCGGCACCTATTTTTAAAATGCCAATCGGCAACTATATCTGAAATGCCTATCGGCACCTATATCGGAAATGCCTATCGGCACCTATTTTTGAAATGCCTATCGGAAACTACATCTGAAATGCCTATCAGCACCTATATTTGAAATGGATAACGGCAAACATATCTGGAATGCCTATCGGCACCTATATTTAAAATGCCTATCGGCTTCTATATCTGAAATACCTATCGGCACCTATTTTTAAAATGCCAATCGGCAACTATATCTGAAATGCCTATCGGCTCCTATATCTGAAATGCCTATCGGCACCTATTTTTGAAATGCCTATCGGAAACTACAGCTGAAATGCCTATCAGCACCTATATTTGAAATGCCTATCGGCAACCGTATCTTGAATGCCTATCGGCACCTATATTTGAAATGCCTATCGGCTTCTATATCTGAAATGCCTATCGGCACATATTTTTAAAATGCTAATCGGCAACTATATCTGTAATGCCTATCGGCACCTATATCTGAAATGCCTATCGGCACCTATTTTTGAAATGCCTGTCGGAAACTACATCTGAAATGCCTATCAGCACCTATATTTGAAATGCCTATCGGCAACCATATCTGAAATGCCTATCGACACCTATATTTGAAATACCTATCGGCTTCTATATCTGATATGCTTATCGGCACCTATTTTTAAAATGCCAATCGGCAACTATATCTGAAATGCCTATCGGCACCTATATCTGAAATGCCTATCGCCACCAATTTTTTAAATGCCTATCGTAAACTACATCTGAAATGCCTATCAGCACCTATATTTGATATGCCTATTGGCAACCATATCTGGAATGCTTATCGGCACCTATATTTGAAATGCCTATCGGCTTCTATATCTGAAATGCCTATCGGCACCTATTTTTAAAATGCCAATCGGCAACTATATCTGAAATGCCTATCGGCACCTATATCTGAAATGCCTATCGGCACCTATTTTTGAAATGCCTATCGGAAACTACATCTGAAATGCCAATCAGCACCTATATTTGAAATGTCTATCGGCAACCATATCTGAAATGCCTATCAGGACCTATATCTGAAATGCCTATCGCCACCAATTTTTGAAATGCCTATCGTAAACTACATCTGAAATGCCTATCAGCACCTATATTTGATATGCCTATTGGCAACCATATCTGGAATGCCTATCGGCACCTATATTTGAAACGCCTATCGGCTTCTATATCTGAAATGCCTATCGACACCTATTTTTAAAATGCCAATCGGCAACTATATCTGAAATGCCTATCGGCACCTATATCTGAAATGCCTATCGGCACCTATTTTTAAAATGCCAATCGGCAACTATATCTGAAATGCCTATCGGCACCTATATCTGAAATGCCTATCGGCACCTATTTTTAAAATGCCAATCGGCAACTATATATGAAATGCCTATCGGCTCCTATATCTGAAATGCCTATCGGCACTAATTTTTAAAATGCCTATCGGAAACTACAGCTGAAATGCCTATCAGCACCTATATTTGAAATGCCTATCGGCAACCGTATCTTGAATGCCTATCGGCACCTATATTTGAAATGCCTATCGGCTTCTATATCTGAAATGCCTATCGGCACATATTTTTAAAATGCTAATCGGCAACTATATCTGTAATGCCTATCGGCACCTATATCTGAAATGCCTATCGGCACCTATTTTTGAAATGCCTGTCGGAAACTACATCTGAAATGCCTATCAGCACCTATATTTGAAATGCCTATCGGCAACCATATCTGAAATGCCTATCGACACCTATATTTGAAATACCTATCGGCTTCTATATCTGAAATGCTTATCGGCACCTATTTTTAAAATGCCAATCGGCAACTATATCTGAAATGCCTATCGGCACCTATATCTGAAATGCCTATCGCCACCAATTTTTTAAATGCCTATCGTAAACTACATCTGAAATGCCTATCAGCACCTATATTTGATATGCCTATTGGCAACCATATCTGGAATGCTTATCGGCACCTATATTTGAAATGCCTATCGGCTTCTATATCTGAAATGCCTATCGGCACCTATTTTTAAAATGCCAATCGGCAACTATATCTGAAATGCCTATCGGCACCTATATCTGAAATGCCTATCGGCACTTATTTTTGAAATGCCTATCGGAAACTACATCTGAAATGCCAATCAGCACCTATATTTGAAATGTCTATCGGCAACCATATCTGAAATGCCTATCAGGACCTATATCTGAAATGCCTATCGCCACCAATTTTTGAAATGCCTATCGTAAACTACATCTGAAATGCCTATCAGCACCTATATTTGATATGCCTATTGGCAACCATATCTGGAATGCTTATCGGCACCTATATTTGAAACGCCTATCGGCTTCTATATCTGAAATGCCTATCGACACCTATTTTTAAAATGCCAATCGGCAACTATATCTGAAATGCCTATCGGCACCTATATCTGAAATGCCTATCGGCACCTATTTTTAAAATGCCAATCGGCAACTATATCTGAAATGCCTATCGGCACCTATATCTGAAATGCCTATCGGCACCTATTTTTAAAATGCCAATCGGCAACTATATATGAAATGCCTATCAGCTCCTATATCTGAAATGCCTATCGGCACTAATTTTTAAAATGCCTATCGGAAACTACATCTGAAATGCCTATCAGCACCTATATTTGAAATGCCTATCGGCAAACATATCTGGAATGCCTATCGGCACCTATATTTGAAATGCCTATCGGCTTCTATATCTGAAATGCCTATCGGCACCTATTTTTAAAATGCCAATCGTCAACTATATCTGAAATGCATATCGGCACCTATATCTGTAATGCCTATCGGCACCTATTTTTGAAATGCCTATCGGAAGCTACATCTGAAATGCCTATCAGCACCTATATTTGAAATGCCTATCGGCAACCATATCTGGAATGCCTATCGGCACCTATATTTGAAATGCCTATCGGCTTCTATATCTGAAATGCCTATCGGCACCTATTTTTAAAATGCCAATCGGCAACTATATCTGAAGTGCCTATCGGCACCTATATCTGAAATGCCTATCGGCACCTATTTTTGAAATGCCTATCGAAAACTACATCTGAAATGCCTATCAGCACCTATATTTGAAATGCCTATCGGCAACCACATCAGAAATGCTTATCGGCACCTATATCTGAAATGCCTTTCGGCATTTATATCTGAAATGCCTATCGACACCTTTATTTGAAATGCCTATCGGCACTTTTATCTAAAATGTCTATCGGTACCTATTTTTAAAATGCCAATCGGCAACTATATCAGAAATGCATGTCCGCACCTATATCTGAAATGCCTATCGGCACCTATTTTTGAAATGCCTATCGGAAACTACATCTGAAATGCCTATCAGCACCTATATTTGAAATGACTATCGGCAACCATATCTGAAATGCCTATCGACACCTATATTTGAAATACCTATCGGCTTCTATATCTGAAATGCCTATCGGCACCTCTTTTTTAAATGCCAATCGGCAACTATATCTGAAATGCCTATCGGCACCTATATCTGAAACGCCTATCGGCACCTATTTTTGAAATGCATATCGGAAACTACATCTAAAATACCCATCAGCACCTATATTTGAAATGCCTATCGGCAACCATATCTGGAATGCCTATCGGCACCTATATTTGAAATGCCTATCGGCTTCTATATCTGAAATGCCTATCGGCACCTATTTTTAAATGCCAATCGGCAACTATATATGAAATGCCTATCGGCACCTATATCTGAAATGCCTATCGGCACCTATTTTTAAAATGCCAATCGGCAACTATATATGAAATGCCTATCGGCTCCTATATCTGAAATGCCTATCGGCACTAATTTTTAAAATGCTTATCGGAAACTACATCTGAAATGCCTATCAGCACCTATATTTGAAATGCCTATCGGCAACCATATCTGGAATGCCTATCGGCACCTATATTTGAAATGCCTATCGGCTTCTATACCTGAAATGCCTATTGGCACCTATTTTTAAAATGCCAATCGGCAAATATATCTGAAATGCATATCGGCACCTATATCTGTAATGCCTATCGGCACCTATTTTTGAAATGCCTATCGGAAGCTACATCTGAAATGCCTATCAGCACCTATATTTGAAATGCCTATCGGCAACCATATCTGGAATGCCTATCGGCACCTATATTTGAAATGCCTATCGGCTTCTATCTCTGAAATGCTTATCGGCACCTATTTTTAAAATGCCAATCGGCAACTATATCTGAAGTGCCTATCAGCTCCTATATCTGAAATGCCTATCGGCACTAATTTTTAAAATGCCTATCGAAAACTACATCTGAAATGCCTATCAGCACCTATATTTGAAATGCCTATCGGCAACCATATCTGGAATGCCTATCGGCACCTATATTTGAAATGCCTATCGGCTTCTATATCTGAAATGCCTATCGGCACCTATTTTTAAAATGCCAATCGGCAAATATATCTGAAATGCATATCGGCACCTATATCTGTAATGCCTATCGGCACCTATTTTTGAAATGCCTATCGGAAGCTACTTCTGAAATGCCTATCAGCACCTATATTTGAAATGCCTATCGGCAACCATATCTGGAATGCTTATCGGCACCTATATTTGAAATGCCTATCGGCTTCTATATCTGAAATGCCTATCGGCACCTATTTTTAAAATGCCAATCGGCAACTATATCTGAAATGCCTATCGGCACCTATATCTGAAATGCCTATCGGCACCTATATCTGAAATGCCTATCGGCATCAATTTTTGAAATGCCTATCGGAAACTACATCTAAAATGCCGATCAGCACCTATATTTGAAATGCCTATCGGCAACCAAATCTGGAATGCCTATCGGCACCTATATTTGAAATGCCTATCGGCTTCTATATCTGAAATGCCTATCGGCACCTATTTTTGAAATGCCAATTGGTAACTATATCTGAAATGCCTATCGGCACCTATATCTGAAATGCCTATCGGCACCTATTTTTGAAATGCCTATCGGCTTCTATATCTGAAATGCCTAACGGCACCTATATTTGAAATGCCTATCGGCAACCATATCTGGAATGCCTATCGGCACCTATATTTGAAATGCCTATCGGCTTCTATATCTGAAATGCCTATCGGCACCTATTTTTAAAATGCCAATCGGCAACTATATCTGAAATGCCTATAGACACTTATATCTGAAATGCCTATCGGCACCAATTTTTGAAATGCCTATTAGCACCTATAATTGAAAGGCCTATCGGCAACCATATCTGGAATGCTTATCGGCACCTATATCTGAAATGCCTATCGGCACCTATTTTTGAAATGCCTATCGGAAACTACATCTGAAAAGCCTATCAGCACCTATATTTGAAATGCCCATCGGCAACCATATCTGGAATGCTTATCGGCACCTATATTTGAAATGCCTATCGGCTTCTATATCTGAAATGCCTATCGGCACCTATTTTTAAAATGCCAATCGGCAACTATATCTGAAATGCCTATCGGCACCTATATCTGAAATGCCTATCGGCACCTATTTTTGAAATGCCTATCGGAAACTACATCTGAAATGCCTATCAGCACCTATATTTGAAATGGCTAACGGCAAACATATCTGGAATGCCTGTCGGCACCTATATTTAAAATGCCTATCGGCTTCTATATCTGAAATGCCTATCGGCACCTATTTTTAAAATGCCAATCGGCAACTATATCTGAAATGCCTATCGGCTCCTATATCTGAAATGCCTATCGGCACCTATTTTTGAAATGCCTATCGGAAACTACAGCTGAAATGCCTATCAGCACCTATATTTGAAATGCCTATCGGCAACCGTATCTTGAATGCCTATCGGCACCTATATTTGAAATGCCTATCGGCTTCTATATCTGAAATGCCTATCGGCACATATTTTTAAAATGCTAATCGGCAACTATATCTGTAATGCCTATCGGCACCTATATCTGAAATGCCTATCGGCACCTATTTTTGAAATGCCTGTCGGAAACTACATCTGAAATGCCTATCAGCACCAATATTTGAAATGCCTATCGGCAACCATATCTGAAATGCCTATCGACACCTATATTTGAAATACCTATCGGCTTCTATATCTTAAATGCCTATCGACACCTATTTTTAAAATGCCAATCGGCAACTATATCTGAAATGCCTATCGGCACCTATATCTGAAATGCCTATCGGCACCAATTTTTGAAATGCCTATCGGAAACTACATCTGAAATGCCTATCAGCACCTATATTTGAAATGCCTAGCGGCAACCATATCTAGAATGCCTATCGGCACCTATATTTGAAATGCCTATCAGCACCTATTTTTAAAATGTAAATCGGCAATTATATCTGAAATTCCTATCGGCACCTCTATCTGTAATGCCTATCGGCACCAATTTTTGAAATGCCTATCGGAAACTACATCTGGAATGCCTATCAGCACCTATATTTGAAATGCCTATCGGCAACCATATCTGGAATGCCTATCGGCACCTATATTTGAAATGCCTATCGGCTTCTATATCTGAAATGCCTATCGACACTATTTTTAAAATGCCAATCGGCCACTATATCTGAAATGCCTATCGGCACTTATACCTGAAATGCCTATCGGCACCTAGTTTTGAAATGCCTATCGGAAACTACATCTGGAATGCCTATCAGCACCTATATTTGAAATGCCTATCGGCAACCATATCTGAAATGCCTATCGACACCTATATTTGAAATACCTATCGGCTTCTATATCTGAAATGCCTATCGGCACCTATTTTTAAAATGCCAATCGGCAACTATATCTGAAATGCCTATCGGCACCTATATCTTAAATGCCTATCGCCACCAATTTTTGAAATGCCTATCGTAAACTACATCTGAAATGCCTATCAGCACCTATATTTGATATGCCTATTGGCAACCATATCTGGAATGCTTATCGGCACCTATATTTGAAATGCCAATCGGCTTCTATATCTGAAATGCCTATCGGCACCTATTTTTAAAATGCCAATCGGCAACTATATCTGAAATGCCTATCGGCACCTATATCTGAAATGCCTATCGGCACCTATTTTTGAAATGCCTATCGGAAACTACATCTGAAATGCCAATCAGCACCTATATTTGAAATGTCTATCGGCAACTATATCTGAAATGCCTATCGGCACCTATATCTGAAATGCCTATCGCCACCAATTTTTGAAATGCCTATCGTAAACTACATCTGAAATGCCTATCAGCACCTATATTTGATATGCCCATTGGCAACCATATCTGGAATGCTTATCGGCACCTATATTTGAAATGCCTATCGGCTTGTATATCTGAAATGCCTATCGGCACCTATTTTTAAAATGCCAATCGGCAACTATATCTGAAATGCCTATCGGCACCTATATCTAAAATGCCTATCGGCACCTATTTTTGAAATGCCTATCGATAACTACATCTGAAATATCAATCAGCACCTATATTTGAAATGTCTATCGGCAACCATATCTGAAATGCCTATCGGCACCTATATCTGAAATGCCTATCGCCACCAATTTTTGAAATGCCTATCGTAAACTACATCTGAAAAGCCTATCAGCACCTATATTTGATATGCCTATTGGCAACCATATCTGAAATGCTTATCGGCACCTATATTTGAAACGCCTATCGGCTTCTATATCTGAAATGCCTATCGGCACCTATTTTTAAAATGCCAATCGGCAACTATATCTGAAATGCCTATCGGCACCTATATCTGAAATGCCTATCGGCACCTATTTTTAAAATGCCAATCGGCAACTATATCTGAAATGTCTATCGGCACCTATATCTGAAATGCCTATCGGCACCTATTTTTAAAATGCCAATCGGCAACTATATATGAAATGCCTATCGGCTCCTATATCTTAATTGCCAATCGGCACTAATTTTTAAAATGCCTATCGGAAACTACATCTGAAATGCCTATCAGCACCTATATTTAAAATGCCTATCGGCAAACATATCTGGAATGCCTATCGGCACCTATATTTGAAATGCCTATCGGCTTCTATATCTGAAATGCCTATCGGCACCTATTTTTAAAATGATAATCGTCAACTATATCTGAAATGCATATCGGCACCTATATCTGTAATGCCTATCGGCACCTATTTTTGAAATGCCTATCGGAAGCTACATCTGAAATGCCTATCAGCACCTATATTTGAAATGCCTATCGGCAACCATATCTGGAATGCCTATCGGCACCTATATTTGAAATGCCTATCGGCTTCTATATCTGAAATGCCTATCGGCACCTATTTTTAAAATGCCAATCGGCAACTATATCTGAAGTGCCTATCGGCACCTATATCTGAAATGCCTATCGGCACCTATTTTTGAAATGCCTATCGAAAACTACATCTGAAATGCCTATCAGCACCTATATTTGAAATGCCTATCGGCAACCACATCAGAAATGCCTATCGGCACCTATATCTGAAATGCCTTTTGGCATTTATATCTGAAATGCCTATCGACACCTTTATTTGAAATGCCTATCGGCACTTTTATCTGAAATGCCTATCGGTACCTATTTTTAAAATGCCAATCGGCAACTATATCAGAAATGCCTATCCGCACCTATATCTGAAATGCCTATCGGCACCTATTTTTGAAATGCCTATCGGAAACTACATCTGAAATGCCTATCAGCACCTATATTTGAAATGACTATCGGCAACCATATCTGAAATGCCTATCGACACCTATATTTGAAATACCTATCGGCTTCTATATCTGAAATGCCTATCGGCACCTCTTTTTTAAATGCCAATCGGCAACTATATCTGAAATGCCTATCGGCACCTATATCTGAAATGCCTATCGGCACCTATTTTTGAAATGCATATCGGAAACTACATCTGAAATGCCCATCAGCACCTATATTTGAAATGCCTATCGGCAACCATATCTGGAATGCCTATCGGCACCTATATTTGAAATGCCTATCGGCTTCTATATCTGAAATGCCTATCGGCACCTATTTTTAAATGCCAATCGACAACTATATATGAAATGCCTATCGGCACCTATATCTGAAATGCCTATCGGCACCTATTTTTAAAATGCCAATCGGCAACTATATATGAAATGCCTATCGGCTCCTATATCTGAAATGCCTATCGGCACTAATTTTTAAAATGCCTATCGGAAAATACATCTGAAATGCCTATCAGCACCTATATTTGAAATGCCTATCGGCAACCATATCTGGAATGCCTATCGGCACCTATATTTGAAATGCCTATCGGCTTCTATATCTGAAATGCCTATCGGCACCTATTTTTAAAATGCCAATCGGCAAATATATCTGAAATGCATATCGGCACCTATATCTGTAATGCCTATCGGCACCTATTTTTGAAATGCCTATTGGAAGCTACATCTGAAATGCCTATCAGCACCTATATTTGAAATGCCTATCGGCAACCATATCTGGAATGCCTATCGGCACCTATATTTGAAATGCCTATCGGCTTCTATCTCTGAAATGCCTATCGGCACCTATTTTTAAAATGCCAATCGGCAACTATATCTGAAGTGCCTATCGGCACCTATATCTGAAATGTCTATCGGCACCTATTTTTGAAATGCCTATCGAAAACTACATCTGAAATGCCTATCAGCACTTATATTTGAAATGCCTATCGGCAACCACATCAGAAATGCCTATCGGCACCTATATCTGAAATGCCTTTCGGCATTTATATCTGAAATGCCTATCGACACCTTTATTTGAAATGCCTATCGGCACTTTTATCTGAAATGCCTATCGGTACCTATTTTTAAAATGCCAATCGGCAACTATATCAGAAATGCCTATCGGCACCTATATCTGAAATGCCTATCGGCACCTATTTTTGAAATGCCTATCGGAAACTACATCTGAAATGCCTATCAGCACCTATATTTGAAATGCCTATCGGCAACCATATCTGAAATGCCTATCGACACCTATATTTGAAATACCTATCGGCTTCTATATCTGAAATACCTATCGGCACCTATTTTTAAAATGCCAATCGGCAACTATATCTGAAATGCCTATCGGCACCTATATGTGAAATGCCTATCGCCACCAATTTTTGAAATGCCTATCGTAAACTACATCTGAAATGCCTATCAGCACCTATATTTGATATGCCTATTGGCAACCATATCTGGAATGCTTATCGGCACCTATATTTGAAATGCCTATCGGCTTCTATATCTGAAATGCCTATCGGCACCTATTTTTAAAATGCCAATCGGCAACTATATCTGAAATGCCTATCGGCACCTATATCTGAAATGCCTATCGGCACCTATTTTTGAAATGCCTATCGGAAACTACATCTGAAATGCCAATCAGCACCTATATTTGAAATGTCTATCTGCAACCATATCTGAAATGCCTATCGGCACCTATATCTGAAATGCCTATCGCCACCAATTTTTGAAATGCCTATCGTAAACTACATCTGAAATGCCTATCAGCACCTATATTTGATATGTCTATTGGCAACCATATCTGGAATGCTTATCGGCACCTATATTTGAAATGCCTATCGGCTTCTATATCTGAAATGCCTATCGGCACATATTTTTAAAATGCCAATCGGCAACTATATCTGAAATGCCTATCGGCACCTATATCTAAAATGCCTATCGGCACCTATTTTTGAAATGCCTATCGGAAACTACATCTGAAATGCCAATCAGCACCTATATTTGAAATGTCTATCGGCAACCATATCTGAAATGCCTATCGGCACCTATATCTGAAATGCCTATCGCCACCAATTTTTGAAATGCCTATCGTAAACTACATCTGAAATGCCTATCGTAAACTACATCTGAAATGCCTATCAGCACCTATATTTGATATGCCTATTGGCAATCATATCTGGAATGCTTATCGGCACCTATATTTGAAACGCCTATCGGCTTCTATATCTGAAATGCCTATCGGCACCTATATCTGAAATGCCTATCGGCACCTATTTTTAAAATGCCAATCGGCAACTATATCTGAAATGCCTATCGGCACCTATATCTGAAATGCCTATCGGCACCTATTTTTAAAATGCCAATCGGCAACTATATATGAAATGCCTATCGGCTCCTATATCTGAAATGCCTATCGGCACTAATTTTTAAAATGCCTATCGGAAACTACATCTGAAATGCCTATCAGCACCTATATTTGAAATGCCTATCGGCAAACATATCTGGAATGCTTATCGGCACGTATATTTGAAATGCCTATCGGCTTCTATATCTGAAATGCCTATCGGCACCTATTTTTAAAATGCCAATCGTCAACTATATCTGAAATGCAAATCGGCACCTATATCTGTAATGCCTATCGGCACCTATTTTTGAAATGCCTATCGGAAGCTACATCTGAAATGCCTATCAGCACCTATATTTGAAATGCCTATCGGCAACCATATCTGGAATGCCTATCGGCACCTATATTTGAAATGCCTATCGGCTTCTATATCTGAAATGCCTATCGGCACCTATTTTTAAAATGCCAATCGGCAACTATATCTGAAGTGCCTATCGGCACCTATATCTGAAATGCCTATCGGCACCTATTTTTGAAATGCCTATCGAAAACTACATCTGAAATGCCTATCAGCACCTATATTTGAAATGCCTATCGGCAACCACATCAAAAATGCCTATCGGCACCTATATCTGAAATGCCTTTTGGCATTTATATCTGAAATGCCTATCGACACCTTTATTTGAAATGCCTATCGGCACTTTTATCTGAAATGCCTAACGGTACCTATTTTTAAAATGCTAATCGGCAACTATATCAGAAATGCCTATCCGCACCTATATCTGAAATGCCTATCGGCACCTATTTTTGAAATGCCTATCGGAAACTACATCTGAAATGCCTATCAGCACCTATATTTGAAATGCCTATCGGCAACCATATCTGAAATGCCTATCGACACCTATATTTGAAATACCTATCGGCTTCTATATCTGAAATGCCTATCGGCACCTCTTTTTTAAATGCCAATCGGCAACTATATCTGAAATGCCTATCGGCACCTATTTTTGAAATGCATATCGGAAACAACATCTGAAATGCCCATCAGCACCTATATTTGAAATGCCTATCGGCAACCATATCTGGAATGCCTATCGGCACCTATATTTGAAATGCCTATCGGCTTCTATATCTGAAATGCCTATCGGCACCTATTTTTAAATGCCAATCGGCAACTATATATGAAATGCCTATCGGCACCTATATCTGAAATGCCTATCGGCACCTATTTTTAAAATGCCAATCGGCAACTATATATGAAATGCCTATCGGCTCCTATATCTGAAATGCCTATCGGCACTAATTTTTAAAATGCCTATCGGAAACTACATCTGAAATGCCTATCAGCACCTTGATTTGAAATGCCTATCGGCAACCATATCTGGAATGCCTATTGGCACCTATATTTGAAATGCCTATCGGCTTCTATATCTGAAATGCCTATCGGCAGCTATTTTTAAAATGCCAATCGGCAACTATATCTGAAATGCATATCGGCACCTATATCTGTAATGCCTATCGGCACCTATTTTTGAAATGCCTATCGGAAGCTACATCTGAAATGCCTATCAGCTCCTATATTTGAAATGCCTATCGGCAACCATATCTGGAATGCCTATCGGCACCTATATTTGAAATGCCTATCGGCTTCTATCTCTGAAATGCCTATCGGCACCTATTTTTAAAATGCCAATCGGCAAATATATCTGAAGTGCCTATCGGCACCTATATCTGAAATGTCTATCGGCACCTATTTTTGAAATGCCTATCGAAAACTACATCTGAAATGCCTATCAGCACCTATATTTGAAATGCCTATCGGCAACCACATCAGAAATGCCTATCGGCACCTATATCTGAAATGCCTTTCGGCATTTATATCTGAAATGCCTATCGATACCTATTTTTGAAATGCCTATCGTAAACTACATCTGAAATGCCTATCAGCACCTATATTTGATATGCCTATTGGCAAACATATCTGGAATGCTTATCGGCACCTATATTTGAAATGCCTATCGGCTTCTATATCTGAAATGCCTATCGGCACCTATTTTTAAAATGCCAATCGGCAACTATATCTGAAATGCCTATCGGCACCTATATCTGAAATGCCTATCGCCACCAATTTTTGAAATGCCTATCGTAAACTACATCTGAAATGCCTATCAGCACCTATATTTGATATGCCTATTGGCAACCATATCTGGAATGCTTATCGGCACCTATTTTTGAAATGCCTATCGAAAACTACATCTGAAATGCCTATCGACACCTATTTTTAAAATGCCAATCGGCAACTATATCTGAAATGCCTATCGGCACCTATATCTGAAATGCCTATCGCCACCAATTTTTGAAATGCCTATCGTAAACTACATCTGAAATGCCTATCAGCACCTATATTTGATATGCCTATTGGCAACCATATCTGGAATGCTTATCGGCACCTATATTTGAAATGCCTATCGGCTTCTATATCTGAAATGCCTATCGGCACCTATTTTTAAAATGCCAATCGGCAACTATATCTGAAATGCCTATCGGCACCTATATCTGAAATGCCTATCGGCACCTATTTTTGAAATGCCTATCGGAAACTACATCTGAAATGCCAATCAGCACCTATATTTGAAATGTCTATCGGCAACTATATCTGAAATGCCTATCGGCACCTATATCTGAAATGCCTATCGCCACCAATTTTTGAAATGCCTATCGTAAACTACATCTGAAATGCCTATCAGCATCTATATTTGATATGCCCATTGGCAACCATATCTGGAATGCTTATCGGCACCTATATTTGAAATGCCTATCGGCTTGTATATCTGAAATGCCTATCGGCACCTATTTTTAAAATGCCAATCGGCAACTATATCTGAAATGCCTATCGGCACCTATATCTAAAATGCCTATCGGCACCTATTTTTGAAATGCCTATCGGAAACTACATCTGAAATATCAATCAGCACCTATATTTGAAATGTCTATCGGCAACCATATCTGAAATGCCTATCGGCACCTATATCTGAAATGCCTATCGCCACCAATTTTTGAAATGCCTATCGTAAACTACATCTGAAAAGCCTATCAGCACCTATATTTGATATGCCTATTGGCAACCATATCTGAAATGCTTATCGGCACCTATATTTGAAACGCCTATCGGCTTCTATATCTGAAATGCCTATCGGCACCTATTTTTAAAATGCCAATCGGCAACTATATCTGAAATGCCTATCGGCACTTATATCTGAAATGCCTATCGGCACCTATTTTTAAAATGCCAATCGGCAACTATATCTGAAATGTCTATCGGCACCTATATCTGAAATGCCTATCGGCACCTATTTTTAAAATGCCAATCTGCAACTATATATGAAATGCCTATCGGCTCCTATATCTTAATTGCCTATCGGCACTAATTTTTAAAATGCCTATCGGAAACTACATCTGAAATGCCTATCAGCACCTATATTTAAAATGCCTATCGGCAAACATATCTGGAATGCCTATCGGCACCTATATTTGAAATGCCTATCGGCTTCTATATCTGAAATGCCTATCGGCACCTATTTTTAAAATGCCAATCGTCAACTATATCTGAAATGCATATCGGCACCTATATCTGTAATGCCTATCGGCACCTATTTTTGAAATGCCTATCGGAAGCTACATCTGAAATGCCTATCAGCACCTATATTTGAAATGCCTATCGGCAACCATATCTGGAATGATTATCGGCACCTATATCTGAAATGCCTTTTGGCATTTATATCTGAAATGCCTATCGACTCCTTTATTTGAAATGCCTATCGGCACTTTTATCTGAAATGCCTATCGGTACCTATTTTTAAAATGCCAATCGGCAACTATATCAGAAATGCCTATCCGCACCTATATCTGAAATGCCTATCGGCACCTATTTTTGAAATGCCTATCGGAAACTACATCTGAAATGCCTATCAGCACCTATATTTGAAATGACTATCGGCAACCATATCTGAAATGCCTATCGACACCTATATTTGAAATACCTATCGGCTTCTATATCTGAAATGCCTACCGGCACCTCTTTTTTAAATGCCAATCGGCAACTATATCTGAAATGCCTATCGGCACCTATATCTGAAATGCCTATCGGCACCTATTTTTGAAATGCATATCGGAAACTACATCTGAAATGCCCATCAGCACCTATATTTGAAATGCCTATCGGCAACCATATCTGGAATGCCTATCGGCACCTATATTTGAAATGCCTATCGGCTTCTATATCTGAAATGCCTATCGGCACCTATTTTTAAATGCCAATCGGCAACTATATATGAAATGCCTATCGGCACCTATATCTGAAATGCCTATCGGCACCTATTTTTAAAATGCCAATCGGCAACTATATATGAAATGCCTATCGGCTCCTATATCTGAAATGCCTATCGGCACTAATTTTTAAAATGCCTATCGGAAAATACATCTGAAATGCCTATCAGCACCTATATTTGAAATGCCTATCGGCAACCATATCTGGAATGCCTATCGGCACCTATATTTGAAATGCCTATCGGCTTCTATATCTGAAATGCCTATCGGCACCTATTTTTAAAATGCCAATCGGCAAATATATCTGAAATGCATATCGGCACCTATATCTGTAATGCCTATCGGCACCTATTTTTGAAATGCCTATCGGAAGCTACATCTGAAATGCCTATCAGCACCTATATTTGAAATGCCTATCGGCAACCATATCTGGAATGCCTATCGGCACCTATATTTGAAATGCCTATCGGCTTCTATCTCTGAAATGCCTATCGGAACCTATTTTTAAAATGCCAATCGGCAACTATATCTGAAGTGCCTATCGGCACCTATATCTGAAATGTCTATCGGCACCTATTTTTGAAATGCCTATCGAAAACTACATCTGAAATGCCTATCAGCACTTATATTTGAAATGCCTATCGGCAACCACATCAGAAATGCCTATCGGCACCTATATCTGAAATGCCTTTCGGCATTTATATCTGAAATGCCTATCGACACCTTTATTTGAAATGCCTATCGGCACTTTTATCTGAAATGCCTATCGGTACCTATTTTTAAAATGCCAATCGGCAACTATATCAGAAATGCCTATCAGCACCTATATCTGAAATGCCTATCGGCACCTATTTTTGAAATGCCTATCGGAAACTACATCTGAAATGCCTATCAGCACCTATATTTGAAATGCCTATCGGCAAAAATATCTGAAATGCCTATCGACACCTATATTTGAAATACCTATCGGCTTCTATATCTGAAATACCTATCGGCACCTATTTTTAAAATGCCAATCGGCAACTATATCTGAAATGCCTATCGGCACCTATATGTGAAATGCCTATCGCCACCAATTTTTGAAATGCCTATCGTAAACTACATCTGAAATGCCTATCAGCACCTATATTTGATATGCCTATTGGCAACCATATCTGGAATGCTTATCGGCACCTATATTTGAAATGCCTATCGGCTTCTATATCTGAAATGCCTATCGGCACCTATTTTTAAAATGCCAATCGGCAACTATATCTGAAATGCCTATCGGCACCTATATCTGAAATGCCTATCGGCACCTATTTTTGAAATGCCTATCGGAAACTACATCTGAAATGCCAATCAGCACCTATATTTGAAATGTCTATCTGCAACCATATCTGAAATGCCTATCGGCACCTATATCTGAAATGCCTATCGCCACCAATTTTTGAAATGCCTATCGTAAACTACATCTGAAATGCCTATCAGCACCTATATTTGATATGTCTATTGGCAACCATATCTGGAATGCTTATCGGCACCTATATTTGAAATGCCTATCGGCTTCTATATCTGAAATGCCTATCGGCACATATTTTTAAAATGCCAATCGGCAACTATATCTGAAATGCCTATCGGCACCTATATCTAAAATGCCTATCGACACCTATTTTTGAAATGCCTATCGGAAACTACATCTGAAATGCCAATCAGCACCTATATTTGAAATGTCTATCGGCAACCATATCTGAAATGCCTATCGGCACCTATATCTGAAATGCCTATCGCCACCAATTTTTGAAATGCCTATCGTAAACTACATCTGAAATGCCTATCAGCACCTATATTTGATATGCCTATTGGCAACCATATCTGGAATGCTTATCGGCACCTATATTTGAAACGCCTATCGGCTTCTATATCTGAAATGCCTATCGGCACCTATATCTGAAATGCCTATCGGCACCTATTTTTAAAATGCCAATCGGCAACTATATCTGAAATGCCTATCGGCACCTATATCTGAAATGCCTATCGGCACCTATTTTTAAAATGCCAATCGGCAACTATATATGAAATGCCTATCGGCTCCTATATCTGAAATGCCTATCGGCACTAATTTTTAAAATGCCTATCGGAAACTACATCTGAAATGCCTATCAGCACCTATATTTGAAATGCCTATCGGCAAACATATCTGGAATGCTTATCGGCACGTATATTTGAAATGCCTATCGGCTTCTATATCTGAAATGCCTATCGGCACCTATTTTTAAAATGCCAATCGTCAACTATATCTGAAATGCAAATCGGCACCTATATCTGTAATGCCTATCGGCACCTATTTTTGAAATGCCTATCGGAAGCTACATCTGAAATGCCTATCAGCACCTATATTTGAAATGCCTATCGGCAACCATATCTGGAATGCCTATCGGCACCTATATTTGAAATGCCTATCGGCTTCTATATCTGAAATGCCTATCGGCACCTATTTTTAAAATGCCAATCGGCAACTATATCTGAAGTTCCTATCGGCACCTATATCTGAAATGCCTATCGGCACCTATTTTTGAAATGCCTATCGAAAACTACATCTGAAATGCCTATCAGCACCTATATTTGAAATGCCTATCGGCAACCACATCAAAAATGCCTATCGGCACCTATATCTGAAATGCCTTTTGGCATTTATATCTGAAATGCCTATCGACACCTTTATTTGAAATGCCTATCGGCACTTTTATCTGAAATGCCTAACGGTACCTATTTTTAAAATGCTAATCGGCAACTATATCAGAAATGCCTATCCGCACCTATATCTGAAATGCCTATCGGCACCTATTTTTGAAATGCCTATCGGAAACTACATCTGAAATGCCTATCAGCACCTATTTTTGAAATGCCTATCGGAAACTACATCTGAAATGCCTATCAGCACCTATATTTGAAATGCCTATCGGCAACCATATCTGAAATGCCTATCGACACCTATATTTGAAATACCTATCGGCTTCTATATCTGAAATGCCTATCGGCACCTCTTTTTTAAATGCCAATCGGCAACTATATCTGAAATGCCTTATCGGCACCTATTTTTGAAATGCATATCGGAAACTACATCTGAAATGCCCATCAGCACCTATATTTGAAATGCCTATCGGCAACCATATCTGGAATGCCTATCGGCACCTATATTTGAAATGCCTATCGGCTTCTATATCTGAAATACCTATCGGCACCTATTTTTAAAATGCCAATCGGCAACTATATCTGAAATGCCTATCGGCACCTATATGTGAAATGCCTATCGCCACCAATTTTTGAAATGCCTATCGTAAACTACATCTGAAATGCCTATCAGCACCTATATTTGATATGCCTATTGGCAACCATATCTGGAATGCTTATCGGCACCTATATTTGAAATGCCTATCGGCTTCTATATCTGAAATGCCTATCGGCACCTATTTTTAAAATGCCAATCGGCAACTATATCTGAAATGCCTATCGGCACCTATATCTGAAATGCCTATCGGCACCTATTTTTGAAATGCCTATCGGAAACTACATCTGAAATGCCAATCAGCACCTATATTTGAAATGTCTATCTGCAACCATATCTGAAATGCCTATCGGCACCTATATCTGAAATGCCTATCGCCACCAATTTTTGAAATGCCTATCGTAAACTACATCTGAAATGCCTATCAGCACCTATATTTGATATGTCTATTGGCAACCATATCTGGAATGCTTATCGGCACCTATATTTGAAATGCCTATCGGCTTCTATATCTGAAATGCCTATCGGCACATATTTTTAAAATGCCAATCGGCAACTATATCTGAAATGCCTATCGGCACCTATATCTAAAATGCCTATCGGCACCTATTTTTGAAATGCCTATCGGAAACTACATCTGAAATGCCAATCAGCACCTATATTTGAAATGTCTATCGGCAACCATATCTGAAATGCCTATCGGCACCTATATCTGAAATGCCTATCGCCACCAATTTTTGAAATGCCTATCGTAAACTACATCTGAAATGCCTATCGTAAACTACATCTGAAATGCCTATCAGCACCTATATTTGATATGCCTATTGGCAACCATATCTGGAATGCTTATCGGCACCTATATTTGAAACGCCTATCGGCTTCTATATCTGAAATGCCTATCGGCACCTATATCTGAAATGCCTATCGGCACCTATTTTTAAAATGCCAATCGGCAACTATATCTGAAATGCCTATCGGCACCTATATCTGAAATGCCTATCGGCACCTATTTTTAAAATGCCAATCGGCAACTATATATGAAATGCCTATCGGCTCCTATATCTGAAATGCCTATCGGCACTAATTTTTAAAATGCCTATCGGAAACTACATCTGAAATGCCTATCAGCACCTATATTTGAAATGTTTATCGGCAAACATATCTGGAATGCTTATCGGCACGTATATTTGAAATGCCTATCGGCTTCTATATCTGAAATGCCTATCGGCACCTATTTTTAAAATGCCAATCGTCAACTATATCTGAAATGCAAATCGGCACCTATATCTGTAATGCCTATCGGCACCTATTTTTGAAATGCCTATCGGAAGCTACATCTGAAATGCCTATCAGCACCTATATTTGAAATGCCTATCGGCAACCATATCTGGAATGCCTATCGGCACCTATATTTGAAATGCCTATCGGCTTCTATATCTGAAATGCCTATCGGCACCTATTTTTAAAATGCCAATCGGCAACTATATCTGAAGTTCCTATCGGCACCTATATCTGAAATGCCTATCGGCACCTATTTTTGAAATGCCTATCGAAAACTACATCTGAAATGCCTATCAGCACCTATATTTGAAATGCCTATCGGCAACCACATCAAAAATGCCTATCGGCACCTATATCTGAAATGCCTTTTGGCATTTATATCTGAAATGCCTATCGACACCTTTATTTGAAATGCCTATCGGCACTTTTATCTGAAATGCCTAACGGTACCTATTTTTAAAATGCTAATCGGCAACTATATCAGAAATGCCTATCCGCACCTATATCTGAAATGCCTATCGGCACCTATTTTTGAAATGCCTATCGGAAACTACATCTGAAATGCCTATCAGCACCTATATTTGAAATGCCTATCGGCAACCATATCTGAAATGCCTATCGACACCTATATTTGAAATACCTATCGGCTTCTATATCTGAAATGCCTATCGGCACCTCTTTTTTAAATGCCAATCGGCAACTATATCTGAAATGCCTATCGGCACCTATTTTTGAAATGCATATCGGAAACTACATCTGAAATGCCCATCAGCACCTATATTTGAAATGCCTATCGGCAACCATATCTGGAATGCCTATCGGCACCTATATTTGAAATGCCTATCGGCTTCTATATCTGAAATTCCTATCGGCACCTATTTTTAAATGCCAATCGGCAACTATATATGAAATGCCTATCGGCACCTATATCTGAAATGCCTATCGGCACCTATTTTTAAAATGCCAATCGGCAACTATATATGAAATGCCTATCGGCTCCTATATCTGAAATGCCTATCGGCACTAATTTTAAAAATGCCTATCGGAAACTACATCTGAAATGCCTATCAGCACCTTGATTTGAAATGCCTATCGGCAACCATATCTGGAATGCCTATCGGCACCTATATTCGAAATGCCTATCGGCTTCTATATCTGAAATGCCTATCGGCAGCTATTTTTAAAATGCCAATCGGCAACTATATCTGAAATGCATATCGGCACCTATATCTGTAATGCCTATCGGCACCTATTTTTGAAATGCCTATCGGAAGCTACATCTGAAATGCCTATCAGCTCCTATATTTGAAATGCCTATCGGCAACCATATCTGGAATGCCTATCGGCACCTATATTTGAAATGCCTATCGGCTTCTATCTCTGAAATGCCTATCGGCACCTATTTTTAAAATGCCAATCGGCAACTATATCTGAAGTTCCTATCGGCACCTATATCTGAAATGTCTATCGGCACCTATTTTTGAAATGCCTATCGAAAACTACATCTGAAATGCCTATCAGCACCTATATTTGAAATGCCTATCGGCTTCTATATCTGAAATGCCTATCGGCAGCTATTTTTAAAATGCCAATCGGCAACTATATCTGAAATGCCTATCGGTACCTATTTTTAAAATGCCAATCGGCAACTATATCAGAAATGCCTATCCGCACCTATATCTGAAATGCCTATCGGCACCTATTTTTGAAATGCCTATCGGAAACTACATCTGAAATGCCTATCAGCACCTATATTTGAAATGACTATCGGCAACCATATCTGAAATGCCTATCGACACCTATATTTGAAATACCTATCGGCTTCTATATCTGAAATGCCTATCGGCACCTCTTTTTTAAATGCCAATCGGCAACTATATCTGAAATGCCTATCGGCACCTATATCTGAAATGCCTATCGGCACCTATTTTTGAAATGCATATCGGAAACTACATCTGAAATGCCCATCAGCACCTATATTTGAAATGCCTATCGGCAACCATATCTGGAATGCCTATCGGCACCTATATTTGAAATGCCTATCGGCTTCTATATCTGAAATGCCTATCGGCACCTATTTTTAAATGCCAATCGGCAACTATATATGAAATGCCTATCGGCACCTATATCTGAAATGCCTATCGGCACCTATTTTTAAAATGCCAATCGGCAACTATATATGAAATGCCTATCGGCTCCTATATCTGAAATGCCTATCGGCACTAATTTTTAAAATGCCTATCGGAAAATACATCTGAAATGCCTATCAGCACCTATATTTGAAATGCCTATCGGCAACCATATCTGGAATGCCTATCGGCACCTATATTTGAAATGCCTATCGGCTTCTATATCTGAAATGCCTATCGGCACCTATTTTTAAAATGCCAATCGGCAAATATATCTGAAATGCATATCGGCACCTATATCTGTAATGCCTATCGGCACCTATTTTTGAAATGCCTATCGGAAGCTACATCTGAAATGCCTATCAGCACCTATATTTGAAATGCCTATCGGCAACCATATCTGGAATGCCTATCGGCACCTATATTTGAAATGCCTATCGGCTTCTATCTCTGAAATGCCTATCGGCACCTATTTTTAAAATGCCAATCGGCAACTATATCTGAAGTGCCTATCGGCACCTATATCTGAAATGTCTATCGGCACCTATTTTTGAAATGCCTATCGAAAACTACATCTGAAATGCCTATCAGCACTTATATTTGAAATGCCTATCGGCAACCACATCAGAAATGCCTATCGGCACCTATATCTGAAATGCCTTTCGGCATTTATATCTGAAATGCCTATCGACACCTTTATTTGAAATGCCTATCGGCACTTTTATCTGAAATGCCTATCGGTACCTATTTTTAAAATGCCAATCGGCAACTATATCAGAAATGCCTATCGGCACCTATATCTGAAATGCCTATCGGCACCTATTTTTGAAATGCCTATCGGAAACTACATCTGAAATGCCTATCAGCACCTATATTTGAAATGCCTATCGGCAACCATATCTGAAATGCCTATCGACACCTATATTTGAAATACCTATCGGCTTCTATATCTGAAATACCTATCGGCACCTATTTTTAAAATGCCAATCGGCAACTATATCTGAAATGCCTATCGGCACCTATATGTGAAATGCCTATCGCCACCAATTTTTGAAATGCCTATCGTAAACTACATCTGAAATGCCTATCAGCACCTATATTTGATATGCCTATTGGCAACCATATCTGGAATGCTTATCGGCACCTATATTTGAAATGCCTATCGGCTTCTATATCTGAAATGCCTATCGGCACCTATTTTTAAAATGCCAATCGGCAACTATATCTGAAATGCCTATCGGCACCTATATCTGAAATGCCTATCGGCACCTATTTTTGAAATGCCTATCGGAAACTACATCTGAAATGCCAATCAGCACCTATATTTGAAATGTCTATCTGCAACCATATCTGAAATGCCTATCGGCACCTATATCTGAAATGCCTATCGCCACCAATTTTTGAAATGCCTATCGTAAACTACATCTGAAATGCCTATCAGCACCTATATTTGATATGTCTACTGGCAACCATATCTGGAATGCTTATCGGCACCTATATTTGAAATGCCTATCGGCTTCTATATCTGAAATGCCTATCGGCACATATTTTTAAAATGCCAATCGGCAACTATATCTGAAATGCCTATCGGCACCTATATCTAAAATGCCTATCGGCACCTATTTTTGAAAAGCCTATCGGAAACTACATCTGAAATGCCAATCAGCACCTATATTTGCAATGTCTATCGGCAACCACATCTGAAATGCCTATCGGCACCTATATCTGAAATGCCTATCGCCACCAATTTTTGAAATGCCTATCGTAAACTACATCTGAAATGCCTATCGTAAACTACATCTGAAATGCCTATCAGCACCTATATTTGATATGCCTATTGGCAACAAATATCTGGAATGCTTATCGGCACCTATATTTGAAACGCCTATCGGCTTCTATATCTGAAATGCCTATCGGCACCTATATCTGAAATGCCTATCGGCACCTATTTTTAAAATGCCAATCGGCAACTATATCTGAAATGCCTATCGGCACCTATATCTGAAATGCCTATCGGCACCTATTTTTAAAATGCCAATCGGCAACTATATATGAAATGCCTATCGGCTCCTATATCTGAAATGCCTATCGGCACTAATTTTTAAAATGCCTATCGGAAACTACATCTGAAATGCCTATCAGCACCTATATTTGAAATGCCTATCGGCAAACATATCTGGAATGCTTATCGGCACGTATATTTGAAATGCCTATCGGCTTCTATATCTGAAATGCCTATCGGCACCTATTTTTAAAATGCCAATCGTCAACTATATCTGAAATGCAAATCGGCACCTATATCTGTAATGCCTATCGGCACCTATTTTTGAAATGCCTATCGGAAGCTACATCTGAAATGCCTATCAGCACCTATATTTGAAATGCCTATCGGCAACCATATCTGGAATGCCTATCGGCACCTATATTTGAAATGCCTATCGGCTTCTATATCTGAAATGCCTATCGGCACCTATTTTTAAAATGCCAATCGGCAACTATATCTGAAGTGCCTATCGGCACCTATATCTGAAATGCCTATCGGCACCTATTTTTGAAATGCCTATCGAAAACTACATCTGAAATGCCTATCAGCACCTATATTTGAAATGCCTATCGGCAACCACATCAAAAATGCCTATCGGCACCTATATCTGAAATGCCTTTTGGCATTTATATCTGAAATGCCTATCGACACCTTTATTTGAAATGCCTATCGGCACTTTTATCTGAAATGCCTAACGGTACCTATTTTTAAAATGCTAATCGGCAACTATATCAGAAATGCCTATCCGCACCTATATCTGAAATGCCTATCGGCACCTATTTTTGAAATGCCTATCGGAAACTACATCTGAAATGCCTATCAGCACCTATATTTGAAATGCCTATCGGCAACCATATCTGAAATGCCTATCGACACCTATATTTGAAATACCTATCGGCTTCTATATCTGAAATGCCTATCGGCACCTCTTTTTTAAATGCCAATCGGCAACTATATCTGAAATGCCTATCGGCACCTATTTTTGAAATGCATATCGGAAACTACATCTGAAATGCCCATCAGCACCTATATTTGAAATGCCTATCGGCAACCATATCTGGAATGCCTATCGGCACCTATATTTGAAATGCCTATCGGCTTCTATATCTGAAATTCCTATCGGCACCTATTTTTAAATGCCAATCGGCAACTATATATGAAATGCCTATCGGCACCTATATCTGAAATGCCTATCGGCACCTATTTTTAAAATGCCAATCGGCAACTATATATGAAATGCCTATCGGCTCCTATATCTGAAATGCCTATCGGCACTAATTTTAAAAATGCCTATCGGAAACTACATCTGAAATGCCTATCAGCACCTTGATTTGAAATGCCTATCGGCAACCATATCTGGAATGCCTATCGGCACCTATATTTGAAATGCCTATCGGCTTCTATATCTGAAATGCCTATCGGCAGCTATTTTTAAAATGCCAATCGGCAACTATATCTGAAATGCATATCGGCACCTATATCTGTAATGCCTATCGGCACCTATTTTTGAAATGCCTATCGGAAGCTACATCTGAAATGCCTATCAGCTCCTATATTTGAAATGCCTATCGGCAACCATATCTGGAATGCCTATCGGCACCTATATTTGAAATGCCTATCGGCTTCTATCTCTGAAATGCCTATCGGCACCTATTTTTAAAATGCCAATCGGCAACTATATCTGAAGTGCCTATCGGCACCTATATCTGAAATGTCTATCGGCACCTATTTTTGAAATGCCTATCGAAAACTACATCTGAAATGCCTATCAGCACCTATATTTGAAATGCCTATCGGCAACCACATCAGAAATGCCTATCGGCACCTATATCTGAAATGCCTTTCGGCATTTATATCTGAAATGCCTATCGATACCTATTTTTGAAATGCCTATCGTAAACTACATCTGAAATGCCTATCAGCACCTATATTTGATATGCCTATTGGCAACCATATCTGGAATGCTTATCGGCACCTATATTTGAAATGCCTATCGGCTTCTATATCTGAAATGCCTATCGGCACCTATTTTTAAAATGCCAATCGGCAACTATATCTGAAATGCCTATCGGCACCTCTATCTGAAATGCCTATCGCCACCAATTTTTGAAATGCCTATCGTAAACTACATCTGAAATGCCTATCAGCACCTATATTTGATATGCCTATTGGCAACCATATCTGGAATGCTTATCGGCACCTATTTTTGAAATGCCTATCGAAAACTACATCTGAAATGCCTATCGACACCTATTTTTAAAATGCCAATCGGCAACTATATCTGAAATGCCTATCGGCACCTATATCTGAAATGCCTATCGCCACCAATTTTTGAAATGCCTATCGTAAACTACATCTGAAATGCCTATCAGCACCTATATTTGATATGCCTATTGGCAACCATATCTGGAATGCTTATCGGCACCTATATTTGAAATGCCTATCGGCTTCTATATCTGAAATGCCTATCGGCACCTATTTTTAAAATGCCAATCGGCAACTATATCTGAAATGCCTATCGGCTCCTATATCTGAAATGCCTATCGGCACTAATTTTTAAAATGCCTATCGGAAACTACATCTGAAATGCCTATCAGCACCTATATTTGAAATGCCTATCGGCAACCATATCTGGAATGTTTATCGGCACCTAAATTTGAATTGCCAATCGGCTTCTATATCTAAAATGCCTATCGGCACCTATTTTTAAAATGCCAATCAACAACTATATCTGAAATGCGTATCGGCACCTATATCTGTAATGCCTATCGGCAGCTATTTTTGAAATGCCTATCGGAAGCTACATCTGAAATGCCTATCAGCACCTATATTTGAAATGCCTATCGGCAACCATATCTGGAATGCCTATCGGCACCTTTATTTGAAATGCCTATCGGCTTCTATATCTGAAATGCCCATCGGCACATATTTTTAAAATGCCAATCGGCAACTATATCTGAAATGCCTATCGGCACATATATCTGAAATGCCCATCGGCGCCTATTTTTGAAATGCCTATCGGAAACTACATCTGAAATGCCTATCAGCATCTATATTTGAAATGCCTATCGGCAACCATATCTGGAATGCCTATCGGCACCTATATTTGAAATGCCTATCGGCTTCTATATCTGAAATGCCTATTGGCACCTATATCTGATATGCCTATCGGCACCAATTTTTGAATTGCCTATCGGAAACTACATCTGAAATGCCTATCAGCACCTATATTTGAAATGCCTATCGGCAACCATATCTGGATTGCCTATCGGCACCTATATTTGAGATGCCTATCGGCTTCTATATCTGAAATGCCTATCGGCACCTATTTTAAAATGCCAATCGGCAACTATATCTGAAATGCCTATCGGCACCAATTTTTTAAATGCCTATCGGAAACTACATCTGAAATGCCTATCAGCACCTATATTTGAAATGCCTATCGGCACCTATATCTGAAATGCCTATCGGCACCTATTTTTGAAATGCCTATCGAAAACTACATCTGAAATGCCTATCAGCACCTATATTTGAAATGCCTATCGGCAACCACATCAGAAATGCCTATCGGCACCTATATCTGAAATGCCTTTCGGCATTTATATCTGAAATCCCTATCGACACCTATATTTGAAATGCCTATCGGCACCTATATTTTAAATGCCTATCGGCAACTATATCTAATATGCCTATCGGCACCTATATCTGAAATGCCTATCGGCACCTATTTTTGAAATGCTTATCGGAAACTACATCTAAAATGCCTATCGGCACCTATTTTCAAAATGCCAATCGGCAACTCTATCTGAAATGCCTATCGGCACCTATATCTGAAATGCCTATCGGCAACTATTTTTGAAATACCTATCGGAAACTACATCTGAAATGCCTTACAGCACCTATATTTGAAATGCCTATTGGCAACCATATCTGAAATGCCTATAGACACCTATATTTGAAATACCTAAGGGCTTGTATATCTGAAATGCCTTTCGGCATTTATATCTGAAATCCCTATCGACACCTATATTTGAAATGCCTATCGGCACCTATATTTTAAATGCCTATCGGCAACTATATCTAATATGCCTATCGGCACCTATATCTGAAATGCCTATCGGCACCTATTTTTGAAATGCTTATCGGAAACTACATCTAAAATGCCTATCGGCACCTATTTTTAAAATGCCAATTGGCAACTATATCTGAAATGCCTATCGGCACATATATCTGAAATGCCTATCGGTACCTAATTTTTGAAATGCCTATCGGAAACTACATCTGAAATGCCTATCAGCACTTATATTTGAAATGCCTATCGGCAACCATATCTAAAATGCCTATCGGCACCTATATTTGAAATGCCTATCGGCTTCTATATCTGAAATGCCTATCGGCATTATTTTTAAAATGCTAATCGGGAACAATATCTGAAATGCCTATCGGCACCTATATCTGAAATGCCTATCGGCACCTATATCTGAAATGCCTATCGGCACTAATTTTTTAAATGCCTTTCGGAAACTAAATCTGAAATGCCTATCTGCTCCTATATTTGAAATGCCTATCGGCAACCATATCTGAAATGCCTATCGACACCTATATTTGAAATACCTATCGGCTTCTATATCTGAAATGCCTATCGGCACCTATTTTTAAAATGCCAATTGGCAACTATATCTGAAATGCCTATCGGCACCTATATCTGAAATGCCTATCAGCACCTATTTCTGAAATGCCTATCGGCTTCTTTATCTGTAATGCCTATCGGCACCTATATTTGAAATGCCTATCGGCAACCATATCTGGAATGCCTATCGGCACCTATATTTGAAATGCCTATCGGCTTCTATATCTGAAATGCCTATCGGCAACTATTTTTAAAATGCCAATCGGCAACTATATCTGAAATGCCTATCGGCACCTATATCTGAAATGCCTATCGGCACCTATATCTGAAATGCCTATCGGCACTTATTTTTTAAATGCCTATCGTAAACTACATCTGGAATGCCTATCAGCACCTATATTTGAAATGCCTATCTGCAAACATATCTGGAATGCCTATCGGCACATACATTTGAAATGCCTATCGGCTTCTATATCTGAAATGCCTATCGACACCTATTTTTAAAATGCCAATCGGCAAATATATCTGAAATGCCTTTCGGCACCTATATCTGAAATGCCTATCGGCACCTATTTTTGAAATGCCTATCGGAAACTACATCTGAAATGCCTATCAGCACCTATATTTGAAATGCCAATCGGCTTCTATATCTGAAATGCCTATCGACACCTATTTTTAAAATGCCAATCGACAACTATATCTGAAATGCCTTTCGACACCTATATCTGAAATGCCTATCGGCACCTATTTTTGAAATGCCTATCGGAAACTACATCTGGAATGCCTATCAGCACCTATATTTGAAATGCCTATCGGCTTCTATATCAGAAATGCCTATCAACACCTATTTTTAAAATGTTAATCGGCAACTATATCTGAAATGCCTATCGGCACCTATATCTGAAATGCCTATCGGCACCTATTTTTGAAATGCCTATCGGAAACTTCATCTGAAATGCCTATCAGCACCTATATTTGAAATGCCTATCTGCAACCATATCTGGAATGCCTATCGGCACATACATTTAAAATGCCTATCGGCTTCTATATCTGAAATGCCTATCGACACCTATTTTTAAAATGCCAATCGGCAACCATATCTGAAATGCCTTTCGGCACCTATATCTGAAATGCCTATCGGCACCTATTTTTGAAATGCCTATCGGAAACTACATCTGAAATGCCTATCAGCACCTATATTTGAAATGCCTATCGGCTTCTATATCTGAAATGCCTATCGACACCTATTTTTAAAATGCCAATCGGCAGCTATATTTGAAATGCCTATCGGCAATCATATCTAAAATGCCTATCGACATCTATATTTGAAATACCTATCGGCTTCTATATCTGAAATGCCTATCGGCACCTATTTTTAAAATGCCAATCGGCAACTATATCTGAAATGCCTATCGGCACCTATATCTGAAATGCCTATCGGCACCAATTTTTGAAATGCCTATCGGAAACTACGTCTGAAATGCCTATCAGCACCTTTATTTGAAATGCCTATCGGCAACCATATCTGGAATGCTTATCGGCACCTATATTTGAAATGCCTATCGGCTTCTATATCTTAAATGCCTATCGGCACCTATTTTTAAAATGCCAATCGGCAACTATATCTGAAATGCCTATCGGCACCTATATCTGAAATGCCTATCGGCACCTATTTTTGAAATGCCTATCGGAAACTACATCTGAAATGCCTATCAGCACCTATATTTGAATTGCCTAACGGCAAACATATCTGGAATGCCTATCGGCACCTATATTTAAAATGCCTATCGGCTTCTATATCTGAAATGCCTATCGGCACCTATTTTTAAAATGCCAATCGGCAACTATATCTGAAATGCCTATCGGCACCTATATCTGAAATGCCTATCGGCACCTATATCTGAAATGCCTATCGGCACTTATTTTTTAAATGCCTATCGGAAACTACATCTGGAATGCCTATAGGCACCTATATTTGAAATGCCTATCTGCAAACATATCTGGAATGCCTATCGGCACATACATTTGAAATGCCTATCGGCTTCTATATCTGAAATGCCTATCGACACCTATTTTTAAAATGCCAATCGGCAAATATATCTGAAATGCCTTTCGGCACCTATATCTGAAATGCCTATCGGCACCTATTTTTGAAATGCCTATCGGAAACTACATCTGAAATGCCTATCAGCACCTATATTTGAAATGCCTATCGGCTTCTATATCTAAAATGCCTATCGACACCTATTTTTAAAATGCCAATCGGCAGCTATATCTGAAATGCCTATCGGCACCTATATCTGAAATGCCTATCGGCACCTATTTTCAAAATGCCTATCGGAAACTACATCTGAAATGCGTATCAGCACCTATATTTGAAATGCCTATCGGCAAACATATCTAAAATGCCTATCGACACCTATATTTGAAATACCTATCGGCTTCTATATCTGAAATGCCTATCGGCACCTCTTTTTAGAATGCCAATCGGTAACTATATCTGAAATGCCTATCGGCACCTATATCTGAAATGCCTATCGGCACCAATTTTTGAAATGCCTATCAGCACCTATATTTGAAAGGCCTATCTGCAACCATATCTGGAATGCCTATCGGCACCTATATCTTAAATGCCTATCGGCACCTATTTTTGAAATGCCTATCGGAAACAACATCTGAAATGCCTATCAGCACCTATATTTGAAATGCCTATCGGCAACCATATCTGAGATGCCTATCGACACATATATTTGAAATACCTATCGGCTTCTATATCTGAAATGCCTATCGGCACCTATTTTTAAAATGCCAATCGGCAACTATATCTGAAATGCCTATCGGCACGTATATCTGAAATGCCTATTGGCACCTATATCTGAAATGCCTATCGGCAACTATTTTTGAAATGCCTATCAGAAACTACATCTGAAATGCCTATCAGCACCTATATTTGAAATGCCTAACGGCAAACATATCTGGAATGCCTATCGGCACCTATATTTAAAATGCCTATCGGCTTCTATATCTGAAATGCCTATCGGCACCTATTTTTAAAATGCCAATCGGTAACTATATCTGAAATGCCTTACGGCACCTATATCTGTAATGCCTATCGGCACCTATTTTTGAAATGCCTATCGGAAACTACATCTGAAATGCCTATCAGCACCTATATTTGAAATGCCTATCGGCAACCACATCAGAAATGCCTATCGGCACCTATATCTGAAATGCCTTTCGGCATTTATATCAGAAATGCCTATCGACACCTATATTTGAAATGCCTAACGGCACCTATATCTGAAATGCCTATCGGCACCTATTTTTGAAATGCCTATCGGAAACTACAAATAAAATGTCTATCGGCACCTATTTTTAAAATCCCAATCGGCAACTTTATCTGAAATGCCTATCGGCACCTATATCTGAAGTGCCTATCGGCACCTATTTTTGAAATGCCTATCGGAAACTACATCTGAAATGCCTATCAGCACCTATATTTGAAATGCCTATCAGGAACCATATCTGAAATGCCTATCGACACCTATATTTGAAATACCTATCGGCTTCTATATCTGAAATGTCTATCGACACCTATTTTTAAAATGCCAATTGGCAACTATATCTGAAATGCCTATCGGCACCTATATCTGGAATGCCTATCGGCACCTGTTATTAAAATGCCAATCGGCAACTATATCTGAAATGCCTATCGGCACCTATATCTGAAATGCCTATCGGCATCAATTTTTTAAATGCCTATCGGACACTACATCTAAAATGCCTATCAGCACCTATATTTGAAATGCCTATCGGCAACCATATCTGGAATGCTTATCGGCACCTATATTTGAAATGCCTATCGGCTTCTATATCTGAAATGCCTATCGGCACCTATTTTTAAAATGCCAATTGGAAACTATATCTACATTGCCTATCGGCACCTATTTTTGAAATGCCTATCGGAAACTACATCTGAAATGCCTATCAGCACCTATATTTGAAATGCCTATCGGCAACCATATCTGGAATGCCTATCGGCAGCTATATTTGAAATGCCTATCGGCTTCTATATCTGAAATGCCTATCGGCACCTATTTTTAAAATGCCAGTCGGCAACTATATCGGAAATGCCTATCGACACCTATATCTGAAATGCCTATCGGCACCTATTTTTGAAATGCCTATCGGAAACTACATCTGAAATGCCTATCAGCACCTATATTTGAAATGCCTATCGGCAACCATATCTGAAATGCCTATCGGCACCTATATTTGAAATGCGTATCGGCTTCTATATCTGAAATGACTATCGACACCTATTTTTAAAATGCCAATTGGCAACTATATCTGAAATGCCTATCGGCACCTATATCTGAAATGCCTATCGGTACCTATTTTTGAAATGCCTATCGGAAACTACATCTGAAATGCCAATCAGCACTTATATTTGAAATGCCTATCGGCAACCATATCTGGAATGCCTATCGGCACCTATATTTGAAATGCCTATCGGCTTCTATATCTGAAATGCCTATCGGCACCTATTTTTAAAATGCCAATCGGCAACTATATCTGAAATGCCTATCGGTACCTATATCTTAAATACCTATCGGCACCTATTTTTGAAATGCCTTTCGGAAACTACATCTGAAATGCCTATCTGCTCCTATATTTGAAATGCCTATCGGCAACCATATCTGGAATGATAATCGGCACTTATATTTGAAATGCCTATCGGCTTCTATATCAGAAATGCCTATCGGCACATATTTTTAAAATGCCATTCGGCAACTATATCTGAAATGCCTATCGGCACCTATATCTAAAATGCCTATCGGCACCAATTTTTGAAATGCCTATCGAAAAATTCATCTGAAATGCCTATCAGCACCTATATTTGAAATGCCTATCGGCAACCATATCTGGAATGTCTATCAGCACCTATATTTGAAATGCCTATGGGCTTCTATATCTGAAATGCCTATCGGCACCTATTTTTAAAATTCCAATCGGCAACTATATATGAAATGCCTATCGGCACCTATATCTGAAATGCCTATCGGCACCTTTTTTTGAAATGCCTATCGGAAACTAAATCTTAAATGCCTATGAGCACCTATATTTGAAATGCCTATCGGCAACCATATCTGGAATGCCTATCGGCACATATATTTGAAATGCCTATAGGCAACCACATCAGAAATGCCTATCGGCACCTATATCTGAAGTACCTTTCGGCATTTATATCTGAAATGCCTATCGACACCTATATTTGAAATGCCTATCACCACCTATATTTTAAATGCCTATCGGCAACTATATCTGATATGCCTATCGGCACCTATATCTGAAATGCCTATCGGCACCTATTTTTGAAATGCCTATCGGAAACTACATCTAAAATGCCTATCGGCACCTTTTTTTAAAATGCCAATCGGCAACTCTATCAGAACTGCCTATCAGGACCTATATCTGAAACGCCTATCGGCACCTATTTTTGAAATGCCTATCGGAAACTACATCTGAAATCCCTATCAGCACCTATATCTGAAATGCCTATCGGCACCAATTTTTGAAATGCCTATCGGAAACTACATCTGAAATGCCTATCAGCATTTATATTTGAAATGCCTATCGGCAACCATATCTGGAATGCCTATCGGCACGTATATTTGAAATGCCTATCGGCTTCTATATCTGAAATGCCTATCGGCACCTATTTTTAAAATGCCAATTGGTAACTATATCTGAAATGCCTATCGGCACCTATATCTGAAATGCCTATCGGCACCTATTTTTGAAATGCCTATCGGCTTCTATATCTGAAATGCCTAACGGCACCTATATTTGAAATGCCTATCGGCAACCATATCTGGAATGCCTATCGGCACCTATATTTGAAATGCCTATCGGCTTCTATATCTGAAATGCCTATCGGCACCTATTTTTAAAATGCCAATCGGCAACTATATCTGAAATGCCTATCGACACTTATATCTGAAATGCCTATCGGCACCTATTTTTGAAATGCCTTTCGGAAACTACATCTGAAATGCCTATCAGCACCTATATTTGAAATGCCTATCGGCAAACATATCTGAAATGCCTATCGACACCTATATTTGAAATACCTATCGGCTTCTATATCTGAAATGCCTATCGGCACCTGTTTTTAAAATACCAATCGGCAACTATATCTGAAATGCCTATCGGAACCTATATCTGAAATGCCTATCGGCATCAATTTTTGAAATCCCTATCGGAAACTACATCTAAAATGCCTATCGGAAACTACATCTACAATGCCTATCAGCACCTATATTTGAAATGCCTATCGGCAACCATATCTGGAATGCCTATCGGCACCTATATTTGAAATGCCTATCGGCTTCTATATCTGAAATGCCTATCGGCACCTGTTTTTAAAATGCCAATCGGCAACTATATCTGAAATGCCTATCGGAACCTATATCTGAAATGCCTATCGGCATCAATTTTTGAAATCCCTATCGGAAACTACATCTAAAATGCCTATCGGAAACTACATCTGAAATGCCTATCAGCACCTATATTTGAAATGCCTATCGGCAAACATATCTGAAATGCCAATCGACACCTATATTTGAAATACCTATCGGCTTCTATATCTGAAATGCCTATCGGCACCTATTTTTAAAATGCCAATCGGTAACTATATCTGAAAGGCCTATCGGCACCTATATCAGAAATGCCTATCGGCACCAATTTGTGAAATGCATATCGGAAACTACATCTGGAATGCCTATCAGCACCTATATTTGAAATGCCTATCGGCAAACATATCTGGAATGCCTATCGGCACCTATATTTGAAATGCCTATCGGCTTCTATATCTAAAATGCCTATCGACACCTATTTTTAAAATGCCAATCGGCCACTATATCTGAAATGCCTATCGGCACCTATATCTGAAATGCATATCGCCACCAATTTTTGAAATGCCTATCGTAAACTACATCTGAAATGCCTATCAGCACCTATATTTGAAATGCCCATCGGCAACCATATCTGGAATGCTTATCGGCACCTCTATTTGAAATGCCTACTGGCTTCTATATCTGAAATGCCTATCGGCACCTATTTTTAAAATGCCAATCGGCAACTATATCTGAAATGCCTATCGGCACCTATTTCTGAAATGCCTATCGGCACCTATTTTTGAAATGCCTATCGGCTTCTATATCTGAAATGCCTAACGGCACCTATATTTGAAATGCCTATCGGCTTCTATATCTGAAATGCCTATCGGCACCTATTTTTAAAATGCCAATTAGTAACTATATCTGAAATGCCTATCGGCACCTATATCTGAAATGCCTATCGGCACCTATTTTTGAAATGCCTATCGGCTTCTATATCTGAAATGCCTAACGGCACCTATATTTGAAATGCCTATCGGCAACCATATCTGGAATGCCTATCGGCACCTATATTTGAAATGCCTATCGGCTTCTATATCTGAAATGCCTATCGACACCTATTTTTAAAATGCCAATCGGCCACTATATCTGAAATGCCTATCGGCACCTATACCTGAAATGCCTTTTGGCCAATAGTTTTGAAATGCCTATCGGAAACTACATCTGAAATGCCTATCAGCACCTATATTTGAAATGCCTATCGGCAACCATATCTGAAATGCCTATCGACACCTATATTTGAAATACCTATCGGCTACTATATCTGAAATGCCTATCGACACCTATTTTTAAAATGCCAATCGGCAACTATATCTGAAATGCCTATCGGCACCTATATCTGAAATGCCTATCGCCACCAATTTTTGAAATGCCTATCGTAAACTACATCTGAAGTGCCTATCAGCACCTATATTAGATATGCCTATTGGCAACCATATCTGGAATGCTTATCGGCACCTATATTTGAAATGCCTATCGGCTTCTATATCTGAAATGCCTATCGGCACCTATTTTTAAAATGCCAATCGGCAACTATATCTGAAATGCCTATCGGCACCTATATCTGAAATGCCTATCGGCACCTATTTTTGAAATGCCTATCGGAAACTACATCTGAAATGCCAATCAGCACCTATATTTGAAATGTCTATCGGCAACCATATCTGAAATGCCTATCGGCACCTATATCTGAAATGCCTATCGCCACCAATTTTTGAAATGCCTATCGTAAACTACATCTGAAATGCCTATCAGCACCTATATTTGATATGCCTATTGGCAACCATATCAGGAATGCTTATCGGCACCTATATTTGAAACGCCTATCGGCTTCTATATCTGAAATGCCTATCGGCACCTATTTTTAAAATGCCAATCGGCAACTATATCTGAAATGCCTATCGGCACCTATATCTGAAATGCCTATCGGCACCTATTTTTGAAATGCCTATCGGAAACTACATCTGAAATGCCAATCAGCACCTATATTTGAAATGCCTATCGGCAACCATATCTGGAATGCCTATCGGCACCTATATTTGAAATGCCTATCGGCTTCTATATCTGAAATGCCTATCGGCACCTATTTTTAAATGCCAATCGGCAACTATATCTGAAATGCCTATCGGCACCTATATCTGAAATGCCTATCGGCACCTATTTTTTAAATGCCATTCGGCAACTATATATGAAATGCCTATCGGCTCCTATATCTGAAATGCCTATCGGCACTAATTTTTAAAATGCCTATCGGAAACTACATCTGAAATGCCTATCAGCTCCTATATTTGAAATGCCTATCGGCAACCATATCTGGAATGCCTATCGGCACCTATATTTGAAATGCCTATCGGCTTCTATATCTGAAATGCCTATCGGCACCTATTTTTAAAATGCCAATCGGCAACTATATCTGAAATGCATATCGGCACCTATATCTGTAATGCCTATCGGCTCCTATTTTTGAAATGCCTATCGGAAGCTACATCTGAAATGCCTATCAGCACCTATATTTGAAATGCCTATCGGCAACCACATCAGAAATGCCTATCGGCACCTATATCTGAAATGCCTTTCGGCATTTATATCTGAAATGCCTATCGACACCTATATTTGAAATGCCTATCGGCACTTTTATCTGAAATGCCTATCGGTACCTATTTTTTAAATGCCAATCGGCAACTATATCAGAAATGCCTATCGGCACCTATATCTGAAATGCCTATCGGCACCTATTTTTGAAATGCCTATCGGAAACTACATCTGAAATGCCTATCAGTACCTATATTTGAAATGCTCATCGGCAACCATATCTGAAATGCCTATCGACACCTATATTTGAAATACCTATCGGTTTCTATATCTGAAATGCCCATCGGCACCTATTTTTATAATGCCAATCGGTAACTATATCTGAAATGCCTATCGGCTTCTATATCTGAAATGCCTATCGACACCTATTTTTAAAATGCCAATCGGCAACTATATCTGAAATGCCTATCGGCACCTATTTTTGAAATGCCTATCGGAAACTACATCTGAAATGCCTATCAGCACCTATATTTGAAATGCCTATCGGCTTCTATATCTGAAATGCCTATCGACACCTATTTTTAAAATGCCAATCGGCAACTATATCTGAAATGCCTATCGGCACCTATATCTGAAATGCCTATCGATACCAATTTTTGAAATGCCTATCAGCACCTATATTTGAAAGGTCTATCGGCAACCATATCTGGAATGCCTATCGGCACCTATATCTGAAATGCCTATCGGCACCTATTTTTGAAATGCCTATCAGAAAATACATCTGAAAAGCCTATCAGCACCTTTATTTGAAATGCCTATCGGCAACCATCTCTAGAATGCTTGTCGGCACCTATATTTGAAATGCCTATCGGCTTCTATATCTGAAATGCCTATCGGCACATATTTTTAAAATGCTAAACGGCAACTATATCTGAAATGCCTATCGGCACCTATATCTGAAATGCCTATCGGCACCTATTTTTGAAATGCCTATCGGAAACTACATCTAAAATGCCTATCAGCACCTATATTTGAAATGCCTAACGGCAAACATATCTGGAATGCCTATCGGCACCTATATTTAAAATGCATATCGGCTTCTATATCTGAAATACCTATCGGCAGCTATTTTTACAATGCCAATCGGCAACTATATCTGAAATGCCTATCGGCACCTATATTTGGAATGCCTATCGGCAACCGTATCTGGAATGCCTATCGGCACCTATATTTGAAATGCCTATCGGCTTCTATATCTGAAATGCCTATCGGCACATATTTTTAAAATGCTAATCGGCAACTATATCTGTAATGCCTATCGGCACCTATATCTGAAATGCCTATCGGCACCTATTTTTGTAATGCCTGTCGGAAACTACATCTGAAATGCCTATCAGCACCAATATTTGAAATGCCTATCGGCAACCATATCTGAAATGCCTATCGACACCTATATTTGAAATACCTATCGGCTTCTATATCTTAAATGCCTATCGACACCTATTTTTAAAATGCCAATCGGCAACTATATCTGAAATGCCTATCGGCACCTATATCTGAAATGCCTATGGGCACCAATTTTTGAAATGCCTATCGGAAACTACATCTGAAATGCCTATCAGCATTTATATTTGAAATGCCTATCGGCAACCATATCTAGAATGCCTATCGGCACCTATATTTAAAATGCCTATCGGCTTCCATATCTGAAATGCCTATCGGCACCTATTTTTAAAATGCTAATCGGCAACTATATCTGAAATGCCTATCGGCACCTATATCTGTAATGCCTATCGGCACCAATTTTTAAAATGCCTATCGGAAACTACATCTGGAATGCCTATCAGCACCTATATTTGGAATGCCCATCGGCAACCATATCTGGAATGCCTATCGGCACCTATATTTGAAATGCCTATCGGCTTCTATATCTGAAATGCCTATCGACACCTATTTTTAAAATGCCAATCGGCCACTATATCTGAAATGCCTATCGGCACCTATACCTGAAATGCCTATCGGCACATAGTTTTGAAATGCCTATCGGAAACTACATCTGAAATGCCTATCAGCACCTATATTTGAAATGCCTATCGGCAACCATATCTGAAATGCCTATCGACACCTATATTTGAAATACCTATCGGCTTCTATATCTGAAATGCCTATCGGCACTAATTTTTAAATTCCTATCGGAAACTACATCTGAAATGCCTATTAGCACCTATATTTGAAATGCCTATCGGCAACCATATCTGGAATGCCTATCGGCACCTATATTTGAAATGCCTATCGGCTTATATATCTGAAATGCCTATCGGCACCTATTTTTAAAATGCCAATCGGCAACTATATCTGAAATGCATATCGGCACCTATATCTGTAATGCCTATCGGCACCTATTTTTGAAATGCCTATCGGAAGCTACATCTGAAATGCCTATCAGCACCTATATTTGAAATGCCTGTCGGCAACCATATCTGGAATGCCTATCGGCATCTATATTTGAATTGCCTATCGGCTTCTATATCTGAAATGCCTATCGGCACCTATTTTTAAAATGCCAATCGGCAACTATATCTGAAGTGCCTATCGGCACCTATATCTGAAATGCCTATCGGCACCTATTTTTGAAATGCCTATCGGCTTCTATATCTGAAATGCATAACGGCACCTATATTTGAAATGCCTATCGGCAACCATATCTGGAATGCCTATCGGCACCTATATTTGAAATGCCTATCAGCTTCTATATCTGAAATGCCTATCGGCACCTATTTTTAAAATGCCAATTAGTAACTATATCTGAAATGCCTATCGGCACCTATATCTGAAATGCCTATCGGCACCTATTTTTGAAATGCCTATCGGCTTCTATATCTGAAATGCCTAACGGCACCTATATTTGAAATGCCTATCGGCAACCATATCTGGAATGCCTATCGGCACCTATATTTGAAATGCCTATCGGCTTCTATATCTGAAATGCCTATCGACACCTATTTTTAAAATGCCAATCGGCCACTATATCTGAAATGCCTATCGGCACCTATACCTGAAATGCCTTTTGGCCAATAGTTTTGAAATGCCTATCTGAAACTACATCTGAAATGCCTATCAGCACCTATATTTGAAATGCCTATCGGCAACCATATCTGAAATGCCTATCGACACCTATATTTGAAATACCTATCGGCTTCTATATCTGAAATGCCTAACGGCACCTATTTTTAAAATGCCAATCGGCAACTATATCTGAAATGCCTATCGGCACCTATATCTGAAATGCCTATCGCCACCAATTTTTGAAATGCCAATCGTAAACTACATCTGAAATGCCTATCAGCACCTATATTAGATATGCCTATTGGCAACCATATCTGGAATGCTTATCGGCACCTATATTTGAAATGCCTATCGGCTTCTATATCTGAAATGCCTATCGGCACCTATTTTTAAAATGATAATCGGCAACTATATCTGAAATGCCTATCGGCACCTATATCTGAAATGCCTATCGGCACCTATTTTTGAAATGCCTATCGGAAACTACATCTGAAATGCCAATCAGCACCTATATTTGAAATGTCTATTGGCAACCATATCTGAAATGCCTATCGGCACCTATATCTGAAATGCCTATCGCCACCAATTTTTGAAATGCCTATCGTAAACTACATCTGAAATGCCTATCAGCACCTATATTTGATATGCCTATTGGCAACCATATCAGGAATGCTTATCGGCACCTATATTTGAAACGCCTATCGGCTTCTATATCTGAAATGCCTATCGGCACCTATTTTTAAAATGCCAATCGGCAACTATATCTGAAATGCCTATCGGCACCTATATCTGAAATGCCTATCGGCACCTATTTTTGAAATGCCTATCGGAAACTACATCTGAAATGCCAATCAGCACCTATATTTGAAATGCCTATCGGCAACCATATCTGGAATGCCTATCGGCACCTATATTTGAAATGCCTATCGGCTTCTATATCTGAAATGCCTATCGGCACCTATTTTTAAATGCCAATCGGCAACTATATCTGAAATGCCTATCGGCACCTATATCTGAAATGCCTATCGGCACCTATTTTTTAAATGCCATTCGGCAACTATATATGAAATGCCTATCGACTCCTATATCTGAAATGCCTATCGGCACTAATTTTTAAAATGCCTATCGGAAACTACATCTGAAATGCCTATCAGCACCTATATTTGAAATGCCTATCGGCAACCATATCTGGAATGCCTATCGGCACCTATATTTGAAATGCCTATCGGCTTCTATATCTGAAATGCCTATCGGCACCTATTTTTAAAATGCCAATCGGCAACTATATCTGAAATGCATATCGGCACCTATATCTGTAATGCCTATCGGCACCTATTTTTGAAATGCCTATCGGAAGCTACATCTGAAATGCCTATCAGCACCAATATTTGAAATGCCTGTCGGCAACCATATCTGGAATGCCTATCGGCACCTATATTTGAATTGCCTATCGGCTTCTATATCTGAAATGCCTATCGGCACCTATTTTTAAAATGCCAATCGGCAACTATATCTGAAGTGCCTATCGGCACATATATCTGAAATGCCTATCGGCACCTATTTTTGAAATGCCTATCGAAAACTACATCTGAAATGCCTATCAGCACCTATATTTGAAATGCCTATCGGCAACCACATCAGAAATGCCTATCGGCACCTATATCTGAAATGCCTTTCGGCATTTATATCTGAAATGCCTATCGACACCTATATTTGAAATGCCTATCGGCACTTTTATCTGAAATGCCTATCCGTACCTATTTTTTAAATGCCAATCGGCAACTATATCAGAAATGCCTATCGGCACCTATATCTGAAATGCCTATCGGCACCTATTTTTGAAATGCCTATCGGAAACTACATCTGAAATGCCTATCAGTACCTATATTTGAAATGCTCATCGGCAACCATATCTGAAATGCCTATCGACACCTATATTTGAAATACCTATCGGTTTCTGTATCTGAAATGCCCATCGGCACCTATTTTTATAATGCCAATCGGTAACTATATCTGAAATGCCTATCGGCTTCTATATCTGAAATGCCTATCAACACCTATTTTTAAAATGCCAATCGGCAACTATATCTGAAATGCCTATCGGCACCTATTTTTGAAATGCCTATCGAAAACTACATCTGAAATGCCTATCAGCACCTATATTTGAAATGCCCATCGGCTTCTATATCTGAAATGCCTATCGACACCTATTTTTAAAATGCCAATCGGCAACTATATCTGAAATACCTATCGGCACCTATATCTGAAATGCCTATCGGCACCAATTTTTGAAATGCCTATCAGCACCTATATTTGAAAGGTCTATCGGCAACCATATCTGGAATGCCTATCGGCACCTATATCTGAAATGCCTATCGGCACCTATTTTGGAAATGCCTATCGGAAACTACATCCGAAAAGCCTATCAGCACCTTTATTTGAAATGCCTATCGGCAACCATCTCTAGAATGCTTATCGGCACCTATATTTGAAATGCCTATCGGCTTCTATATCTGAAATGCCTATCGGCACATATTTTTAAAATGCCAAACGGCAACTATATCTGAAATGCCTATCGGCACCTATATCTGAAATGCCTATCGGCACCTATTTTTGAAATGCCTATCGGAAACTACATCTAAAATGCCTATCAGCACCTATATTTGAAATGCCTAACGGCAAACATATCTGGAATGCCTATCGGCACCTATATTTAAAATGCCTATCGGCTTCTATATCTGAAATACCTATCGGCACCTATTTTTACAATGCCAATCGGCAATTATATCTGAAATGCCTATCGGCACCTATTTTTGAAATGCCTATAGGAAACTACATCTGAAATGCCTATCAGCACCTATATTTGGAATGCCTATCGGCAACCGTATCTGGAATGCCTATCGGCACCTATATTTAAAATGCCTTTGGCTTCTATATCTGAAATGCCTATCGGCACATATTTTTAAAATGCTAATCGGCAACTATATCTGAAATGCCTATCGGCACCTATATCTGAAATGCCTATCGGCACCTATTTTTGAAATGCCTGTCGGAAACTACATCTGAAATGCCTATCAGCACCAATATTTGAAATGCCTATCGGCAACCATATCTGAAATGCCTATCGACACCTATATTTGAAATACCTATCGGCTTCTATATCTTAAATGCCTATCGACACCTATTTTTAAAATGCCAATCGGCAACTATATCTGAAATGCCTATCGGCACCTATATCTGAAATGCCTATCGGCACCAATTTTTGAAATGCCTATCGAAAACTACATCTGAAATGCCTATCAGCATTTATATTTGAAATGCCTATCGGCAACCATATCTAGAATGCCTATCGGCACCTATATTTAAAATGCCTATCGGCTTCCATATCTGAAATGCCTATCGGCACCTATTTTTAAAATGCCAATCGGCAACTATATCTGAAATGCCTATCGGCACCTATATCTGTAGTGCCTATCGGCACCAATTTTTGAAATGCCTATCGGAAACTACATCTGGAATGCCTATCAGCACCTATATTTGGAATGCCTATCGGCAACCATATCTGGAATGCCTATCGGCACCTATATTTGAAATGCCTATCGGCTTCTATATCTGAAATGCCTATCGACACCTATTTTTAAAATGCCAATCGGCCACTATATCTGAAATGCCTATCGGCACCTATACCTGAAATGCCTATCGGCACATAGTTTTGAAATGCCTATCGGAAACTACATCTGAAATGCCTATCAGCACCTATATTTGAAATGCCTATCGGCAACCATATCTGAAATGCCTATCGACACCTATATTTGAAATACCTATCGGCTTCTATATCTGAAATGCCTATCGGCACTAATTTTTAAATTCCTATCGGAAACTACATCTGAAATGCCTATTAGCACCTATATTTGAAATGCCTATCGGCAACCATATCTGGAATGCCTATCGGCACCTATATTTGAAATGCCTATCGGCTTCTATATCTGAAATGCCTATCGGCACCTATTTTTAAAATGCCAATCGGCAACTATATCTGAAATGCATATCGGCACCTATATCTGTAATGCCTATCGGCACCTATTTTTGAAATGCCTATCGGAAGCTACATCTGAAATGCCTATCAGCACCTATATTTGAAATGCCTGTCGGCAACCATATCTGGAATGCCTATCGGCATCTATATTTGAATTGCCTATCGGCTTCTATATCTGAAATGCCTATCGGCACCTATTTTTAAAATGCCAATCGGCAACTATATCTGAAGTGCCTATCGGCATCTATATCTGAAATGCCTATCGGCACCTATTTTTGAAATGCCTATCGAAAACTACATCTGAAATGCCCATCAGCACCTATATTTGAAATGCCTATCGGCAACTACATCAGAAATGCCTATCGGCACCTATATCTGAAATGCCTTTCGGCATTTATATCTGAAATGCCTATCGACACCTATATTTGAAATGCCTATCGGCACTTTAATCTGAAATGCCTATCGGTACCTATTTTTAAAATGCCAATCGGCAACTATATCAGAAATGCCTATCGGCACCTATATCTGAAATGCCTATCGGCACCTATTTTTGAAATGCCTATCGGAAACTACATCTGAAATGCCTATCAGTACCTATATTTGAAATGCTCATCGGCAACCATATCTGAAATGCCTATCGACACCTATATTTGAAATACCTATCGGTTTCTATATCTGAAATGCCCATCGGCACCTATTTTTATAATGCCAATCGGTAACTATATCTGAAATGCCTATCGGCTTCTATATCTGAAATGTTTATCGACACCTATTTTTAAAATGCCAATCGGCAACTATATCTGAAATGCCTATCGGCACCTATTTTTGAAATGCCTATCGGAAACTACATCTGAAATGCCTATCAGCACCTATATTTGAAATGCCTATCGGCTTCTATATCTGAAATGCCTATCGACACCTATTTTTAAAATGCCAATCGGCAACTATATCTGAAATGCCTATCGGCACCTATATCTGAAATGCCTATCGGCGCCTATTTTTGAAATGCCTATCGGAAACTACATCTGAAATGCCTATCAGCACCTATATTTGAAATGCCTATTGGCAACCATATCTAAAATGCCTATCGACACCTATATTTGAAATACCTATCGGCTTCTATATCTGAAATGCCTATTGGCACCTCTTTTTAAAATGCCAATCGGTAACTATATCTGAAATGCCTATCGGCACCTATATCTGAAATGCCTATCGGCACCAATTTTTGAAATGCTTATCAGCACCTATATTTGAAAGGTCTATCGGCAACCATATCTGGAATGCCTATCGGCACCTATATCTGAAATGCCTATCGGCACCTATTTTTGAAATGCCTATCGGAAACTACATCTGAAAAGCCTATCAGCACCTTTATTTGAAATGCCTATCGGCAACCATCTCTGGAATGCTTATCGGCACCTATATTTGAAATGCCTATCGGCTTCTATATCTGAAATGCCTATCGGCACCTATTATTAAAATGCCAAACGGCAACTATATCTGAAATGCCTATCGGCACCTATATCTGAAATGCCTATCGGCACCTATTTTTTAAATGCCTATCGGAAACTACATCTAAAATGTCTATCAGCACCTATATTTGAAATGCCTAACGGCAAACATATCTGGAATGCCTATCCGCACCTATATTTAAAATGCCTATCGGCTTCTATATCTGAAATGCCTATCGGCACCTATTTTTGAAATGCCTATCGGAAACTACATCTGAAATGCCTATCAGCACCTATATTTGGAATGCCTATCGGCAACCGTATCTGGAATGCCTATCGGCACCTATATTTGAAATGCCTATCGGGTTCTATATCTGAAATGCCTATCGGCACATATTTTTAAAATGCTAATCGGCAACTATATCTGTAATGCCTATCGGCACCTATATCTGAAATGCCTATCGGCACCTATTTTTGAAATGCCTGTCGGAAACTACATCTGAAATGCCTATCAGCACCAATATTTGAAATGCCTATCGGCAACCATATCTGAAATGCCTATCGACACCTATATTTGAAATACCTATCGGCTTTTATATCTTAAATGCCTATCGACACCTATTTTTAAAATGCCAATTGGCAACTATATCTGAAATGCCTATCGGCACCTATTTCTGAAATGCCTATCGACACCAATTTTTGAAATGCCTATTGGAAACTACATCTGAAATGCCTATCAGCATTTATATTTGAAATGCCTATCGGCAACCATATCTAGAATGCCTATCGGCACCTATATTTGAAATGCCTATCGGCTTGCATATCTGAAATGCCTATCGGCACCTATTTTTAAAATGCCAATCGGCAACTATATCTGAAATGCCTATCGGCACCTATATCTGTAATGCCTATCGGCACCAATTTTTGAGATGCCTATCGGAAACTACATCTGGAATGCCTATCAGCACCTATATTTGGAATGCCTATCGGCAACCATATCTGGAATGCCTATCGGCACCTATATTTGAAATGCCTATCGGCTTCTATATCTGAAATGCCTATCGACACCTATTTTTAAAATGCCAATCGGCCACTATATCTGAAATGCCTATCGGCACCTATACCTGAAATGCCTATCGGCACATAGTTTTGAAATGCCTATCGGAAACTACATCTGAAATGCCTATCAGCACCTATATTTGAAATGCCTATCGGCAACCATATCTGAAATGCCTATCGACACCTATATTTGAAATACCTATCGGCTTCTATATCTGAAATGCCTATCGGCACCTATTATTAAAATGCCAATCGGCAACTATATCTGAAATGCCTATCGGCACCTATATCTGAAATTCCTATCTAACCAATTTTTGAAATGCCTATCGTAAACTACATCTGAAATGCCTATCAGCACCTATATTTGATATGCCTATTGGCAACCATATCTGGAATGCTTATCGGCACCTATATTTGAAATGCCTATCGGCTTCTATATCTGAAATGCCTATCGGCACCTATTTTTAAAATGCCAATTGGCAACTATATCTGAAATGCCTATCGGCACCTATATCTGAAATGCCTATCGGCACCTATTTTTGAAATGCCTATCGGAAACTACATCTGAAATGTCAATCAGCACCTATATTTGAAATGCCTATCGGCAACCATATCTGGAATGCCTATCGGCACCTATATTTGAAATGCCTATCGGCTTCTATATCTGAAATGCCTATCGGCACCTATTTTTAAATGCCAATCGGCAACTATATCTGAAATGCCTATCGGCACCTATATCTGAAATGCCTATCGGCACCTATTTTTGAAATGTCTATCGGAAACTACATCTGAAATGCCTATCAGCACATATATTTGAAATGCCTATCGGCAACCATAACTGGAATGCCTATCGGCACCTATATTTGAAATGCCTATCGGCTTCTATAACTGAAATGCCTATCAGCACCTATTTTTAAAATGCTAATCGGCAACTATATCTGAAATGCCTATCGGCACCTATTTCTGAAATGCCTATCGGCACCAATTTTTGAAATGCCTATCGGAAACTACATCTGAAATGCCTATCAGCATTTATATTTGAAATGCCTATCGGCAACCATATCTAGAATGCCTATCGGCACCTATATTTGAAATGCCTATCGGCTTGCATATCTGAAATGCCTATCGGCACCTATTTTTAAAATGCCAATCGGCAACTATATCTGAAATGCCTATCGGCACCTATATCTGTAATGCCTATCGGCACCAATTTTTGAAATGCCTATCGGAAACTACATCTGAAATGCCTATCAGCACCAATATTTGAAATGCCTATCGGCAACCATATCTGAAATGCCTATCGACACCTATATTTGAAATACCTATCGGCTTCTATATCTGTAATGCCTATCGGCACCTATTTTTAAAATGCCAATCGGCAACTATATCTGAAATGCCTATCTTCACCTATATCTGAAATGCCTATCGGCACCAATTTTTGAAATGCCTATCGGAAACTATATCTGAAATGCCTATCAGCACCTATATTTGAAATCCCTATCGGCAACCATATCTGGAATGCCTATCGGCACCTATATTTAAAATGCCTATCGGCTTCTATATCTGAAATGCCTATCGACACCTATTTTCAAAATGCCAATTGGCAACTATATCTGAAATGCCTATCGGCACCTATATCTGAAATGCCTATCGGTACCTATTTTTGAAATGCCTATCGGAAACTACATCTAAAATGCCTATCAGCACTTATATTTAAAATGCCTATCGGCAACCATATCTGGAATGCCTATCGGCACCTATATTTGAAATGCCTATCGGCTTCTATATCTGAAATGCCTATCGGCACCTATTTTTAAAATGCCAATCGGCAACTATATCTGAAATGCCTATCGGCCCCTATATCTGAAATGCCTATCGGCACCTATTTTTTAAATGCCTTTCGGAAAATTCATCTGAAATGCCTATCTGCTCCTATATTTGAAATGCCTATCGGCAACCATATCTGAAATGCCTATCGACACCTGTATTTGAAATACTTATCGGCTTCTATATCTGAAATGCCTATCGGCACCTGTTTTTAAAATGCCAATCGGCAACTATATCTGAAATGCCCATCGGCACCTATATTTGAAATGCCTATCGGCTTCTATGTCTGAAATGCCTATCGGCACCTATTTTAAAATGCCAATCGGCAACTATATCTGAAATGCCCATCGGCAACCATATCTGAAATGCCTATCGGCACCTATTTTTGAAATGCCTATCGGTAACTACATCTGAAATGCCTATCAGCACCAATATTTGAAATGCCTATCGGAAACCATATCTGAAATGCCTATCGACACCTATATTTGAAATGCCTATCGGCTTCTATATCTGGAATGCCTATCGGCACCTATTTTTAAAATGCCAATCGGTAACTATATCTGAAATGCCTATCGGCACCTATATCTGAAATGCCTATCGGCACCAATTTTTGAAATGCCTATCGGAAACTACATCTGGAATGCCTATCAGCACCTATATTTGAAATGCCTATCGGCAACCATATCTGGAATGCCTTTCGGCACCTATATTTGAAATGCCTATCGGCTTCTATATCTAAAATGCCTATCAACATCTATTTTTAAAATGCCAATCGGCAACTATATCTGAAATGCCTATCGGCACCTATATCTGAAATGCCTATCGGCACCTATTATTTAAAATGCCTATCGGAAACTACATCTGAAATGCCTATCAGCACCTATATTTGAAATGCCTATCGGCAACCATATCTGAAATGCCTATCGACACCTATATTTGAAATACCTATCGGCTTCTATATCTGAAATGCCTATCGGCACCTATTTTTAAAATGCCAATCGGCAACTATATTTGAAATGCCTATCGGCACCTATATCTGAAATGCCTATCGGCACCAATTTTTAAAATGCCTATCGGAAACTACATCTGAAACGCCTATCAGCAACTATATTTGAAATGCCTATCGGCAAACATATCTGGAATGATAATTGGCACCTATATTTGAAATGCCTATCGGCTTCTATATCTGAAATGCCTATCGGCACCTATTTTTACTATGCCAATCGGCAACTATATTTGAAATGCCTATCGGCACCTATATCTGAAATGCCTATCGGCACCAATTTTTGAAATGCCTATCGGAAACTACATCTGGAATGCCTATCAGCACCTATATTTGAAATGCCTATCGGCAACCATATCTGGAATGCCTTTCGGCACCTATATTTGAAATGCCTATCGGCTTCTATATCTAAAATGCCTATCAACATCTATTTTTAAAATGCCAATCGGCAACTATATCTGAAATGCCTATCGGCACCTATATCTGAAATGCCTATCGGCACCTATTTTTTAAAATGCCTATCGGAAACTACATCTGAAATGCCTATCAGCACCTATATTTGAAATGCCTATCGGCAACCATATCTGAAATGCCTATCGACACCTATATTTGAAATACCTATCGGCTTCTATATCTGAAATGCCTATCGGCACCTATTTTTACTATGCCAATCGGCAACTATATTTGAAATACCTATCGGCACCTATATCTGAAATGCCTATCGGCACCAATTTTTAAAATGCCTATCGGAAACTACATCTGAAACGCCTATCAGCAACTATATTTGAAATGCCTATCGGCAAACATATCTGGAATGATAATTGGCACCTATATTTGAAATGCCTATCGGCTTCTATATCTGAAATGCCTATCGGCACCTATTTTTAAAATGCCAATCGGCAACTATATCTGAAATGCCCATCGGCAACCATATCTGAAATGCCTATCGGCACCTATTTTTGAAATGCCTATCGGAAACTACATCTGAAATGCCTATCAGCACCTATATTTGAAATGCCTATAGGCAGCCATATCTGGAATGCCTATCGGCACCTATATTTGAAATGCCTATCGGCTTCTATATCTGAAATGCCTATCGGCACCTATTTTTAAAATGCCAATCGGCAACTATATCTGAAATGCCTATCGGCACCTATTTCTGAAATGCCTATCGCCACCAATTTTTGAAATGCCTATCGTAAACTACATCTGAAATGCCTATCAGCACCTATATTAAATATGCCTATTGGTAACCATATCTGGAATGCTTATCGGCACCTATATTTGAAATGCCTATCGGCTTCTATATCTGAAATGCCTATCGGCACCTATTTTTAAAATGCCAATCGGCAACTATATCTGAAATGCCTATCGGCACCTATATCTGAAATGCCTATCGGCACCTATTTTTGAAATGCCTATCGGAAACTACATCTGAAATGCCAATCAGCACCTATATTTGAAATGTCTATCGGCAACCATATCTGAAATGCCTATCGGCACCTATATCTTAAATGCCTATCGCCACCAATTTTTGACATGCCTATCGTAAACTACATCTGAAATGCCTATCAGCACCTATATTTGATATGCCTATTGGCAACCATATCAGGAATGCTTATCGGCACCTATATTTGAAACGCCTATCGGCTTCTATATCTGAAATGCCTATCGGCACCTATTTTTAAAATGCCAATCGGCAACTATATCTGAAATGCCTATCGGCACCTATATCTGAAATGCCTATCGGCACCTATTTTTGAAATGCCTATCGGAAACTACATCTGAAATGCCAATCAGCACCTATATTTGAAATGCCTATCGGCAACCATATCTGGAATGCCTATCGGCACCTATATTTGAAATGCCTATCGGCTTCTATATCTGAAATGCCTATCGGCACCTATTTTTAAATGCCAATCGGCAACTATATCTGAAATGCCTATCGGCACCTATATCTGAAATGCCTATTGGCACCTATTTTTTAAATGCCATTCGGCAACTATATATGAAATGCCTATCGGCTCCTATATCTGAAATGCCTATCGGCACTAATTTTTAAAATGCCTATCGGAAACTACATCTGAAATGCCTATCAGCACCTATATTTGAAATGCCTATCGGCAACCATATCTAGAATGCCTATCGGCACCTATATTTGAAATGCCTATCGGCTTCTATATCTGAAATGCCTATCGGCACCTATTTTTTAAATGCCAATCGGCAACTATATCTGAAATGCATATCGGCACCTATATCTGTAATGCCTATCGGCACCTATTTTTGAAATGCCTATCGGAAGCTACATCTGAAATGCCTATCAGCACCTATATTTGAAATTCCTGTCGGCAACCATATCTGGAATGCCTATCGGCACCTATATTTGAATTGCCTATCGGCTTCTATATCTGAAATGCCTATCGGCACCTATTTTTAAAATGCCAATCGGCAACTATATCTGAAGTGCCTATCGGCACCTATATCTGAAATGCCTATCGGCACCTATTTTTGAAATGCCTATCGAAAACTACATCTGAAATGCCTATCAGCACCTATATTTGAAATGCCTATCGGCAACCACATCAGAAATGCCTATCGGCACCTATATCTGAAATGCCTTTCGGCATTTATATCTGAAATGCCTATCGACACCTATATTTGAAATGCCTATCGGCACTTTTATCTGAAATGCCTATCGGTACCTATTTTTAAAATGCCAATCGGCAACTATATCAGAAATGCCTATCGGCACCTATATCTTAAATGCCTATCGGCACCTGTTTTTGAAATGCCTATCGGAAACTACATCTGAAATGCCTATCAGTACCTATATTTGAAATGCTCATCGGCAACCATATCTGAAATGCCTATCGACACCTATATTTGAAATACCTATCGGTTTCTATATCTGAAATGCCCATCGGCACCTATTTTTATAATGCCAATCGGTAACAATATCTGAAATGCCTATCGGCTTCTATATCTGAAATGCCTATCGACACCTATTTTTAAAATGCCAATCGGCAAATATATCTGAAATGCCTATCGGCACCTATTTTTGAAATGCCTATCGGAAACTACATCTGAAATGCCTATCAGCACCTATATTTGAAATGCCTATCGGCTTCTATATCTGAAATGCCTATCGACACCTATTTTTAAAATGCCAATCGGCACCTATATCTGAAATGCCTATCGGCACCTATATCTGAAATGCCTATCGGCACCTATTTTTGAAATGCCTATCGGAAACTACATCTGAAATGCCTATCGGAAACTACATCTGAAATGCCTATCAGCACCTATATTTGAAATGCCTATTGGCAACCATATCTAAAATGCCTATCGACACCTATATTTGAAATACCTATCGGCTTCTATATCTGAAATGCCTATTGGCACCTCTTTTTAAAATGCCAATCGGTAACTATATCTGAAATGCCTATCGGCACCTATATCTGAAATGCCTATCGGCACCAATTTTTGAAATGCCTATCATCACCTATATTTGAAAGGTCTATCGGCAACCATATCTGGAATGCCTATCGGCACCTTTATCTGAAATGCCTATCGGCACCTATTTTTGAAATGCCTATCGGAAACTACATCTGAAAAGCCTATCAGCACCTTTATTTGAAATGCCTATCGGCAACCATCTCTGGAATGCTTATCGGCACCTATATTTGAAATGCCTATCGGCTTCTATATCTGAAATGCCTATCGGCACCTATTTTTAAAATGCCAAACGGCAACTATATCTGAAATGCCTATCGGCACCTATATCTAAATGCCTATCGGCACCTATTTTTGAAATGCCTATCGGAAACTACATCTAAAATGCCTATCAGCACCTATATTTGAAATGCCTAACGGCAAACATATCTGGAATGCCTATCCGCACCTATATTTAAAATGCCTATCGGCTTCTATATCTGAAATGCCTATCGGCACCTATTTTTAAAATGCCAATCGGCAACTATATCTGAAATGCCTATCGGCACCTATATCTGAAATGCCTATCGGCACCTATTTTTGAAATGCCTATCGGAAACTACATCTGAAATGCCTATCAGCACCTATATTTGGAATGCCTATCGGCAACCGTATCTGAAATGCCTATCGGCACCTATATTTGAAATGCCTATCGGCTTCTATATCTGAAATGCCTATCGGCACATATTTTTAAAATGCTAATCGGCAACTATATCTGTAATGCCTATCGGCACCTATATCTGAAATGCCTATCGGCACCTATTTTTGAAATGCCTGTCGGAAACTACATCTGAAATGCCTATCAGCACCTATATTTGAAATGCCTAACGGCAAACATATCTGAAATGCCTATCGACACCTATATTTGAAATACCTATCGGCTTCTATATCTGAAATGCCTATCGGCACCTTTATCTGAAATGCCTATCGGCACCTATTTTTGAAATGCCTATCGGAAACTACATCTGAAATGCCTATCAGCATTTATATTTAATATGCCTATCGGCAACCATATCTAGAATGCCTTTCGGCACCTATATTTGAAATGCCTATCGGCTTCCATATCTGAAATGCCTATCGGCACCTATTATTAAAATGCCAATCGGCAACTACATCTGGAATGCCTATCAGCACCTATATTTGGAATGCCTATCGGCAACCATATCTGGAATGCCTATCGGCACCTATATTTGAAATGCCTATCGGCTTCTATATCTGAAATGCCTATCGACACCTATTTTTAAAATTCCAATCGGCCACTATATCTGAAATGCCTATCGGCACCTATACCTGAAATGCCTATCGGCACATAGTTTTGAAATGCCTATCGGAAACTACATCTGAAATGCCTATCAGCACCTATATTTGAAATGCCTATCGGCAACCATATCTGAAATGCCTATCGACACCTATATTTGAAATACCTATCGGCTTCTATATCTGAAATGCCTATCGGCACCTATTTTTAAAATGCCAATCGGCAACTATATCTGTAATGCCTATCGGCACCTATATCTGAAATGCCTATCGCCACCAATTTTTGAAATGCCTATCGTAAACTACATCTAAAATGCCTATCAGCACCTATATTTGATATGCCTATTGGCAACCATATCTGGAATGCTTATCGGCACCTATATTTGAAATGCCTATCGGTTTCTATATCTGAAATGCCTATCGGCACCTATTTTTAAAATGCCAATTGGCAACTATATCTAAAATGCCTATCGGCACCTATATCTGAAATGCCAATCGGCACCTATTTTTGAAATGCCTATCAAAAACTACATCTTAAATGCCAATCAGCACCTATATTTGAAATGCCTATCGGCAACCATATCTGGAATGCCAATCGGCACCTATATTTGAAATGCCTATCGGCTTCTATATCTGAAATGCCTATCGGCACCTATTTTTAAATGCCAATCGGCAACTATATCTGAAATGCCTATCGGCACCTATATCTGAAATGCCTATCGGCACCTATTTTTGAAATGTCTATTGGAAACTACATCTGAAATGCCTATCAGCACATATATTTGAAATGCCTATCGGCAACCATAACTGGAATGCCTATCGGCACCTATATTTGAAATGCCTATTGGCTTCTTTATCTGAAATGCCTATCAGCACCTATTTTTAAAATGCTAATCGGCAACTATATCTGTAATGCCTATCGGCACCTATATCTGAAATGCCTATCGGCACCTATTTTTGAAATGCCTTTCGGAAACTACATCTGAAATGCCTATCAGCACCAATATTTGAAATGCCTATCGGCAACCATATCTGAAATGCCTATCGACACCTATATTTGAAATACCTATCGGCTTCTATTTCTGAAATGCCTATCGGCACCTATTTTTAAAATGCCAATCGGCAACTATATCTGAAATGCCTATCGGCACCTATTACTGAAATGCCTATCGGCACCAATTTTTGAAATGCCTATCGGAAACTATATCTGAAATGCCTATCAGCACCTATATTTGAAATCCCTATCGGCAACCATATCTGGAATGCCTATCGGCACCTATATTTAAAATGCCTATCGGCTTCTATATCTGAAATGCCTATCGACATCTATTTTCAAAATGCCAATTGGCAACTATATCTGAAATGCCTATCGGCACCTATATCTTAAATGCCTATCGGTACCTATTTTTGAAATGCCTATCGGAAACTACATCTAAAATGCCTATCAGCACTTATATTTGAAATGCCTATCGGCAACCATATCTGGAATGCCTATCGGCACCTATATTTGAAATGCCTATCGGCTTCTATATCTGAAATGCCTATCGGCACCTATTTTTAAAATGCCAATCGGCAACTATATCCGAAATGCCTATCGGCACCTATATCTGAAATGCCTATCGGCACCTATTTTTGAAATGCCTTTCGGAAAATTCATCTGAAATGCCTATCTGCTCCTATATTTGAAATGCCTATCGGCAACCATATCTGAAATGCCTATCGACACCTGTATTTGAAATACTTATCGGCTTCTATATCTGAAATGCCTATCGGCACCTGTTTTTAAAATGCCAATCGGCAACTATATCTGAAATGCCCATCGGCACCTATATTTGAAATGCCTATCGGCTTCTATGTCTGAAATGCCTATCGGCACCTATTTTTAAAATGCTAATCGGCAACTATATCTGAAATGCCCATCGGCAACCATATCTTAAATGCCTATCGGCACCTATTTTTGAAATGCCTATCGGTAACTACATCTGAAATGCCTATCAGCACCAATATTTGAAATGCCTATCGGAAACCATATCTGAAATGCCTATCGACACCTATATTTGAAATGCCTATCGGCTTCTATATCTGAAATGCCTATCGGCACCTATTTTTAAAATGCCAATCGGCAACTATATCTGAAATGCCTATCGGCACCTATATCTGAAATGCCTAGCTGCACCTATTTTTTAAAATGCCTATCGGAAACTACACCTGAAATGCCTATCAGCACCAATATTTGAAATGGCTATCGGCAACTATATCTGAAATGCCTATCGGCACCTATATCTGAAATGCCTATCGGCACCTATTTTTAAAATGCCAATCGGCAACTATATCTGAAATGCCCATCGGCAACCATATCTGAAATGCCTATCGGCACCTATTTTTGAAATGCCTATCGGTAACTACATCTGAAATGCCTATCAGCTCCAATATTTGAAATGCCTATCGGAAACCATATCTAAAATGCCTATCGACACCTATATTTGAAATGCCTATCGGCTTCTATATCTGAAATGCCTATCGGCACCTATTTTTAAAATGCCAATCGGTAACTATATCTGAAATGCCTATCGGCACCTATATCTGAAATGCCTATCGGCACCAATTTTTGAAATGCCTATCGGAAACTACATCTGAAATGCCTATCAGCACCAATATTTGAAATGCCTATCGGCAACAATATCTGAAATGCCTATCGACACCTATATTTGAAATACCTATCGGCTTCTATATCTGAAATGCCTATCGGCACCTGTTTTTAAAATGCCAATCGGCAACTATATCTGAAATGCCTATCGGCACCTATATCTGAAATGCCTATCGGCATCAATTTTTGAAATGCCTATCGGAAACTACATCTAAAATTCTTATCAGCACCTATATTTGAAATTCCTATCTGCAACCATATCTGGAATGCCTATCGGCACCTATATTTGAAATGCCTATCGGCTTCTATATCTGAAATGCCTATCGGCACCTATTTTTAAAATGCCAATTGGCAACAATATCTGAAATGCCTATCGGCACCTATATCTGAAATGCCTATCGGCACTTATTTTTGAAATGCCTATCGGCTTCTATATCTGAAATGCCTATCGGCACCTATATTTGAAATGCCTATCGGCAACCATATCTGGAATGCCTATCGGCACCTATATTTGAAATGCCTATCGGCTTCTATTTCTGAAATGCCTATCGGTACCTATTTTTAAAATGCCAATCGGCAACTATATCTGAAATGCCTATCGGCACCTATATCTGAAAAGCCTATCGGCACCAATTTTTGAAATGCATATCGGAAACTACATCTGAAATGCCTATCAGCATTTATGTTTGAAATGCCTATCGGCAACCATATCTAGAATGCCTATCGGCACCTATATTTGAAATGCCTATCGGCTTCCATATCTGAAATGCCTATCGGCACCTATTTTTAAAATGCCAATCGGCAACTATATCTGAAATGCCTATCGGCACCTATATCTGTAATGCCTATCGGCACCAATTTTTGAAATGCCTATCGGAAACTACATCTGGAATGCCTATCAGCACCTATATTTGGAATGCCTATCGGCACCTATATTTGAAATGCCTATCGGCTTCTATATCTGAAATGCCTATCGACACTTATTTTTAAAATGCCAATCGGCCACTATATCTGAAATGCCTATCGGCACCTATACCTGAAATGCATATCGGCACATAGTTTTGAAATGCCTATCGGAAACTACATCTGAAATGCCTATCAGCACCTATATTTGAAAGGCCTATCTGCAACCATATCTGGAATGCCTATCGGACCCTATATCTGAAATGCCTATCGGCACCTATTTTTGAAATGCCTATCGGAAACAACATCTGAAATGCCTATCAGCACCTATATTTGAAATGCCTATCAACAACCATATCTGAGATGCCTATCGACACATATATTTGAAATACCTATCGGCTTCTATATCTGAAATGCCTATCGGCACCTATTTTTAAAATGCCAATCGGCTTCTATATCTGAAATGCCTATCGGCACCTATTTTTAAAATGCCAATCGGCAACTATATCTGAAATGCCTATCGGCACCTATATCTGAAATGCCTATCGGCACCTATTTTTGAAATGCCTATCGGAAACTACATCTGAAATGCCTATCAGCACCTATATTTGAATTGCCTAACGGCAAACATATCTGGAATGCCTATCGGCACCTATATTTAAAATGCCTATCGGCTTCTATATCTGAAATGCTTATCGGCACCTATTTTTAAAATGCTAATTGGCAACTATATCTGAAATGCCTATCTGCACCTATATATGAAATGCCTATCGGCCCCTATTTCTGAAATGTCTATCGGCTTCTTTATCTGTAATGCCTATCGGCACCTATATTTGAAATGCCTATCGGCAACCATATCTGGAATGCCTATCGGCACCTATATTTGAAATGCCTATCGGCTTCTATATCTGAAATGCCTATCGGCACTTATTTTTAAAATGCTAATCGGCAACTATATCTGAAATGCCTATCGACACCTATATCTGAAATGCCTATCGGCACCTATATCTGAAATGCCTATCGGCACTTATTTTTTAGATGCCTATCGGAAACTACATCTGGAATGCCTATCAGCACCTATATTTGAAATGCCTATCTGCAAACATATCTGGAATGCCTATCGGCACATACATTTGAAATGCCTATCGGCTTCTATATCTGAAATGCCTATCGACACCTATTTTTAAAATGCCAATCGGCAAATATATCTGAAATGCCTTTCGGCACTTATATCTAAAATGCCTATCGGCACCTATTTTTGAAATGCCTATCGGAAACTACATCTGAAATGCCTATCAGCACCTATATTTGAAATGCCTATCGGCTTCTATATCTGAAATGCCTATCGACACCTATTTTTAAAATGCCAATCGGCAACTATATCTGAAATGCCTTTCGGCACCTATATCTGAAATGCCTATCGGCACCTATTTTTGAAATGCCTATCGGAAACTACATCTGAAATGCCTATCAGCACCTATATTTGAAATGCCTATCGGCTTCTATATCTGAAATGTCTATCGACACCTATTTTTAAAATGCCAATCGGCAGCTATATCTGAAATGCCTATCGGCACCTATATCTGAAATGCCTATCGGCACCTATTTTTGAAATGCCTATCGGAAACTACATCTGAAGTGCGTATCAGCACCTATATTTGAAATGCCTATTGGCAAACATATCTAAAATGCCTATCGACACCTATATTTGAAATACCTATCGGCTTCTATATCTGAAATGCCTATCGGCACCTGTTTTTAAAATGCCAATCGGCAACTATATCTGAAATGCCCATCGGCACCTATATTTGAAATGCCTATCGGCTTCTATGTCTGAAATGCCTATCGGCACCTATTTTTAAAATGCCAATCGGCAACTACATCTGAAATGCCCATCGGCAACCATATCTGAAATGCCTATCGGCACCTATTTTTGAAATGCCTATCGGTAACTACATCTGAAATGCCTATCAGCACCAATATTTGAAATGCCTATCGGAAACCATATCTGAAATGCCTATCGACACCTATATTTGAAATGCCTATCGGCTTCTATATCTGAAATGCCTATCGGCACCTATTTTTAAAATGCCAATCGGTAACTATATCTGAAATGCCTATCGGCACCTATATCTGAAATGCCTATCGGCACCAATTTTTGAAATGCCAATCGGAAACTACATCTGGAATGCCTATCAGCACCTATATTTGAAATGCCTATCGGCAACCATATCTGGAATGCCTTTCGGCACCTATATTTGAAATGCCTATCGGCTTCTATATCTGAAATGCCTATCGGCACCTATTTTTACTATGCCAATCGGCAACTATATTTGAAATGCCTATCGGCACCTATATCTGAAATGCCTATCGGCACCAATTTTTGAAATGCCTATCGGAAACTACATCTGTGATGCCTATCAGCACCTATATTTGAAATGCCTATCGGCAACCATATCTGGAATGCCTATCGGCACCTATATTTGAAATGCCTATCGGCTTCTATATCTAAAATGCCTATCGACATCTATTTTTAAAATGCCAATCGGCAACTATATCTGAAATGCCTATCGGCACCTATATCTGAAATGCCTATCGACACCTATTTTTGAAATGCCTATCGGAAACTACATCTGAAATGCCTATCAGCACCTATATTTGAAATGCCTATAGGCAGCCATATCTGGAATGCCTATCGGCACCTATATTTGAAATGCCTATCGGCTTCTATATCTGAAATGCCTATCGGCACCTATTTTTGAAATGCCAATCGGCAACTAAATCTGAAATGCCTATCGGCACCTATATCTGAAATGCCTATCGGCACCTATTTTTGAAATGCCTTTCGGAAACTACATCTGAAATGCCTATCTGCTCCTATATTTGAAATGCCTAACGGCAAACATATCTGGAATGCCTATCCGCACCTATATTTAAAATGCCTATCAGATTCTATATCTGAAATGCCTATCGGCACCTATTTTTAAAATGCCAATCGGCAACTATATCTGAAATGCCAATCGGCACCTATATCTGAAATGCCTATCGGCACCAATTTTTGAAATGCCTATCGGAAACTACATCTGAAATGCCTATCAGCATTTATATTTGAAATGCCTATCGGCAACCATATCTAGAATGCCTATCGGCACCTATATTTGAAATGCCTATCGGCTTCCATATCTGAAATGCCTATCGGCACCTATTATTAAAATGCCAATCGGCAACTATATCTGAAATGCCTATCGGCACCTATATCTGTAATGCCTATCGGCACCAATTTTTGAAATGCCTATCGGAAACTACATCTGGAATGCCTATCAGCACCTATATTTGGAATGCCTATCGGCAACCATATCTGGAATGCCTATCGGCACCTATATTTGAAATGCCTATCGGCTTCTATATCTGAAATGCCTATCGACACCTATTTTTAAAATTCCAATCGGCCACTATATCTGAAATGCCTATCGGCACCTATACCTGAAATGCCTATCGGCACATAGTTTTGAAATGCCTATCGGAAACTACATCTGAAATGCCTATCAGCACCTATATTTGAAATGCCTATCGGCAACCATATCTGAAATGCCTATCGACACCTATATTTGAAATACCTATCGGCTTCTATATCTGAAATGCCTATCGGCACCTATTTTTAAAATGCCAATCGGCAACTATATCTGTAATGCCTATCGGCACCTATATCTGAAATGCCTATCGCCACCAATTTTTGAAATGCCTATCGTAAACTACATCTAAAATGCCTATCAGCACCTATATTTGATATGCCTATTGGCAACCATATCTGGAATGCTTATCGGCACCTATATTTGAAATGCCTATCGGCTTCTATATCTGAAATGCCTATCGGCACCTATTTTTAAAATGCCAATTGGCAACTATATCTAAAATGCCTATCGGCACCTATATCTGAAATGCCTATCGGCACCTATTTTTGAAATGCCTATCGGAAACTACATCTGAAATGCCAATCAGCACCTATATTTGAAATGCCTATCGGCAACCATATCTGGAATGCCAATCGGCACCTATATTTGAAATGCCTATCGGCTTCTATATCTGAAATGCCTATCGGCACCTATTTTTAAATGCCAATCGGCAACTATATCTGAAATGCCTATCGGCACCTATATCTGAAATGCCTATCGGCACCTATTTTTTGAAATGCCTATCGGAAACTACATCTGAAATGCCTATCAGCACCAATATTTGAAATGCCTATCGGCAACTATATCTGAAATGCCTATCGGCACCTATATCTGAAATGCCTATCGGCACCTATTTTTAAAATGCCAATCGGCAACTATATCTGAAATGTCCATCGGCAACCATATCTGAAATGCCTATCGGCACCTATTTTTGAAATGCCTATCGGTAACTACATCTGAAATGCCTATCAGCTCCAATATTTGAAATGCCTAACGGAAACCATATCTGAAATGCCTATCGACACCTATATTTGAAATGCCTATCGGCTTCTATATCTGAAATGCCTATCGGCAACTATTTTTAAAATGCCAATCGGTAACTATATCTGAAATGCCTATCGGCACCTATATCTGAAATGCCTATCGGCACCAATTTTTGAAATGCCTATCGGAAACTACATCTGAAATGCCTATCAGCACCTATATTTGAAATGCCTATCGGCAACTATAACTGGAATGCCTATCGGCACCTATATTTGAAATGCCTATCGGCTTCTATAACTAAAATGCCTATCAGCACCTATTTTTAAAATGCTAATCGGCAACTATATCTGTAATGCCTATCGGCACCTATATCTGAAATGCCTATCGGCACCTATTTTTGAAATGCCTATCGGAAACCACATCTGAAATGCCTATCAGCACCAATATTTGAAATGCCTATCGGCAACAATATCTGAAATGCCTATCGACACCTATATTTGAAATACCTATCGGCTTCTATATCTGAAATGCCTATCGGCATCTATTTTTAAAATGCCAATCGGCAACTATATCTGAAATGCCTATCGGCACCTATATCTGAAATGCCTATCGGCACCAATTTTTGAAATGCCTATCGGAAACTACATCTGAAATGCCTATCAGCACCTATATTTGAAATCCCTATCGGCAACCATATATGGAATGCCTATCGGCACCTATATTTGAAATGCCTATCGGCTTCTATATCTGAAATGCCTATTGACACCTATTTTCAAAATGCCAATTGGCAACTATATCTGAAATGCCTATCGGCACCTATATCTGAAATGCCTTTTGGTAACTATTTTTGAAATGCCTATCGGAAACTACATCTAAAATGCCTATCAGCACTTATATTTGAAATGCCTATCGGCAACCATATCTGAAATGCCTATCAAGACCTGTATTTGAAATACTTATCGGCTTCTATATTTGAAATGCCTATCGGCACCTGTTTTTAAAATGCCAATCGGCAACTATATCTGAAATGCCTATCGGCACCTATATCTGAAATGCCTATCGGCACCTATTTTTGAAATGCCTATCGGCTTCTATATCTGAAATGCCTATCGGCACCTATATTTGAAATGCCTATCGGCTTCTATATCTGAAATGCCTATCGGCACCTATTTTTGAAATGCCTATCGGCTTCTATATCTGAAATGCCTATCGGCACCTATATTTGAAATGCCTATCGGCAACCATATCTGGAATGCCTATCGGCACCTATATTTGAAATGCCTATCGGTACCTATTTAAAAATGCCAATCGGCAACTATATCTGAAATGCCTATCGGCACCTATATCTGAAAAGCCTATCGGCTTCCATATCTGAAATGCCTATCGGCACCTATTTTTAAAATGCCAATCGGCAACTATATCTGAAATGCCTATCGGCACCTATATCTGTAATGCCTATCGGCACCAATTTTTGAAATGCCTATCGGAAACTACATCTGGAATGCCTATCAGCACCTATATTTGGAATGCCTATCGGCAACCATATCTGGAATGCCTATCGGCACCTATATTTGAAATGCCTATCGGCTTCTATATCTGAAATGCCTATCGACACTTATTTTTAAAATGCCAATCGGCCACTATATCTGAAATGCCTATCGGCACCTATACCTGAAATGCCTATCGGCACATAGTTTTGAAATGCCTATCGGAAACTACATCTAAAATTCTTATCAGCACCTATATTTGAAATTCCTATCTGCAACCATATCTGGAATGCCTATCGGCACCTATATTTGAAATGCCTATCGGCTTCTATATCTGAAATGCCTATCGGCACCTATTTTTAAAATGCCAATTGGCAACAATATCTGAAATGCCTATCGGCACCTATATCTGAAATGCCTATCGGCACCTATTTTTGAAATGCCTATCGGCTTCTATATCTGAAATGCCTATCGGCACCTATATTTGAAATGCCTATCGGCAACCATATCTGGAATGCCTATCGGCACCTATATTTGAAATGCCTATCGGCTTCTATTTCTGAAATGCCTATCGGTACCTATTTAAAAATGCCAATCGGCAACTATATCTGAAATGCCTATCGGCACCTATATCTGAAAAGCCTATCGGCACCAATTTTTGAAATGCATATCGGAAACTACATCTGAAATGCCTATCAGCATTTATATTTGAAATGCCTATCGGCAACCATATCTAGAATGCCTATCGGCACCTATATTTGAAATGCCTATCGGCTTCCATATCTGAAATGCCTATCGGCACCTATTTTTAAAATGCCAATCGGCAACTATATCTGAAATGCCTATCGGCACCTATATCTGTAATGCCTATCGGCACCAATTTTTGAAATGCCTATCGGAAACTACATCTGGAATGCCTATCAGCACCTATATTTGGAATGCCTATCGGCAACCATATCTGGAATGCCTATCGGCACCTATATTTGAAATGCCTATCGGCTTCTATATCTGAAATGCCTATCGACACTTATTTTTACAATGCCAATCGGCCACTATATCTGAAATGCCTATCGGCACCTATACCTGAAATGCCTATCGTCACATAGTTTTGAAATGCCTATCGGAAACTACATCTGAAATGCCTATCAGCACCTATATTTGAAAGGCCTATCTGCAACCATATCTGGAATGCCTATCGGACCCTATATCTGAAATGCCTATCGGCACCTATTTTTGAAATGCCTATCGGAAACAACATCTGAAATGCCTATCAGCACCTATATTTGAAATGCCTATCGGCAACCATATCTGAGATGCCTATCGACACATATATTTGAAATACCTATCGGCTTCTATATCTGAAATGCCTATCGGCACCTATTTTTAAAATGCCAATCGGCTTCTATATCTGAAATGCCTATCGGCACCTATTTTTAAAATGCCAATCGGCAACTATATCTGAAATGCCTATCGGCACCTATATCTGAAATGCCTATCTGCACCTATTTTTGAAATGCCTATCGGAAACTACATCTGAAATGCCTATCAGCACCTATATTTGAATTGCCTAACGGCAAACATATCTGGAATGCCTATCGGCACCTATATTTAAAATGCCTATCGGCTTCTATATCTGAAATGCCTATCGGCACCTATTTTTAAAATGCCAATTGGCAACTATATCTGAAATGCCTATCTGCACCTATATATGAAATGCCTATCGGCACCTATTTCTGAAATGTCTATCGGCTTCTTTATCTGTAATGCCTATCGGCACCTATATTTGAAATGCCTATCGGCAACCATATCTGGAATGCCTATCGGCACCTATATTTGAAATGCCTATCGGCTTCTATATCTGAAATGCCTATCGGCACCTATTTTTAAAATGCTAATCGGCAACTATATCTGAAATGCCTATCGGCACCTATATCTGAAATGCCTATCGGCACCTATTTTTGAAATGCCTATCGGAAACTACATCTGAAATGCCTATCAGCACCTATATTTGAAATGCCTATCGGCTTCTATATCTGAAATGCCTATCGACACCTATTTTTAAAATGCCAATCGGCAACTATATCTGAAATGCCTTTCGGCACCTATATCTGAAATGCCTATCGGCACCTATTTTTGAAATGCCTATCGGAAACTACATCTAAAATGCCTATCAGCACCTATATTTGAAATGCCTATCGGCTTCTATATCTGAAATGCCTATCGACACCTATTTTTAAAATGTTAATCGGCAACTATATCTGAAATGCCTATCGGCACCTATATCTGAAATGCCTATCGGCACCTATTTTTGAAATGCCTATCGGAAACTTCATCTGAAATGCTTATCAACACCTATATTTGAAATGCCTATCTGCAACCATATCTGAAATGCCTATCGGCACATACATTTGAAATGCCTATCGGCTTCTATATCTGAAATGCCTATCGACACCTATTTTTAAAATGCCAATCGGCAACCATATCTGAAATGCCTTTCGGCACCTATATCTGAAATGCCTATCGGCACCTATTTTTGAAATGCCTATCGGAAACTACATCTGAAATGGCTATCAGCACCTATATTTGAAATGCCTATCGGCTTCTATATCTGAAATGTCTATCGACACCTATTTTTAAAATGCCAATCGGCAGCTATATCTGAAATGCCTATCGGCACCTATATCTGAAATGCCTATCGGCACCTATTTTTGAAATGCCTATCGGAAACTACATCTGAAGTGCGTATCAGCACCTATATTTGAAATGCCTATTGGCAAACATATCTAAAATGCCTATCGACACCTATATTTGAAATACCTATCGGCTTCTATATCTGAAATGCCTATCGGCACCTCTTTTTAAAATGCCAATCGGTAACTATATCTGAAAGGCCTATCTGCAACCATATCTGGAATGCCTATCGGCACCTATATCTGAAATGCCTACCGGCACCTATTTTTGAAATGCCTATCGGAAACAACATCTGAAATGCCTATCAGCACCTATATTTGAAATGCCTATCGGCAACCATATCTGAGATGCCTATCGACACATATATTTGAAATACCTATCGGCTTCTATATCTAAAATGCCTATCGGCACCTATTTTTAAAATGCCAATCGGCAACTATATCTGAAATGCCTATCGGCACCTATATCTGAAATGCCTATCGGCACCTATATCTGAAATGCCTATCGGCACCTATTTTTGAAATGCCTATCCGAAACTACATCTGAAATGCCTATCAGCACCTATATTTGAAATGCCTAACGGCAAACATATCTGGAATGCCTATCGGCACCTATATTTAAAATGCCTATCGGCTTCTATATCTGAAATGCCTATCGGCACCTATTTTTAAAATGCCAATCGGCAACTATATCTGAAATGCCTTACGGCACCTATATCTGTAATGCCTATCGGCACCTATTTTTGAAATGCCTATCGGAAACTACATCTGAAATGCCTATCAGCACCTATATTTGAAACGCCTATCGGCAACCATATCTGGAATGCCTATCGGCACCTATTTTTGAAATGCCTATCGAAAACTACATCTGAAATGCCTATCAGCACCTATATTTGAAATGCCTATCGGCAACCACATCAGAAATGCCTATCGGCACCTATATCTGAAATGCCTTTCGGCATTTATATCTGAAATGCCTATCGACACCTATATTTGAAATGCCTATCGGCACTTTTATCTGAAATGCCTATCGGTACCTATTTTTAAAATGCCAATCGGCAACTATATCAGAAATGCCTCTCGGCACCTATATCTGAAATGCCTATCGGCACCTATTTTTGAAATGCCTATCGGAAACTACATCTGAAATGCCTATCAGTACCTATATTTGAAATGCTCATCGGCAACCATATCTGAAATGCCTATCGACACCTATATTTGAAATACCTATCGGTTTCTATATCTGAAATGCCCATCGGCACCTATTTTTATAATGCCAATCGGTAACAATATCTGAAATGCCTATCGGCTTCTATATCTGAAATGCCTATCGACACCTATTTTTAAAATGCCAATCGGCAACTATATCTGAAATGCCTATCGGCACCTATATCTGAAATGCCTATCGGCACCTATTTTTGAAATGCCTATCGGAAACTACATCTGAAATGCCTATCAGCACCTATATTTGAAATGCCTATTGGCAACAATATCTAAAATGCATATCGACACCTATATTTGAAATACCTATCGGCTTCTATATCTGAAATGCCTATTTGCACCTCTTTTTAAAATGCCAATCGGTAACTATATCTGAAATGCCTATCGGCACATATATCTGAAATACCTATCGGCACCAATTTTTGAAATGCCTATCAGCACCTATATTTGAAAGGTCTATCGGCAACCATATCTGGAATGCCTATCGGCACCTATATCTGAAATGCCTATCGGCACCTATTTTTGAAATGCCTATCGGAAACTACATCTGAAAAGCCTATCAGCACCTTTATTTGAAATGCCTATCGGCAACCATCTCTGGAATGCTTATCGGCACCTATATTTGAAATGCCTATCGGCTTCTATATCTGAAATGCCTATCGGCACCCATTTTTAAAATGCCAAACGGCAACTATATCTGAAATGCCTATCGGCACCTATATCTGAAATGCCTATCGGCACCTATTTTTGAAATGCCTATCGGAAACTACATCTAAAATGCCTATCAGCACCTATATTTGAAATGCCTAACGGCAAACATATCTGGAATGCCTATCGGCACCTATATTTAAAATGCCTATCGGCTTCTATATCTGAAATGCCTATCGGCACCTATTTTTAAAATGCCAATCGGCAACTATATCTGAAATGCCTATCGGCACCTATATCTGAAATGCCTATCGGCACCTATTTTTGAAATGCCTATCGGAAACTACATCTGAAATGCCTATCAGCACCTATATTTGGAATGCCTATCGGCAACCGTATCTGGAATGCCTATCGGCACCTATATTTGAAATACCTATCGGCTTCTATATCTTAAATGCCTATCGACACCTATTTTTAAAATGCCAATCGGCAACTATATCTGAAATGCCTATCGGCACCTATATCTGAAATGCCTATCGGCACCAATTTTTGAAATGCCTATCGGAAACTACATCTGAAATGCCTATCAGCATTTATATATTGAAATGCCTATCGGCAACCATATCTAGAATGCCTATCGGCACCTATATTTAAAATGCCTATCGGCTTCCATATCTGAAATGCCTATCGGCACCTATTTTTAAAATGCCAATCGGCAACTATATCTGAAATGCCTATCGGCACCTATATCTGTAATGCCTACCGGCACCAATTTTTGAAATGCCTATCGGAAACTAGATCTGGAATGCCTATCAGCACCTATATTTGGAATGCCTATCGGCAACCATATCTGGAATGCCTATCGGCACCTATATTTGAAATGCCTATCGGCTTCTATATCTGAAATGCCTATTTGCACCTCTTTTTAAAATGCCAATCGGCAACTATAACTGAAATGCCTATCGGCACCTATATCTGAAATGCCTATCGTCACCCATTTTTAAAATGCCAAACGGCAACTATATCTGAAATGCCTATCGGCACCTATATCTGAAATGCCTATCGGCACCTATTTTTGAAATGCCTATCGGAAACTACATCTAAAATGCCTATCAGCACCTATATTTGAAATGCCTATTGGCAACAATATCTAAAATGCATATCGACACCTATATTTGAAATACCTATCGGCTTCTATATCTGAAATGCCTATTTGCACCTCTTTTTAAAATGCCAATCGGTAACTATATCTGAAATGCCTATCGGCACCTATATCTGAAATGCCTATCGGCACCAATTTTTGAAATGCCTATCAGCACCTATATTTGAAAGGTCTATCGGCAACCATATCTGGAATGCCTATCGGCACCTATATCTGAAATGCCTATCGGCACCTATTTTTGAAATGCCTATCGGAAACTACATCTGAAAAGCCTATCAGCACCTTTATTTGAAATGCCTATCGGCAACCATCTCTGGAATGCTTATCGGCACCTATATTTGAAATGCCTATCGGCTTCTATATCTGAAATGCCTATCGGCACCCATTTGTAAAATGCCAAACGGCAACTATATCTGAAATGCCTATCGGCACCTATATCTGAAATGCCTATCGGCACCTATTTTTGAAATGCCTATCGGAAACTACATCTAAAATGCCTATCAGCACCTATATTTGAAATGCCTAACGGCAAACATATCTGGAATGCCTATCGGCACCTATATTTAAAATGCCTATCGGCTTCTATATCTGAAATGCCTATCGGCACCTATTTTTAAAATGCCAATCGGCAACTATATCTGAAATGCCTATCGGCACCTATATCTGAAATGCCTATCGGCACCTATTTTTGAAATGCCTATCGGAAACTACATCTGAAATGCCTATCAGCACCTATATTTGGAATGCCTATCGGCAACCGTATCTGGAATGCCTATCGGCACCTATATTTGAAATACCTATCGGCTTCTATATCTTAAATGCCTATCGACACCTATTTTTAAAATGCCAATCGGCAACTATATCTGAAATGCCTATCGGCACCTATATCTGAAATGCCTATCGGCACCAATTTTTGAAATGCCTATCGGAAACTACATCTGAAATGCCTATCAGCATTTATATTTGAAAAGCCTATCGGCAACCATATCTAGAATGCCTATCGGCACCTATATTTAAAATGCCTATCGACTTCCATATCAGAAATGCCTATCGGCACCTATTTTTAAAATGCCAATCGGCAACTATATCTGAAATGCCTATCGGCACCTATATCTGTAATGCCTATCGGCACCAATTTTTGAAATGCCTATCGGAAACTACATCTGGAATGCCTATCAGCACCTATATTTGGAATGCCTATCGGCAACCATATCTGGAATGCCTATCGGCACCTATATTTGAAATGCCTATCGGCTTCTATATCTGAAATGCCTATCGACACCTATTTTTAAAATGCCAATCGGCCACTATATCTGAAATGCCTATCGGCACCTATACCTGAAATGCCTATCGGCACATAGTTTTGAAATGCCTATCGGAAACTACATCTGAAATGCCTATCAGCACCTATATTTGAAATGCCTATCGGCAACCATATCTGGAATGCCTATCGGCACCTATATTTGAAATGCCTATCGGCTTCTATATCTGAAATGCCTATCGGCACCTATTTTTAAAATGCCAATCGGCAACTATATCTGAAATGCATATCGGCACCTATATCTGTAATGCCTATCGGCACCTATTTTTGAAATGCCTATCGGAAGCTACATCTGAAATGCCTATCAGCACCTATATTTGAAATGCCTGTCGGCAACCATATCTGGAATGCCTATCGGCACCTATATTTGAAATGCCTATCGGCTTCTATATCTGAAATGCCTATCGGCACCTATTTTTAAAATGCCAATCGGCAACTATATCTGAAATGCATATCGGCACCTATATCTGTAATGCCTATCGGCACCTATTTTTGAAATGCCTATCGGAAGCTACATCTGAAATGCCTATCAGCACCTATATTTGAAATGCCTGTCGGCAACCATATCTGGAATGCCTATCGGCACCTATATCTGAAATGCCTATCGGCACCTATTTTTGAAATGCCTATCGAAAACTACATCTGAAATGCCCATCAGCACCTATATTTGAAATGCCTATCGGCAACCACATCAGAAATGCCTATCGGCACCTATACCTGAAATGCCTTTCGGCATTTATATCTGAAATGCCTATCGACACCTATATTTGAAATGCCTATCGGCACTTTTATCTGAAATGCCTATCGGTACCTATTTTTAAAATGCCAATCGGCAACTATATCAGAAATGCCTATCGGCACCTATATCTGAAATGCCTATCGGCACCTATTTTTGAAATGCCTACCGGAAACTACATCTGAAATGCCTATCAGTACCTATATTTAAAATGCTCATCGGCAACCATATCTGAAATGCCTATCGACACCTATATTTGAAATACCTATCGGTTTCTATATCTGAAATGCCCATCGGCACCTATTTTTATAATGCCAATCGGTAACTATATCTGAAATGCCTATCGGCTTCCATATCTGAAATGCCTATCGACACCTATTTTTAAAATGCCAATCGGCAACTATATCTGAAATGCCTATCGGCACCTATTTTTGAAATGCCTATCGGAAACTACATCTGAAATGCCTATCAGCACCTATATTTGAAATGCCTATCGGCTTCTATATCTGAAATGCCTATCGACACCTATTTTTAAAAGGCCAATCGGCAACTATATCTGAAATGCCTATCGGCACCTATATCTGAAATGCCTATCGGCACCTATATCTGAAATGCCTATCGGCACCTATTTTTGAAATGCCTATCGGAAACTACATCTGAAATGCCTATCAGCACCTATATTTGAAATGCCTATTGGCAACCATATCTAAAATGCCTATCGACACCTATATTTGAAATACCTATCGGCTTCTATATCTGAAATGCCTATTGGCACCTCTTTTTAAAATGCCAATCGGTAACTATATCTGAAATGCCTATCGGCACCTATATCTGAAATGCCTATCGGCACCAATTTTTGAAATGCCTATCATCACCTATATTTGAAAGGTCTATCGGCAACCATATCTGGAATGCCTATCGGCACCTATATCTGAAATGCCTATCGGCACCTATTTTTGAAATGCCTATCGGAAACTACATCTGAAAAGCCTATCAGCACCTTTATTTGAAATGCCTACCGGCAACCATCTCTGGAATGCTTATCGGCACCTATATTTGAAATGCCTATCGGCTTCTATATCTGAAATGCCTATCGGCACCTATTTTTAAAATGCCAAACGGCAACTATATCTGAAATGCCTATCGGCACCTATATCTAAATGCCTATCGGCACCTATTTTTGAAATGCCTATCGGAAACTACATCTAAAATGCCTATCAGCACCTATATTTGAAATGCCTAACGGCAAACATATCTGGAATGCCTATCCGCACCTATATTTAAAATGCCTATCGGCTTCTATATCTGAAATGCCTATCGGCACCTATTTTTAAAATGCCAATCGGCAACTATATCTGAAATGCCTATCGGCACCTATATCTGAAATGCCTATCGGCACCTATTTTTGAAATGCCTATCGGAAACTACATCTGAAATGCCTATCAGCACCTCTATTTGGAATGCCTATCGGCAACCGTATCTGGAATGCCTATCGGCACCTATATTTGAAATGCCTATCGGCTTCTATATCTGAAATGCCTATCGGCACATATTTTTAAAATGCTAATCGGCAACTATATCTGTAATGCCTATCGGCACCTATATCTGAAATGCCTATCGGCACCTATTTTTGAAATGCCTGTCGGAAACTACATCTGAAATGCCTATCAGCACCTATATTTGAAATGCCTAACGGCAAACATATCTGGAATGCCTATCCGCATCTATATTTAAAATGCCTATCGGCTTCTATATCTGAAATGCCTATCGGCACCTATTTTTAAAATGCCAATCGGCAACTATATCTGAAATGCCTATCGGCACCTATATCTGAAATGCCATTCGGCACCAATTTTTGAAATGCCTATCGGAAACTACATCTGAAATGCCTATCAGCATTTATATTTGAAATGCCTATCGGCAACCATATCTAGAATGCCTATCGGCACCTATATTTGAAATGCCTATCGGCTTCCATATCTGAAATGCCTATCGGCACCTATTTTTAAATTGCCAATCGGCAACTATATCTGAAATGCCTATCGGCACCTATATCTGTAATGCCTATCGGCACCAATTTTTGAAATGCCTATCGGAAACTACATCTGGAATGCCTATCAGCACCTATATTTGGAATGCCTATCGGCAACCATATCTGGAATGCCTATCGGCACCTATATTTGAAATGCCTATCGGCTTCTATATCTGAAATGCCTATCGACACCTATTTTTAAAATGCCAATCGGCCACTATATCTGAAATGCCTATCGGCACCTATACCTGAAATGCCTATCGGCACATAGTTTTGAAATGCCTATCGGAAACTACATCTGAAATGCCTATCAGCACCTATATTTGAAATGCCTATCGGCAACCATATCTGAAATGCCTATCGACACCTATATTTGAAATACCTATCGGCTTCTATATCTGAAATGCCTATCGGCACCTATTTTTAAAATGCCAATCGGCAACTATATCTGTAATGCCTATCGGCACCTATATCTGAAATGCCTATCGCCACCAATTTTTGAAATGCCTATCGTAAACTACATCTGAAATGCCTATCAGCACCTATATTTGATATGCATATTGCCTATTGGCAACCATATCTGGAATGCTTATCGGCACCTATATTTGAAATGCCTATCGGCTTCTATATCTGAAATGCCTATCGGCACCTATTTTTAAAATGCCAATTGGCAACTATATCTGAAATGCCTATCGGCACCTATACCTTAAATGCCTATCGGCACCTATTTTTGAAATGCCTATCGGAAACTACATCTGAAATGCCTATCAGCACCTATATTTGAAAGGCCTATCTGCAACCATAACTGGAATGCCTATCGGCACCTATATCTGAAATGCCTATCGGCACCTATTTTTGAAATGCCTATCGGAAACAACATCTGAAATGCCTATCAGCACCTATATTTGAAATGCCTATCGGCAACCATATCTGAGATGCCTATCGACACATATATTTGAAATACCTATCGGCTTCTATATCTGAAATGCCTATCGGCACCTATTTTTAAAATGCCAATCGGCTTCTATATCTGAAATGCCTATCGGCACCTATTTTTAAAATGCCAATCGGCAACTATATCTGAAATGCCTATCGGCACCTATATCTGAAATGCCTATCGGCACCTATTTTTGAAATGCCTATCGGCTTCTATATCTGAAATGCCTAACGGCAACTATATTTGAAATGCCTATCGGCAACCATATCTGGAATGCCTATCGGCATCTATATTTGAAATGCCTATCGGCTTCTATATCTGAAATGCTTATCGGCACCTATTTTTAAAATGCCAATCGGCAACTATATCTGAAATGCCTATCGTCACTTATATCTGAAATGCCTATCGGCACCTATTTTTGAAATGCCTATCGGAAACTGCATCTGAAATGCCTATCAGCACCTATATTTGAAATGCCTATCGGCAAACATATCTGAAATGCCTATCGACACCTATATTTGAAATACCTATCGGCTTCTATATCTGAAATGCCTATCGGCACCTATTTTTAAAATGCCAATCGGTAACTATATCTGAAATGCCTATCGGCACCTATATCAGAAATGCCTATCGGCACCAATTTGTGAAATGCCTATCGGAAACTACATCTGGAATGCCTATCAGCACATATATTTGAAATGCCTATCGGTAACCATATCTGGAATGCCTATCGGCACCTATATTTAAAATGCCTATCGGCTTCTATATCTGAAATGCCTATCGGCACCTATTTTTAAAATGCCAATTGGCAACTATATCTGAAATGCCTATCGGCACCTATATATGAAATGCCTATCGGCACCTATTTCTGAAATGCCTATCGGCTTCTTTATCTGTAATGCCTATCGGCACCTATATTTGAAATGCCTATCGGCAACCATATCTGGAATGCCTATCGGCACCTATATTTGAAATGCCTATCGGCTTCTATATCTGAAATGCCTATCGGCACCTATTTTTAAAATGCTAATCGGCAACTATATCTGAAATGCCTATCGGCACCTATATCTGAAATGCCTATCGGCACCTATATCTGAAATGCCTATCGGCACTTATTTTTTAAATGCCTATCGGAAACTACATCTGGAATGCCTATCAGCACCTATATTTGAAATGCCTATCTGCAAACATATCTGGAATGCCTATCGGCACATACATTTGAAATGCCTATCAGCTTCTATATCTGAAATGCCTATCGACACCTATTTTTAAAATGCCAATCGGCAAATATATCTGAAATGCCTTTCGGCACCTATATCTGAAATGCCTATTGGCACCTATTTTTGAAATGCCTATCGGAAACTACATCTGAAATGCCTGTCAGCACCTATATTTGAAATGCCTATCGGCTTCTATATCTGAAATGCCTATCGACACCTATTTTTAAAATGCCAATCGGCAACTATATCTGAAATGCCTTTCGGCACCTATATCTGAAATGCCTATCGGCACCTATTTTTGAAATGCCTATCGGAAACTACATCTGAAATGCCTATCAGCACCTATATTTGAAATGCCTATCGGCGTCTATATCTGAAATGCCTATCGACACCTATTTTTAAAATGTTAATCGGCAACTATATCTGAAATGCATATCGGCACCTATATCTGAAATGCCTATCGGCACCTATTTTTGAAATGCCTATCGGAAACTTCATCTGAAATGCCTATCAGCACGTATATTTGAAATGCCTATCTGCAACCATATCTGGAATGCCTATCGGCACATACATTTGAAATGCCTATCGGCTTCTATATCTGAAATGCCTATCGACACCTATTTTTAAAATGCCAATCGGCAACCATATCTGAAATGCCTTTCGGCACCTATATCTGAAATGCCTATCGGCACCTATTTTTGAAATGCCTATCGGAAACTACATCTGAAATGCCTATCAGCACCTATATTTGAAATGCCTATCGGCTTCTATATCTGAAATGCCTATCGACACCTATTTTTAAAATGCCATTTGGCAGCTATATCTGAAATGCCTATCGGCACCTATATCTGAAATGCCTATCGGCACCTATTTTTGAAATGCCTATCGGAAACTACATCTGAAATGCGTATCAGCACCTATATTTGAAATGCCTATTGGCAAACATATCTAAAATGCCTATCGACACCTATATTTGAAATACCTATCGGCTTCTATACCTGAAATGCCTATGGGCACCTCTTTTTAAAATGCCAATCGGTAACTATATCTGCAATGCCTATCGGCACCTATATCTGAAATGCCTATCGGCACCAATTTTTGAAATGCCTATCAGCACCTATATTTGAAAGGCCTATCTGCAAACATATCTGGAATGCCTATCGGCACCTATATCTGAAATGCCTATCGGCACCTATTTTTGAAATGCCTATCGGAAACAACATCTGAAATGCCTATCAGCACCTATATTTGAAATGCCTATCGGCAACCATATCTGAGATGCCTATCGACACATATATTTGAAATACCTATCGGCTTCTATATCTGAAATGCCTATCGGCACCTATTTTTAAAATGCCAATCGGCAACTATATCTGAAATGCCTATCGGCACCTATATCTGAAATGCCTATCGGCACCTATATCTGAAATGCCTATCGGCACCTATTTTTGAAATGCCTATCGGAAACTACATCTGAAATGCCTATCAGCACCTATATTTGAAATGCCTAACGGCAAACATATCTGGAATGCCTATCGGCACCTATATTTAAAATGCCTATCGGCTTCTATATCTGAAATGCCTATCGGCACCTATTTTTAAAATGCCAATCGGCAACTATATCTGAAATGCCTTACGGCACCTATATCTGTAATGCCTATCGGCACCTATTTTTGAAATGCCTATCGGAAACTACATCTGAAATGCCTATCAGCACCTATATTTGAAATGCCTATCGGCAACCATATCTGGAATGCCTATCGGCACCTATATTTGAAATGCCTATCGGCTTCTATATCTGAAATGCCTATCGGCACATATTTTTAAAATGCCCATCGGCAACTATATCTGAAGTGCCTATCGGCACCTATATCTGAAATGCCTATCGGCACCTATTTTTTAAATGCCTATCGAAAACTACATCTGAAATGCCTATCAGCACCTATATTTGAAATGCCTATCGGCAACCACATCAGAAATGCCTATCGGCACCTATATCTGAAATGCCTTTCGGCATTTATATCAGAAATGCCTATCGACACCTATATTTGAAATGCCTAACGGCACCTATATCTGAAATGCCTATCGGCACCTATTTTTGAAATGCCTATCGGAAACTACAAATAAAATGTCTATCGGCACCTATTTTTAAAATCCCAATCGGCAACTCTTTCTGAAATGCCTATCGGCACCTATATCTGAAGTGCCTATCGGCACCTATTTTTGAAATGCCTATCGGAAACTACATCTGAAATGCCTATCAGCACCTATATTTGAAATGCCTATCAGGAACCATATCTGAAATGCCTATCGACACCTATATTTGAAATACCTATCGGCTTCTATATCTGAAATGTCTATCGACACCTATTTTTAAAATGCCAATTGGCAACTATATCTGAAATGCCTATCGGCACCTATATCTGAAATGCCTATCGGCACCTGTTATTAAAATGCCAATCGGCGACTATATCTGAAATGCCTATCGGCACCTATATCTGAAATGCCTATCGGCATCAATTTTTTAAATGCCTATCGGACACTACATCTAAAATGCCTATCAGCAACTATATTTGAAATGCCTATCGGCAACCATATCTGGAATGCTTATCGGCAGCTATATTTGAAATGCCTATCGGCTTCTATATCTGAAATGCCTATCGGCACCTATTTTTAAAATGCCAATCGGCAACTATATCGGAAATGCCTATCGACACCTATATCTGAAATGCCTATCGGCACCTATTTTTGAAATGCCTATCGGAAACTACATCTGAAATGCCTATTAGCACCTATATTTGAAATGCCTATCGGCAACCATATCTGAAATGCCTATCGGCACCTATATTTGAAATGCCTATCGGCTTCTATATCTGAAATGTCTATCGACACCTATTTTTAAAATGCCAATTGGCAACTATATCTGAAATGCCTATCGGCACCTATATCTGAAATGCCTATCGGTACCTATTTTTGAAATGCCTATCGGAAACTACATCTGAAATGCCTATCAGCACCTATATTTGAAATGCCTATCGGCAACCATATCTGGAATGATAATGGGCACCTATATTTGAAATGCCTATCGGCTTCTATATCAGAAATTCCTATCGGCACCTATTTTTAAAATGCCATTCGGCAACTATATCTGAAATGCCTATCGGCACCTATATCTGAAATGCCTATCGGCACCAATTTTTGAAATGCCTATCGAAAACTTCATCTGAAATGCCTATCAGCACCTATATTTGAAATGCCTATCGGCAACCATATCTGGAATGTCTACCAGCACCTATATTTGAAATGGCTATCGGCTTCTATATCTGAAGTGCCTATCGGCACCTATTTTTAAAATTCCAATCGGCAACTATATCTGAAATGCCTATCGGCACCTATATCTGAAATGCCTATCGGCACCTTTTTTTGAAATGCCTATCGGAAACTACATCTTAAATGCCTATGAGCACCTATATTTGAAATGCCTATCGGCAACCATATCTGGAATGCCTATCGGCACCTATATTTGAAATGCCTATAGGCAACCACATCAGAAATGCCTATCGGCACCTATATCTGAAATGCCTTTCGGCATTTATATCTAAAATGCCTATCGACACCTATATTTGAAATGCCTATCACCACCTATATTTTAAATGCCTATCGGCAACTATATCTGATATGCCTATCGGCACCTATATCTGAAATGCCTATCGGCACCTATTTTTGAAATGCCTATCGGAAACTACATCTAAAATGCCTATCGGCACCTATTTTTAAAATGCCAATCGGCAACTCTATCTGAACTGCCTATCAGGACCTATATCTGAAATGCCTATCGGCACCTATTTTTGAAATGCCTATAGGAAACTACATCTGAAATCCCTATAAGCACCTATATTTGAAATGCCTATCGGCAACCATATCTGGAATGATAATCGGCACCTATATTTGAAATGCCTATCGGCTTCTATATCTGAAAAGCCTATCGGCACCTATTTTTAAAATGCCAATCGGCCACTATATCTGAAATGCCTATCAGCACCTATATCTGAAATGCCTATCGGCACCAATTTTTGAAATGCCTATCGGAAACTACGTCTGAAATGCCTCTATCAGCACCTATATTTGAAATGCCTATCGGCAACCATATCTGGAATGCCTATCGGCACCTATATTTGAAATGCCTATCGGCTTCTATATCTGAAATGCCTATCGACACCTATTTTTAAAATGCCAATTGGCAACTATATCTAAAATGCCTATCGGCACCTATATCTGAAATGCCTATTGGTACCTATTTTGAAATGCCTATCGGAAACTACATCTGAAATGCCTATCAGCGCTTATATTTGAAATGCCTATCGGCAACCATATCTGGAATGCCTATCGGCACCTATATTTGAAATGCCTATCGGCTTGTATATCTGAAATGCCTATCGGCACCTATTTTTAAAATGCCAATCGGCAACTATATCTGAAATGCCTATCGGCACCTATATCTGAAATGCCTATCGGCACCTATTTTTAAAATGCCTTTCGGAAACTACATCTGAAATGCCTATCTGCTCCTATATTTGAAAAGCCTATCGGCAACCATATCTGAAATGCCTATCGACACCTATATTTGAAATACCTATCGGCTTCTATATCTGAAATGCCTATCGGCACCTGTTTTTAAAATGCCAATCGGCAACTATATCTGAAATGCCTATCGGAACCTATATCTGAAATGCCTATCGGCATCAATTTTTGAAATGCCTATCGGAAACTACATCTAAAATGCCTATCAGCACCTATATTTGAAATGCCTATCGGCAACCATATCTGGAATGCCTATCGGCACCTATATTTGAAATGCCTATCGGCTTCTATATCTGAAATGCCTATCGGCACCTACTTTTAAAATGCCAATTGGTAACTATATCTGAAATGCCTATCGGCACCTATATCTGAAATGCCTATCGGTACCTATTTTTGAAATGCCTATCGAAAACTACATCTGAAATGCCTATCAGCACTTATATTTGAAATGCCTATCGGCAACCATATCTGGAATGCCTATCGGCACCTATATTTGAAATGCCTATCGGCTTCTATATCTGAAATGCCTATCGGCACCTATTTTTAAAATGCCAATCGGCAACTATATCTGAAATGCCTATCGGTACCTATATCTTAAATACCTATCGGCACCTATTTTTGAAATGCCTTTCGGAAACTACATCTGAAATGCCTATCTGCTCCTATATTTGAAATGCCTATCGGCAACCATATCTGAAATGCCTATCGACACCTATATTTGAAATACCTATCGGCTTCTATATCTGAAATGCCTATCGGCACCTGTTTTTAAAATGCCAATCGGCAACTATATCTGAAATGCCTATCGGCACCTATATCTGAAATGCCTATCGGCACCTATTTTTGAAATGCCTATCGGAAACCACATCTAAAATTCCTATCGGCACCTATTTTTAAAATGCCAATCGGCAACTCTATCTGAACTGCCTATCAGGACCTATATCTGAAATGCCTATCGGCACCTATTTTTGAAATGCCTATCGGAAACTACATCTGAAATCCCAATAAGCACCTATATTTGAAATGCCTATCGGCAACCATATCTGAAATGCCTATCGACACCTATATTTAAAATACCTATCGGCTTCTATATCTGAAATGCCTATCGGCACCTATTTTTAAAATGCCAATCGGCCTCTATATCTGAAATGCCTATCAGCACCTATATCTGAAATGCCTATCGGCACCAATTTTAGAAATGCCTATCGGAAACTACATCTGAAATGCCTATCAGCACCTATATTTGAAATGCCTATCGGCAACCATATCTGGAATGCCTATCGGCACCTATATTTGAAATGCCTATCGGCTTCTATATCTGAAATGCCTATCGACACCTATTTTTAAAATGCCAATTGGCAACTATATCTGAAATGCCTATCGGCACCTATATCTGAAATGCCTATCGGTACCTATTTTGAAATGCCTATCGGAAACTACATCTGAAATGCCTATCAGCGCTTATATTTGAAATGCCTATCGGCAACCATGTCTGGAATGCCTATCAGCACCTATATTTGAAATGCCTATCGGCTTCTATATCTGAAATGCCTATCGGCACCTATTTTTAAAATGCCAATCGGCAACTATATCTGAAATGCCTATCGGCACCTATATCTGAAATGCCTATCGGCACCTATTTTTGAAATGCCTTTCGGAAACTACATCTGAAATGCCTATCTGCTCCTATATTTGAAATGCCTATCGGCAACCATATCTGAAATGCCTATCGACACCTATATTTGAAATACCTATCGGCTTCTATATCTGAAATGCCTATCGGCACCTGTTTTTAAAATGCCAATCGGCAACTATATCTGAAATGCCTATCGGAACCTATATCTGAAATGCCTATCGGCATCAATTTTTGAAATGCCTATCGGAAACTACATCTAAAATGCCTATCAGCACCTATATTTGAAATGCCTATCGGCAACCATATCTGGAATGCCTATCGGCACCTATATTTGAAATGCCTATCGGCTTCTATATCTGAAATGCCTATCGGCACCTACTTTTAAAATGCCAATTGGTAACTATATCTGAAATGCCTATCGGCACCTATATCTGAAATGCCTATCGGTACCTATTTATGAAATGCCTATCGAAAACTACATCTGAAATGCCTATCAGCACTTATATTTGAAATGCCTATCGGCAACCATATCTGGAATGCCTATCGGCACCTATATTTGAAATGCCTATCGGCTTCTATATCTGAAATGCCTATCGGCACCTATTTTTAAAATGCCAATCGGCAACTATATCTGAAATGCCTATCGGTACCTATATCTTAAATACCTATCGGCACCTATTTTTGAAATGCCTTTCGGAAACTACATCTGAAATGCCTATCTGCTCCTATATTTGAAATGCCTATCGGCAACCATATCTGAAATGCCTATCGACACCTATATTTGAAATACCTATCGGCTTCTATATCTGAAATGCCTATCGGCACCTGTTTTTAAAATGCCAATCGGCCACTATATCTGAAATGCCTATCGGCACCTATATCTGAAATGCCTATCGGCACCTATTTTTGAAATGCCTATCGGAAACCACATCTAAAATGCCTATCGGCACCTATTTTTAAAATGCCAATCGGCAACTCTATCTGAACTGCCTATCAGGACCTATATCTGAAATGCCTATCGGCACCTATTTTTGAAATGCCTATCGGAAACTACATCTGAAATCCCAATAAGCACCTATATTTGAAATGCCTATCGGCAACCATATCTGAAATGCCTATCGACACCTATATTTAAAATACCTATCGGCTTCTATATCTGAAATGCCTATCGGCACCTATTTTTAAAATGCCAATCGGCCTCAATATCTGAAATGCCTATCAGCACCTATATCTGAAATGCCTATCGGCACCAATTTTAGAAATGCCTATCGGAAACATCATCTGAAATGCCTATCAGCACCTATATTTGAAATGCCTATCGGCAACCATATCTGGAATGCCTATCGGCACCTATATTTGAAATGCCTATCGGCTTCTATATCTGAAATGCCTATCGACACCTATTTTTAAAATGCCAATTGGCAACTATATCTGAAATGCCTATCGGCACCTATATCTGAAATGCCTATCGGTACCTATTTTGAAATGCCTATCGGAAACTACATCTGAAATGCCTATCAGCGCTTATATTTGAAATGCCTATCGGCAACCATATCTGGAATGCCTATCAGCACCTATATTTGAAATGCCTATCGGCTTCTATATCTGAAATGCCTATCGGCACCTATTTTTAAAATGCCAATCGGCAACTATATCTGAAATGCCTATCGGCACCTATATCTGAAATGCCTATCGGCACCTATTTTTGAAATGCCTTTCGGAAACTACATCTGAAATGCCTATCTGCTCCTATATTTGAAATGCCTATCGGCAACCATATCTGAAATGCCTATCGACACCTATATTTGAAATACCTATCGGCTTCTATATCTGAAATGCCTATCGGCACCTGTTTTTAAAATGCCAATCGGCAACTATATCTGAAATGCCTATCGGAACCTATATCTGAAATGCCTATCGGCATCAATTTTTGAAATGCCTATCGGAAACTACATCTAAAATGCCTATCAGCACCTATATTTGAAATGCCTATCGGCAACCATATCTGGAATGCCTATCGGCACCTATATTTGAAATGCCTATCGGCTTCTATATCTGAAATGCCTATCGGCACCTACTTTTAAAATGCCAATTGGTAACTATATCTGAAATGCCTATCGGCACCTATATCTGAAATGCCTATCGGTACCTATTTTTGAAATGCCTATCGAAAACTACATCTGAAATGCCTATCAGCACTTATATTTGAAATGCCTATCGGCAACCATATCTGGAATGCCTATCGGCACCTATATTTGAAATGCCTATCGGCTTCTATATCTGAAATGCCTATCGGAAACCTATTTTTAAAATGCCAATCGGCAACTATATCTGAAATGCCTATCGGTACCTATATCTTAAATACCTATCGGCACCTATTTTTGAAATTCCTTTCGGAAACTACATCTGAAATGCCTATCTGCTCCTATATTTGAAATGCCTATCGGCAACCATATCTGAAATGCCTATCGACACCTATATTTGAAATACCTATCGGCTTCTATATCTGAAATGCCTATCGGCACCTGTTTTTAAAATGCCAATCGGCAACTATATCTGAAATGCCTATCGGCACCTATATCTGAAATGCCTATCGGCACCTATTTTTGAAATGCCTATCGGAAACCACATCTAAAATGCCTATCGGCACCTATTTTTAAAATGCCAATCGGCAACTCTATCTGAACTGCCTATCAGGACCTATATCTGAAATGCCTATCGGCACCTATTTTTGAAATGCCTATCGGAAACTACATCTGAAATCCCAATAAGCACCTATATTTGAAATGCCTATCGGCAACCATATCTGAAATGCCTATCGACACCTATATTTAAAATACCTATCGGCTTCTATATCTGAAATGCCTATCGGCACCTATTTTTAAAATCCCAATCGGCCTCTATATCTGAAATGCCTATCAGCACCTATATCTGAAATGCCTATCGGCACCAATTTTAGAAATGCCTATCGGAAACTACATCTGAAATGCCTATCAGCACCTATATTTGAAATGCCTATCGGCAACCATATCTGGAATGCCTATCGGCACCTATATTTGAAATGCCTATCGGCTTCTATATCTGAAATGCCTATCGACACCTATTTTTAAAATGCCAATTGGCAACTATATCTGAAATGCCTATCGGCACCTATATCTGAAATGCCTATCGGTACCTATTTTGAAATGCCTATCGGAAACTACATCTGAAATGCCTATCAGCGCTTATATTTGAAATGCCTATCGGCAACCATGTCTGGAATGCCTATCAGCACCTATATTTGAAATGCCTATCGGCTTCTATATCTGAAATGCCTATCGGCACCTATTTTTAAAATGCCAATCGGCAACTATATCTGAAATGCCTATCGGCACCTATATCTGAAATGCCTATCGGCACCTATTTTTGAAATGCCTTTCGGAAACTACATCTGAAATGCCTATCTGCTCCTATATTTAAATGCCTATCGGCAACCATATCTGAAATGCCTATCGACACCTATATTTGAAATACCTATCGGCTTCTATATCTGAAATGCCTATCGGCACCTGTTTTTAAAATGCCAATCGGCAACTATATCTGAAATGCCTATCGGAACCTATATCTGAAATGCCTATCGGCATCAATTTTTGAAATGCCTATCGGAAACTACATCTAAAATGCCTATCAGCACCTATATTTGAAATGCCTATCGGCAACCATATCTGGAATGCCTATCGGCACCTATATTTGAAATGCCTATCGGCTTCTATATCTGAAATGCCTATCGGCACCTACTTTTAAAATGCCAATTGGTAACTATATCTGAAATGCCTATCGGCACCTATATCTGAAATGCCTATCGGTACCTATTTATGAAATGCCTATCGAAAACTACATCTGAAATGCCTATTAGCACTTATATTTGAAATGCCTATCGGCAACCATATCTGGAATGCCTATCGGCACCTATATTTGAAATGCCTATCGGCTTCTATATCTGAAATGCCTATCGGCACCTATTTTTAAAATGCCAATCGGCAACTATATCTGAAATGCCTTCGGTACCTATATCTTAAATACCTATCGGCACCTATTTTTGAAATGCCTTTCGGAAACTACATCTGAAATGCCTATCTGCTCCTATATTTGAAATGCCTATCGGCAACCATATCTGAAATGCCTATCGACACCTATATTTGAAATACCTATCGGCTTCTATATCTGAAATGCCTATCGGCACCTGTTTTTAAAATGCCAATCGGCAACTATATCTGAAATGCCATTTGGCACCTATATCTGAAATGCCTATCGGCACCTATTTTTGAAATGCCTATCGGAAACCACATCTAAAATGCCTATCGGCACCTATTTTTAAAATGCCAATCGGCAACTCTATCTGAACTGCCTATCAGGACCTATATCTGAAATGCCTATCGGCACCTATTTTTGAAATGCCTATCGGAAACTACATCTGAAATCCCAATAAGCACCTATATTTGAAATGCCTATCGGCAACCATATCTGAAATGCCTATCGACACCTATATTTAAAATACCTATCGGCTTCTATATCTGAAATGCCTATCGGCACCTATTTTTAAAATGCCAATCGGCCTCTATATCTGAAATGCCTATCAGCACCTATATCTGAAATGCCTATCGGCACCAATTTTAGAAATGCCTATCGGAAACTACATCTGAAATGCCTATCAGCACCTATATTTGAAATGCCTATCGGCAAGCATATCTGGAATGCCTATCGGCACCTATATTTGAAATGCCTATCGGCTTCTATATCTGAAATGCCTATCGACACCTATTTTTAAAATGCCAATTGGCAACTATATCTGAAATGCCTATCGGCACCTATATCTGAAATGCCTATCGGTACCTATTTTGAAATGCCTATCGGAAACTACATCTGAAATGCCTATCAGCGCTTATATTTGAAATGCCTATCGGCAACCATATCTGGAATGCCTATCAGCACCTATATTTGAAATGCCTATCGGCTTCTATATCTGAAATGCCTATCGGCACCTATTTTTAAAATGCCAATCGGCAACTATATCTGAAATGCCTATCGGCACCTATATCTGAAATGCCTATCGGCACCTATTTTTGAAATGCCTTTCGGAAACTACATCTGAAATGCCTATCTGCTCCTATATTTGAAATGCCTATCGGCAACCATATCTGAAATGCCTATCGACACCTATATTTGAAATACCTATCGGCTTCTATATCTGAAATGCCTATCGGCACCTGTTTTTAAAATGCCAATCGGCAACTATATCTGAAATGCCTATCGGAACCTATATCTGAAATGCCTATCGGCATCAATTTTTGAAATGCCTATCGGAAACTACATCTAAAATGCCTATCAGCACCTATATTTGAAATGCCTATCGGCAACCATATCTGGAATGCCTATCGGCACCTATATTTGAAATGCCTATCGGCTTCTATATCTGAAATGCCTATCGGCACCTATTATTAAAATGCCAATTGGTAACTATATCTGAAATGCCTATCGGCACCTATATCTGAAATGCCTATCGGCACCTATTTTTGAAATGCCTATCGGCTTCTATATCTGAAATGCCTAACGGCACCTATATTTGAAATGCCTATCGGCAACCATATCTGGAATGCCTATCGGCATCTATATTTGAAATGCCTATCGGCTTCTATATCTGAAATGCTTATCGGCACCTATTTTTTAAATGCCAATCGGCAACTATATCTGAAATGCCTATCGACACTTATATCTGAAATGCCTATCGGCACCTATTTTTGAAATGCCTATCGGGAACTACATCTGAAATGCCTATCAGCACCTATATTTGAAATGCCTATCGGCAAACATATCTGAAATGCCTATCGACACCTATATTTGAAATACCTATCGGCTTCTATATCTGAAATGCCTATCGGCACCTGTTTTTAAAATGCCAATCGGCAACTATATCTGAAATGCCTATCGGCACCTATATCTTAAATGCCTATCGGCACCTATTTTTGAAATGCCTATCGGAAACCACATCTAAAATGCCTATCGGCACCTATTTTTAAAATGCCAATCGGCAACTCTATCTGAACTGCCTATCAGGACCTATATCTGAATTGCCTATCGGCACCTATTTTTGAAATGCCTATCGGAAACTACATCTGAAATCCCAATAAGCACCTATATTTGAAATGCCTATCGGCAACCATATCTGAAATGCCTATCGACACCTATATTTAAAATACCTATCGGCTTCTATATCTGAAATGCCTATCGGCACCTATTTTTAAAATGCCAATCGGCCTCTATATCTGAAATGCCTATCAGCACCTATATCTGAAATGCCTATCGGCACCAATTTTAGAAATGCCTATCGGAAACTACATCTGAAATGCCTATCGGCACCTATATTTGAAATGCCTATCGGCAACCATATCTGGAATGCCTATCGGCACCTATATTTGAAATGCCTATCGGCTTCTATATCTGAAATGCCTATCGACACCTATTTTTAAAATGCCAATTGGCAACTATATCTGAAATGCCTATCGGCACCTATATATGAAATGCCTATCGGTACCTATTTTGAAATGCCTATCGGAAACTACATCTGAAATGCCTATCAGCGCTTATATTTGAAATGCCTATCGGCAACCATATCTGGAATGCCTATCAGCACCTATATTTGAAATGCCTATCGGCTTCTATATCTGAAATGCCTATCGGCACCTATTTTTAAAATGCCAATCGGCAACTATATCTGAAATGCCTATCGGCACCTATATCTGAAATGCCTATCGGCACCTATTTTTGAAATGCCTTTCGGAAACTACATCTGAAATGCCTATCTGCTCCTATATTTGAAATGCCTATCGGCAACCATATCTGAAATGCCTATCGACACCTATATTTGAAATACCTATCGGCTTCTATATCTGAAATGCCTATCGGCACCTGTTTTTAAAATGCCAATCGGCAACTATATCTGAAATGCCTATCGGAACCTATATCTGAAATGCCTATCGGCATCAATTTTTGAAATGCCTATCGGAAACTACATCTAAAATGCCTATCAGCACCTATATTTGAAATGCCTATCGGCAACCATATCTGGAATGCCTATCGGCACCTATATTTGAAATGCCTATCGGCTTCTATATCTGAAATGCCTATCGGCACCTACTTTTAAAATGCCAATTGGTAACTATATCTGAAATGCCTATCGGCACCTATATCTGAAATGCCTATCGGTACCTATTTTTGAAATGCCTATCGAAAACTACATCTGAAATGCCTATCAGCACTTATATTTGAAATGCCTATCGGCAACCATATCTGGAATGCCTATCGGCACCTATATTTGAAATGCCTATCGGCTTCTATGTCTGAAATGCCTATCGGCACCTATTTTTAAAATGCCAATCGGCAACTATATCTGAAATGCCTATCGGTACCTATATCTTAAATACCTATCGGCACCTATTTTTGAAATGCCTTTCGGAAACTACATCTGAAATGCCTATCTGCTCCTATATTTGAAATGCCAATCGGCAACCATATCTGAAATGCCTATCGACACCTATATTTGAAATACCTATCGGCTTCTATATCTGAAATGCCTATCGGCACCTGTTTTTAAAATGCCAATCGGCAACTATATCTGAAATGCCTATCGGCACCTATATCTGAAATGCCTATCGGCACCTATTTTTGAAATGCCTATCGGAAACCACATCTAAAATGCCTATCGGCACCTATTTTTAAAATGCCAATCGGCAACTCTATCTGAACTGCCTATCAGGACCTATATCTGAAATGCCTATCGGCACCTATTTTTGAAATGCCTATCGGAAACTACATCTGAAATCCCAATGAGCACCTATATTTGAAATGCCTATCGGCAACCATATCTGAAATGCCTATCGACACCTATATTTAAAATACCTATCGGCTTCTATATCTGAAATGCCTATCGGCACCTATTTTTAAAATGCCAATCGGCCTCTATATCTGAAATGCCTATCAGCACCTATATCTGAAATGCCTATCGGCACCAATTTTAGAAATGCCTATCGGAAACAACATCTGAAATGCCTATCAGCACCTATATTTGAAATGCCTATCGGCAACCATATCTGGAATGCCTATCGCCACCTATATTTGAAATGCCTATCGGCTTCTATATCTGAAATGCCTATCGACACCTATTTTTAAAATGCCAATTGGCAACTATATCTGAAATGCCTATCGGCACCTATATCTGAAATGCCTATCGGTACCTATTTTGAAATGCCTATCGGAAACTACATCTGAAATGCCTATCAGCGCTTATATTTGAAATGCCTATCGGCAACCATATCTGGAATGCCTATCAGCACCTATATTTGAAATGCCTATCGGCTTCTATATCTGAAATGCCTATCGGCACCTATTTTTAAAATGCCAATAGGCAACTATATCTGAAATGCCTATCGGCACCTATATCTGAAATGCCTATCGGCACCTATTTTTGAAATGCCTTTCGGAAACTACATCTGAAATGCCTATCAGCGCTTATATTTGAAATGCCTATCGGCAACCATATCTGGAATGCCTATCAGCACCTATATTTGAAATGCCTATCGGCTTCTATATCTGAAATGCCTATCGGCACCTATTTTTAAAATGCCAATCGGCAACTATATCTGAAATGCCTATCGGAACCTATATCTGAAATGCCTATCGGCATCAATTTTTGAAATGCCTATCGGAAACTACATCTAAAATGCCTATCAGCACCTATATTTGAAATGCCTATCGGCAACCATATCTGGAATGCCTATCGGCACCTATATTTGAAATGCCTATCGGCTTCTATATCTGAAATGCCTATCGGCACCTATTATTAAAATGCCATTTGGTAACTATATCTGAAATGCCTATCGGCACCTATATCTGAAATGCCTATCGGCACCTATTTTTGAAATGCCTATCGGCTTCTATATCTAAAATGCCTAACGGCACCTATATTTGAAATGCCTATCGGCAACCATATCTGGAATGCCTATCGGCATCTATATTTGAAATGCCTATCGGCTTCTATATCTGAAATGCTTATCGGCACCTATTTTTAAAATGCCAATCGGCAACTATATCTGAAATGCCTATCGACACTTATATCTGAAATGCCTATCGGCACCTATTTTTGAAATGCCTATCGGAAACTGCATCTGAAATGCCTATCAGCACCTATATTTGAAATGCCTATCGGCAAACATATCTGAAATGCCTATCGACACCTCTATTTGAAATACCTATCGGCTTCTATATCTGAAATGCCTATCGTCACCTATTTTTGAAATGCCTATCGGCTTCTATATCTGAAATGCCTATCGGCACCTGTTTTTAAAATGCCAATTGGTAACTATATCTGAAATGCCTATCGGCACCTATTTCTGAATTGCCTATCGGCACCTATTTTTGAAATGCCTATCGGCAACAATATCTGGAATGCCTATCGGCACCTATATTTGGAATGCCTATCGGCTTCTATATCTGAAATGCCTATCGGCACCTATTTTTAAAATGCCAATTGGTAACTATATCTGAAATGCCTATCGGCTCCTATATCTGAAATGCCTATCGGCACCTATTTTTGAAATGCCTATCGGCTTCTATATCTGAAATGCCTAACGGCACCTATATTTGAAATGCCTATCGGCAGCCATATCTGGAATGCCTATCGGCACCTATATTTGAAATGCCTATCGGCTTCTATATCTGAAATGCCTATCGGCACCTATTTTTAAAATGCCAATTGGTAACTATATCTGAAATGCCTATCGGCACCTATATCTGAAATGCCTATCGGCACCTATTTTTGAAATGCCTATCGGCTTCTATATCTAAAATGCCTAACGGCACCTATATTTGAAATGCCTATCGGCAACCATATCTGGAATGCCTATCGGCACCTATATTTGAAATGCCTATCGGCTTCTATATCTGAAATGCCTATCGACACCTATTTTTAAAATGCCAATCGGCCACTATATCTGAAATGCCTATCGGCACCTATACCTGAAATGCCTATCGGCACCTAGTTTTGAAATGCCTATCGGAAACTACATCAGAAATGCCTATCAGCACCTATATTTGAAATGCCTATCGGCAACCATATCTGAAATGCCTATCGACACCTATATTTGAAATACCTATCGGCTTCTATATCTGAAATGCCTATCGGCACCTATTTTTAAAATGCCAATCGGCAACTATATCTGAAATGCCTATCGGCACCTATATCTGAAATGCCTATCGCCACCAATTTTTGAAATGCCTATCGTAAACCACATCTGAAATGCCTATCAGCACCTATATTTGATATGCCTATTGGCAACCATATCTGGAATGCTTATCGGCACCTATATTTGAAATGCCTATCGGCTTCTATATCTGAAATGCCTATCGGCACCTATTTTTAAAATGCCAATCGGCAAATATATCTGAAATGCCTATCGGCACCTATATCTGAAATGCCTATCGGCACCTATTTTTGAAATGCCTATCGGAAACTACATCTGAAATGCCAATCAGCACCTATATTTGAAATGTCTATCGGCAACCATATCTGAAATGCCTATCGGCACCTATATCTGAAATGCCTATCGCCACCAATTTTTGAAATGCCTATCGTAAACTACATCTGAAATGCCTATCAGCACCTATATTTGATATGCCTATTGGCAACCATATCAGGAATGCTTATCGGCACCTATATTTGAAACGCCTATCGGCTTTTATATCTGAAATGCCTATCGGCACCTATTTTTAAAATGCCAATTGGCAACTATATCTGAAATGCCTATCGGCACCTATATCTGAAATGCCTATCGGCACCTATTTTTGAAATGCCTATGGGAAACTACATCTGAAATGCCAATCAGCACCTATATTTGAAATGCCTATTGGAAACCATATCTGGAATGCCTATCGGCACCTATATTTGAAATGCCTATCGGCTTCTATATCTGAAATGCCTATCGGCACCTATTTTTAAATGCCAATCGGCACCTATATCTGAAATGCCTATCGGCACCTATTTTTGAAATGCCTATCGGAAACTACATCTGAAATGCGTATCAGCACCTATATTTGAAATGCCTATTGGCAAACATATCTAAAATGCCTATCGACACCTATATTTGAAATACCTATCGGCTTCTATACCTGAAATGCCTATCGGCACCTCTTTTTAAAATGCCAATCGGTAACTATATCTGCAATGCCTATCGGCACCTATATCTGAAATGCCTATCGGCACCAATTTTTGAAATGCCTATCAGCACCTATATTTGAAAGGCCTATCTGCAACCATATCTGGAATGCCTATCGGCACCTATATCTGAAATGCCTATCGGCACCTATTTTTGAAATGCCTATCGGAAACAACATCTGAAATGCCTATCAGCACCTATATTTGAAATGCCTATCGGCAACCATATCTGAGATGCCTATCGACACATATATTTGAAATACCTATCGGCTTCTATATCTGAAATGCCTATCGGCACCTATTTTTAAAATGCCAATCGGCAACAATATCTGAAATGCCTATCGGCACCTATATCTGAAATGCCTATCGGCACCTATATCTGAAATGCCTATCGGCACCTATTTTTTAAATGCCTATCGGAAACTACATCTGAAATGCCTATCAGCACCTATATTTGAAATGCCTAACGGCAAACATATCTGGAATGCCTATCGGCACCTATATTTAAAATGCCTATCGGCTGCTATATCTGAAATGCCTATCGGCACCTATTTTTAAAATGCCAATCGGCAACTATAAGAAATGCCTTACGGCACCTATATCTGTAATGCCTATCGGCACCTATTTTTGAAATGCCTATCGGAAACTACATCTAAAATGCCTATCAGCACCTATATTTGAAATGCCTATCGGCAACCATATCTGGAATGCCTATCGGCACCTATATTTGAAATGCCTATCGGCTTCTATATCTGAAATGCCTATCGGCACATATTTTTAAAATGCCAATCGGCAACTATATCTGAAGTGCCTATCGGCACCTATATCTGAAATGCCTATCGGCACCTATTTTTGAAATGCCTATCGAAAACTACATCTGAAATGCCTATCAGCACCTATATTTGAAATGCCTATCGGCAACCACATCAGAAATGCCTATCGGCACCTATATCTGAAATGCCTTTCGGCATTTATATCAGAAATGCCTATCGAACCTATATTTGAAATGCCTAACGGCACCTATATCTGAAATGCCTATCGGCACCTATTTTTGAAATGCCTATCGGAAACTACAAATAAAATGTCCGTAGGCGCCTATTTTTAAAATCCCAATCGGCAACTCTATCTGAAATGCCTATCGGCACCTATATCTGAAGTGCCTATCGGCACCTATTTTTGAAATGCCTATCGGAAACTACATCTGAAATGCCTATCAGCACCTATATTTGAAATGCCTATCAGGAACCATATCTGAAATGCCTATCGACACCTATATTTGAAATACCTATCGGCTTCTATATCTGAAATGTCTATCGACACCTATTTTTAAAATGCCAATTGGCAACTATATCTGAAATGCCTATCGGCACCTATATCTGAAATGCCTATCGGCACCTGTTATTAAAATGCCAATCGGCAACTATATCTGAAATGCCTATCGGCACCTATATCTGAAATGCCTATCGGCATCAATTTTTTAAATGCCTATCGGACACTACATCTAAAATGCCTATCAGCACCTATATTTGAAATGCCTATCGGCAACCATATCTGGAATGCTTATCGGCAGCTATATTTGAAATGCCTATCGGCTTCTATATCTGAAATGCCTATCGGCACCAATTTTTAAAATGCCAATCGGCAACTATATCGGAAATGCCTATCGACACCTATATCTGAAATGCCTATCGGCACCTATTTTTGAAATGCCTATCGGAAACTACATCTGAAATGCCTATTAGCACCTATATTTGAAATGCCTATCGGCAACCATATCTGAAATGCCTATCGGCACCTATATTTGAAATGCCTATCGGCTTCTATATCTGAAATGTCTATCGACACCTATTTTTAAAATGCCAATTGGCAACTATATCTGAAATGCCTATCGGCACCTATATCTGAAATGCCTATCGGTACCTATTTTTGAAATGCCTATCGGAAACTACATCTGAAATGCCTATCAGCACCTATATTTGAAATGCCTATCGGCAACCATATCTGGAATGATAATGGGCACCTATATTTGAAATGCCTATCGGCTTCTATATCAGAAATGCCTATCGGCACCTATTTTTAAAATGCCATTCGGCAACTATATCTGAAATGCCTATCGGCACCTATATCTGAAATGCCTATCGGCACCAATTTTTGAAATGCCTATTGAAAACTTCATCTGAAATGCCTATCAGCACCTATATTTGAAATGCCTATCGGCAACCATATCTGGAATGTCTATCAGCACCTATATTTGAAATGGCTATCGGCTTCTATATCTGAAATGCCTATCGGCACCTATTTTTAAAATTCCAATCGGCAACTATATCTGAAATGCCTATCGGCACCTATATCTGAAATGCCTATCGGCACCTTTTTTTGAAATGCCTATCGGAAACTACATCTTAAATGCCTATGAGCACCTATATTTGAAATGCCTATCGGCAACCATATCTGGAATGCCTATCGGCACCTATATTTGAAATGCCTATAGGCAACCACATCAGAAATGCCTATCGGCACCTATATCTGAAATGCCTTTCGGCATTTATATCTAAAATGCCTATCGACACCTATATTTGAAATGCCTATCACCACCTATATTTTAAATGCCTATCGGCAACTATATCTGATATGCCTATCGGCACCTATATCTGAAATGCCTATCGGCACCTATTTTTGAAATGCCTATCGGAAACTACATCTAAAATGCCTATCGGCACCTATTTTTAAAATGCCAATCGGCAACTCTATCTGAACTGCCTATCAGGACCTATATCTGAAATGCCTATCGGCACCTATTTTTGAAATGGCTATAGGAAACTACATCTGAAATCCCTATAAGCACCTATATTTGAAATGCCTATCGGCAACCATATCTGGAATGATAATCGGCACCTATATTTGAAATGCCTATCGGCTTCTATATCTGAAATGCCTATCGGCACCTATTTTTAAAATGCCAATCGGCCTCTATATCTGAAATGCCTATCAGCACCTATATCTGAAATGCCTATCGGCACCAATTTTTGAAATGCCTATCGGAAACTACATCTGAAATGCCTATCAGCACCTATATTTGAAATGCCTATCGGCAACCATATCTGGAATGCCTATCGGCACCTATATTTGAAATGCCTATCGGCTTCTATATCTGAAATGCCTATCGACACCTATTTTTAAAATGCCAATTGGCAACTATATCTAAAATGCCTATCGGCACCTATATCTGAAATGCCTATTGGTACCTATTTTGAAATGCCTATCGGAAACTACATCTGAAATGCCTATCAGCGCTTATATTTGAAATGCCTATCGGCAACCATATCTGGAATGCCTATCGGCACCTATATTTGAAATGCCTATCGGCACCTATTTTTAAAATGCCAATCGGCCACTATATCTGAAATGCCTATCGGCACCTATACCTGAAATGCCTATCGGCACCTAGTTTTGAAATGCCTATCGGAAACTACATCAGAAATGCCTATCAGCACTTATATTTGAAATGCCTATCGGCAACCATATCTGGAATGCCTATCGGCACCTATATTTGAAATGCCTATCGGCTTCTATATCTGAAATGCCTATCGGCACCTATTTTTAAAATGCCAATCGGCAACTATATCTGAAATGCCTATCGGTACCTATATCTTAAATACCTATCGGCACCTATTTTTGAAATGCCTTTCGGAAACTACATCTGAAATGCCTATCTGCTCCTATATTTGAAATGCCTATCGGCAACCATATCTGAAATGCCTATCGACACCTATATTTGAAATACCTATCGGCGTCTATATCTGAAATGCCTATCGGCACCTGTTTTTAAAATGCCAATCGGCAACTATATCTGAAATGCCTATCGGCACCTATATCTGAAATGCCTATCGGCACCTATTTTTGAAATGCCTATCGGAAACCACATCTAAAATGCCTATCGGCACCTATTTTTAAAATGCCAATCGGCAACTCTATCTGAACTGCCTATCAGGACCTATATCTGAATTGCCTATCGGCACCTATTTTTGAAATGCCTATCGGAAACTACATCTGAAATCCCAATAAGCACCTATATTTGAAATGCCTATCGGCAACCATATCTGAAATGCCTATCGACACCTATATTTAAAATACCTATCGGCTTCTATATCTGAAATGCCTATCGGCACCTATTTTTAAAATGCCAATCGGCCTCTATATCTGAAATGCCTATCAGCACCTATATCTGAAATGCCTATCGGCACCAATTTTAGAAATGCCTATCGGAAACTACATCTGAAATGCCTATCGGCACCTATATTTGAAATGCCTATCGGCAACCATATCTGGAATGCCTATCGGCACCTATATTTGAAATGCCTATCGGCTTCCATATCTGAAATGCCTATCGACACCTATTTTTAAAATGCCAATTGGCAACCATATCTGAAATGCCTATCGGCACCTATATCTGAAATGCCTATCGGTACCTATTTTGAAATGCCTATCGGAAACTACATCTGAAATGCCTATCAGCGCTTATATTTGAAATGCCTATCGGCAACCATATCTGGAATGCCTATCAGCACCTATATTTGAAATGCCTATCGGCTTCTATATCTGAAATGCCTATCGGCACCTATTTTTAAAATGCCAATCGGCAACTATATCTGAAATGCCTATCGGCACCTATATCTGAAATGCCTATCGGCACCTATTTTTGAAATGCCTTTCGGAAACTATATCTGAAATGCCTATCTGCTCCTATATTTGAAATGCCTATCGGCAACCATATCTGAAATGCCTATCGACACCTATATTTGAAATACCTATCGGCTTCTATATCTGAAATGCCTATCGGCACCTGTTTTTAAAATGCCAATCGGCAAATATATCTGAAATGCCTATCGGAACCTATATCTGAAATGCCTATCGGCATCAATTTTTGAAATGCCTATCGGAAACTACATCTAAAATGCCTATCAGCACCTATATTTGAAATGCCTATCGGCAACCATATCTGGAATGCCTATCGGCATCTATATTTGAAATGCCTATCGGCTTCTATATCTGAAATGCCTATCGGCACCTACTTTTAAAATGCCAATTGGTAACTATATCTGAAATGCCTATCGGCACCTATTTTTGAAATGCCTATCGAAAACTACATCTGAAATGCCTATCAGCACTTATATTTGAAATGCCTATCGGCAACCATATCTGGAATGCCTATCGGCACCTATATTTGAAATGCCTATCGGCTTCTATATCTGAAATGCCTATCGGCACCTATTTTTAAAATGCCAATCGGCAACTATATCTGAAATGCCTATCGGAACCTATATCTTAAATACCTATCGGCACCTATTTTTGAAATGCCTTTCGGAAACTACATCTGAAATGCCTATCTGCTCCTATATTTGAAATGCCAATCGGCAACCATATCTGAAATGCCTATCGACACCTATATTTGAAATACCTATCGACTTCTATATCTGAAATGCCTATCGGCACCTGTTTTTAAAATGCCAATCGGCAACTATATCTGAAATGCCTATCGGCACCTATATCTGAAATGCCTATCGGCACCTATTTTTGAAATGCCTATCGGAAACCACATCTAAAATGCCTATCGGCACCTATTTTTAAAATGCCAATCGGCAACTCTATCTGAAATGCCTATCAGGACCTATATCTGAAATGCCTATCGGCACCTATTTTTGAAATGCCTATCGGAAACTACATCTGAAATCCCAATAAGCACCTATATTTGAAATGCCTATCGGCAACCATATCTGAAATGCCTATCGACACCTATATTTAAAATACCTATCGGCTTCTATATCTGAAATGCCTATCGGCACCTATTTTTAAAATGCCAATCGGCCTCTATATCTGAAATGCCTATCAGCACCTATATCTGAAATGCCTATCGGCACCAATTTTAGAAATGCCTATCGGAAACAACATCTGAAATGCCTATCAGCACCTATATTTGAAATGCCTATCGGCAACCATATCTGGAATGCCTATCGGCACCTATATTTGAAATGCCTATCGGCTTCTATATCTGAAATGCCTATCGACACCTATTTTTAAAATGCCAATTGGCAACTATATCTGAAATGCCTATCGGCACCTATATCTGAAATGCCTATCGGTACCTATTTTGAAATGCCTATCGGAAACTACATCTGAAATGCCTATCAGCGCTTATATTTGAAATGCCTATCGGCAACCATATCTGGAATGCCTATCAGCACCTATATTTGAAATGCCTATCGGCTTCTATATCTGAAATGCCTATCGGCACCTATTTTTAAAATGCCAATAGGCAACTATATCTGAAATGCCTATCGGCACCTATATCTGAAATGCCTATCGGCACCTATTTTTGAAATGCCTTTCGGAAACTACATCTGAAATGCCTATCAGCGCTTATATTTGAAATGCCTATCGGCAACCATATCTGGAATGCCTATCAGCACCTATATTTGAAATGCCTATCGGCTTCTATATCTGAAATGCCTATCGGCACCTATTTTTAAAATGCCAATCGGCAACTATATCTGAAATGCCTATCGGCACCTATATCTGAAATGCCTATCGACACCTATATTTGAAATACCTATCGGCTTCTATATCTAAAATGCCTATCGGCACCTGTTTTTAAAATGCCAATCGGCAACTATATCTGAAATGCCTATCGGAACCTATATCTGAAATGCCTATCGGCATCAATTTTTGAAATGCCTATCGGAAACTACATCTAAAATGCCTATCAGCACCTATATTTGAAATGCCTATCGGCAACCATATCTGGAATGCCTATCGGCACCTATATTTGAAATGCCTATCGGCTTCTATATCTGAAATGCCTATCGGCACCTATTATTAAAATGCCAATTGGTAACTATATCTGAAATGCCTATCGGCACCTATATCTGAAATGCCTATCGGCACCTATTTTTGAAATGCCTATCGGCTTCTATATCTGAAATGCCTAACGGCACCTATATTTGAAATGCCTATCGGCAACCATATCTGGAATGCCTATCGGCATCTATATTTGAAATGCCTATCGGCTTCTATATCTAAAATGCTTATCGGCACCTATTTTTAAAATGCCAATCGGCAACTATATCTGAAATGCCTATCGACACTTATATCTGAAATACCTATCGGCACCTATTTTTGAAATGCCTATCGGAAACTGCATCTGAAATGCCTATCAGCACCTATATTTGAAATGCCTATCGGCAAACATATCTGAAATGCCTATCGACACCTATATTTGAAATACCTATCGGCTTCTATATCTGAAATGCCTATCGGCACCTATTTTTAAAATGCCAATCGGTAACTATATCTGAAATGCCTATCGGCACCTATATCAGAAATGCCTATCGGCACCAATTTGTGAAATGCCTATCGGAAACTACATCTGGAATGCCTATCAGCACATATATTTGAAATGCCTATCGGTAACCATATCTGGAATGCCTATCGGCACCTATATTTGAAATGCCTATCGGCTTCTATATCTGAAATGCCTATCGACACCTATTTTTAAAATGCCAATCGGCCGCTATATCTGAAATGCCTATCGGCACCTATATCTGAAATGCATATCGCCACCAATTTTTGAAATGCCTATCGTAAACTACATCTGAAATGCCTATCAGCACCTATATTTGAAATGCCCATCGGCAACCATATCTGGAATGCTTATCGGCACCTATATTTGAAATGCCTATCGGCTTCTATATCTGAAATGCCTATCGGCACCTATTTTTAAAATGCCAATCGGCAACTATATCTGAAATGCCTATCGGCACCTATATCTGAAATGCCTATCGTCACCTATTTTTAAAATGCCTATCGGCTTCTATATCTGAAATGCCTATCGGCACCTGTTTTTAAAATGCCAATTGGTAACTATATCTGAAATGCCTATCGGCACCTATTTCTGAATTGCCTATCGGCACCTATTTTTGAAACGCCTATCGGCAACAATATCTGAAATGCCTATCGGCACCTATATTTGGAATGCCTATCGGCTTCTATATCTGAAATGCCTATCGGCACCTATTTTTAAAATGCCAATTGGTAACTATATCTGAAATGCCTATCGGCACCTATTTCTGAAATGCCTACCGGCACCTATTTTTGAAATGCCTATCGGCTTCTATATCTGAAATGCCTAACGGCACCTATATTTGAAATGCCTATCGGCAGCCATATCTGGAATGCCTATCGGCACCTATATTTGAAATGCCTATCGGCTTCTATATCTGAAATGCCTATCGGCACCTATTTTTAAAATGCCAATTGGTAACTATATCTGAAATGCCTATCGGCACCTATATCTGAAATGCCTATCGGCACCTATTTTTGAAATGCCTATCGGCTTCTATATCTAAAATGCCTAACGGCACCTATATTTGAAATGCCTATCGGCAACCATATCTGGAATGCCTATCGGCACCTATATTTGAAATGCCTATCGGCTTCTATATCTGAAATGCTTATCGACACCTATTTTTAAAATGCCAATCGGCCACTATATCTGAAATGCCTATCGGCACCTATACCTGAAATGCCTATCGGCACCTAGTTTTGAAATGCCTATCGGAAACTACATCAGAAATGCCTATCAGCACCTATATTTGAAATGCCTATCGGCAACCATATCTGAAATGCCTATCGACACCTATATTTGAAATACCTATCGGCTTCTATATCTGAAATGCCTATCGGCACCTATTTTTAAAATTCCAATCGGCAACTATATCTGAAATGCCTATCGGCACCTAGTTTTGAAATGCCTATCGGAAACTACATCAGAAATGCCTATCAGCACCTATATTTGAAATGCCTATCGGCAACCATATCTGGAATGCCTATCGGCATATATATTTGAAATGCCTATCGGCTTCTATATCTGAAATGCCTATCGACACCTATTTTTAAAATGCCAATCGGCCACTATATCTGAAATGCCTATCGGCACCTATATCTGAAATGCATATCGCCACCAATTTTTGAAATGCCTATCGTAAACTACATCTGAAATGCCTATCAGCACCTATATTTGAAATGCCCATCGGCAACCATATCTGGAATGCTTATCGGCACCTATATTTGAAATGCCTATCGGCTTCTATATCTGAAATGCCTATCGGCACCTATTTTTAAAATGCCAATCGGCAACTATATCTGAAATGCCTATCGGCACCTATATCTGAAATGCCTATCGTCACCTATTTTTGAAATGCCTATCGGCTTCTATATCTGAAATGCCTATCGGCACCTGTTTTTAAAATGCCAATTGGTAACTATATCTGAAATGCCTATCGGCACCTATTTCTGAATTGCCTATCGGCACCTATTTTTGAAATGCCTATCGGCAACAATATCTGGAATGCCTATCGGCACCTATATTTGGAATGCCTATCGGCTTCTATATCTGAAATGCCTATCGGCACCTGTTTTTAAAATGCCAATTGGTAACTATATCTGAAATGCCTATCGGCACCTATTTCTGAATTGCCTATCGGCACCAATTTTAGAAATGCCTATCGGAAACAACATCTGAAATGCCTATCAGCACCTATATTTGAAATGCCTATCGGCAACCATATCTGGAATGCCTATCGGCACCTATATTTGAAATGCCTATCGGCTTCTATATCTGAAATGCCTATCGACACCTATTTTTAAAATGCCAATTGGCAACTATATCTGAAATGCCTATCGGCACCTATATCTGAAATGCCTATCGGTACCTATTTTGAAATGCCTATCGGAAACTACATCTGAAATGCCTATCAGCGCTTATATTTGAAATGCCTATCGGCAACCATATCTGGAATGCCTATCAGCACCTATATTTGAAATGCCTATCGGCTTCTATATCTGAAATGCCTATCGGCACCTATTTTTAAAATGCCAATAGGCAACTATATCTGAAATGCCTATCGGCACCTATATCTGAAATGCCTATCGGCACCTATTTTTGAAATGCCTTTCGGAAACTACATCTGAAATGCCTATCAGCGCTTATATTTGAAATGCCTATCGGCAACCATATCTGGAATGCCTATCAGCACCTATATTTGAAATGCCTATCGGCTTCTATATCTGAAATGCCTATCGGCACCTATTTTTAAAATGCCAATCGGCAACTATATCTGAAATGCCTATGGGCACCTATATCTGAAATGCCTATCGACACCTATATTTGAAATACCTATCGGCTTCTATATCTAAAATGCCTATCGGCACCTGTTTTTAAAATGCCAATCGGCAACTATATCTGAAATGCCTATCGGAACCTATATCTGAAATGCCTATCGGCATCAATTTTTGAAATGCCTATCGGAAACTACATCTGAAATGCCTATCAGCACCTATATTTGAAATGCCTATCGGCAACCATATCTGGAATGCCTATCGGCACCTATATTTGAAATGCCTATCGGCAACCATATCTGGAATGCCTATCGGCATCTATATTTGAAATGCCTATCGGCTTCTATATCTGAAATGCTTATCGGCACCTATTTTTAAAATGCCAATCGGCAACTATATCTGAAATGCCTATCGACACTTATATCTGAAATGCCTATCGGCACCTATTTTTGAAATGCCTATCGGAAACTGCATCTGAAATGCCTATCAGCACCTATATTTGAAATGCCTATCGGCAAACATATCTGAAATGCCTATCGACACCTATATTTGAAATACCTATCGGCTTCTATATCTGAAATGCCTATCGGCACCTATTTTTAAAATGCCAATCGGTAACTATATCTGAAATGCCTATCGGCACCTATATCAGAAATGCCTATCGGCACCAATTTGTGAAATGCCTATCGAAAACTACATCTGGAATGCCTATCAGCACATATATTTGAAATGCCTATCGGTAACCATATCTGGAATGCCTATCGGCACCTATATTTGAAATGCCTATCGGCTTCTATATCTGAAATGCCTATCGACACCTATTTTTAAAATGCCAATCGGCCACTATATCTGAAATGCCTATCGGCACCTATATCTGAAATGCATATCGCCACCAATTTTTGAAATGCCTATCGTAAACTACATCTGAAATGCCTATCAGCACCTATATTTGAAATGCCCATCGGCGACCATATCTGGAATGCTTATCGGCACCTATATTTGAAATGCCTATCGGCTTCTATATCTGAAATGCCTATCGGCACCTATTTTTAAAATGCCAATCGGCAACTATATCTGAAATGCCTATCGGCACCTATATCTGAAATGCCTATCGTCACCTATTTTTGAAATGCCTATCGGCTTCTATATCTGAAATGCCTATCGGCACCTGTTTTTAAAATGCCAATTGGTAACTATATCTGAAATGCCTATCGGCACCTATTTCTGAATTGCCTATCGGCACCTATTTTTGAAATGCCTATCGGCAACAATATCTGGAATGCCTATCGGCACCTATATTTGGAATACCTATCGGCTTCTATATCTGAAATGCCTATCGGCACCTATTTTTAAAATGCCAATTGGTAACTATATCTGAAATGCCTATCGGCACCTATATCTGAAATGCCTATCGGCACCTATTTTTGAAATGCCTATCGGCTTCTATATCTGAAATGCCTAACGGCACCTATATTTGAAATGCCTATCGGCAGCCATATCTGGAATGCCTATCGGCACCTATATTTGAAATGCCTATCGGCTTCTATATCTGAAATGCCTATCGGCACCTATTTTTAAAATGCCAATTGGTAACTATATCTGAAATGCCTATCGGCACCTATATCTGAAATGCCTATCGGCACCTATTTTTGAAATGCCTATCGGCTTCTATATCTAAAATGCCTAACGGCACCTATATTTGAAATGCCTATCGGCAACCATATCTGGAATGCCTATCGGCACCTATATTTGAAATGCCTATCGGCTTCTATATCTGAAATGCCTATCGACACCTATTTTTAAAATGCCAATCGGCCACTATATCTGAAATGCCTATCGGCACCTATACCTGAAATGACTATCGGCACCTAGTTTTGAAATGCCTATCGGAAACTACATCAGAAATGCCTATCAGCACCTATATTTGAAATGCCTATCGGCAACCATATCTGAAATGCCTATCGACACCTATATTTGAAATACCTATCGGCTTCTATATCTGAAATGCCTATCGGCACCTATTTTTAAAATGCCAATCGGCAACTATATCTGAAATGCCTATCGGCACCTATATCTGAAATGCCTATCGCCACCAATTTTTGAAATGCCTATCGTAAACCACATCTGAAATGCCTATCAGCACCTATATTTAATATGCCTATTGGCAACCATATCTGGAATGCTTATCGGCACCTATATTTGAAATGCCTATCGGCTTCTATATCTGAAATGCCTATCGGCACCTATTTTTAAAATGCCAATCGGCAAATATATCTGAAATGCCTATCGGCACCTATATCTGAAATGCCTATCGGCACCTATTTTTGAAATGCCTATCGGAAACTACATCTGAAATGCCAATCAGCACCTATATTTGAAATGTCTATCGGCAACCATATCTGAAATGCCTATCGGCACCTATATCTGAAATGCCTATCGCCACCAATTTTTGAAATGCCTATCGTAAACTACATCTGAAATGCCTATCAGCACCTATATTTGATATGCCTATTGGCAACCATATCAGGAATGCTTATCGGCACCTATATTTGAAACGCCTATCGGCTTCTATATCTGAAATGCCTATCGGCACCTATTTTTAAAATGCCAATTGGCAACTATATCTGAAATGCCTATCGGCACCTATATCTGAAATGCCTATCGGCACCTATTTTTGAAATGCCTATCGGAAACTACATCTGAAATGCCAATCAGCACCTATATTTGAAATGCCTATTGGAAACCATATCTGGAATGCCTATCGGCACCTATATTTGAAATGCCTATCGGCTTCTATATCTGAAATGCCTATCGGCACCTATTTTTAAATGCCAATCGGCAACTATATCTGAAATGCCTATCGGCACATATATCTGAAATGCCTATCGGCACCTATTTTTAAAATGCCAATCGGCAACTTTATATGAAATGCCTATCGGCTCCTATATCTGAAATGCCTATCGGCACTAATTTTTAAAATGCCTATCGGAAACTACATCTGAAATGCCTATCAGCACCTATATTTGAAATGCCTATCGGCAACCATATCTGGAATGCCTATCGGCACCTATATTTGAAATGCCTATCGGCTTCTATATCTGAAATGCCTATCGGCACCTATTTTTAAAATGCCAATCGGCAACTATATCTGAAATGCATATCGGCACCTATATCTGTAATGCCTATCGGCACCTATTTTTGAAATGCCTATCGGAAGCTACATCTGTAATGCCTATCAGCACCTATATTTGAAATGCCTGTTGGCAACCATATCTGGAATGCCTATCGGCACCTATTTTTGAATTGCCTATCGGCTTCTATATCTGAAATGCCTATCGGCACCTATTTTTAAAATGCCAATCGGCAACTATATCTGAAGTGCCTATCGGCACCTATATCCGAAATGCCTATCGGCACCTATTTTTGAAATGCCTATCGAAAACTACATCTGAAATGCCTATCAGCACCTATATTTGAAATGCCTATCGGCAACCACATCAGAAATGCCTATCGGCACCTATATCTGAAATGCCTTTCGGCATTTATATCTGAAATGCCTATCGACACCTATATTTGAAATGCCTATCGGCACTTTTATCTGACATGCCTATCGGTACCTATTTTTAAAATGCCAATCGGCAACTATATCAGAAATGCCTATCGGCACCTATATCTGAAATGCCTATCGGCACCTATTTTTGAAATGCCTATCGGAAACTACATCTGAAATGCCTATCAGTACCTATATTTGAAATGCTTATCGGCAACCATATCTGAAATGCCTATCGACACCTATATTTGAAATACCTATCGGCTTCTATATCTGAAATGCCCATCGGCACCTATTTTTATAATGCCAATCGGTAACTATATCTGAAATGCCTATCGGCTTCTATAACTGAAATGCCTATCGACACCTATTTTTAAAATGCCAATCGGCAACTATATCTGAAATGCCTATCGGCACCTATATCTGAAATGCCTATCGGCACCTATTTTTGAAATGCCTATCGGAAACTACATCTGAAATGCCTATCAGCACCTATATTTGAAATGCCTATTGGCAACCATATCTAAAATGCCTATCGACACCTATATTTGAAATACCTATCGGCTTCTATATCTGAAATGCCTATTGGCACCTCTTTTTAAAATGCCAATCGGTAACTATATCTGAAATGCCTATCGGCTCCTATATCTGAAATGCCTATCGGCACCAATTTTTGAAATGCCTATCAGCACCTATATTTGAAAGGCCTATCGGCAACCATATCTGGAATGCCTATCGGCACCTATATCTGAAATGCCTATCGGCATCTATTTTTGAAATGCCTATCGGAAACTACATCTGAAAAGCCTATCAGCACCCTTATTTGAAACGCCTATCGGCAACCATCTCTGGAATGCTTATCGGCACCTATATTTGAAATGCCTATCGGCCTCTATATCTGAAATGCCTATCGGCACCTATTTTTAAAATGCCAAACGGCAACTATATCTGAAATGCCTATCGGCACCTATATCTGAAATGCCTATCGGCACCTTTTTTTGAAATGCCTATCGGAAACTACATCTAAAGTGCCTATCAGCACCTATATTTGAAATGCCTAACGGCAAACATATCTGGAATGCCTATCGGCACCTATATTTAAAATGCCTATCGGCTTCTATATCTGAAATGCCTATCGGCACCTATTTTTGAAATGCCTATCGGAAACTACATCTGAAATGCCTATCAGCACCTATATTTGGAATGCCTATCGGCAACCGTATCTGGAATGCCTATCGGCACCTATATTTGAAATGCCTATCGGCTTCTATATCTGAAATGCCTATCGGCACCTATATCTGAAATGCCTATCGGCACCTATTTGTGAAATGCCTGTCGGAAACTACATCTGAAATGTATATCAGCACCAATATTTGAAATGCCTATCGGCAACCATATCTGAAATGCCTATCGACACCTATATTTGAAATACCTATCGGCTTCTATATCTTAAATGCCTATCGACACCTATTTTTAAAATGCCAATCGGACACTATATCTGAAATGCCTATCGGCACCTATACCTGAAATGCCTATCGGCACATAGTTTTGAAATGCCTATCGGAAACTACATCTGAAATGCCTATCAGCACCTATATTTGAAATGCCTATCGGCAACCATATCTGAAATGCCTATCGACACCTATATTTGAAATACCTATCGGCTTCTATATCTGAAATGCCTATCGGCACCTATTTTTAAAATGCCAATCGGCAACTATATCTGAAATGCCTATCGGCACCTATATCTGAAATGCCTATCGCCACCAATTTTTGAAATGCCTATCGTAAACTACATCTGAAATGCCTATCAGCACCTATATTTGATATGCCTATTGGCAACCATATCTGGAATGCTTATCGGCACCTATATTTGAAATGCCTATCGGCTTCTATATCTGAAATGCCTATCGGCACCTATTTTTAAAATGCCAATCGGCAACTATATCTGAAATGCCTATCGGCACCTATATCTGAAATGCCTATCGGCACCTATTTTTGAAATGCCTATCGGAAACTACATCTGAAATGCCAATCAGCACCTATATTTGAAATGCCTATCGGCAACCATATCTGGAATGCCTATCGGCACCTATATTTGAAATGCCTATCGGCTTCTATAACTGAAATGCCTATCAGCACCTATTTTTAAAATGCTAATCGGCAACTATATCTGTAATGCCTATCGGCACCTATATCTGAAATGCCTATCGGCACCAATTTTTGAAATGCCTATCGGAAACTATATCTGAAATGCCTATCAGCACCTATATTCGAAATCCCTATCGGCAACCATATCTGGAATGCCTATCGGCACCTATATTTAAAATGCCTATCGGCTTCTATATCTGAAATGCCTATCGACACCTATTTTCAAAATGCCAATTGGCAACTATATCTGAAATGCCTATCGGCACCTATATCTGAAATGCCTATCGGTACCTATTTTTGAAATGCCTATCGGAAACTACATCTAAAATGCCTATCAGCACTTATATTTGAAATGCCTATCGGCAACCATATCTGGAATGCCTATCGGCACCTATATTTGAAATGCCTATCGGCTTCTATATCTGAAATGCCTATCGGCACGTATTTTTAAAATGCCAATCGGCAACTATATCTGAAATGCATATCGGCACCTATATCTGAAATGCCTATCGGCACCTATTTTTGAAATGCCTTTCGGAAAATTCATCTGAAATGCCTATCTGCTCCTATATTTGAAATGCCTATCGGCAACCATATCTGAAATGCCTATCGACACCTGTATTTGAAATACTTATCGGCTTCTATATCTGAAATGCCTATCGGCACCTGTTTTTAAAATGCCAATCGGCAACTATATCTGAAATGCCCATCGGCACCTATATTTGAAATGCCTATCGGCTTCTATGTCTGAAATGCCTATCGGCACCTATTTTTAAAATGCCAATCGGCAACTCTATCTGAAATGCCCATCGGCAACCATATCTGAAATGCCTATCGGCACCTATTTTTGAAATGCCTATCGGTAACTACATCTGAAATGCCTATCAGCACCAATATTTGAAATGCCTATCGGAAACCATATCTGAAATGCCTATCGACACCTATATTTGAAATGCCTTTCGGCTTCTATATCTGAAATGCCTATCGGCACCTATTTTTAAAATGCCAATCGGTAACTATATCTGAAATGCCTATCGGCACCAATTTTTGAAATGCCTATCGGAAACTATATCTGGAATGCCTATCAGCACCTATATTTGAAATGCCTATCGGCAAACATATCTGGAATGCCTATCGGCACCTATATTTGAAATGCCTATCGGCTTCTATATCTAAAATGCCTATCAACATCTATTTTTAAAATGCCAATCGGCAACTATATCTAAAATGCCTATCGGCACCTATATCTGAAATGCCTATCGGCACCTATTTTTTAAAATGCCTATCGGAAACTACAACTGAAATGCCTATCAGCACCTATATTTGAAATGCCTATCGGCAACCATATCTGAAATGCCTATCGACCCCTATATTTGAAATACCTATCGGCTTCTATATCTGAAATGCCTATCGGCACCTATTTTTAAAATGCCAATCGGCAACTATATTTGAAATGCCTATCGGCACCTATATCTGAAATGCCTATCGGCACCAATTTTTAAAATGCCTATCGGAAACTACATCTGAAATGCCTATCAGCAACTATATTTGAAATGCCTATCGGCAAACATATCTGGAATGATAATCGGCACCTATATTTGAAATGCCTATCGGCTTCTATATCTGAAATGCCTATCGTCACCTATTTTTAATATGCCAATCGGCAACTTTATTTGAAATGCCTATCGGCACCTATATCTGAAATGCCTATCGGCACCAATTTTTGAAATGCCTATCGGAAACTACATCTGGGATGCCTATCAGCAACTATATTTGAAATGCCTATCGGCAACCATATCTGGAATGCCTATCGGCACCTATATTTGAAATGCCTATCGGCTTCTATATCTAAAATGCCTATCGACATCTATTTTTAAAATGCCAATCGGCAACTATATCTGAAATGCCTATCGGCCCCTATATCTGAAATGCCTATCGACACCTATTTTTGAAATGCCTATCGGAAACTACATCTGAAATGCCTATCAGCACCTATATTTGAAATGCCTATAGGCAGCCATATCTGGAATGCCTATCGGCACCTATATTTGAAATGCCTATCGGCTTCTATATCTGAAATGCCTATCGGCACCTATTTTTAAAATGCCAATCGGCAACTATATCTGAAATGCCTATCGGCACCTATATCTGAAATGCCTATCGGCACCTATTTTTGAAATGCCTTTTGGAAACTACATCTGAAATGCCTATCTGCTCCTATATTTGAAATGCCTATCGGCAACCACATCAGAAATGCCTATCGGCACCTATATCTGAAATGCCTTTCGGCATTTATATCAGAAATGCCTATCGAAACCTATATTTGAAATGCCTAACGGCACCTATATGTGAAATGCCAATCGGCACCTATTTTTGAAATGCCTATCGGAAACTACAAATAAAATGTCTATCGGCACATATTTTTAAAATCCCAATCGGCAACTCTATCTGAAATGCCTATCGGCACCTATATCTGAAGTGCCAATCGGCACCTATTTTTGAAATGCCTATCGGAAACTACATCTGAAATGCCTATCAGCACCTATATTTGAAATGCCTATCAGGAACCATATCTGAAATGCCTATCGACACCTATATTTGAAATACCTATCGGCTTCTATATCTAAAATGCCTATCGGCACCTATTTTTAAAATGCCAATCGGCTACTATATTTGAAATGCCTATCGGCACCTATATCTGAAATGCCTATCGGCACCAATTTTTGAAATGCCTATCGGAAACTACATCAGAAATGCCTATCAGCACTTATATTTAAAAAGCCTATCGGCAACCATATCTGAAATGCCTATCGGCACCTATATTTGAAATGCCTATCGGCTTCTATATCTGAAATGCCTATCAGCACCTATATCTGAAATGCCTATCGGCACCTATTTTTGAAATGCCTTTCAGAAACTACATCTGAAATGCCTATCTGCTCCTATATTTGAAATGCCTATCGGCAACCATATCTGAAATGCCTATCGACACCTATATTTGAAATACCTATCGGCTTCTATATCTGAAATGCCTATCGGCACCTGTTATTAAAATGCCAATCGGCAACTATATCTGAAATGCCTATCGGCACCTATATCTGAAATGCCTATCGGCATCAATTTTTGAAATGCCTATCGAACACTACATCTAAAATGCCTATCAGCACCTGAATTTGAAATGCCTATCAGCAACCATATCTGGAATGCCTATCGGCACCTATATTTGAAATGCCTATCGGCTTCTATATCTGAAATGCCTCTAGGCACCTATTTTTAAAATGCCAATTGGAAACTATATATGAAATGCCTATCGGCACCTATATCTGCAATGCCTATCGGCACCTATTTTTGAAATGCCTATCGGAAACTACATCTGAAATGCCTATCAGCACCTATATTTGAAATGCCTATCGGCAACCATATCTAAAATGCCTATCGGCACCTATATTTGAAATGCCTATCGGCAACCATATCTGGAATGCCTATCGGCAGCTATATTTGAAATGCCTATCGGCTTCTATATCTGAAATGCCTATCGGCACCTATTTTTAAAATGTCAATCGGCAACTATATCGGAAATGCCTATCGACACCTATATCTGAAATGCCTATCGGCACCTATTTTTGAAATGCCTATCGGAAACTACATCTGAAATGCCTATCAGCACCTATATTTGAAATGCCTATCGGCAACCATATCTAAAATGCCTATCGGCACCTATATTTGAAATGCCTATCGGCTTCTATATCTGAAATGTCTATCGACACATATTTTTAAAAAGCCAATTGGCAACTATTTCTGAAATGTCTATCGGCACCTATATCTGAAATGCCTATCGGTACCTATTTTTGAAATGCCTATCGGAAACTACATCTGAAATGCCTATCAGCACTTATATTTGAATTGCCTATCGGCAACCATATCTGGAATGTCTATCAGCACCTATATTTGAAATGCCTATCGGCTTCTATATCTAAAATGCCTATCGGCACCTATTTTTAAAATTCCAATCGGCAACTATATCTGAAATGCCTATCGGCTTCTATATCTGAAATGCCTATCGGCACCTATTTTTTAAATGCCAATCGGCAACTATATCTGAAATGCCTACGGCACCTATATCTTAAGTGCCTATTGGCACCTATTTTTGAAATGCCTTTCGGAAACTACATCTGAAATGCCTATCTGCTCCTATATTTGAAATGCCTATCGGCAACCATATCTGAAATGCCTATCGACACCTATATTTGAAATACCTATCGGCTTCTATATCTGAAATGCCTATCGGCACCTGATTTTAAAATGCCAATCGGCCACTATATCTGAAATGCCTATCGGCACCTAAATCTGAAATGCCTATCGGCACCAATTTTTGAAATGCCTATCGAAAAATACATCTGAAATGCCTATCAGCACCTATATTTGAAATGCCTATCGGCAACCATATCTGGAATGATAATCGGCATCTATATTTGAAATGCCTATCGGCTTCTATATCAGAAATGCCTATCGGCACCTATTTTTAAATTGCCAATCGGCAACTATATCTGAAATGCCTATCGGCACCTATATCTGAAATGCCTATCGGCACCAATTATTGAAATGCCTATCGAAAACTTCATCTGAAATGCCTATCAGCACCTATATTTGAAATGCTTATCGACAACCATATCTGGAATGCTTATCGGCACCTATATTTGAAATGCCTATCGGCTTCTATATCTGAAATGCCTATCGGCACTTATTTTTAAAATGCCAATCGGCAACTATGTCTGAAATGCCTATCGGCACCTATATCTGAAATGCCTATCGGCACCTATTTTTGAAATGCCTTTCGGAAAATTCATCTGAAATGCCTATCTGCTCCTATATTTGAAATGCCTATCGGCAACCATATCTGAAATGCCTATCGACACCTGTATTTGAAATACTTATCGGCTTCTATATCTGAAATGCCTATCGGCACCTGTTTTTAAAATGCCAATCGGCAACTATATCTGAAATGCCCATCGGCACCTATATTTGAAATGCCTATCGGCTTCTATGTCTAAAATGCCTATCGGCACCTATTTTTAAAATGCCAATCGGCAACTCTATCTGAAATGCCCATCGGCAACCATATCTGAAATGCCTATCGGCACCTATTTTTGAAATGCCTATCGGAAACTACATCTGAAATGCCTATCAGCACCAATATTTGAAATGCCTATCGGAAACCATATCTGAAAGGCCTATCGACACCTATATTTGAAATGCCTTTCGGCTTCTATATCTGAAATGCCTATCGGCACCTATTTTTAAAATGCCAATCGGTAGCTATATCTGAAATGCCTATCGGCACCAATTTTTGAAATGCCTATCGGAAACTACATCTGGAATGCCTATCAGCACCTATATTTGAAATGCCTATCGGCAACCATATCTGGAATGCCTATCGGCACTTATATTTGAAATGCCTATCGGCTTCTATATCTAAAATGCCTATCAACATCTATTTTTAAAATGCCAATCGGCAACTATATCTGAAATGCCTATCGGCACCTATATCTGAAATGCCTATCGGCACCTATTTTTTTAAATGCCTATCGGAAACTACATCTGAAATGCCTATCAGCACCTATATTTGAAATGCCTATCGGCAACCATATCTGAAATGCCTATCGACCCCTATATTTGAAATACCTATCGACTTCTATATCTGAAATGCCTATCGGCACCTATTTTTAAAATGCCAATCGGCAACTATATTTGAAATGCCTATCGGCACCTATATCTGAAATGCCTATCGGCACCAATTTTTAAAATGCCTATCGGAAACTACATCTGAAATGCCTATCAGCAACTATATTTGAAATGCCTATCGGCAAACATATCTGAAAAGCCTATCGTCACCTATTTTTAATATGCCAATCGGCAACTATATTTGAAATGCCTATCGGCACCTATATCTGAAATGCCTATCGGCACCAATTTTTGAAATGCCTATCGGAAACTACATCTGGAATGCCTATCAGCACCTATATTTGAAATGCCTATCGGCAACCATATCTGGAATGCCTATCGGCACCTATATTTGAAATGCCTATCGGCTTCTATATCTAAAATGCCTATCGACATCTATTTTTAAAATGCCAATCGGCAACTATATCTGAAATGCCTATCGGCACCTATATCTGAAATGCCTATCGACACCTATTTTTGAAATGCCTATCGGAAATTACATCTGAAATGCCTATCAGCACCTATATTTGAAATGCCTATAGGCAGCCATATCTGGAATGCCTATCGGCACCTATATTTGAAATGCCTATCGGCTTCTATATCTGAAATGCCTATCGGCACCTATTTTTAAAATGCCAATCGGCAACTATATCTGAAATGCCTATCGGCACCTATATCTGAAATGCCTATCGGCACCTATTTTTGAAATGCCTTTTGGAAACTACATCTGAAATGCCTATCTGCTCCTATATTTGAAATGCCTATCGGCAACCACATCAGAAATGCCTATCGGCACCTATATCTGAAATGCCTTTCGGCATTTATATCAGAAATGCCTATCGAAACCTATATTTGAAATGCCTAACGGCACCTATATGTGAAATGCCAATCGGCACCTATTTTTGAAATGCCTATCGGAAACTACAAATAAAATGTCTATCGGCACATATTTTTAAAATCCCAATCGGCAACTCTATCTGAAATACCTATCGGCACCTATATCTGAAGTGCCAATCGGCACCTATTTTTGAAATGCCTATCGGAAACTACATCTGAAATGCCTATCAGCACCTATATTTGAAATGCCTATCAGGAACCATATCTGAAATGCCTATCGACACCTATATTTGAAATACCTATCGGCTTCTATATCCGAAATGCCTATCGGCACCTATTTTTAAAATGCCAATCGGCTACTATATTTGAAATGCCTATCGGCACCTATATCTGAAATGCCTATCGGCACCAATTTTTGAAATGCCTATCGGAAACTACATCAGAAATGCCTATCAGCACTTATATTTAAAAAGCCTATCGGCAACCATATCTGGAATGCCTATCGGCACCTATATTTGAAATGCCTATCGGCTTCTATATCTGAAATGCATATCAGCACCTATATCTGAAATGCCTATCGGCACCTATTTTTGAAATGCCTTTCGGAAACTACATCTGAAATGCCTATCTGCTCCTATATTTGAAATGCCTATCGGCAACCATATCTGAAATGCCTATCGAGACCTATATTTGAAATACCTATCGGCTTCTATATCTGAAATGCCTATCGGCACCTGTTATTAAAATGCCAATCGGCAACTATATCTGAAATGCCTATCGGCTTCTATATCTGAAATGCCTATCGGCACCTATTTTTAAAATGTCAATCGGCAACTATATCGGAAATGCCTATCGACACCTATATCTGAAATGCCTATCGGCACCTATTTTTGAAATGCCTATCGGAAACTACATCTGAAATGCCTATCAGCACCTATATTTGAAATGCCTATCGGCAACCATATCTGAAATGCCTATCGGCACCTATATTTGAAATGCCTATCGGCTTCTATATCTGAAATGTCTATCGACACCTATTTTTAAAAAGCCAATTGGCAACTATTTCTGAAATGCCTATCGGCACCTATATCTGAAATGCCTATCGGTACCTATTTTTGCAATGCCTATCGGAAACTACATCTGAAATGCCTATCAGCACTTATATTTGAATTGCCTATCGGCAACCATATCTGGAATGTCTATCAGCACCTATATTTGAAATGCCTATCGGCTTCTATATCTGAAATGCCTATCGGCACCTATTTTTAAAATTCCAATCGGCAACTATATCTGAAATGCCTATCGGCTTCTATATCTGAAATGCCTATCGGCACCTATTTTTTAAATGCCAATCGGCAACTATATCTGAAATGCCTACGGCACCTATATCTTAAGTGCCTATCGGCACCTATTTTTGAAATGCCTTTCGGAAACTACATCTGAAATGCCTATCTGCTCCTATATTTGAAATGCCTATCGGCAACCATATCTGAAATGCCTATCGACACCTATATTTGAAATACCTATCGGCTTCTATATCTGAAATGCCTATCGGCAACTATTTTTAAATTGCCAATCGGCAACTATATCTGAAATGCCTATCGGCACCTAAATCTGAAATGCCTATCGGCACCAATTTTTGAAATGCCTATCGAAAAATACATCTGAAATGCCTATCAGCACCTATATTTGAAATGCCTATCGGCAACCATATCTGGAATGATAATCGGCACCTATATTTGAAATGCCTATCGGCTTCTATATCAGAAATGCCTATCGGCAACTATTTTTAAATTGCCAATCGGCAACTATATCTGAAATGCCTATCGGCACCTATATCTGAAATGCCTATCGGCACCAATTATTGAAATGCCTATCGAAAACTTCATCTGAAATGCCTATCAGCACCTATATTTGAAATGCCTATCGACAACCATATCTGGAATGCTTATCGGCACCTATATTTGAAATGCCTATCGGCTACTATATCTGAAATGCCTATCGGCACCTATTTTTAAAATGCCAATCGGCTACTATATCTGAAATGCCTATCGGCACGTATTTTTGAAATGCCTATCGGAAACTACATCTGAAATGCCTATCAGCACCTATATTTGAAATGCCTAACGGCAAACATATCTGGAATGCCTATCGGCACCTATATTTAAAATGCCTATCGGCTTCTATATCTGAAATGCCTATCGGCACTTATTTTTAAAATGCCAATCGGCAACTATGTCTGAAATGCCTATCGGCACCTATATCTGAAATGCCTATCGGCACCTATTTTTGAAATGCCTATAGGAAACTACATCTGAAATGCCTATCAGCACCTATATTTGAAATGCCTATCGGCAACTATATCTGGAATGCCTATCGGCACCTATATTTGAAATGCCTATCGGCTTCTATATCTGAAATGCCTATCGGCACATATTTTTAAAATGCTAATCGGCAACTATATCTGTAATGCCTATCGGCACCTATATCTGAAATGCCTATCGGCACCTATTTTTGAAATGCCTGTCGGAAACTACATCTGAAATGCCTATCAGCACCAATATTTGAAATGCCTATCGGCAACCATATCTGAAATGCCTATCGACACCTATATTTAAAATACCTATCGGCTTCTATATCTTAAATGCCTATCGACACCTATTTTTAAAATGCCAATCGGCAACTATATCTGAAATGCCTATCCGCACCTATATCTGAAATGCCTATCGGCACCAATTTTTGAAATGCCTATCGGAAACTACATCTGAAATGCCTATCAGCACCTATATTTGAAATGCCTATCGGCAACCATATCTGGAATGCCTATCGGCACCTATATTTGAAATGCCTATCGGCTTCTATATCTTAAATGCCTATCGACACCTACTTTTAAAATGCCAATCGGCAACTATATCTGAAGTGCCTATCGGCACCTATATCTGAAATGCCTATCGGCACCTATTTTTGAAATGCCTATCGGAAACTATAAATAAAATGTCTATCGGCACCTATTTTTTAAATCACAATAGGCGACTCTATCTGAAATGCCTATTTGCACCTATATCTGAAATGCCTATCGGCACCTATTTTTGAAATGCCTATCGGAAACTACATCTGAAATGCCTATCAGCACCTATATTTGAAATATCTATCGGCACCTATTTTTAAAATGCCAATCGGCAACTATATCTGAAATGCCTATCGGCACCTATATCTGAATGCCTATCGGCACCAATTTTTGAAATGCCTATCGGAAACTACATCTGAAATGCCTATCAGCACCTATATTTGAAATGCCTATCGGCAACCATATCTGGAATGCCTATCGGCACCTATATTTGAAATGCCTATCGGCTTCTATATCTGAAATGCCTATCGACACCTATTTTTAAAATGCCAATTGGTAACTATACCTAAAATGCCTATCGGCATTTATATCTGAAATGCCTATCGGTACCTATTTTTGAAATGCCTATCGGAAACTACATCTGAAATGACTATCAGCACTTATATTTGAAAAGCCTATCGGCAACCATATCTGGAATGCCTATCGGCACCTATATTTGAAATGCCTATCGGCTTCTATATCTGAAATGCCTATCGACACCTATTTTTAAAATGCCAATCGGCAACTATATCTGAAATGCCTATCGGCACCTATATTTGAAATGCCTATCGGCTTCTATATCTGAAATGCTTATCGACATCTATTTTTAAAATGCCAATCGGCAACTATATCTGAAATGCCTAACGGCACCTATATCTGAAATGCCTATCGGCACCTATTTTTGAAATGCCTTTCGGAAACTACATCTGAAATGCCTATCAGCACCTATATTTGAAATGCCTATCGGCAACCATATCTGAAATGCCTATCGGCACCTATATTTGAAATGCCTATCGGCTTCTATATCTGAAATGTCTATCGACACATATTTTTAAAAAGCCAATTGGCAACTATTTCTGAAATGTCTATCGGCACCTATATCTAAAATGCCTATCGGTACCTATTTTTGAAATGCCTATCGGAAACTACATTTGAAATGCCTATCAGCACTTATATTTGAATTGCCTATCGGCAACCATATCTGGAATGTCTATCAGCACCTATATTTGAAATGCCTATCGGCTTCTATATCTAAAATGCCTATCGGCACCTATTTTTAAAATTCCAATCGGCAACTATATCTGAAATGCCTATCGGCTTCTATATCTGAAATGCCTATCGGCACCTATTTTTTAAATGCCAATCGGCAACTATATCTGAAATGCCTACGGCACCTATATCTTAAGTGCCTATTGGCACCTATTTTTGAAATGCCTTTCGGAAACTACATCTGAAATGCCTATCTGCTCCTATATTTGAAATGCCTATCGGCAACCATATCTGAAATGCCTATCGACACCTATATTTGAAATACCTATCGGCTTCTATATCTGAAATGCCTATCGGCACCTGATTTTAAAATGCCAATCGGCCACTATATCTGAAATGCCTATCGGCACCTAAATCTGAAATGCCTATCGGCACCAATTTTTGAAATGCCTATCGAAAAATACATCTGAAATGCCTATCAGCACCTATATTTGAAATGCCTATCGGCAACCATATCTGGAATGATAATCGGCATCTATATTTGAAATGCCTATCGGCTTCTATATCAGAAATGCCTATCGGCACCTATTTTTAAATTGCCAATCGGCAACTATATCTGAAATGCCTATCGGCACCTATATCTGAAATGCCTATCGGCACCAATTATTGAAATGCCTATCGAAAACTTCATCTGAAATGCCTATCAGCACCTATATTTGAAATGCTTATCGACAACCATATCTGGAATGCTTATCGGCACCTATATTTGAAATGCCTATCGGCTTCTATATCTGAAATGCCTATCGGCACTTATTTTTAAAATGCCAATCGGCAACTATGTCTGAAATGCCTATCGGCACCTATATCTGAAATGCCTATCGGCACCTATTTTTGAAATGCCTTTCGGAAAATTCATCTGAAATGCCTATCTGCTCCTATATTTGAAATGCCTATCGGCAACCATATCTGAAATGCCTATCGACACCTGTATTTGAAATACTTATCGGCTTCTATATCTGAAATAGCTATCGGCACCTGTTTTTAAAATGCCAATCGGCAACTATATCTGAAATGCCCATCGGCACCTATATTTGAAATGCCTATCGGCTTCTATGTCTGAAATGCCTATCGGCACCTATTTTTAAAATGCCAATCGGCAACTCTATCTGAAATGCCCATCGGCAACCATATCTGAAATGCCTATCGGCACCTATTTTTGAAATGCCTATCGGAAACTACATCTGAAATGCCTATCAGCACCAATATTTGAAATGCCTATCGGAAACCATATCTGAAAGGCCTATCGACACCTATATTTGAAATGCCTTTCGGCTTCTATATCTGAAATGCCTATCGGCACCTATTTTTAAAATGCCAATCGGTAGCTATATCTGAAATGCCCATCGGCACCAATTTTTGAAATGCCTATCGGAAACTACATCTGGAATGCCTATCAGCACCTATATTTGAAATGCCTATCGGCAACCATATCTGGAATGCCTATCGGCACTTATATTTGAAATGCCTATCGGCTTCTATATCTAAAATGCCTATCAACATCTATTTTTAAAATGCCAATCGGCAACTATATCTGAAATGCCTATCGGCACCTATATCTGAAATGCCTATCGGCACCTATTTTTTTAAATGCCTATCGGAAACTACATCTGAAATGCCTATCAGCACCTATATTTGAAATGCCTATCGGCAACCATATCTGAAATGCCTATCGACCCCTATATTTGAAATACCTATCGACTTCTATATCTGAAATGCCTATCGGCACCTATTTTTAAAATGCCAATCGGCAACTATATTTGAAATGCCTATCGGCACCTATATCTGAAATGCCTATCGGCACCAATTTTTAAAATGCCTATCGGAAACTACATCTGAAATGCCTATCAGCAACTATATTTGAAATGCCTATCGGCAAACATATCTGAAAAGCCTATCGTCACCTATTTTTAATATGCCAATCGGCAACTATATTTGAAATGCCTATCGGCACCTATATCTGAAATGCCTATCGGCACCAATTTTTGAAATGCCTATCGGAAACTACATCTGGAATGCCTATCAGCACCTATATTTGAAATGCCTATCGGCAACCATATCTGGAATGCCTATCGGCACCTATATTTGAAATGCCTATCGGCTTCTATATCTAAAATGCCTATCGACATCTATTTTTAAAATGCCAATCGGCAACTATATCTGAAATGCCTATCGGCACCTATATCTGAAATGCCTATCGACACCTATTTTTGAAATGCCTATCGGAAATTACATCTGAAATGCCTATCAGCACCTATATTTGAAATGCCTATAGGCAGCCATATCTGGAATGCCTATCGGCACCTATATTTGAAATGCCTATCGGCTTCTATATCTGAAATGCCTATCGGCACCTATTTTTAAAATGCCAATCGGCAACTATATCTGAAATGCCTATCGGCACCTATATCTGAAATGCCTATCGGCACCTATTTTTGAAATGCCTTTTGGAAACTACATCTGAAATGCCTATCTGCTCCTATATTTGAAATGCCTATCGGCAACCACATCAGAAATGCCTATCGGCACCTATATCTGAAATGCCTTTCGGCATTTATATCAGAAATGCCTATCGAAACCTATATTTGAAATGCCTAACGGCACCTATATGTGAAATGCCAATCGGCACCTATTTTTGAAATGCCTATCGGAAACTACAAATAAAATGTCTATCGGCACATATTTTTAAAATCCCAATCGGCAACTCTATCTGAAATGCCTATCGGCACCTATATCTGAAGTGCCAATCGGCACCTATTTTTGAAATGCCTATCGGAAACTACATCTGAAATGCCTATCAGCACCTATATTTGAAATGCCTATCAGGAACCATATCTGAAATGCCTATCGACACCTATATTTGAAATACCTATCGGCTTCTATATCCGAAATGCCTATCGGCACCTATTTTTAAAATGCCAATCGGCTACTATATTTGAAATGCCTATCGGCACCTATATCTGAAATGCCTATCGGCACCAATTTTTGAAATGCCTATCGGAAACTACATCAGAAATGCCTATCAGCACTTATATTTAAAAAGCCTATCGGCAACCATATCTGGAATGCCTATCGGCACCTATATTTGAAATGCCTATCGGCTTCTATATCTGAAATGCATATCAGCACCTATATCTGAAATGCCTATCGGCACCTATTTTTGAAATGCCTTTCGGAAACTACATCTGAAATGCCTATCTGCTCCTATATTTGAAATGCCTATCGGCAACCATATCTGAAATGCCTATCGACACCTATATTTGAAATACCTATCGGCTTCTATATCTGAAATGCCTATCGGCACCTGTTATTAAAATGCCAATCGGCAACTATATCTGAAATGCCTATCGGCTTCTATATCTGAAATGCCTATCGGCACCTATTTTTAAAATGTCAATCGGCAACTATATCGGAAATGCCTATCGACACCTATATCTGAAATGCCTATCGGCACCTATTTTTGAAATGCCTATCGGAAACTACATCTGAAATGCCTATCAGCACCTATATTTGAAATGCCTATCGGCAACCATATCTGAAATGCCTATCGGCACCTATATTTGAAATGCCTATCGGCTTCTATATCTGAAATGTCTATCGACACCTATTTTTAAAAAGCCAATTGGCAACTATTTCTGAAATGCCTATCGGCACCTATATCTGAAATGCCTATCGGTACCTATTTTTGCAATGCCTATCGGAAACTACATCTGAAATGCCTATCAGCACTTATATTTGAATTGCCTATCGGCAACCATATCTGGAATGTCTATCAGCACCTATATTTGAAATGCCTATCGGCTTCTATATCTGAAATGCCTATCGGCACCTATTTTTAAAATTCCAATCGGCAACTATATCTGAAATGCCTATCGGCTTCTATATCTGAAATGCCTATCGGCACCTATTTTTTAAATGCCAATCGGCAACTATATCTGAAATGCCTACGGCACCTATATCTTAAGTGCCTATCGGCACCTATTTTTGAAATGCCTTTCGGAAACTACATCTGAAATGCCTATCTGCTCCTATATTTGAAATGCCTATCGGCAACCATATCTGAAATGCCTATCGACACCTATATTTGAAATACCTATCGGCTTCTATATCTGAAATGCCTATCGGCACCTGATTTTAAAATGCCAATCGGCAACTATATCTGAAATGCCTATCGGCACCTAAATCTGAAATGCCTATCGGCACCAATTTTTGAAATGCCTATCGAAAAATACATCTGAAATGCCTATCAGCACCTATATTTGAAATGCCTATCGGCAACCATATCTGGAATGATAATCGGCACCTATATTTGAAATGCCTATCGGCTTCTATATCAGAAATGCCTATCGGCAACTATTTTTAAATTGCCAATCGGCAACTATATCTGAAATGCCTATCGGCACCTATATCTGAAATGCCTATCGGCACCAATTATTGAAATGCCTATCGAAAACTTCATCTGAAATGCCTATCAGCACCTATATTTGAAATGCCTATCGACAACCATATCTGGAATGCTTATCGGCACCTATATTTGAAATGCCTATCGGCTTCTATATCTGAAATGCCTATCGGCACCTATTTTTAAAATGCCAATCGGCTACTATATCTGAAATGCCTATCGGCACGTATTTTTGAAATGCCTATCGGAAACTACATCTGAAATGCCTATCAGCACCTATATTTGAAATGCCTAACGGCAAACATATCTGGAATGCCTATCGGCACCTATATTTAAAATGCCTATCGGCTTCTATATCTGAAATGCCTATCGGCACTTATTTTTAAAATGCCAATCGGCAACTATGTCTGAAATGCCTATCGGCACCTATATCTGAAATGCCTATCGGCACCTATTTTTGAAATGCCTATAGGAAACTACATCTGAAATGCCTATCAGCACCTATATTTGAAATGCCTATCGGCAACTATATCTGGAATGCCTATCGGCACCTATATTTGAAATGCCTATCGGCTTCTATATCTGAAATGCCTATCGGCACATATTTTTAAAATGCTAATCGGCAACTATATCTGTAATGCCTATCGGCACCTATATCTGAAATGCCTATCGGCACCTATTTTTGAAATGCCTGTCGGAAACTACATCTGAAATGCCTATCAGCACCAATATTTGAAATGCCTATCGGCAACCATATCTGAAATGCCTATCGACACCTATATTTAAAATACCTATCGGCTTCTATATCTTAAATGCCTATCGACACCTATTTTTAAAATGCCAATCGGCAACTATATCTGAAATGCCTATCGGCACCTATATCTGAAATGCCTATCGGCACCAATTTTTGAAATGCCTATCGGAAACTACATCTGAAATGCCTATCAGCACCTATATTTGAAATGCCTATCGGCAACCATATCTGGAATGCCTATCGGCACCTATATTTGAAATGCCTATCGGCTTCTATATCTTAAATGCCTATCGACACCTATTTTTAAAATGCCAATCGGCAACTATATCTGAAGTGCCTATCGGCACCTATATCTGAAATGCCTATCGGCACCTATTTTTGAAATGCCTATCGGAAACTATAAATAAAATGTCTATCGGCACCTATTTTTTAAATCACAATAGGCGACTCTATCTGAAATGCCTATTTGCACCTATATCTGAAATGCCTATCGGCACCTATTTTTGAAATGCCTATCGGAAACTACATCTGAAATGCCTATCAGCACCTATATTTGAAATATCTATCGGCACCTATTTTTAAAATGCCAATCGGCAACTATATCTGAAATGCCTATCGGCACCTATTTTTGAAATGCCTTTCGGAAACTACATCTGAAATGCCTATCTGCTCCTATATTTGAAATGCCTATCGGCAACCATATCTGAAATGCCTATCGACACCTATATTTGAAATACCTATCGGCTTCTATATCTGAAATGCCTATCGGCACCTGTTATTAAAATGCCAATCGGCAACTATATCTGAAATGCCTATCGGCTTCTATATCTGAAATGCCTATCGGCACCTATTTTTAAAATGTCAATCGGCAACTATATCGGAAATGCCTATCGACACCTATATCTGAAATGCCTATCGGCACCTATTTTTGAAATGCCTATCGGAAACTACATCTGAAATGCCTATCAGCACCTATATTTGAAATGCCTATCGGCAACCATATCTGAAATGCCTATCGGCACCTATATTTGAAATGCCTATCGGCTTCTATATCTGAAATGTCTATCGACACCTATTTTTAAAAAGCCAATTGGCAACTATTTCTGAAATGCCTATCGGCACCTATATCTGAAATGCCTATCGGTACCTATTTTTGCAATGCCTATCGGAAACTACATCTGAAATGCCTATCAGCACTTATATTTGAATTGCCTATCGGCAACCATATCTGGAATGTCTATCAGCACATATATTTGAAATGCCTATCGGCTTCTATATCTGAAATGCCTATCGGCACCTATTTTTAAAATTCCAATCGGCAACTATATCTGAAATGCCTATCGGCTTCTATATCTGAAATGCCTATCGGCACCTATTTTTTAAATGCCAATCGGCAACTATATCTGAAATGCCTACGGCACCTATATCTTAAGTGCCTATCGGCACCTATTTTTGAAATGCCTTTCGGAAACTACATCTGAAATGCCTATCTGCTCCTATATTTGAAATGCCTATCGGCAACCATATCTGAAATGCCTATCGACACCTATATTTGAAATACCTATCGGCTTCTATATCTGAAATGCCTATCGGCACCTGATTTTAAAATGCCAATCGGCAACTATATCTGAAATGCCTATCGGCACCTAAATCTGAAATGCCTATCGGCACCAATTTTTGAAATGCCTATCGAAAAATACATCTGAAATGCCTATCAGCACCTATATTTGAAATGCCTATCGGCCACCATATCTGGAATGATAATCGGCACCTATATTTGAAATGCCTATCGGCTTCTATATCAGAAATGCCTATCGGCAACTATTTTTAAATTGCCAAACGGCAACTATATCTGAAATGCCTATCGGCACCTATATCTGAAATGCCTATCGGCACCAATTATTGAAATGCCTATCGATTACTTCATCTGAAATGCCTATCAGCACCTATATTTGAAATGCCTATCGACAACCATATCTGGAATGCTTATCGGCACCTATATTTGAAATGCCTATCGGCTTCTATATCTGAAATGCCTATCGGCACCTATTTTTAAAATGCCAATCGGCTACTATATCTGAAATGCCTATCGGCACGTATTTTTGAAATGCCTATCGGAAACTACATCTGAAATGCCTATCAGCACCTATATTTGAAATGCCTAACGGCAAACATATCTGGAATGCCTATCGGCACCTATATTTAAAATGCCTATCGGCTTCTATATCTGAAATGCCTATCGGCACTTATTTTTAAAATGCCAATCGGCAACTATGTCTGAAATGCCTATCGGCACCTATATCTGAAATGCCTATCGGCACCTATTTTTGAAATGCCTATAGGAAACTACATCTGAAATGCCTATCAGCACCTATATTTGAAATGCCTATCGGCAACTATATCTGGAATGCCTATCGGCACCTATATTTGAAATGCCTATCGGCTTCTATATCTGAAATGCCTATCGGCACATATTTTTAAAATGCTAATCGGCAACTATATCTGTAATGCCTATCGGCACCTATATCTGAAATGCCTATCGGCACCTATTTTTGAAATGCCTGTCGGAAACTACATCTGAAATGCCTATCAGCACCAATATTTGAAATGCCTATCGGCAACCATATCTGAAATGCCTATCGACACCTATATTTAAAATACCTATCGGCTTCTATATCTTAAATGCCTATCGACACCTATTTTTAAAATGCCAATCGGCAACTATATCTGAAATGCCTATCGGCACCTATATCTGAAATGCCTATCGGCACCAATTTTTGAAATGCCTATCGGAAACTACATCTGAAATGCCTATCAGCACCTATATTTGAAATGCCTATCGGCAACCATATCTGGAATGCCTATCGGCACCTATATTTGAAATGCCTATCGGCTTCTATATCTTAAATGCCTATCGACACCTATTTTTAAAATGCCAATCGGCAACTATATCTGAAGTGCCTATCGGCACCTATATCTGAAATGCCTATCGGCACCTATTTTTGAAATGCCTATCGGAAACTATAAATAAAATGTCTATCGGCACCTATTTTTTAAATCACAATAGGCGACTCTATCTGAAATGCCTATTTGCACCTATATCTGAAATGCCTATCGGCACCTATTTTTGAAATGCCTATCGGAAACTACATCTGAAATGCCTATCAGCACCTATATTTGAAATATCTATCGGCACCTATTTTTAAAATGCCAATCGGCAACTATATCTGAAATGCCTATCGGCACCTATATCTGAATGCCTATCGGCACCAATTTTTGAAATGCCTATCGGAAACTACATCTGAAATGCCTATCAGCACCTATATTTGAAATGCCTATCGGCAACCATATCTGGAATGCCTATCGGCACCTATATTTGAAATGCCTATCGGCTTCTATATCTGAAATGCCTATCGACACCTATTTTTAAAATGCCAATTGGTAACTATACCTAAAATGCCTATCGGCATTTATATCTGAAATGCCTATCGGTACCTATTTTTGAAATGCCTATCGGAAACTACATCTGAAATGACTATCAGCACTTATATTTGAAAAGCCTATCGGCAACCATATCTGGAATGCCTATCGGCACCTATATTTGAAATGCCTATCGGCTTCTATATCTGAAATGCCTATCGACACCTATTTTTAAAATGCCAATCGGCAACTATATCTGAAATGCCTATCGGCACCTATATTTGAAATGCCTATCGGCTTCTATATCTGAAATGCTTATCGACATCTATTTTTAAAATGCCAATCGGCAACTATATCTGAAATGCCTAACGGCACCTATATCTGAAATGCCTATCGGCACCTATTTTTGAAATGCCTTTCGGAAACTACATCTGAAATGCCTATCTGCTCCTATATTTGAAATGCCTATCGGCACCTGTTTTTAAAATGCCAATCGGCAACTATATCTGAAGTGCCTATCGGCACCTATATCTGAAATGCCTATCGGCACCTATTTTTGAAATGCCTATCGAAAACTACATTTGAAATGCCTATCAGCAACATATTTTTGAAATGCCTATCGGCAACCACATCAGAAATGCCTATCGGCACCTATATCTGAAATGCCTTTCGGCATTTATATCAGAAATGCCTATCGACACCTATATTTGAAATGCGTAACGGCACCTATATCTGAAATGCCTATCGGCACCTATTTTTGAAATGCCTATCGGAAACTATAAATAAAATGTCTATCGGCACCTATTTTTAAAATCACAATCGGCGACTCTATCTGAAATGCCTATTTGCACCTATATCTGAAATGCCTATCGGCACCTATTTTTGAAATGCCTATCGGAAACTACATCTAAAATGCCTATCAGCACCTATATTTGAAATGCCTATCGGCAACCATATCTGGAATTCCTATCGGCACCTATATTTGAAATGCCTATCGGCTTTTATATCTGAAATGCCTATCGCCACTTATTTTTAAAATGCCAATTGGTAACTATAACTGAAATGCCTATCGGCACCTATATCTGAAATGCCTATCGGCACCTATTTTTAAAATGCCTATCGGTTTCTATATCTGAAATGCCTAACGGCACCTATATTTGAAATGCCTATCGGCAACTATATCTGGAATGCCTATCGGCACCTATATTTGAAATGCCTATCAGCTTCTATATCTGAAATGCCTATCGGCACCTATTTTTAAAATGCCAATCGGAAACTATGTCTGAAATGCCTATCGACACTTATATCTGAAAAGCCTATCGGCACCTATTTTTGAAATGCCTAACGGAAACTACATCTGAAATGCCTATCAGCACCTATATTTGAAATGCCTATCGGCAAACATATCTGAAATGCCTATCGACACCTATATTTGAAATACCTATCGGCTTTTATATCTGAAATGCCTATCGGCACCTATTTTTAAAATGCCAATCGGTAACTTAATCTGAAATGCCTATCGGCACCTATATCTGAAATGCCTATCGGCACCAATTTTTGAAATGTCTATCGGAAACTACATCTGGAATGCCTATCAGCACATATATTTGGAATTCCTATCGGCAACCATATCTGGAATGCCTATCGGCACCTATATTTGAAATGCCTATCGGCTTCTATATCTGAAATGCCTATCGACACCTATTTTTAAAATGCCAATCGGCCACTATATCTGAAATGCCTATCAACACCTATACCTGAAATGCCTATCGGCACCTAGTTTTGAAATGCCTATCGGAAACTACATCTGAAATGCCTATCAGCACCTATATTTGAAATGCCTATCGGCAACCATATCTGAAATGCCTATCGACACCTATATTTGAAATACCTATCGGCTTCTATATCTGAAATGCCTATCGGCACCTATTTTTAAAATGCCAATCGGCAACTATATCTGAAATGCCTATCGGCACCTATATCTGAAATGCCTATCGCCACCAATTTTTGAAATGCATATCGTAAACTACATCTGAAATGCCTATCAGCACCTATATTTGATATGCCTATCGGCAACCATATCTGGAATGCTTATCGGCACCTATATTTGAAATGCCTATCGGCATCTATATCTGAAATGCCTATCGGCACCTATTCTTAAAATGCCAATCGGCAACTATATCTAAAATGCCTATCGGCACCTATATCTGAAATGGCTATCGGCACCTATTTTTGAAATGCCTATCGGAAACTACATCTGAAATGCCTATCAGCACCTATATTTGAAATGCCTATCGGCAACCATATCTGGAATGCCTATCGGCACCTATTTTTTTAAATGCCTATCGGCTTCTATAACTGAAATGCCTATCAGCACCTATTTTTAAAATGCTAATCGGCAACTATATCTGTAATGCCTATCGGCACCTATATCTGAAATGCCTATCGGCACCTATTTTTGAAATGCCTATCGGAAACTACATCTGAAATGCCTATCAGCACCAATATTTGAAATGCCTATCGGCAACCATATCTGAAATGCCTATCGACACCTATATTTGAAATACCTATCGGCTTCTATATCTGAAATGCCTATCGGCACCTATTTTTAAAATGCCAATCGGCAACTATATCTGAAATGCCTATCGGCACTTATATCTGAAATGCCTATCGGCACCAATTTTTGAAATGCCTATCGGAAACTACATCTGAAATGCCTATCAGCACCTATATTTGAAATCCCTATCGGCAACCATATCTGGAATGCCTATCGGCACCTATATTTGAAGAGCCTATCGGCTTCTATATCTGAAATGCCTATTGACACCTATTTTTAAAATGCCAATTGGCAACTATATCTGAAATGCCTATCGGCACCTATATCTGAAATGCCTTTTGGTAACTATTTTTGAAATGCCTATCGGAAACTACATCTAAAATGCCTATCAGCACTTATATTTGAAATGCCTATCGGCAACCATATCTGAAATGCCTATCGACACCTGTATTTGAAATACTTATCGGCTTCTATATTTGAAATGTCTATCGGCACCTGTTTTTAAAATGCCAATCGGCAACTATATCTGAAATGCCTATCGGCACCTATATCTGAAATGCCTATCGGCATCAATTTTTGAAATGCCTATCGGAAACTACATCTAAAATTCTTATCAGCACCTATATTTGAAATTCCTATCGGCAACCATATCTGGAATGCCTATCGGCACCTATATTTGAAATGCCTATCGGAAACTACATCTGAAATGCCTATCAGCACCTATATTTGAAATGCCTAACGGCAAACATATCTGGAATGCCTTTCGGCACCTATATTTAAAATGCCTATCGGCTTCTATATCTGAAATGCCTATCGGCACTTATTTTTAAAATGCCAATCGGCTTCTATATCTGAAATGCCTATCGGCACCTATTTTTAAAATGCCAATCGTCAACTATATCTGAAATGCCTATCGGCACCTATATCTGAAATGCCTATCGGCACCTATTTTTGAAATGCCTATCGGAAACTACATCTGAAATGCCTATCAGCACCTATATTTGAAATGCCTAACGGCAAACATATCTGGAATGCCTATCGGCACCTATATTTAAAATGCCTATCGGCTTCTATATCTGAAATGCCTATCGGCACTTATTTTTAAAATGCCAATCGGCAACTATGTCTGAAATGCCTATCGGCACCTATTTTTGAAATGCCTATCGGAAACTACATCTGAAATGCCTATCAGCACCTATATTTGAATTGCCTATCGGCAACTATATCTGGAATGCCTATCGGCACCTATATTTGAAATGCCTATCGGCTTCTATATCTGAAATGCCTTTCGGCACATATTTTTAAAATGCTAATCGGCAACTATATCTGTAATGCCTATCGGCACCTATATCTGAAATGCCTATCGGCACCTATTTTTGAAATGCCTGTCGGAAACTACATCTGAAATGCCTATCAGCACCAATATTTGAAATGCCTATCGGCAACCATATCTGAAATGCCTATCGACACCTATATTTGAAATACCTATCGGCTTCTATATCTTAAATGCCTATCGACACCTATTTTTAAAATGCCAATCGCCAACTATATCTGAAATGCCTATCGGCACCTATATCTGAAATGCCTATCGGCACCAATTTTTGAAATGCCTATCGGAAACTACATCTGAAATGCCTATCAGCACCTATATTTAAAATGCCTATCGGCAACCATATCTGAAATGCCTATCGGCACCTATATTTGAAATGCCTATCGGCTTCTATATCTTAAATGCCTATCGACACCTATTTTTAAAATGCCAATCGGCAACTATATCTGAAGTGCCTATCGGCACCTATATCTGAAATGCCTATCGGCACCTATTTTTGAAATGCCTATCGAAAACTACATCTGAAATGCCTATCAGCAACCTATATTTGAAATGCCTATCGGCAACCACATCAGAAATGCCTATCGGCACCTATATCTGAAATGCCTTTCGGCATTTATATCAGAAATGCCTATCGACACCTATATTTGAAATGCGTAACGGCACCTATATCTGAAATGCCTATCGGCACCTATTTTTGAAATGCCTATCGGAAACTACAAATAAAATGTCTATCGGCACCTATTTTTAAAATCACAATCGGCGACTCTATCTGAAATGCCTATTTGCACCTATTTCTGAAATGCCTATCGGCACCTATTTTTGAAATGCCTATCGGAAACTACATCTGAAATGCCTATCAGCACCTATATTTGAAATGCCTATCAGATACCATATCTGGTAAATGCCTATCGACACCTATATTTGAAATATCTATCGGCACCTATTTTTAAAATGCCAATCGGCAACTATATCTGAAATGCCTATCGGCACCTATATCTGAATGCCTATCGGCACCAATTTTTGAAATACCTATCGGAAACTACATCTGAAATGCCTATCAGCACCTATATTTGTAATGCCTATCGGCAACCATATCTGGAATGCCTATCGGCACCTATATTTGAAATGCCTATCGGCTTCTATATCTGAAATTCCTATCGACACTTATTTTTAAAATGCCAATTGGCAACTATACCTAAAATGCCTATCGGCATTTATATCTGAAATGCCTATCGGTACCTATTTTTGAAATGCCTATCGGAAACTACATCTGAAATGCCTATCAGCACTTATATTTGAAAAGCCTATCGGCAACCATATCTGGAATGCCTATCGGCACCTATATTTGAAATGCCTATCGGCTTCTATATCTGAAATGCCTATCGACACCTATTTTTAAAATGCCAATCGGCAACTATATCTGAAATGCCTATCGGCACCTATATTTGAAATGCCTATCGGCTTCTATATCTGAAATGCCTATCGACACCTATTTTTAAAATGCCAATCGGCAACTATATCTGAAATACCTAACGGCACCTATATCTGAAATGCCTATCGGCACCTATTTTTGCAATGCCTTTCGGAAACTACATCTGAAATGCCTATCTGCTCCTATATTTGAAATGCCTATCGGCACCTGTTTTTAAAATGCCAATCGGCAACTATATCTAAAATGCCTATCGGCACCTATATCTGAAATGCCTATCGGCATCAATTTTTGAAACGCCTATCGGAAACTACATCTAAAATGCCTATCAGCACCTATATTTGAAATGCCTATTGGCAACCATATCTGGAATGCCTATCGGCACCTATGTTTGAAATGCCTATCGGCTTCTATATCTGAAATGCCTATCGCCACCTATTTTTAAAATGCCAATTGGTAACTATATCTGAAATGCCTATCGGCACCTATATCTGAAAGGCCTATCGGCACCTATTTTTGAAATGCCTATCGGCTTCTATATCTGAAATGCCTAACGGCACCTATATTTGAAATGCCTATCGGCAACTATATCTGGAAAGCCTATCGGCACCTATATTTGAAATGCCTATCAGCTTCTGTATCTGAAATGCCTATCGGCACCTATTTTTAAAATGCCAATCGGCAACTATGTCTGAAATGCCTATCGACACTTATATCTGAAAAGCCTATCGGCACCTATTTTTGAAATGCCTATCGGAAACTACATCTGAAATGCCTATCAGCACCTATATTTGAAATGCCTATCGGCAAACATATCTGAAATGCCTATCGACACCTATATTTGAAATACCTATCGGCTTTTATATCTGAAATGCCTATCGGCACCTATTTTTAAAATGCCAATCGGTAACTTAATCTGAAATGCCTATCGGCACCTATATCTGAAATGCCTATCGGCACCAATTTTTGAAATGCCTATCGGAAACTACATCTGGAATGCCTATCAGCACCTATATTTGGAATGCCTATCGGCAACCATATCTGGAATGCCTATCGGCACCTATATTTGAAATGCCTATCGGCTTCTATATCTGAAATGCCTATCGACACCTATTTTTAAAATGCCAATCGGCCACTATATCTGAAATGCCTATCGGCACCTATACCTGAAATGCCTATCGGCACCTAGTTTTGAAATGCCTATCGGAAACTACATCTGAAATGCCTATCAGCACCAATATTTGAAATGCCTATCGGCAACCATATCTGAAATGCCTATCGACACCTATATTTGAAATACCTATCGGCTTCTATATCTGAAATGCCTATCGGCACCTATTTTTAAAATGCCAATCGGCAACTATATCTGAAATACCTATCGGCACCTATATCTGAAATGCCTATCGCCACCAATTTTTGAAATGCATATCGTAAACTACATCTGAAATGCCTATCAGCACCTATATTTGATATGCCTATCGGCAACCATATCTGGAATGCTTATCGGCACCTATATTTGAAATGCCTATCGGCTTCTATATCTGAAATGCCTATCGGCACCCATTCTTAAAATGCCAATCGGCAACTATATCTGAAATGCCTATCGGCACCTATATCTGAAATGCCTATCGGCAACTATTTTTGAAATGCCTATCGGAAACTACATCTGAAATGCCTATCAGCACCTATATTTGAAACGCCTATCGGCAACCATATCTGGAATGCCTATCAGCACCTATATTTGAAATGCCTATCGGCTTCTATATCTGAAATGCCTATCGGCACCTATTTTTAAATGCCAATCGGCATTTATATCTGAAATGCTTATCGGCACCTATATCTGAAATGCCTATCGGCACCTATTTTTGAAATGCCTATCGGAAAATACATCTGAAATGCCTATCAGCACCTATATTTGAAATGCCTATCTACAACCATAACTGGAATGCCTATCGGCACCTATATTTGAAATGCCTATCGGCACTTATATCTAAAATGCCCATAGGCACCAATTTTTGAAATGCCTATCGGAAACTACATCTGAAATGCCTATCAGCACCTATATTTGAAATCCCTATCGGCAACCATATCTGGAATGCCTATCGGCACCTATATTTGAAATGCCTATCGGCTTCTATATCTGAAATGCCTATTGACACCTATTTTAAAAATGCCAATTAGCAACTATATCTGAATTGCCTATCGGCACCTATATCTGAAATGCCTTTTGGTAACTATTTTTAAAATGCCTATCGGAAACTACATCTAAAATGCCTATCAGCACTTATATTTGAAATGCCTATCGGCAACCATATCTGAAATGCCTATCGACACCTGTATTTGAAATACTTATCGGCTTCTATATTTGAAATGCCTATCGGCACCTGTTTTTAAAATGCCAATCGGCAACTATATCTGAAATGCCTATCGGCACCTATATCTGAAATGCCTTTCGGCATTTATATCAGAAATGCCTATCGAAACCTATATTTGAAATGCCAATCGGCACCTATATTTGAAATGCCTATCGGCTTCTATATCTGAAATGCCTATTGACACCTATTTTAAAAATGCCAATTGGCAACTATATCTGAAATGCCTATCGGCAACCATATCTGAAATGCCTATCGACACCTGTATTTGAAATACTTATCGGCTTCTATATTTGAAATGCCTATCGGCACCTGTTTTTAAAATGCCAATCGGCAACTATATCTGAAATGCCTATCGGCACCTATATCTGAAATGCCTTTCGGCATTTATATCAGAAATGCCTATCGAAACCTATATTTGAAATGCCTAACGGCACCTATATGTGAAATGCCAATCGGCACCTATTTTTGAAATGCCTATCGGAAACTACAAATAAAATGTCTATCGGCACATATTTTTAAAATCCCAATCGGCAACTCTATCTGAAATGCCTATCGGCACCTATATCTGAAGTGCCAATCGGCACATATTTTTGAAATGCCTATAGGAAACTACATCTGAAATGCCTATCAGCACCTATATTTGAAATGCCTATCAGGAACCATATCTGAAATGCCTATCGACACCTATATTTGAAATACCTATCGGCTTCTATATCTGAAATGCCTATCGGCACCTATTTTTAAAATGCCAATCGGCTACTATATTTGAAATGCCTATCGGCACCTATATCTGAAATGCCTATCGGCACCAATTTTTGAAATGCCTATCGGAAACTACATCAGAAATGCCTATCAGCACTTATATTTAAAAAGCCTATCGGCAACCATATCTGGAATGCCTATCGGCACCTATATTTGAAATGCCTATCGGCTTCTATATCTGAAATGCCTATCAGCACCTATATCTGAAATGCCTATCGGCACCTATTTTTGAAATGCCTTTCGGAAACTACATCTGAAATGCCTATCTGCTCCTATATTTGAAATGCCTATCGGCAACCATATCTGAAATGCCTATCGACACCTATATTTGAAATACCTATCGGCTTCTATATCTGAAATGCCTATCGGCACCTGTTATTAAAATGCCAATCGGCAACTATATCTGAAATGCCTATCGGCACCTATATCTGAAATGCCTATCGGCATCAATTTTTGAAATGCCTATCGAACACTACATCTAAAATGCCTATCAGCACCTGAATTTGAAATGCCTATCGGCAACCATATCTGGAATGCCTATCGGCACCTATATTTGAAATGCCTATCGGCTTCTATATCTTAAATGCCTATCGGCACCTATTTTTAAAATGCCATTTGGAAACTATATATGAAATGCCTATCGGCACCTATATCTGCAATGCCTATCGGCACCTATTTTTGAAATGCCTATCGGAAACAACATCTGAAATGCCTATCAGCACCTATATTTGAAATGCCTATCGGCAACCATATCTGGAATGCCTATCGGCAGCTATATTTGAAATGCCTATCGGCTTCTATATCTGAAATGTCTATCGACACCTATTTTTAAAAAGCCAATTGGCAACTATTTCTGAAATGCCTATCGGCACCTATATCTGAAATGCCTATCGGTACCTATTTTTGAAATGCCTATCGGAAACTACATCTGAAATGCCTATCAGCACTTATATTTGAATTGCCTATCGGCAACCATATCTGGAATGTCTATCAGCACCTATATTTGAAATGCCTATCGGCTTCTATATCTGAAATGCCTATCGGCACCTATTTTTAAAATTCCAATCGGCAACTATATCTGAAATGCCTATCGGCTTCTATATCTGAAATGCCTATCGGCACCTATTTTTTAAATGCCAATCGGCAACTATATCTGAAATGCCTACGGCACCTATATCTTAAGTGCCTATCGGCACCTATTTTTGAAATGCCTTTCGGAAACTACATCTGAAATGCCTATCTGCTCCTATATTTGAAATGCCTATCGGCAACCATATCTGAAATGCCTATCGACACCTATATTTGAAATACCTATCGGCTTCTATATCTGAAATGCCTATCGGCACCTGATTTTAAAATGCCAATCGGCAACTATATCTGAAATGCCTATCGGCACCTAAATCTGAAATGCCTATCGGCACCAATTTTTGAAATGCCTATCGAAAAATACATCTGAAATGCCAATCAGCACCTATATTTGAAATGCCTATCGGCAACCATATCTGGAATGATAATCGGCACCTATATTTTAAATGCCTATCGGCTTCTATATCAGAAATGCCTATCGGCACCTATTTTTAAATTGCCAATCGGCAACTATATCTGAAATGCCTATCGGCACCTATATCTGAAATGCCTATCGGCACCAATTATTGAAATGCCTATCGAAAACTTCATTTGAAATGCCTATCAGCACCTATATTTGAAATGTCTATCGACAACCATATCTGGAATGCTTATCGGCACCTATATTTGAAATGCCTATCGGCTTCTATATCTGAAATGCCTATCGGCACTTATTTTTAAAATGCCAATCGGCAACTATGTCTGAAATGCCTATCGGCACCTATATCTGAAATGCCTATCGGCACCTATTTTTGAAATGCCTTTCGGAAAATTCATCTGAAATGCCTATCTGCTCCTATATTTGAAATGCCTATCGGCAACCATATCTGAAATGCCTATCGACACCTGTATTTGAAATACTTATCGGCTTCTATATCTGAAATGCCTATCGGCACCTGTTTTTAAAATGCCAATCGGCAACTATATCTGAAATGCCCATCGGCACCTATATTTGAAATGCCTATCGGCTTCTATGTCTGAAATGCCTATCGGCACCTATTTTTAAAATGCCAATCGGCAACTCTATCTGAAATGCCCATCGGCAATCATATCTGAAATGCCTATCGGCACCTATTTTTGAAATGCCTATCGGAAACTACATCTGAAATGCCTATCAGCACCAATATTTGAAATGCCTATCGGAAACCATATCTGAAATGCCTATCGACACCTATATTTGAAATGCCTTTCGGCTTCTATATCTGAAATGCCTATCGGCACCTATTTTTAAAATGCCAATCGGTAACTATATCTGAAATGCCTATCGGCACCAATTTTTGAAATGCCTATCGGAAACTACATCTGGAATGCCTATCAGCACCTATATTTGAAATGCCTATCGGCAACCATATCTGGAATGCCTATCGGCACCTATATTTGAAATGCCTATCGGCTTCTATATCTAAAATGCCTATCAACATCTATTTTTAAAATGCCAATCGGCAACTATATCTGAAATGCCTATCGGCACCTATATCTGAAATGCCTATCGGCACCTATTTTTTAAAATGCCTATCGGAAACTACATCTGAAATGCCTATCAGCACCTATATTTGAAATGCCTATCGGCAACCATATCTGAAATGCCTATCGGCCCCTATATTTGAAATACCTATCGGCTTCTATATCTGAAATGCCTATCGGCACCTATTTTTAAAATGCCAATCGGCAACTATATTTGAAATGCCTATCGGCACCTATATCTGAAATGCCTATAGGCACCAATTTTTAAAATGCCTATCGGAAACTACATCTGAAATGCCTATCAGCAACTATATTTGAAATGCCTATCGGCAAACATATCTGGTATGATAATCGGCACCTATATTTGAAATGCCTATCGGCTTCTATATCTGAAAAGCCTATCGTCACCTATTTTTAATATGCCAATCGGCAACTATATTTGAAATGCCTATCGGCACCTATATCTGGAATGCCTATCGGCACCAATTTTTCTAAATGCCTATCGGAAACTACATCTGGAATGCCTATCAGCACCTATATTTGAAATGAATATCGGCAACCATATCTGGAATGCCTATCGGCACCTATATTTGAAATGCCTATCGGCTTCTATATCTAAAATGTCTATCGACATCTATTTTTAAAATGCCAATCGGCAACTATATCTGAAATGCCTATCGGCACCTATATCTGAAATGCCTATCGACACCTATTTTTGAAATGCCTATCGGAAATTACATCTGAAATGCCTATCAGCACCTATATTTGAAATGCCTATAGGCAGCCATATCTGGAATGCCTATCGGCACCTATATTTGAAATACCTATCGGCTTCTATATCTGAAATGCCTATCGGCACCTATTTTTAAAATGCCAATCGGCAACTATATTTGAAATGCCTATCGGCACATATATCTGAAATGCCTATCGGCACCAATTTTTAAAATGCCTATCGGAAACTACATCTGAAATGCCTATCAGCAACTATATTTGAAATGCCTATCGGCAAACATATCTGGTATGATAATCGGCACCTATATTTGAAATGCCTATCGGCTTCTATATCTGAAAAGCCTATCGTCACCTATTTTTAATATGCCAATCGGCAACTATATTTGAAATGCCTATCGGCACCTATATCTGAAATGCCTATCGGCACCAATTTTTGAAATGCCTATCGGAAACTACATCTGGAATGCCTATCAGCACCTATATTTGAAATGAATATCGGCAACCATATCTGGAATGCCTATCTGCACCTATATTTGAAATGCCTATCGGCTTCTATATCTAAAATGTCTATCGACATCTATTTTTAAAATGCCAATCGGCAACTATATCTGAAATGCCTATCGGCACCTATATCTGAAATGCCTATCGACACCTATTTTTGAAATGCCTATCGGAAATTACATCTGAAATGCCTATCAGCACCTATATTTGAAATGCCTATAGGCAGCCATATCTGGAATGCCTATCGGCACCTATATTTGAAATGCCTATCGGCTTCTATATCTGAAATGCCTAACGGCACCTATTTTTAAAATGCCAATCGGCAACTATATCTGAAATGCCTATCGGCACCTATATCTGAAATGCCTATCGGCACCTATTTTTGAAATGCCTTTTGGAAACTACATATGAAATGCCTATCTGCTCCTATATTTGAAATGCCTATCGGCAACCACATCAGAAATGCCTATCGGCACCTATATCTGAAATGCCTTTCGGCATTTATATCAGAAATGCCTATCGAAACCTATATTTGAAATGCCTAACGGCACCTATATGTGAAATGCCAATCGGCACCTATTTTTGAAATGCCTATCGGAAACTACAAATAAAATGTCTATCGGCACATATTTTTAAAATCCCAATCGGCAACTCTATCTGAAATGCCTATCGGCACCTATATCTGAAGTGCCAATCGGCACCTATTTTTGAAATGCCTATCGGAAACTACATCTGAAATGCCTATCAGCACCTATATTTGAAATGCCTATCAGGAACCATATCTGAAATGCCTATCGACACCTATATTTGAAATACCTATCGGCTTCTATATCTGAAATGCCTATCGGCACCTATTTTTAAAATGCCAATCGGCTACTATATTTGAAATGCCTATCGGCACCTATATCTGAAATGCCTATCGGCACCAATTTTTGAAATGCCTATCGGAAACTATCAGCACTTATATTTAAAAAGCCTATCGGCAACCATATCTGGAATGCCTATCGGCACCTATATTTGAAATGCCTATCGGCTTCTATATCTGAAATGCCTATCAGCACCTATATCTGAAATGCCTATCGGCACCTATTTTTGAAATGCCTTTCGGAAACTACATCTGAAATGCCTATCTGCTCCTATATTTGAAATGCCTATCGGCAACCATATCTGAAATGCCTATCGACACCTATATTTGAAATACCTATCGGCCTCTATATCTGAAATGCCTATCGACACCTATTTTTAAAAAGCCAATTGGCAACTATTTCTGAAATGCCTATCGGCACCTATATCTGAAATGCCTATCGGCACCTATTTTTAAAATGTCAATCGGCAACTATATCGGAAATGCCTATCGACACCTATATCTGAAATGCCTATCGGCACCTATTTTTATGCCTATCTGCTCCTATATTTGAAATGCCTATCGGCAACCATATCTGAAATGCCTATCGACACCTATATTTGAAATACCTATCGGCTTCTATATCTGAAATGCCTATCGGCACCTGATTTTAAAATGCCAATCGGCAACTATATCTGAAATGCCTATCGGCACCTAAATCTGAAATGCCTATCGGCACCAATTTTTGAAATGCCTATCGAAAAATACATCTGAAATGCCTATCAGCACCTATATTTGAAATGCCTATCGGCAACCATATCTGGAATGATAATCGGCACCTATATTTGAAATGCCTATCGGCTTCTATATCAGAAATGCCTATCGGCACCTATTTTTAAATTGCCAATCGGCAACTATATCTGAAATGCCTATCGGCACCTATATCTGAAATGCCTATCGGCACCAATTATTGAAATGCCTATCGAAAACTTCATCTGAAATGCCTATCAGCACCTATATTTGAAATGCCTATCGACAACCATATCTGGAATGCTTATCGGCACCTATATTTGAAATGCCTATCGGCTTCTATATCTGAAATGCCTATCGCCACCTATTTTTAAAATGCCAATCGGCAACTATATCTGAAATGCCTATCGGCACGTATTTTTGAAATGCCTATCGGAAACTACATCTGAAATGCCTATCAGCACCTATATTTGAAATGCCTAACGGCAAACATATCTGGAATGCCTATCGGCACCTATATTTAAAATGCCTATCGGCTTCTATATCTGAAATGCCTATCGGCACTTATTTTTAAAATGCCAATCGGCAACTATGTCTGAAATGCCTATCGGCACCTATATCTGAAATGCCTATCGGCACCTATTTTTGAAATGCCTATAGGAAACTACATCTAAAATGCCTATCAGCACCTATATTTGAAATGCCTATCGGCAACTATATCTGGAATGCCTATCGGCACCTATATTTGAAATGCCTATCGGCTTCTATATCTGAAATGCCTATCGGCACATATTTTTAAAATGCTAATCGGCAACTATATCTGTAATGCCTATCGGCACCTATATCTGAAATGCCTATCTGCACCTATTTTTGAAATGCCTGTCGGAAACTACATCTGAAATGCCTATCAGCACCAATATTTGAAATGCCTATCGGCAACCATATCTGAAATGCCTATCGACACCTATATTTAAAATACCTATCGGCTTCTATATCTTAAATGCCTATCGACACCTATTTTTAAAATGCCAATCGGCAACTATATCTGAAATGCCTATCGGCACCTATATCTGAAATGCCTATCGGCACCAATTTTTGAAATGCCTATCGGAAACTACATCTGAAATGCCTATCAGCACCTATATTTGAAATGCCTATCGGCAACCATATCTGGAATGCCTATCGGCACCTATATTTGAAATGCCTATCGGCTTCTATATCTTAAATGCCTATCGACACCTATTTTTAAAATGCCAATCGGCAACTATATCTGAAGTGCCTATCGGCACCTATATCTGAAATGCCTATCGGCACCTATTTTTGAAATGCCTATCGGAAACTATAAATAAAATGTCTATCGGCACCTATTTTTAAAATCACAATAGGCGACTCTATCTGAAATGCCTATTTGCACCTATATCTGAAATGCCTATCCGCACCTATTTTTGAAATGCCTATCGGAAACTACATCTGAAATGCCTATCAGCACCTATATTTGAAATGCCTATCAGGTACCATATCTGAAATGCCTATCGACACCTATATTTGAAATATCTATCGGCACCTATTTTTAAAATGCCAATCGGCAACTATATCTGAAATGCCTATCGGCACCTATATCTGAATGCCTATCGGCACCAATTTTTGAAATGCCTATCGGAAACTACATCTGAAATGCCTATTAGCACCTATATTTGAAATGCCTATCGGCAACCATATCTGGAATGCCTATCGGCACCTATATTTGAAATGCCTATCGGCTTCTATATCTGAAATGCCTATCGATACCTATTTTTAAAATGCCAATTGGTAACTATACCTAAAATGCCTATCGGCATTTATATCTGAAATGCCTATCGGTACCTATTTTTGAAATGCCTATCGGAAACTACATCTGAAATGACTATCAGCACTTATATTTGAAAAGCCTATCGGCAACCATATCTGGAATGCCTATCGGCACCTATATTTGAAATGCCTATCGGCTTCTATATCTGAAATACCTATCGACACCTATTTTTAAAATGCCTAACGGCACCTATATCTGAAATGCCTATCGGCACGTATTTTTGAAATGCCTTTCGGAAACTACATCTGAAATGCCTATCTGCTCCTATATTTGAAATGCCTATCGGCACCTGTTTTTAAAATGCCAATCGGCAACTATATCCTAAGTGCCTATCGGCACCTATATCTGAAATGCCTATCGGCACCTATTTTTGAAATGCCTATCGAAAACTACATCTGAAATGCCTATCAGCAACCTATATTTGAAATGCCTATCGGCAACCACATCAGAAATGCCTATCGGCACCTATATCTGAAATGCCTTTCGGCATTTATATCAGAAATGCCTATCGACACCTATATTTGAAATGCGTAACGGCACCTATATCTGAAATGCCTATCGGCACCTATTTTTGAAATGCCTATCGGAAACTATAAATAAAATGTCTATCGGCACCTATTTTTAAAATCACAATCGGCGACTCTATCTGAAATGCCTATTTGCACCTATATCTGAAATGCCTATCGGCACCTATTTTTGAAATGCCTATCGGAAACTACATCTAAAATGCCTATCAGCACCTATATTTGAAATGCCTATCGGCAACCATATCTGGAATTCCTATCGGCACCTATATTTGAAATGCCTATCGGCTTTTATATCTGAAATGCCTATCGCCACCTATTTTTAAAATGCCAATTGGTAACTATAACTGAAATGCCTATCGGCACCTATATCTGAAATGCCTATCGGCACCTATTTTTGAAATGCCTATCGGTTTCTATATCTGAAATGCCTAACGGCACCTATATTTGAAATGCCTATCGGCAACTATATCTGGAATGCCTATCGGCACCTATATTTGAAATGCCTATCAGCTTCTATATCTGAAATGCCTATCGGCACCTATTTTTAAAATGCCAATCGGCAACTATGTCTGAAATGGCTATCGACACTTATATCTGAAAAGCCTATCGGCACCTATTTTTGAAATGCCTAACGGAAACTACATCTGAAATGCCTATCAGCACCTATATTTGAAATGCCTATCGGCAAACATATCTGAAATGCCTATCGACACCTATATTTGAAATACCTATCGGCTTTTATATCTGAAATGCCTATCGGCACCTATTTTTAAAATGCCAATCGGTAACTTAATCTGAAATGCCTATCGGCACCTATATCTGAAATGCCTATCGGCACCAATTTTTGAAATGTCTATCGGAAACTACATCTGGAATGCCTATCAGCACCTATATTTGGAATTCCTATCGGCAACCATATCTGGAATGCCTATCGGCACCTATATTTGAAATGCCTATCGGCTTCTATATCTGAAATGCCTATCGACACCTATTTTTAAAATGCCAATCGGCCACTATATCTGAAATGCCTATCGGCTCCTATACCTGAAATGCCTATCGGCACCTAGTTTTGAAATGCCTATCGGAAACTACATCTGAAATGCCTATCAGCACCTATATTTGAAATGCCTATCGGCAACCATATCTAAAATGCCTATCGACACCTATATTTGAAATACCTATCGGCTTCTATATCTGAAATGCCTATCGGCACCTATTTTTAAAATTCCAATCGGCAACTATATCTGAAATGCCTATCGGCACCTATATCTGAAATGCCTATCGCCACCAATTTTTGAAATGCATATCGTAAACTACATCTGAAATGCCTATCAGCACCTATATTTGATATGCCTATCGGCAACCATATCTGGAATGCTTATCGGCACCTATATTTGAAATGCCTATCGGCATCTATATCTGAAATGCCTATCGGCACCTATTCTTAAAATGCCAATCGGCAACTATATCTGAAATGCCTATCGGCACCTATATCTGAAATGCCTATCGGCACCTATTTTTGAAATGCCTATCGGAAACTACATCTGAAATGCCTATCAGCACCTATATTTGAAATGCCTATCGGCAACCATAACTGGAATGCCTATCGGCACCTATATTTGAAATACCTATCGGCTTCTATATCTGAAATGCCTATCGGCACCTATTTTTAAAATGCCAATCGGCAACTATATCTGAAATGCCTATCGGCACTTATATCTGAAATGCCTATCGGCACCAATTTTTGAAATGCCTATCGGAAACTACATCTGAAATGCCTATCAGCACCTATATTTGAAATCCCTATCGGCAACCATATCTGGAATGCCTATCGGCACCTATATTTGAAATGCCTATCGGCTTCTATATCTGAAATGCCTATTGACACCTATTTTTAAAATGCCTATTGGCAACTATATCTGAAATGCCTATCGGCACCTATATCTGAAATGCCTTTTGGTAACTATTTTTGAAATGCCTATCGGAAACTACATCTAAAATGCCTATCAGCACTTATATTTGAAATGCCTATCGGCAACCATATCTGAAATGCCTATCGACACCTGTATTTGAAATACTTATCGGCTTCTATATTTGAAATGCCTATCGGCACCTGTTTTTAGAATGCCAATCGGCAACTATATCTGAAATGCCTATCGGCACCTATATCTGAAATGCCTATCGGCATCAATTTTTGAAATGCCTTTTGGAAACTACATCTAAAATTCTTATCAGCACCTATATTTGAAATTCCTATCGGCAACTATATCTGGAATGCCTATCGGCACCTATATTTGAAATGCCTATCGGCTTCTATATCTGAAATGCCTATCGGCACCTATTTTTAAAATGCCAATTGGCAACTATATCTGAAATGCCTATCGGCACCTATATCTGAAATGCCTATCGGCACCAATTATTGAAATGCCTATCGAAAACTTCATCTGAAATGCCTATCAGCACCTATATATGAAATGCCTATCGACAACTATATCTGGAATGCTTATCGGCACCTATATTTGAAATGCCTATCGGCTTCTATATCTGAAATGCCTATCGGCACCTATTTTTAAAATGCCAATCGGCAACTATATCTGAAATGCCTATCGGCACCTATATCTGAAATGCCTATCGGCACCTATTTTTGAAATGCCTATCGGAAACTACATCTGAAATGCCTATCAGCACCTATATTTGAAATGCCTAACGGCAAACATATCTGGAATGCCTATCGGCACCTATATTTAAAATGCCTATCGGCTTCTATATCTGAAATGCCTATCGGCACTTATTTTTAAAATGCCAATCGGCTTCTATATCTGAAATGCCTATCGGCACCTATTTTTAAAATGCCAATCGGCAACTATATCTGAAATGCCTATCGGCACCTATATCTGAAATGCCTATCGGCACCTATTTTTGAAATGCCTATCGGAAACTACATCTGAAATGCCTATCAGCACCTATATTTGAAATGCCTAACGGCAAACATATCTGGAATGCCTATCGGCACCTATATTTAAAATGCCTATCGGCTTCAATATCTGAAATGCCTATCGGCACTTATTTTTAAAATGCCAATCGGCAACTATGTCTGAAATGCCTATCGGCACCTATATCTGAAATGCCTATCGGCACCTATTTTTGAAATGCATATCGGAAACTACATCTGAAATGCCTATCAGCACCTATATTTGAAATGCCTATCGGCAACTATATCTGGAATGCCTATCGGCACCTATATTTGAAATGCCTATCGGCTTCTATATCTGAAATGCCTTTCGGCACATATTTTTAAAATGCTAATCGGCAACTATATCTGTAATGCCTATCGGCACCTATATCTGAAATGCCTATCGGCACCTATTTTTGAAATGCCTGTCGGAAACTACATCTGAAATGCCTATCAGCACCAATATTTGAAATGCCTATCGGCAACCATATCTGAAATGCCTATCGACACCTATATTTGAAATACCTATCGGCTTCTATATCTTAAATGCCTATCGACACCTATTTTTAAAATGCCAATCGGCAACTATATCTGAAATGCCTATCGGCACCTATATCTGAAATGCCTATCGGCACCAATTTTTGAAATGCCTATCGGAAACTACATCTGAAATGCCTATCAGCACCTATATTTGAAATGCCTATCGGCAACCATATCTGAAATGCCTATCGGCACCTATATTTGAAATGCCTATCGGCTTCTATATCTTAAATGCCTATCGACACCTATTTTTAAAATGCCAATCGGCAACTATATCTGAAGTGCCTATCGGCACCTATATCTGAAATGCCTATCGGCACCTATTTTTGAAATGCCTATCGAAAACTACATCTGAAATGCCTATCAGCAACCTATATTTGAAATGCCTATCGGCAACCACATCAGAAATGCCTATCGGCACCTATATCTGAAATGCCTTTCGGCATTTATATCAGAAATGCCTATCGACACCTATATTTGAAATGCGTAACGGCACCTATATCTGAAATGCCTATCGGCACCTATTTTTGAAATGCCTATCGGAAACTACAAATAAAATGTCTATCGGCACCTATTTTTAAAATCACAATCGGCGACTCTATCTGAAATGCCTATTTGCACCTATATCTGAAATGCCTATCGGCACCTATTTTTGAAATGCCTATCGGAAACTACATCTGAAATGCCCATCAGCACCTATATTTGAAATGCCTATCAGGTACCATATCTGAAATGCCTATCGACACCTATATTTGAAATATCTATCGGCACCTATTTTTAAAATACCAATCGGCAACTATATCTGAAATGCCTATCGGCACCTATATCTGAATGCCTATCGGCACCAATTTTTGAAATACCTATCGGAAACTACATCTGAAATGCCTATCAGCACCTATATTTGTAATGCCTATCGGCAACCATATCTGGAATGCCTATCGGCACCTATATTTGAAATGCCTATCGGCTTCTATATCTGAAATGCCTATCGACACTTATTTTTAAAATGCCAATTGGCAACTATACCTAAAATGCCTATCGGCATTTATATCTGAAATGCCTATCGGTACCTATTTTTGAAATGCCTATCGGAAACTACATCTGAAATGCCTATCAGCACTTATATTTGAAAAGCCTATCGGCAACCATATTTGGAATGCCTATCGGCACCTATATTTGAAATGCCTATCGGCTTCTATATCTGAAATGCCTATCGACACCTATTTTTAAAATGCCAATCGGCAACTATATCTGAAATGCCTATCGGCACCTATATTTGAAATGCCTATCGGCTTCTATATCTGAAATGCCTATCGACACCTATTTTTAAAATGCCAATCGGCAACTATATCTGAAATGCCTAACGGCACCTATATCTGAAATGCCTATCGGCACCTATTTTTGAAATGCCTTTCGGAAACTACATCTGAAATGCCTATCTGCTCCTATATTTGAAATGCCTATCGGCACCTGTTTTTAAAATGCCAATCGGCAACTATATCTAAAATGCCTATCGGCACCTATATCTGAAATGCCTATCGGCATCAATTTTTGAAATGCCTATCGGAAACTACATCTAAAATGCCTATCAGCACCTATATTTGAAATGCCTATCGGCAACCATATCTGGAATGCCTATCGGCACCTATATTTGAAATGCCTATCGGCTTCTATATCTGAAATGCCTATCGCCACCTATTTTTAAAATGCCAATTGGTAACTATATCTGAAATGCCTATCGGCACCTAAATCTGAAATGCCTATCGGCACCTATTTTTGAAATGCCTATCGGCTTTTATATCTGAAATGCCTAACGGCACCTATATTTGAAATGCCTATCGGCAACTATATCTGGAATGCCTATCGGCACCTATATTTGAAATGCCTATCAGCTTCTATATCTGAAATGCCTATCGGCACCTATTTTTAAAATGCCAATCGGCAACTATGTCTGAAATGCCTATCGACACTTATATCTGAAAAGCCTATCGGCACCTATTTTTAAAATGCCAATCGGTAACTTAATCTGAAATGCCTATCGGCACCTATATCTGAAATGCCTATCGGCACCAATTTTTGAAATGCCTATCGGAAACTACATCTGGAATGCCTATCAGCACCTATATTTGGAATGCCTATCGGCAACCATATCTGGAATGCCTATCGGCACCTATATTTGAAATGCCTATCGGCTTCTATATCTGAAATGCCTATCGACACCTATTTTTAAAATGCCAATCGGCCACTATATCTGAAATGCCTATCGGCACCTATACCTGAAATGCCTATCGGCACCTAGTTTTGAAATGCCTATCGGAAACTACATCTGAAATGCCTATCAGCACCAATATTTGAAATGCCTATCGGCAACCATATCTGAAATGCCTATCGACACCTATATTTGAAATACCTATCGGCTTCTATATCTGAAATGCCTATCGGCACCTATTTTCAAAATGCCAATCGGCAACTATATCTGAAATGCCTATCGGCACCTATATCTGAAATGCCTATCGCCACCAATTTTTGAAATGCATATTGTAAACTACATCTGAAATGCCTATCAGCACCTATATTTGATATGCCTATCGGCAACCATATCTGGAATGCTTATCGGCACCTATATTTGAAATGCCTATCGGCTTCTATATCTGAAATGCCTATCGGCACCTATTCTTAAAATGCCAATTGGCAACTATATCTGAAATGCCTATCGGCACCTATATCTGAAATGCCTATCGGCAACTATTTTTGAAATGCCTATCGGAAACTACATCTGAAATGCCTATCAGCACCTATATTTGAAACGCCTATCGGCAACCATATCTGGAATGCCTATCGGCACCTATATTTGAAATGCCTATCGGCTTCTATATCTGAAATGCCTATCGGTACCTATTTTTAAACTTTATCTGAAATGCTTATCGGCACCTATATCTGAAATGCCTATCGGCACCTATTTTTGAAATGCCTATCGGAAACTACATCTGAAATGCCTATCAGCACCTATATTTGAAATGCCTATCTACAACCATAACTGGAATGCCTATCGGCACCTATATTTGAAATGCCTATCGGCTTCTATAACTGAAATGCCTATCAGCACCTATTTTTAAAATGCTAATCGGCAACTATATCTGTAATGCCTATCGGCACCTATATCTGAAATGCCTATCGGCACCTATTTTTAAAATGCCTATCGGAAACTACATCTGAAATGCCTATCAGCACCAATATTTGAAATGCCTATCGGCAACCATATCTGAAATGCCTATCGACACCTATATTTGAAATACCTATCGGCTTCTATATCTGAAATGCCTATCGGCACCTATTTTTAAAATGACAATTATCAACTATATCTGAAATGCCTATCGGCACTTATATCTGAAATGCCTATCGGCACCAATTTTTGAAATGCCTATCGGGAACTACATCTGAAATGCCTATCAGCACCTATACTTGAAATCCCTATCGGCAACCATATCTGGAATGCCTATCGGCACCTATATTTGAAATGCCTATCGGCTTCTATATCTGAAATGCCTATCGGCACCTATTCTTAAAATGCCAATTGGCAACTATATCTGAAATGCCTATCGGCACCTATATCTGAAATGCCTATCGGCAACTATTTTTGAAATGCCTATCGGAAACTACATCTGAAATGCCTATCAGCACCTATATTTGAAACGCCTATCGGCAACCATATCTGGAATGCCTATCGGCACCTATATTTGAAATGCCTATCGGCTTCTATATCTGAAATGCCTATCGGTACCTATTTTTAAACTTTATCTGAAATGCTTATCGGCACCTATATCTGAAATGCCTATCGGCACCTATTTTTGAAATGCCTATCGGAAACTACATCTGAAATGCCTATCAGCACCTATATTTGAAATGCCTATCTACAACCATAACTGGAATGCCTATCGGCACCTATATTTGAAATGCCTATCGGCTTCTATAACTGAAATGCCTATCAGCACCTATTTTTAAAATGCTAATCGGCAACTATATCTGTAATGCCTATCGGCACCTATATCTGAAATGCCTTTTGGTAACTATTTTTAAAATGCCTATCGGAAACTACATCTAAAATGCCTATCAGCACTTATATTTGAAATGCCTATCGGCAACCATATCTGAAATGCCTATCGACACCTGTATTTGAAATACTTATCGGCTTCTATATTTGAAATGCCTATCGGCACCTGTTTTTAAAATGCCAATCGGCAACTATATCTGAAATGCCTATCGGCACCTATATCTGAAATGCCTATCGGCATCAATTTTTTAAATGCCTATCGGAAACTACATCTAAAATTCTTATCAGCACCTATATTTGAAATTCCTATCGGCAACCATATCTGGAATGCCTATCGGCATCTATATTTGAAATGCCTATCGGCTTCTATATCTGAAATGCCTATCGGCACCTATTTTTAAAATGCCAATTGGCAACTATATCTGAAATGCCTATCGGCACCTATATCTGAAATGCCTATCGGCACCAATTATTGAAATGCCTATCGAAAACTTCATCTGAAATGCCTATCAGCACCTATATTTGAAATGCCTATCGACAACCATATCTGGAATGCTTATCTACACCTATATTTGAAATGCCTATCGGCTTCTATATCTGAAATGCCTATCGGCACCTATTTTTAAAATGCCAATCGGCAACTATATCTGAAATGCCTATCGGCACCTATATCTGAAATACCTATCGGCTTCTATATCTGAAATGCCTATCGGCACCTATTTTTAAAATGCCAATCGGCAACTATATTTGAAATGCCTAACGGCACCTATATCTGAAATGCCTATCGACACCTATATTTGAAATACCTATCGGCTTCTATATCTGAAATGCCTGTTGGCACCTATTTTTAAAATGCCAATCGGCAACTATATCTGAAATGCCTATCGGCACCAATTTTTGAAATGCCTATCGGAAACTACATCTGAAATGCCTATCGGCACCTATTTTTAAAATGCAAATCGGCAACTATATCTGAAATGCCTATCGGCACCTATATCTGAAATGCCTATCGGCGTCAATTTTTGAAATGCCTATCGGAAACTACATCTAAAATGCCTATCAGCACCTATATTTGAAATGCCTATCGGCAACCATATCTGGAATGCCTATCGGCACCTATATTTGAAATGCCTATCGGCTTCTATATCTGAAATGCCTATCGACACCAATTTTTAAAATGCCAATCGGCAACTATATCTGAAATGCCTATCGGCACCTATATCTGAAATGCCTATCAACACCAATTTTTGAAATGCCTATCGGAAACTACATCTGAAATGCCTATCAGCACCTATATTTAAAATGCCTATGTGCAACCATATCTGAAATGCCTATCGACACCTATATTTGAAATACCTATCGGCTTCTATATCTGAAATGCCTATCGGCACCTATTTTTAAAATGCCAATCGGAAACTATATTTGAAATGCCTATCGACACCTATATCTGAAATGCCTATCGACACCTATTTTTAAAATGCCAATCGGCAACTATATCTGAAATGCCTATCGGCACCTATATCTGAAATGCCTATCGGCACCTATATTTGAAATGCCTAACGGCAACCATATCTGGAATGCTTATCGGCACCTATATTTGAAATGCCTATCGGCTTCTATATCTGAAATGCCTATCGGCACCTATTTTTAAAATGCCAATCGGCAATTATATCTGAAATGCCTATCGGCACCTATATTTAAAATGCCTATCGGCACCTATTTTTAAAATGCCTATCGGAAACTACATCTAAAATGTCTATCAGCACCTATATTTGAAACGCATATCGGCAACCATATCTGGAATGCCTATCAGCACCTATATTTGAAATGCCTATTGGCTTCAATATCTGTATTGCCTATCGGCACATATTTTTAAAATGCCAATCGGCAACTATATCTGAAATGCCTATCGGCACCTATATCTGAAATGCCTAACGGCACCTATTTTTGAAATGCCTATCGGAAACTACATCTGAAAAGTCTATTGGCACCTATATTTGAAATGCCTATCGGCAACCATATCTGCAATGCCTATCGGCACCTATAATTGAAATGCCCATCGGCTTCTATTTCTGAAATGCCTATCGGCACCTATTTTTAAAATGCCAATCGGCAACTATATCTGAAGTGCCTATCGGCACCTATATCTGAAATGCCTATCGGCACCTATTTATGAAATGCCTAATGAAAACTACATCTGAAATGCCTATCAGCACCTATATTTGAAATGCCTATCGGCAACCACATCAGAAATGCCTATCGGCACCTATATCTGAAATGCCTTTCGGCATTTATATCTGAAATGCCTATCGACACCTATATTTGAAATGCCTGTCGGCAACCATATCTGGAATGCCTATCGGCACCTATATTTGAAATGCCTATTGGCTCCTATATCTGAAATGCCTATCGGCACCTATTTTTAAAATGCCAATTGGTAACTATATCTGAAATGCCTATCGGCACCTATATCTGATATGCCTATCGGCACCTATTTTTGAAATGCCTATAGGCTTCTATATCTGAAATGCCTAACTGCACTTATATTTGAAATGCCTATCGGCAACCATATCTGGAATGCCTATCGGCACCTATATTTGTAATGCCTATCGGCTTCTATATCTGAAATGCCTATCGGCACCTATTTTTAAAATGCCAATCGGCAACTATATCTGAAATGCCTATCGACACTTATATCTGAAATGCCTATCGGCACCTATTTTTGAAATGCCTATCGGAAACTACATCTGAAATGCCTATCAGCACCTATATTTGAAATGCCTATCGGCAACCATATCTGGAATGCCTATCGGCACCTATATTTGAAATGCCTATTGGCTTCTATATCTGAAATGCCTATCGACACCAATTTTTAAAATGCCAATCGGCAACTATATCTTAAATGCCTATCGGCACCTATATCTGAAATGCCTATCGGCACCTATTTTTGAAATGCCTATCGGAAACTACATCTGAAATGCCTATCAGCACCTATATTTGAAATGCCTATCGGCAACCATATCTGGAATGCCTATCGGCACCTATAATTGAAATGCCTATCGGTTTCTATATCTGAAATGCCTATCGGCACCTATTTTTAAAATGCCAATCGGCAACTATATCGGAAATGCCTATCGACACCTATATCTGAAATGCCTATCGGCACCTATTTTTGAAATGCCTATCGGAAACTACATCTGAAATGCCTATCAGCACCTATATTTGAAATGCCTATCGGCAACCATATCTGAAATGCCTATCGACACCAATATTTGAAATACCTATCGGCTTCTATATCTGAAATGCCTATCGGCACCTATTTTTAAAATGCCAATCAGTAACTATATCTGAAATGCCTATCGGCACCTATATCTAATGTGCCTATCGGCACCAATTTTTGAAATGCCTATCGGAAACTACATCTAGAATGCCTATCAGCACCTATATTTGAAATGCCTATCGGCAACCATATCTGGAATGCCTATAGGCACCTATATTTGAAATGCCTATCGGCTTCTATATCTAAAATGCCTATCGACATCTATTTTTAAAATGCCAATCGGCAACTATATCTGAAATGCCTATCGGCACCTATATCTGAAATGCCTATCGGCACCTATTTTTGAAATGCCTATCAGAAACTACATCTGAAATGCCTATCAGCACCTATATTTGAAATGCCTATCGGCAACCATATCTGAAATGCCTATCGACACCTATATTTGAAATACCTATCGGCTTCTATATCTGAAATGCCTATCGGCACCTATTTTTAAAATGCCAATCGGCAACTATATCTGAAATGCCTATCGGCACCTATATCTGAAATGCCTATCGGCACCAATTTTTAAAATGCTTATCGGAAACTACATCTGAAATGCCTATCAGCACCTATATTTGAAATGCCTATCGGCAACCATATCTGGAATGCCTATCGGCACCTATATTTGAAATGCCTATCGGCTTCTATATCTGAAATGCCTATCGACACCTATTTTTAAAATGCCAATTGGTAACTATACCTAAAATGCCTATCGGCATTTATATCTGAAATGCCTATCGGCACCTATTTTTGAAATGCCTATTGAAAACTACATCTGAAATGCCTATCAGCACCTATATTTGAAATGCCTATCGGCAACCACATCAGAAATACCTATCGGCACCTATATCTGAAATGCCTTTTGGCATTTATATCTGAAATGCCTATCTTCACCTATATTTGAAATGCCTATCGGCACCTATATTTTAAATGCCTATCGGCAACTATATCTGATATGCCTATCGGCACCTATTTCTAAAATGCCTATCGGCACCTATTTTTGAAATGCTTATCGGAAACTACATCTAAAATGCCTATCGGCACCTATTTTTAAAAAGCCAATCGGCAACTATATCTGAAATGCCTATCGGCACCTATATCTAAAATGCCTATCGGCACCTATTTTTGAACTGCCTATCGGAAACTACATCTGAAATGCCTATCATCACCTATATTTGAAATGCCTATCGGCAACCATATCTGAAATGCCTATCGACACCTATATTTGAAATACCTATCGGCTTCTATATCTGAAATGCCTGTTGGCACCTATTTTTAAAATGCCAATCGGCAACTATATCTGAAATGCCTATCGGCACCAATTTTTGAAATGCCTATCGGAAACTACATCTAAAATGCCTATCGGCACCTATTTTTAAAATGCAAATCGGCAACTATATCTGAAATGCCTATCGGCACCTATATCTGAAATGCCTATCGGCATCAATTTTTGAAATGCCTATCGGAAACTACATCTAAAATGCCTATCAGCACCTATATTTGAAATGCCTACCGGCAACCATATCTGGAATGCCTATCGGCACCTATATTTGAAATGCCTATCGGCTTCTATGTCTGAAATGCCTATCGGCACCTATTTTTAAAATGCCAATTGGCAACTATATCTGAAATGCCTATCGGCACCTATATCTGAAATGCCTATCGGCACCTATTTTTGAAATGCCTATCGGAAACTACATCTGAAAGTTCTATCAGCACCTATATTTGAAATGCCTATCGGCAACCATATCTGGAATGCCTATCGGCACCTATATTTGAAATGCCTATCGGCTTCTATATCTGAAATGCCTATCGGCACCTATTTTTAAAATGCCAATCGGCAACTATATCTAAAATGCCTATCGACACCTATATCTGAAATGCCTATCGGCACCTATTTTTGAAATGCCTATCGAAAACTACATCTGAAATGCCTATCAGCACCTATATTTGAAATGCCTATCGGCAACCATATCTGAAACGCCTATTGACACCTATATTTGAAATACCTATCGGCTTCTATATCTGAAATGCCTATCGGCACCTATTTTTAAAATGCCAAACGGTAACTATATCTGAAATGCCTATCGGCACCTATATCTGAAATGCCTATCGGCACCAATTTTTGAAATGCCTATCGGAAACTACATCTAGAATGCCTATCAGCACCTATATTTGAAATGCCTATCGGCAACCATATCTGGAATGCCTATCGGCACCTATATTTGAAATGCCTATCGGCTTCTATATCTGAAATGCCTATCGACACCAATTTTTAAAATGCCAATCGGCAACTATATCTGAAATGCCTATCGGCACCTATATCTGAAATGCCTATCAACACCAATTTTTGAAATGCCTATCGGAAACTACATCTGAAATGCCTATCAGCACCTATATTTAAAATGCCTATGTGCAACCATATCTGAAATGCCTATCGACACCTATATTTGAAATACCTATCGGCTTCTATATCTGAAATGCCTATCGGCACCTATTTTTAAAATGCCAATCGGCAACTATATTTGAAATGCCTATCGGCACCTATATCTGAAATGCCTATCGACACCTATATTTGAAATACCTATCGGCTTCTATATCTGAAATGCCTGTTGGCACCTATTTTTAAAATGCCAATCGGCAACTATATCTGAAATGCCTATCGGCACCAATTTTTGAAATGCCTATCGGAAACTACAACTGAAATGCCTATCGGCACCTATTTTTAAAATGCAAATCGGCAACTATATCTGAAATGCCTATCGGCACCTATATCTGAAATGCCTATCGGCGTCAATTTTTGAAATGCCTATCGGAAACTACATCTAAAATGCCTATCAGCACCTATATTTGAAATGCCTATCGGCAACCATATCTGGAATGCCTATCGGCACCTATATTTGAAATGCCTATCGGCTTCTATATCTGAAATGCCTATCGGCACCTATTTTTAAAATGCCAATTGGCAACTATATCTGAAATGCCTATCGGCACCTATATCTGAAATGCCTATCGGCACCTATTTTTGAAATGCCTATCGGAAACTACATCTGAAAGTCCTATCAGCACCTATATTTGAAATGCCTATCGGCAACCATATCTGGAATGCCTATCGGCACCTATATTTGAAATGCCTATCGGCTTCTATATCTGAAATGCCTATCGGCACCTATTTTTAAAATGCCAATCGGCAACTATATCTAAAATGCCTATCGACACCTATATCTGAAATGCCTATCGGCACCTATTTTTGAAATGCCTATCGGAAACTACATCTGAAATGCCTATCAGCACCTATATTTGAAATGCCTATCGGCAACCATATCTGAAACGCCTATCGACACCTATATTTGAAATACCTATCGGCTTCTATATCTGAAATGCCTATCGGCACCTATTTTTAAAATGCCAATCGGTAACTATATCTGAAATGCCTATCGGCACCTATATCTGAAATGCCTATCGGCACCAATTTTTGAAATGCCTATCGGAAACTACATCTGGAATGCCTATCAGCACCTATATTTGAAATGCCTATCGGCAACCATATCTGGAATGCCTATCGGCACCTATATTTGAAATGCCTATCGGCTTCTATATCTGAAATGCCTATCGACACCAATTTTTAAAATGCCAATCGGCAACTATATCTGAAATGCCTATCGGCATCTATATCTGAAATGCCCATCGGCATCAATTTATAAACGCCTATCGGAAAATACATCTAAAATGCCTATCAGCACCTATATTTGAAATGCCTATCGGCAACCATATCTGGAATGCCTATCGGCACCTATATTTGAAATGCCTATCGGCAACCATATCTGAAACGCCTATCGACACCTATATTTGAAATACCTATCGGCTTCTATATCTGAAATGCCTATCGGCACCTATTTTTAAAATGCCAATCGGTAACTATATCTGAAATGCCTATCGGCACCTATATCTGAAATGCCTATCGACACCAATTTTTGAAATGTCTATCGGAAACTACATCTGGAATGCCTATCAGCACCTATATTTGAAATGCCTATCGGCAACCATATCTGGAATGCCTATCGGCACCTATATTTGAAATGCCTATCGGCTTCTATATCTGAAATGCCTATCAACACCAATTTTTAAAATGCCAATCGGCAACTATATCTGAAATGCCTATCGGCACCTATATCTGAAATGCCTATCAACACCAATTTTTGAAATGCCTATCGGAAACTACATCTGAAATGCCTATCAGCACCTATATTTAAAATGCCTATGTGCAACCATATCTGAAATGCCTATCGACACCTATATTTGAAATACCTATCGGCTTCTATATCTGAAATGCCTATCGGCACCTATTTTTAAAATGCCAATCGGCAACTATATTTGAAATGCCTATCGGCACCTATATCTGAAATGCCTATCGACACCTATTTTTAAAATGCCAATCGGCAACTATATCTGAAATGCCTATCGGCACCTATATCTGAAATGCCTATCAGCACCTATATTTGAAATGCCTATCGGCAACCATATCTGGAATGCTTATCGGCACCTATATTTGAAATGCCTATCGGCTTCTATATCTGAAATGCCTATCGGCACCTATTTTTAAAATGCCAATCGGCAATTATATCTGAAATGCCTATCGGCACCTATATTTAAAATGCCTATCGGCACCTATTTTTAAAATGCCTATCGGAAACTACATCTGAAATGTCTATCAGCACCTATATTTGAAACGCCTATCGGCAACCATATCTGGAATGCCTATCAGCACCTATATTTGAAATGCCTATTGGCTTCAATATCTGTAATGCCTATCGGCACATATTTTTAAAATGCCAATCGGCAACTATATCTGAAATGCCTATCGGCACCTATATCTGAAATGCCTATCGGCACCTATTTTTGAAATGCCTATCGGAAACTACATCTGAAAAGTCTATTGGCACCTATATTTGAAATGCCTATCGGCAACCATATCTGCAATGCCTATCGGCACCTATAATTGAAATGCCCATCGGCTTCTATTTCTGAAATGCCTATCGGCACCTATTTTTAAAATGCCAATCGGCAACTATATCTGAAGTGCCTATCGGCACCAAATCTGAAATGCCTATCGGCACCTATTTATGAAATGCCTAATGAAAACTACATCTGAAATGCCTATCAGCACCTATAATTGAAATGCCTATCGGCACCTATATTTTAAATGACTATCGGCAACTATATCTGATATGCCTATCGGCACCTATATCTGAAATGCCTATCGGCACCTATTTTTGAAATGCCTATCGGAAACTACATCTGAAATGCCTATCGGCACTCATTTTTAAAATGCCAATCGGCAACTCTATCTGATATGCCTATCGGCACCTATATCTGAAATGCCTATCGGAATCAATTTTTGAAATGCCTATCGGAAACTACATCTAAAATGCCTATCAGCACCTATATTTGAAATGCCTATCGGCAACCATATCTGGAATGCCTATCGGCACCTATATTTGAAATGCCTATTGGCTCCTATATCTGAAATGCCTATCGGCACCTATTTTTAAAATGCCAATTGGTAACTATATCTGAAATGCCTATCGGCACCTATATCTGATATGCCTATCGGCACCTATTTTTGAAATGCCTATCGGAAACTACATCTGAAATGCCTATCAGCACCTATATTTGAAATGCCTATCGGCAACCATATCTGGAATGCCTATCGGCACCTATATTTGTAATGCCTATCGGCTTCTATATCTGAAATGCCTATCGGCACCTATTTTTAAAATGCCAATCGGCAACTATATCTGAAATGCCTATCGACACTTATATCTGAAATGCCTATCGGCACCTATTTTTGAAATGCCTATCGGAAACTACATCTGAAATGCCTATCAGCACCTATATTTGAAAAGCCTATCGGCAACCATATCTGGAATGCCTATCGGCACCTATATTTGAAATGCGTATTGGCTTCTATATCTGAAATGCCTATCGACACCAATTTTTAAAATGCCAATCGGCAACTATATCTGAAATGCCTATCGGCACCTATATCTGAAATGCCTATCGGCACCTATTTTTGAAATGCCTATCGGAAACCTCATCTGAAATGCCTATCAGCACCTATATTTGAAATGCCTATCGGCAACCATATCTGGAATGCCTATCGGCACCTATATTTGAAATGCCTATCGGTTTCTATATCTGAAATGCCTATCGGCACCTATTTTTAAAATGCCAATCGGCAACTATATCGGAAATGCCTATCGACACCTATATCTGAAATGCCTATCGGCACCTATTTTTGAAATGCCTATCGGAAACTACATCTGAAATGCCTATCAGCACCTATTTTTGAAATGCCTATCGGCAACCATATCTGAAATGCCTATCGACACCAATATTTGAAATACCTATCGGCTTCTATATCTGAAATGCCTATCGGCACCTATTTTTAAAATGCCAATCAGTAACTATATCTGAAATGCCTATCGGCACCTATATCTAAATTGCCTATCGGCACCAATTTTTGAAATGCCTATCGGAAACTACATCTAGAATGCCTATCAGCACCTATATTTGAAATGCCTATCGGCAACCATATCTGGAATGCCTATAGGCACCTATAATTGAAATGCCTATCGGCTTCTATATCTAAAATGCCTATCGACATCTATTTTTAAAATGCCAATCGGCAACTATATCTGAAATGCCTATCGGCACCTATATCTGAAATGCCTATCGGCACCTATTTTTGAAATGCCTATCGGAAACTACATCTGAAATGCCTATCAGCACCTATATTTGAAATTCCTATCGGCAACCATATCTGAAATGCCTATCGACACCTATATTTGAAATACCTATCGGCTTCTATATCTGAAATGCCTATCGGCACCTATTTTTAAAATGCCAATCGGCAACTATATCTGAAATGCCTATCGGCACCTATATCTGAAATGCCTATCGGCACCAATTTTTAAAATGCCTATCGGAAACTACATCTGAAATGCCTATCAGCACCTATATTTGAAATGCCTATCGGCAACCATATCTGGAATGATAATCGGCACCTATATTTGAAATGCCTATCCGCTTCTATATCTGAAATGCCTATCAGCACCTATTTTTAAAATGCCAATCGGCAACTATATCTGAAAGGCCTATCGGCACCTATATCTGAAATGCCTATCGGCACCAATTTTTGAAATGCCTATCGGAAACTACATCTGGAATGCCTATCAGCACCTATATTTGGAATGCCTATCGGCAACCATATCTGGAATGCCTATCGACACCTATATTTGAAATACCTATCGGCTTTTATATCTAAAATGCCTATCGACATCTATTTTTAAAATGCCAATCGGCAACTATATCTGAAATGCCTATCGGCACCTATATTTGAAATGCCTATCGGCAACCATATCTGGAATGCCTATCGGCACCTATATTTGAAATGCCTATCGGCTTCTATATCTGAAATGCCTATCGGCACCTATTTTTAAAATGCCAATTGGCAACTATATCTGAAATGCCTATCGGCACCTATATCTGAAATGCCTATCGGCACCTATTTTTGAAATGCCTATCGGAAACTACATCTGAAATGCCTATCAGCACCTATATTTGAAATGCCTATCGGCAACCATATCTGGAATGCCTATCGGCACCTATATTTGAAATGCCTATCGGTTTCTATATCTGAAATGCCTATCGGCACCTATTTTTAAAATGCCAATCGGCAACTATATCGGAAATGCCTATCGACACCTATATCTGAAATGCCTATCGGCACCTATTTTTGAAATGCCTATCGGAAACTACATCTGAAATGCCTGTCAGCACCTATATTTGAAATGCCTATCGGCAACCATATCTGAAATGCCTATTGACACCAATATTTGAAATACCTATCGGCTTCTATATCTGAAATGCCTATCGGCACCTATTTTTAAAATGCCAATCAGTGACTATATTTGAAATGCCTATCGGCACCTATATCTGAAATGCCTATCGGCACCAATTTTTGAAATGCCTATCGGAAACTACATCTGGAATGCCTATCAGCACCTATATTTGAAATGCCTATCGGCAACCATATCTGGAATGCCTATAGGCACCTATATTTGAAATGCCTATCGGCTTCTATATCTAAAATGCCTATCGACATCTATTTTTAAAATGCGAATCGGCAACTATATCTGAAATGCCTATCGGCACCTATATCTGAAATGCCTATCGGCACCTATTTTTGAAATGCCTATCGGAAACTACATCTGAAATGCCTATCGGCAACCATATCTGAAATTCCTATCGACACCTATATTTGAAATACCTATCGGCTTCTATATCTGAAATGCCTATCGGCACCTATTTTTAAAATGCCAATCGGCAACTATATCTGAAATGCCTATCGGCACCTATATCTGAAATGCCTATCGGCACCAATTTTTAAAATGCCTATCGGAAACTACATCTGAAATGCCTATCAGCACCTATATTTGAAATGCCTATCGGCAACCATATCTGGAAAGCCTATCGGCACCTATATTTGAAATGCCTATCGGCTTCTATATCTGAAATGCCTATCGGCACCTATTTTTAAAATGCCAATTGGCAACTATATCTGAAATGCCTATCGGCACCTACATCTGAAATGCCTATCGGCACCTATTTTTTAAATGCCTATCGGCTTCTATATCTAAAATGCCTATCGGCACCTATATTTGAAATGCCTATCGGCAACCATATCTGAATTGCCTATCGACACCTATATTTAAAATACCTATCGGCTTCTATATCTGAAATGCCTATCGGCACCTAATTTTAAAATGCCAATCGGTAATTATATCTGAAATGCCTATCGGCACCTATATCTGAAATGCCTATCGACACCAATTTTTGAAATGCCTATCGGAAACTACATCTGGAATGCCTATCAGCACCTATATTTGAAATGCCTATCGGCAACCATATCTGGAATGCCTATCGGCACCTATATTTGAAATGCCTATCGGCTTCTATATCTGAAATGCCTATCGACACCTATTTTTAAAATGTTAATCGGCAACTAAATCTGAAATTCCTATCGGCACCTATATCTGAAATGCCTATCGGCACCTATTTTTGAAATGCCTATCGGAAACTACATCTGAAATGCCTATCAGCACCTATATTTGAAATGTCTATCGGCAACCATATCTGAGATGCCTATCGACACCTATATTTGAAATACCTATCGGCTTCTATATCTGAAATGCCTATCGGCACCTATTTTTAAAATGCCAATCGGCAACTATATCTGAAATGCCTATCGGCACCTATATCTGAAATGCCTATCGGCACCAATTTTTGAAATGCCTATCGGAAACTAGATCTGAAATGCCTATCAGCACCTATATTTGAAATGCCTATCGGCAACAATATCTGGAATGCTTATCGGCACCTATATTTGAAATGCCTATCGGCTTCTATATCTGAAATGCCTATCGGCACCTATTTTTAAAATGCCAATCGGCAACTATATCTGAAATGCCTATCGGCACCTATATCTGAAATGCCTATCGGCACATATTTTTGAAATGCCTATCGGAAACTGCATCTGAAATGCCTATCAGCACCTATATTTGAAATGCCTATCGGCAACCATATCTGGAATGCCTATCGGCACTTATATTTAAAATGCCTATCGGCTTCTATATCTGAAATGCCTATCGGCACCTATTTTTAAAATGCCAATCGGCAACTATATCTGAAATGCCTATCGGCACCTATATCTGAAATGCCTATCGGCACCTATTTTTGAAATGCCTATCGGAAACTACATCTGAAATGCCTATCAGCACCTATATTTGAAATGCCTAACGGCAAACATATCTGGAATGCCTATCGGCACCTATATTTAAAATGCCTATCGGCTTCTATATCTGAAATGCCTATCGGCACTTATTTTTAAAATGCCAATCGGCAACTATGTCTGAAATGCCTATCGGCACCTATATCTGAAATGCCTATCGGCACCTATTTTTGAAATGCCTATCGGAAACTACATCTGAAATGCCTATCAGCACCTATATTTGAAATGCCTATCGGCAACTATATCTGGAATGCCTATCGGCACCTATATTTGAAATGCCTATCGGCTTCTATATCTGAAATGCCTTTCGGCACATATTTTTAAAATGCTAATCGGCAACTATATCTGTAATGCCTATCGGCACCTATATCTGAAATGCCTATCGGCACCTATTTTTGAAATGCCTGTCGGAAACTACATCTGAAATGCCTATCAGCACCAATATTTGAAATGCCTATCGGCAACCATATCTGAAATGCCTATCGACACCTATATTTGAAATACCTATCGGCTTCTATATCTTAAATGCCTATCGACACCTATTTTTAAAATGCCAATCGGCAACTATATCTGAAATGCCTATCGGCACCTATATCTGAAATGCCTATCGGCACCAATTTTTGAAATGCCTATCGGAAACTACATCTGAAATGCCTATCAGCACCTATATTTGAAATGCCTATCGGCAACCATATCTGAAATGCCTATCGGCACCTATATTTGAAATGCCTATCGGCTTCTATATCTTAGATGCCTATCGACACCTATTTTTAAAATGCCAATCGGCAACTATATCTGAAGTGCCTATCGGCACCTATATCTGAAATGCCTATCGGCACCTATTTTTGAAATGCCTATCGAAAACTACATCTGAAATGCCTATCAGCAACCTATATTTGAAATGCCTATCGGCAACCACATCAGAAATGCCTATCGGCACCTATATCTGAAATGCCTTTCGGCATTTATATCAGAAATGCCTATCGACACCTATATTTGAAATGCGTAACGGCACCTATATCTGAAATGCCTATCGGCACCTATTTTTGAAATGCCTATCGGAAACTACAAATAAAATGTCTATCGGCACCTATTTTTAAAATCACAATCGGCGACTCTATCTGAAATGCCTATTTGCACCTATATCTGAAATGCCTATCGGCACCTATTTTTGAAATGCCTATCGGAAACTACATCTGAAATGCCCATCAGCACCTATATTTGAAATGCCTATCAGGTACCATATCTGAAATGCCTATCGACACCTATATTTGAAATATCTATCGGCACCTATTTTTAAAATACCAATCGGCAACTATATCTGAAATGCCTATCGGCACCTATATCTGAATGCCTATCGGCACCAATTTTTGAAATACCTATCGGAAACTACATCTGAAATGCCTATCAGCACCTATATTTGTAATGCCTATCGGCAACCATATCTGGAATGCCTATCGGCACCTATATTTGAAATGCCTATCGGCTTCTATATCTGAAATGCCTATCGACACTTATTTTTAAAATGCCAATTGGCAACTATACCTAAAATGCCTATCGGCATTTATATCTGAAATGCCTATCGGTACCTATTTTTGAAATGTCTATCGGAAACTACATCTGAAATGCCTATCAGCACTTATATTTGAAAAGCCTATCGGCAACCATATTTGGAATGCCTATCGGCACCTATATTTGAAATGCCTATCGGCTTCTATATCTGAAATGCCTATCGACACCTATTTTTAAAATGCCAATCGGCAACTATATCTGAAATGCCTATCGGCACCTATATTTGAAATGCCTATCGGCTTCTATATCTGAAATGCCTATCGACACCTATTTTTAAAATGCCAATCGGCAACTATATCTGAAATGCCTAACGGCACCTATATCTGAAATGCCTATCGGCACCTATTTTTGAAATGCCTTTCGGAAACTACATCTGAAATGCCTATCTGCTCCTATATTTGAAATGCCTATCGGCACCTGTTTTTAAAATGCCAATCGGCAACTATATCTAAAATGCCTATCGGCACCTATATCTGAAATGCCTATCGGCATCAATTTTTGAAATGCCTATCGGAAACTACATCTAAAATGCCTTTCAGCACCTATATTTGAAATGCCTATCGGCAACCATATCTGGAATGCCTATCGGCACCTATATTTGAAATGCCTATCGGCTTCTATATCTGAAATGCCTATCGCCACCTATTTTTAAAATGCCAATTGGTAACTATATCTGAAATGCCTATCGGCACCTATATCTGAAATGCCTATCGGCACCTATTTTTGAAATGCCTATCGGCTTTTATATCTGAAATGCCTAACGGCACCTATATTTGAAATGCCTATCGGCAACTATATCTGGAATGCCTATCGGCACCTATATTTGAAATGCCTATCAGCTTCTATATCTGAAATGCCTATCGGCACCTATTTTTAAAATGCCAATCGGCAACTATGTCTGAAATGCCTATCGACACTTATATCTGAAAAGCCTATCGGCACCTATTTTTAAAATGCCAATCGGTAACTTAATCTGAAATGCCTATCGGCACCTATATCTGAAATGCCTATCGGCACCAATTTTTGAAATGCCTATCGGAAACTACATCTGGAATGCCTATCAGCACCTATATTTGGAATGCCTATCGGCAACCATATCTGGAATGCCTATCGGCACCTATATTTGAAATGCCTATCGGCTTCTATATCTGAAATGCCTATCGACACCTATTTTTAAAATGCCAATCGGCCACTATATCTGAAATGCCTATCGGCACCTATACCTGAAATGCCTATCGGCACCTAGTTTTGAAATGCCTATCGGAAACTACATCTGAAATGCCTATCAGCACCAATATTTGAAATGCCTATCGGCAACCATATCTGAAATGCCTATCGACACCTATATTTGAAATACCTATCGGCTTCTATATCTGAAATGCCTATCGGCACCTATTTTCAAAATGCCAATCGGCAACTATATCTGAAATGCCTATCGGCACCTATATCTGAAATGCCTATCGCCACCAATTTTTGAAATGCATATTGTAAACTACATCTGAAATGCCTATCAGCACCTATATTTGATATGCCTATCGGCAACCATATCTGGAATGCTTATCGGCACCTATATTTGAAATGCCTATCGGCTTCTATATCTGAAATGCCTATCGGCACCTATTCTTAAAATGCCAATTGGCAACTATATCTGAAATGCCTATCGGCACCTATATCTGAAATGCCTATCGGCAACTATTTTTGAAATGCCTATCGGAAACTACATCTGAAATGCCTATCAGCACCTATATTTGAAACGCCTATCGGCAACCATATCTGGAATGCCTATCGGCACCTATATTTGAAATGCCTATCGGCTTCTATATCTGAAATGCCTATCGGTACCTATTTTTAAACTTTATCTGAAATGCTTATCGGCACCTATATCTGAAATGCCTATCGGCACCTATTTTTGAAATGCCTATCGGAAACTACATCTGAAATGCCTATCAGCACCTATATTTGAAATGCCTATCTACAACCATAACTGGAATGCCTATCGGCACCTATATTTGAAATGCCTATCGGCTTCTATAACTGAAATGCTTATCAGCACCTATTTTTAAAATGCTAATCGGCAACTATATCTGTAATGCCTATCGGCACCTATATCTGAAATGCCTATCGGCACCTATTTTTGAAATGCCTATCGGAAACTACATCTGAAATGCCTATCAGCACCAATATTTGAAATGCCTATCGGCAACCATATCTGAAATGCCTATCGACACCTATATTTGAAATACCTATCGGCTTCTATATCTGAAATGCCTATCGGCACCTATTTTTAAAATGACAATTATCAACTATATCTAAAATGCCTATCGGCACTTATATCTGAAATGCCTATCGGCACCAATTTTTGAAATGCCTATCGGAAACTACATCTGAAATGCCTATCAGCACCTATACTTGAAATCCCTATCGGCAACCATATCTGGAATGCCTATCGGCACCTATATTTGAAATGCCTATCGGCTTCTATATCTGAAATGACTATTGACACCTATTTTAAAAATGCCAATTGGCAACTATATCTGAACTGCCTATCGGCACCTATATCTGAAATGCCTTTTGGTAACTATTTTTAAAATGCCTATCGGAAACTACATCTAAAATGCCTATCAGCACTTATATTTGAAATGCCTATCGGCAACCATATCTGAAATGCCTATCGACACCTGTATTTGAAATACTTATCGGCTTCTATATTTGAAATGCCTATCGGCACCTGTTTTTAAAATGCCAATCGGCAACTATATCTGAAATGCCTATCGGCACCTATATCTGAAATGCCTATCGGCATCAATTTTTTAAATGCCTATCGGAAACTACATCTAAAATTCTTATCAGCACCTATATTTGAAATTCCTATCGGCAACCATATCTGGAATGCCTATCGGCATCTATATTTGAAATGCCTATCGGCTTCTATATCTGAAATGCCTATCGACACCTGTATTTGAAATACTTATCGGCTTCTATATTTGAAATGCCTATCGGCACCTGTTTTTAAAATGCCAATCGGCAACTATATCTGAAATGCCTATCGGCACCTATATCTGAAATGCCTATCGGCATCAATTTTTTAAATGCCTATCGGAAACTACATCTAAAATTCTTATCAGCACCTATATTTGAAATGCCTATCGACAACCATATCTGGAATGCTTATCGGCACCTATATTTGAAATGCCTATCGGCTTCTATATCTGAAATGCCTATCGGCACCTATTTTTAAAATGCCAATCGGCAACTATATCTGAAATGCCTATCGGCACCTATATCTGAAATACCTATCGGCTTCTATATCTGAAATGCCTATCGGCACCTATTTTTAAAATGCCAATCGGCAACTATATTTGAAATGCCTAACGGCACCTATATCTGAAATGCCTATCGACACCTATATTTGAAATACCTATCGGCTTCTATATCTGAAATGCCTGTTGGCACCTATTTTTAAAATGCCAATCGGCAACTATATCTGAAATGCCTATCGGCACCAATTTTTGAAATGCCTATCGGAAACTACATCTGAAATGCCTATCGGCACCTATTTTTAAAATGCAAATCGGCAACTATATCTGAAATGCCTATCGGCACCTATATCTGAAATGCCTATCGGCGTCAATTTTTGAAATGCCTATCGGAAACTACATCTAAAATGCCTATCAGCACCTATATTTGAAATGCCTATCGGCAACCATATCTGGAATGCCTATCGGCACCTATATTTGAAATGCCTATCGGCTTCTATATCTGAAATGCCTATCGACACCAATTTTTAAAATGCCAATCGGCAACTATATCTGAAATGCCTATCGGCACCTATATCTGAAATGCCTATCAACACCAATTTTTGAAATGCCTATCGGAAACTACATCTGAAATGCCTATCAGCACCTATATTTAAAATGCCTATGTGCAACCATATCTGAAATGCCTATCGACACCTATATTTGAAATACCTATCGGCTTCTATATCTGAAATGCCTATCGGCACCTATTTTTAAAATGCCAATCGGAAACTATATTTGAAATGCCTATCGACACCTATATCTGAAATGCCTATCGACACCTATTTTTAAAATGCCAATCGGCAACTATATCTGAAATGCCTATCGGCACCTATATCTGAAATGCCTATCAGCACCTATATTTGAAATGCCTAACGGCAACCATATCTGGAATGCTTATCGGCACCTATATTTGAAATGCCTATCGGCTTCTATATCTGAAATGCCTATCGGCACCTATTTTTAAAATGCCAATCGGCAATTATATCTGAAATGCCTATCGGCACCTATATTTAAAATGCCTATCGGCACCTATTTTTAAAATGCCTATCGGAAACTACATCTAAAATGTCTATCAGCACCTATATTTGAAACGCATATCGGCAACCATATCTGGAATGCCTATCAGCACCTATATTTGAAATGCCTATTGGCTTCAATATCTGTAATGCCTATCGGCACATATTTTTAAAATGCCAATCGGCAACTATATCTGAAATGCCTATCGGCACCTATATCTGAAATGCCTAACGGCACCTATTTTTGAAATGCCTATCGGAAACTACATCTGAAAAGTCTATTGGCACCTATATTTGAAATGCCTATCGGCAACCATATCTGCAATGCCTATCGGCACCTATAATTGAAATGCCCATCGGCTTCTATTTCTGAAATGCCTATCGGCACCTATTTTTAAAATGCCAATCGGCAACTATATCTGAAGTGCCTATCGGCACCTATATCTGAAATGCCTATCGGCACCTATTTATGAAATGCCTAATGAAAACTACATCTGCAATGCCTATCGGCACCTATAATTGAAATGCCCATCGGCTTCTATTTCTGAAATGCCTATCGGCACCTATTTTTAAAATGCCAATCGGCAACTATATCTGAAGTGCCTATCGGCACCTATATCTGAAATGCCTATCGGCACCTATTTATGAAATGCCTAATGAAAACTACATCTGAAATGCCTATCAGCACCTATATTTGAAATGCCTATCGGCAACCACATCAGAAATGCCTATCGGCACCTATATCTGAAATGCCTTTCGGCATTTATATCTGAAATGCCTATCGACACCTATATTTGAAATGCCTATCGGCACCTATATTTTAAATGACTATCGGCAACTATATCTGATATGCCTATCGGCACCTATATCTGAAATGCCTATCGGCACCTTTTTTTGAAGTGCCTATCGGAAACTACATCTGAAATGCCTATCGGCACTCATTTTTAAAATGCCAATCGGCAACTCTATCTGATATGCCTATCGGCACCTATATCTGAAATGCCTATCGGAATCAATTTTTGAAATGCCTATCGGAAACTACATCTAAAATGCCTATCAGCACCTATATTTGAAATGCCTGTCGGCAACCATATCTGGAATGCCTATCGGCACCTATATTTGAAATGCCTATTGGCTCCTATATCTGAAATGCCTATCGGCACCTATTTTTAAAATGCCAATTGGTAACTATATCTGAAATGCCTATCGGCACCTATATCTGATATGCCTATCGGCACCTATTTTTGAAATGCCTATAGGCTTCTATATCTGAAATGCCTAACTGCACTTATATTTGAAATGCCTATCGGCAACCATATCTGGAATGCCTATCGGCACCTATATTTGTAATGCCTATCGGCTTCTATATCTGAAATGCCTATCGGCACCTATTTTTAAAATGCCAATCGGCAACTATATCTGAAATGCCTATCGACACTTATATCTGAAATGCCTATCGGCACCTATTTTTGAAATGCCTATCGGAAACTACATCTGAAATGCCTATCAGCACCTATATTTGAAATGCCTATCGGCAACCATATCTGGAATGCCTATCGGCACCTATATTTGAAATGCCTATTGGCTTCTATATCTGAAATGCCTATCGACACCAATTTTTAAAATGCCAATCGGCAACTATATCTTAAATGCCTATCGGCACCTATATCTGAAATGCCTATCGGCACCTATTTTTGAAATGCCTATCGGAAACTACATCTGAAATGCCTATCAGCACCTATATTTGAAATGCCTATCGGCAACCATATCTGGAATGCCTATCGGCACCTATATTTGAAATGCCTATCGGTTTCTATATCTGAAATGCCTATCGGCACCTATTTTTAAAATGCCAATCGGCAACTATATCGGAAATGCCTATCGACACCTATATCTGAAATGTCTATCGGCACCTATTTTTGAAATGCCTATCGGAAACTACATCTGAAATGCCTATCAGCACCTATATTTGAAATGCCTATCGGCAACCATATCTGAAATGCCTATCGACACCAATATTTGAAATACCTATCGGCTTCTATATCTGAAATGCCTATCGGCACCTATTTTTAAAATGCCAATCAGTAACTATATCTGAAATGCCTATCGGCACCTATATCTAATGTGCCTATCGGCACCAATTTTTGAAATGCCTATCGGAAACTACATCTAGAATGCCTATCAGCACCTATATTTGAAATGCCTATCGGCAACCATATCTGTAATGCCTATAGGCACCTATATTTGAAATGCCTATCGGCTTCTATATCTAAAATGCCTATCGACATCTATTTTTAAAATGCCAATCGGCAACTATATCTGAAATGCCTATCGGCACCTATATCTGAAATGCCTATCGGCACCTATTTTTGAAATGCCTATCAGAAACTACATCTGAAATGCCTATCAGCACCTATATTTGAAATGCCTATCGGCAACCATATCTGAAATGCCTATCGACACCTATATTTGAAATACCTATCGGCTTCTATATCTGAAATGCCTATCGGCACCTATTTTTAAAATGCCAATCGGCAACTATATCTGAAATGCCTATCGGCACCTATATCTGAAATGCCTATCGGCACCAATTTTTAAAATGCTTATCGGAAACTACATCTGAAATGCCTATCAGCACCTATATTTGAAATGCCTATCGGCAACCATATCTGGAATGCCTATCGGCACCTATATTTGAAATGCCTATCGGCTTCTATATCTGAAATGCCTATCGACACCTATTTTTAAAATGCCAATTGGTAACTATACCTAAAATGCCTATCGGCATTTATATCTGAAATGCCTATCGACACCAATTTTTAAAATGCCAATCGGCAACTATATCTTAAATGCCTATCGGCACCTATATCTGAAATGCCTATCGGCACCTATTTTTGAAATGCCTATCGGAAACTACATCTGAAATGCCTATCAGCACCTATATTTGAAATGCCTATCGGCAACCATATCTGGAATGCCTATCGGCACCTATATTTGAAATGCCTATCGGTTTCTATATCTGAAATGCCTATCGGCACCTATTTTTAAAATGCCAATCGGCAACTATATCGGAAATGCCTTTCGACACCTATATCTGAAATGCCTATCGGCACCTATTTTTGAAATGCCTATCGGAAACTACATCTGAAATGCCTATCAGCACCTATATTTGAAATGCCTATCGGCAACCATATCTGAAATGCCTATCGACACCAATATTTGAAATACCTATCGGCTTCTATATCTGAAATGCCTATCGGCACCTATTTTTAAAATGCCAATCAGTAACTATATCTGAAATGCCTATCGGCACCTATATCTAATGTGCCTATCGGCACCAATTTTTGAAATGCCTATCGGAAACTACATCTAGAATGCCTATCAGCACCTATATTTGAAATGCCTATCGGCAACCATATCTGGAATGCCTATAGGCACCTATATTTGAAATGCCTATCGGCTTCTATATCTAAAATGCCTATCGACATCTATTTTTAAAATGCCAATCGGCAACTATATCTGAAATGCCTATCGGCACCTATATCTGAAATGCCTATCGGCACCTATTTTTGAAATGCCTATCAGAAACTACATCTGAAATGCCTATCAGCACCTATATTTGAAATGCCTATCGGCAACCATATCTGACATGCCTATCGACACCTATATTTGAAATACCTATCGGCTTCTATATCTGAAATGCCTATCGGCACCTATTTTTAAAATGCCAATCGGCAACTATATCTGAAATGCCTATCGGCACCTATATCTGAAATGCCTATCGGCACCAATTTTTAAAATGCTTATCGGAAACTACATCTGAAATGCCTATCAGCACCTATATTTGAAATGCCTATCGGCAACCATATCTGGAATGCCTATCGGCACCTATATTTGAAATGCCTATCGGCTTCTATATCTGAAATGCCTATCGACACCTATTTTTAAAATGCCAATTGGTAACTATACCTAAAATGCCTATCGGCATTTATATCTGAAATGCCTATCGGCACCTATTTTTGAAATGCCTATTGAAAACTACATCTGAAATGCCTATCAGCACCTATATTTGAAATGCCTATCGGCAACCACATCAGAAATACCTATCGGCACCTATATCTGAAATGCCTTTTGGCATATATATCTGAAATGCCTATCTTCACCTATATTTGAAATGCCTATCGGCAACCATATCTGAAACGCCTATCGACACCTATATTTGAAATACCTATCGGCTTCTATATCTGAAATGCCTATCGGCACCTATTTTTAAAATGCCAATCGGTAACTATATCTGAAATGCCTATCGGCACCTATTTTTGAAATGCCTATTGAAAACTACATCTGAAATGCCTATCAGCACCTATATTTTAAATGCCTATCGGCAACTATATCTGATATGCCTATCGGCACCTATTTCTAAAATGCCTATCGGCACCTATTTTTGAAATGCTTATCGGAAACTACATCTAAAATGCCTATCGGCACCTATTTTTAAAAAGCCAATCGGCAACTATATCTGAAATGCCTATCGGCACCTATATCTAAAATGCCTATCGGCACCTATTTTTGAACTGCCTATCGGAAACTACATCTGAAATGCCTATCATCACCTATATTTGAAATGCCTATCGGCAACCATATCTGAAATGCCTATCGACACCTATATTTGAAATACCTATCGGCTTCTATATCTGAAATGCCTGTTGGCACCTATTTTTAAATGCCAATCGGCAACTATATCTGAAATGCCTATCGGCACCAATTTTGAAATGCCTATCGGAAACTACATCTAAAATGCCTATCGGCACCTATTTTTAAAATGCAAATCGGCAACTATATCTGAAATGCCTATCGGCACCTATATCTGAAATGCCTATCGGCATCAATTTTTGAAATGCCTATCGGAAACTACATCTAAAATGCCTATCAGCACCTATATTTGAAATGCCTATCGGCAACCATATCTGGAATGCCTATCGGCACCTATATTTGAAATGCCTATCGGCTTCTATGTCTGAAATGCCTATCGGCACCTATTTTTAAAATGCCAATTGGCAACTATATCTGTAATGCCTATCGGCACCTATATCTGAAATGCCTATCGGCACCTATTTTTGAAATGCCTATCGGAAACTACATCTGAAAGTTCTATCAGCACCTATATTTGAAATGCCTATCGGCAACCATATCTGGAATGCCTATCGGCACCTATATTTGAAATGCCTATCGGCTTCTATATCTGAAATGCCTATCGGCACCTATTTTTAAAATGCCAATCGGCAACTATATCTAAAATGCCTATCGACACCTATATCTGAAATGCCTATCGGCACCTATTTTTGAAATGCCTATCGGAAACTACATCTGAAATGCCTATCAGCACCTATATTTGAAATGCCTATCGGCAACCATATCTGGAATGCCTATCGGCACCTATATTTGAAATGCCTATCGGCTTCTATATCTGAAATGCCTATCGACACCAATTTTTAAAATGCCAATCGGCAACTATATCTGAAATGCCTATCGGCATCTATATCTGAAATGCCCATCGGCATCAATTTATAAACGCCTATCGGAAAATACATCTAAAATGCCTATCAGCACCTATATTTGAAATGCCTATCGGCAACCATATCTGGAATGCCTATCGGCACCTATATTTGAAATGCCTATCGGCAACCATATCTGAAACGCCTATCGACACCTATATTTGAAATACCTATCGGCTTCTATATCTGAAATGCCTATCGGCACCTATTTTTAAAATGCCAATCGGTAACTATATCTGAAATGCCTATCGGCACCTATATCTGAAATGCCTATCGACACCAATTTTTGTAATGTCTATCGGAAACTACATCTGGAATGCCTATCAGCACCTATGTTTGAAATGCCTATCGGCAACCATATCTGGAATGCCTATCGGCACCTATATTTGAAATGCCTATCGGCTTCTATATCTGAAATGCCCATCAACACCAATTTTTAAAATGCCAATCGGCAACTATATCTGAAATGCCTATCGGCACCTATATCTGAAATGCCTATCAACACCAATTTTTGAAATGCCTATCGGAAACTACATCTGAAATGCCTATCAGCACCTATATTTAAAATGCCTATGTGCAACCATATCTGAAATGCCTATCGACACCTATATTTGAAATACCTATCGGCTTCTATATCTGAAATGCCTATCGGCACCTATTTTTAAAATGCCAATCGGCAACTATATTTGAAATGCCTATCGGCACCTATATCTGAAATGCCTATCGACACCTATTTTTAAAATGCCAATCGGCAACTATATCTGAAATGCCTATCAGCACCTATATCTGAAATGCCTATCAGCACCTATATTTGAAATGCCTATCGGCAACCATATCTGGAATGCTTATCGGCACCTATATTTGAAATGCCTATCGGCTTCTATATCTGAAATGCCTATCGGCACCTATTTTTAAAATGCCAATCGGCAATTATATCTGAAATGCCTATCGGCACCTATATTTAAAATGCCTATCGGCACCTATTTTTAAAATGCCTATCGGAAACTACATCTGAAATGTCTATCAGCACCTATATTTGAAACGCCTATCGGCAACCATATCTGGAATGCCTATCAGCACCTATATTTGAAATGCCTATTGGCTTCAATATCTGTAATGCCTATCGGCACATATTTTTAAAATGCCAATCGGCAACTATATCTGAAATGCCTATCGGCACCTATATCTGAAATGCCTATCGGCACCTATTTTTGAAATGCCTATCGGAAACTACATCTGAAAAGTCTATTGGCACCTATATTTGAAATGCCTATCGGCAACCATATCTGCAATGCCTATCGGCACCTATAATTGAAATGCCCATCGGCTTCTATTTCTGAAATGCCTATCGGCACCTATTTTTAAAATGCCAATCGGCAACTATATCTGAAGTGCCTATCGGCACCAAATCTGAAATGCCTATCGGCACCTATTTATGAAATGCCTAATGAAAACTACATCTGAAATGCCTATCAGCACCTATATTTGAAATGCCTATCGGCACCTATATTTTAAATGACTATCGGCAACTATATCTGATATGCCTATCGGCACCTATATCTGAAATGCCTATCGGCACCTATTTTTGAAATGCCTATCGGAAACTACATCTGAAATGCCTATCGGCACTCATTTTTAAAATGCCAATCGGCAACTCTATCTGATATGCCTATCGGCACCTATATCTGAAATGCCTATCGGAATCAATTTTTGAAATGCCTATCGGAAACTACATCTAAAATGCCTATCAGCACCTATATTTGAAATGCCTATCGGCAACCATATCTGGAATGCCTATCGGCACCTATATTTGAAATGCCTATTGGCTCCTATATCTGAAATGCCTATCGGCACCTATTTTTAAAATGCCAATTGGTAACTATATCTGAAATGCCTATCGGCACCTATATCTGATATGCCTATCGGCGCCTATTTTTGAAATGCCTATCGGAAACTACATCTGAAATGCCTATCAGCACCTATATTTGAAATGCCTATCGGCAACCATATCTGGAATGCCTATCGGCACCTATATTTGTAATGCCTATCGGCTTCTATATCTGAAATGCCTATCGGCACCTATTTTTAAAATGCCAATCGGCAACTATATCTGAAATGCCTATCGACACTTATATCTGAAATGCCTATCGGCACCTATTTTTGAAAAGCCTATCGGCAACCATATCTGGAATGCCTATCGGCACCTATATTTGAAATGCGTATTGGCTTCTATATCTGAAATGCCTATCGACACCAATTTTTAAAATGCCAATCGGCAACTATATCTGAAATGCCTGTCGGCACCTATATCTGAAATGCCTATCGGCACCTATTTTTGAAATGCCTATCGGAAACTACATCTGAAATGCCTATCAGCACCTATATTTGAAATGCCTATCGGCAACCATATCTGGAATGCCTATCGGCACCTATATTTGAAATGCCTATCGGTTTCTATATCTGAAATGCCTATCGGCACCTATTTTTAAAATGCCAATCGGCAACTATATCGGAAATGCCTATCGACACCTATATCTGAAATGCCTATCGGCACCTATTTTTGAAATGCCTATCGGAAACTACATCTGAAATGCCTATCAGCACCTATTTTTGAAATGCCTATCGGCAACCATATCTGAAATGCCTATCGACACCAATATTTGAAATACCTGTCGGCTTCTATATCTGAAATGCCTATCGGCACCTATTTTTAAAATGCCAATCAGTAACTATATCTGAAATGCCTATCGGCACCTATATCTAAATTGCCTATCGGCACCAATTTTTGAAATGCCTATCGGAAACTACATCTAGAATGCCTATCAGCACCTATATTTGAAATGCCTATCGGCAACCATATCTGGAATGCCTATAGGCACCTATAATTGAAATGCCTATCGGCTTCTATATCTAAAATGCCTATCGACATCTATTTTTAAAATGCCAATCGGCAACTATATCTGAAATGCCTATCGGCACCTATATCTGAAATGCCTATCGGCACCTATTTTTGAAATGCCTATCGGAAACTACATCTGAAATGCCTATCAGCACCTATATTTGAAATGCCTATCGGCAACCATATCTGAAATGCCTATCGACACCTATATTTGAAATACCTATCGGCTTCTATATCTGAAATGCCTATCGGCACCTATTTTTAAAATGCCAATCGGCAACTATATCTGAAATGCCTATCGGCACCTATATCTGAAATGCCTATCGGCACCAATTTTTAAAATGCCTATCGGAAACTACATCTGAAATGCCTATCAGCACCTATATTTGAAATGCCTATCGGCAACCATATCTGGAATGATAATCGGCACCTATATTTGAAATGCCTATCCGCTTCTATATCTGAAATGCCTATCAGCACCTATTTTTAAAATGCCAATCGGCAACTATATCTGAAAGGCCTATCGGCACCTATATCTGAAATGCCTATCGGCACCAATTTTTGAAATGCCTATCGGAAACTACATCTGGAATGCCTATCAGCACCTATATTTGGAATGCCTATCGGCAACCATATCTGGAATGCCTATCGACACCTATATTTGAAATACCTATCGGCTTTTATATCTAAAATGCCTATCGACATCTATTTTTAAAATGCCAATCGGCAACTATATCTGAAATGCCTATCGGCACCTATATTTGAAATGCCTATCGGCAACCATATCTGGAATGCCTATCGGCACCTATATTTGAAATGCCTATCGGCTTCTATATCTGAAATGCCTATCGGCACCTATTTTTAAAATGCCAATTGGCAACTATATCTGAAATGCCTATCGGCACCTATATCTGAAATGCCTATCGGCACCTATTTTTGAAATGCCTATCGGAAACTACATCTGAAATGCCTATCAGCACCTATATTTGAAATGCCTATCGGCAACCATATCTGGAATGCCTATCGGCACCTATATTTGAAATGCCTATCGGTTTCTATATCTGAAATTCCTATCGGCACCTATTTTTAAAATGCCAATCGGCAACTATATCGGAAATGCCTATCGACACCTATATCTGAAATGCCTATCGGCACCTATTTTTGAAATGCCTATCGGAAACTACATCTGAAATGCCTATCAGCACCTATATTTGAAATGCCTATCGGCAACCATATCTGAAATGCCTATTGACACCAATATTTGAAATACCTATCGGCTTCTATATCTGAAATGCCTATCGGCACCTATTTTTAAAATGCCAATCAGTGACTATATTTGAAATGCCTATCGGCACCTATATCTGAAATGCCTATCGGCACCAATTTTTGAAATGCCTATCGGAAACTACATCTGGAATGCCTATCAGCACCTATATTTGAAATGCCTATCGGCAACCATATCTGGAATGCCTATAGGCACCTATATTTGAAATGCCTATCGGCTTCTATATCTAAAATGCCTATCGACATCTATTTTTAAAATGCCAATCGGCAACTATATCGGAAATGCCTATCGACACCTATATCTGAAATGCCTATCGGCACCTATTTTTGAAATGCCTATCGGAAACTACATCTGAAATGCCTATCAGCACCTATAATTGAAATGCCTATCGGCAACCATATCTGAAATTCCTATCGACACCTATATTTGAAATACCTATCGGCTTCTATATCTGAAATGCCTATCGGCACCTATTTTTAAAATGCCAATCGGCAACTATATCTGAAATGCCTATCGGCACCTATATCTGAAATGCCTATCGGCACCAATTTTTAAAATGCCTATCGGAAACTACATCTGAAATGCCTATCAGCACCTATATTTGAAATGCCTATCGGCAACCATATCTGGAATGATAATCGGCACCTACATTTGAAATGCCTATCGGCTTCTATATCTGAAATGCCTATCAGCACCTATTTTTAAAATGCCAATCGGCAACTATATCTGAAAGGCCTATCGGCACCTATATCTGAAATGCCTATCGGCACCAATTTTTGAAATGCCTATCGGAAACTACATCTGGAATGCCTATCTGCTCCTATATTTGAAATGCCTATCGGCAACCATATCTGAAATGCCTATCGACACCTATAATTGAAATACCTATCGGCTTCTATATCTGAAATGCCTATCGGCACCTTTTTTTAAAATGCCAATCGGCAACTATATCTGAAATGCCTATCGGCATCTATATCTGAAATGCCCATCGGCATCAATTTATAAACGCCTATCGGAAAATACATCTAAAATGCCTATCAGCACCTATATTTGAAATGCCTATCGGCAACCATATCTGGAATGCCTATCGGCACCTATATTTGAAATGCCTATCGGCTTCTATATCTGAAATGCCTATCGGCACCTATTTTTAAAATGCCAATTGGCAACTATATCTGAAATGCCTATCGGCACCTACATCTGAAATGCCTATCGGCACCTATTTTTTAAATGCCTATCGGCTTTTATATCTAAAATGCCTATCGGCACCTATATTTGAAATGCCTATCGGCAACCATATCTGAATTGCCTATCGACACCTATATTTAAAATACCTATCGGCTTCTATATCTGAAATGCCTATCGGCACCTATTTTTAAAATGCCAATCGGTAATTATATCTGAAATGCCTATCGGCACCTATATCTGAAATGCCTATCGACACCAATTTTTGAAATGCCTATCGGAAACTACATCTGGAATGCCTATCAGCACCTATATTTGAAATGCCTATCGGCAACCATATCTGGAATGCCTATCGGCACCTATATTTGAAATGCCTATCGGCTTCTATATCTGAAATGCCTATCGACACCTATTTTTAAAATGTTAATCGGCAACTAAATCTGAAATTCCTATCGGCACCTATATCTGAAATGCCTATCGGCACCTATTTTTGAAATGCCTATCGGAAACTACATCTGAAATGCCTATCAGCACCTATATTTGAAATGTCTATCGGCAACCATATCTGAGATGCCTATCGACACCTATATTTGAAATACCTATCGGCTTCTATATCTGAAATGCCTATCGGCACCTATTTTTAAAATGCCAATCGGCAACTATATCTGAAATGCCTATCGGCACCTATATCTGAAATGCCTATCGGCACCAATTTTTGAAATGCCTATCGGAAACTAGATCTGAAATGCCTATCAGCACCTATATTTGAAATGCCTATCGGCAACAATATCTGGAATGCTTATCGGCACCTATATTTGAAATGCCTATCGGCTTCTATATCTGAAATGCCTATCGGCACCTATTTTTAAAATGCCAATCGGCAACTATATCTGAAATGCCTATCGGCACCTATATCTGAAATGCCTATCGGCACATATTTTTGAAATGCCTATCGGAAACTGCATCTGAAATGCCTATCAGCACCTATATTTGAAATGCCTATCGGCAACCATATCTGGAATGCCTATCGGCACTTATATTTAAAATGCCTATCGGCTTCTATATCTGAAATGCCTATCGGCACCTATTTTTAAAATGCCAATCGGCAACTATATCTGAAATGCCTATCAGCACCTATATCTGAAATGCCTATCGGCACCTATTTTTGAAATGCCTATCGGAAACTACATCTGAAATGCCTATCAGCACCTATATTTGAAATGACTATCGGCAACCATATCTCGAGTGCCTATCGGCACTTAGATTTGGAATGCCTATCGGCTTCTATATCTGAAATGCCTATCGGCACATATTTTTAAAATGCTAATCGGCAACTATATCTGTAATGCCTATCGGCACCTATATCTGAAATGCCTATCGGCACCTATTTTTGAAATGCCTATCGGAAACTACATCTGAAATGCCTATCAGCACCAATATTTGAAATGCCTATCGGCAACCATATCTGAAATGCCTATCGACACCTATATTTGAAATACCTATCGGCTTTTATATCTGAAATGCCTATCGGCACCTATTTTTAAAATGCCAATCGGCAACTATATATGAAATGCCTATCGGCACCTATATCTGAAATGCCTATCGGCACATATTTTTGAAATGCCTATCGGAAGCTACATCTGAAATGTCTATCAGCACCTATATTTGAAATGCCTATCGGCAACCATATCTGGAATGCCTATCGGCACCTATATTTGAAATACCCATCGGCTTCTATATCTGAAATGCCTATCGACACCTATATTTGAAATACCTATCGGCTTTTATATCTGAAATGCCTATCGGCACCTATTTTTAAAATGCCAATCGGCAATTATATCTGAAGTGCCTATCGGCACCTATATCTGAAATGCCTATCGGCACCTATTTTTGAAATGCCTATCGAAAACTACATCTGAAATGCAAATCAGCACCTATATTTGAAATGCCTATCGGCAACCACATCAGAAATGCCTATCGGCACCTATATCTGAAATGCCTTTCGGCATTTATATCTGAAATGCCTATCGACACCTATATTTGAAATGCCTATCGGTAACTATATCTGAAATGCCTATCGGCACCTATATGTGAAATGCCTATCGGCACCAATTTTTGAAATGCCTATCGGAAACACATCTGGAAGCCTATCAGCACCTATATTTGAAATGCCTATCGGCAACCATATCTGGAATGCCTATCGGCACCTATTTTTAAAATGCCAATCGGTAACTATATCTGAAATGCCTATCGGCACCTATATGTGAAATGCCTATCGACACCTATATTTGAAATACCTATCGGCTTTTATATCTAAAATGCCTATCGGCACCTCTTTTTAAAATGCCAATCGGCAACTATATATGAAATGCCTATCGGCACCTATATCTGAAATGCCTATCGGCACATATTTTTGAAATGCCTATCCGAAGCTACATCTGAAATGTCTATCAGCACCTATATTTGAAATGCCTATCGGCAACCATATCTGGAATGCCTATCGGCACCTATATTTGAAATACCCATCGGCTTCTATATCTGAAATGCCTATCGATACCTATATTTGAAATACCTATCGGCTTTTATATCTGAAATGCCTATCGGCACCTATTTTTAAAATGCCAATCGGCAACTATATCAGAAATGCCTATCGGCACCTATATCTAAAATGCCTATCGGCACCTATTTTTGAAATGCCTATCGTAAACTACATCTGAAATGCCTATCAGTACCTATATTTGAAATGCTTATCGGCAACCATATCTGAAATGCCTATCGACACCTATATTTGAAATACCTATCGGCTTCTATATCTGAAATGCCTATCGGCACCTATTTTTAAAATGCCAATCGGTAACTATATCTGAAATGCCTATCGGCACCTATATGTGAAATGCCTATCGGCACCAATTTTTGAAATGCCTATCGGAAACTACATCTGGAAGCCTATCAGCACCTATATTTGAAATGCCTATCGGCAACCATATCCGGAATGCCTATCGGCACCTATATTTGAAATGCCTATCGGCTTCTATATCTGAAATGCCTATCGACACCTATTTTTAAAATGGTAATCGGCAACTATATCTGAAATGCCTATCGGCACCTATATCTGAAATGCCTATCGGCACCTATTTTTGAAATGCCTATCGGAAACTACATCTGAAATGCCTATCAGCACCTATATTTGAAATGTCTATCGGCAACCATATCTGAGATGCCTATCGACACCTATATTTGAAATACCTATCGGCTTCTATATCTGAAATGCCTATCGGCACCTATTTTTAAAATGCCAATCGGCAACTATATCTGAAATGCCTATCGGCACCTATATCTGAAATGCCTATCGGCACCAATTTTTGAAATGCCTATCGGAAACTACATCTGAAATGCCTATCAGCACCTATATTTGAAATGCCTATCGGCAACCATATCTGGAATGCTTATCGGCACCTATATTTGAAATGCCTATCGGCTTCTATATCTGAAATGCCTATCGGCACCTATTTTTAAAATGCCAATCGGCAACTATATCTAAAATGCCTATCGGCTTCTATATCTGAAATGCCTATCGGCACCTATTTTTAAAATGCCAATTGGCAACTATATCTGAAATGCCTATCGGCACCTATATCTGAAATGCCTATCGACACCTATTTTTGAAATGCCTATCGGAAACTACATCTGAAATGCCTATCAGCACCTATATTTGAAATGCCTATCGGCAACCATATCTGGAATGCCTATCGGCACCTATATTTGAAATACCTATCGGTTTCTATATCTGAAATGCCTATCGGCACCTATTTTTAAAATGCCAATCGGCAACTATATCGGAAATGCCTATCGACACCTATATCTGAAATGCCTATCGGCACCTATTTTTGAAATGCCTATCGGAAACTACATCTGAAATGCCTATCAGCACCTATATTTGAAATGCCTATCGGCAACCATATCTGAAATGCCTATCGACACCAATATTTGAAATACCTATCGGCATCTATGTCTGAAATGCCTATCGGCACCTATTTTTAAAATGCCAATCAGTAACTATATCTGAAATGTCTATCGGCACCTATATCTAAATTGCCTATCGGCACCAATTTTTGAAATGCCTATCGGAAACTACATCTGGAATGCCTATCAGCACCTATATTTGAAATGCCTATCGGCAACCATATCTGGAATGCCTATAGGCACCTATATTTGAAATGCCTATCGGCTTCTATATCTAAAATGCCTATCGACATCTATTTTTAAAATGCCAATCGGCAACTATATCTAAAATGCCTATCGGCACCTATATCTGAAATGCTAATCGGCACCTATTTTTGAAGTGCCTATCGGAAACTACATCTGAAATGCCTATCAGCACCTATATTTGAAATGCCTATCGGCAACCATATCTGAAATGCCTATCGACACCTATATTTGAAATACCTATCGGCTTCTATATCTGAAATGCCTATCGGCACCTATTTTTAAAATGCCAATCGGCAACTATATCTGAAATGCCTATCGGGACCTATATCTGAAATGCCTATCGGCACCAATTTTTAAAATGCCTATCGGAAACTACATCTGAAATGCCTATCAGCACCGATATTTGAAATGCCTATCGGCAACAATATCTAAAATGATAATCGGCACCTATATTTGAAATGCCTATCGGCTTCTATATCTGAAATGCCTACCAGCACCTATTTTTAAAATGCCAATCGGCAACTATATCTGAAAGGCCTATCGGCACCTATATCTGAAATGCCTATCGGCACCAATTTTTGAAATGCCTATCGGAAACTACATCTGGAATGCCTATCAGCACCTATATTTGGAATGCCTATCGGCAACCATATCTGGAATGCCTATCGACACCTATATTTGAAATACCTATCGGCTTTTATATCTGAAATGCCTATCGGCACCTATTTTTAAAATGCCAATCGGCAACTATATCAGAAATGCCTATCGGCACCTATATCTAAAATGCCTATCGGCACCTATTTTTGAAATGCCTATCGTAAACTACATCTGAAATGCCTATCAGTACCTATATTTGAAATGCTTATCGGCAACCATATCTGAAATGCCTATCGACACCTATATTTGAAATACCTATCGGCTTCTATATCTGAAATGCCTATCGGCACCTATTTTTAAAATGCCAATCGGTAACTATATCTGAAATGCCTATCGGCACCTATATGTGAAATGCCTATCGGCACCAATTTTTGAAATGCCTATCGGAAACTACATCTGGAAGCCTATCAGCACCTATATTTGAAATGCCTATCGGCAACCATATCCGGAATGCCTATCGGCACCTATATTTGAAATGCCTATCGGCTTCTATATCTGAAATGCCTATCGACACCTATTTTTAAAATGGTAATCGGCAACTATATCTGAAATGCCTATCGGCACCTATATCTGAAATGCCTATCGGCACCTATTTTTGAAATGCCTATCGGAAACTACATCTGAAATGCCTATCAGCACCTATATTTGAAATGTCTATCGGCAACCATATCTGAGATGCCTATCGACACCTATATTTGAAATACCTATCGGCTTCTATATCTGAAATGCCTATCGGCACCTATTTTTAAAATGCCAATCGGCAACTATATCTGAAATGCCTATCGGCACCTATATCTGAAATGCCTATCGGCACCAATTTTTGAAATGCCTATCGGAAACTACATCTGAAATGCCTATCAGCACCTATATTTGAAATGCCTATCGGCAACCATATCTGGAATGCTTATCGGCACCTATATTTGAAATGCCTATCGGCTTCTATATCTGAAATGCCTATCGGCACCTATTTTTAAAATGCCAATCGGCAACTATATCTAAAATGCCTATCGGCTTCTATATCTGAAATGCCTATCGGCACCTATTTTTAAAATGCCAATTGGCAACTATATCTGAAATGCCTATCGGCACCTATATCTGAAATGCCTATCGACACCTATTTTTGAAATGCCTATCGGAAACTACATCTGAAATGCCTATCAGCACCTATATTTGAAATGCCTATCGGCAACCATATCTGGAATGCCTATCGGCACCTATATTTGAAATACCTATCGGTTTCTATATCTGAAATGCCTATCGGCACCTATTTTTAAAATGCCAATCGGCAACTATATCGGAAATGCCTATCGACACCTATATCTGAAATGCCTATCGGCACCTATTTTTGAAATGCCTATCGGAAACTACATCTGAAATGCCTATCAGCACCTATATTTGAAATGCCTATCGGCAACCATATCTGAAATGCCTATCGACACCAATATTTGAAATACCTATCGGCATCTATGTCTGAAATGCCTATCGGCACCTATTTTTAAAATGCCAATCAGTAACTATATCTGAAATGTCTATCGGCACCTATATCTAAATTGCCTATCGGCACCAATTTTTGAAATGCCTATCGGAAACTACATCTGGAATGCCTATCAGCACCTATATTTGAAATGCCTATCGGCAACCATATCTGGAATGCCTATAGGCACCTATATTTGAAATGCCTATCGGCTTCTATATCTAAAATGCCTATCGACATCTATTTTTAAAATGCCAATCGGCAACTATATCTAAAATGCCTATCGGCACCTATATCTGAAATGCTAATCGGCACCTATTTTTGAAGTGCCTATCGGAAACTACATCTGAAATGCCTATCAGCACCTATATTTGAAATGCCTATCGGCAACCATATCTGAAATGCCTATCGACACCTATATTTGAAATACCTATCGGCTTCTATATCTGAAATGCCTATTGGCACCTATTTTTAAAATGCCAATCGGCAACTATATCTGAAATGCCTATCGGGACCTATATCTGAAATGCCTATCGGCACCAATTTTTAAAATGCCTATCGGAAACTACATCTGAAATGCCTATCAGCACCGATATTTGAAATGCCTATCGGCAACAATATCTAAAATGATAATCGGCACCTATATTTGAAATGCCTATCGGCTTCTATATCTGAAATGCCTACCAGCACCTATTTTTAAAATGCCAATCGGCAACTATATCTGAAAGGCCTATCGGCACCTATATCTGAAATGCCTATCGGCACCAATTTTTGAAATGCCTATCGGAAACTACATCTGGAATGCCTATCAGCACCTATATTTGGAATGCCTATCGGCAACCATATCTGGAATGCCTATCGACACCTATATTTGAAATACCTATCGGCTTTTATATCTAAAATGCCTATCGACATCTATTTTTAAAATGCCAATCGGCAACTATATCTGAAATGCCTATCAGCACCTATATATGAAATGCCTATCGGCAACCATATCTGGAATGCCTATCGGCACCTATATTTGAAATGCCTATCGGCTTCTATATCTGAAATGCCTATCGGCACCTATTTTTAAAATGCCAATTGGCAAATATATATCTGAAATGCCTATCGGCACCTATATCTGAAATGCCTATCGGCACCTATTTTTGAAATGCCTATCGGAAACTACATCTGAAATGCCTATCAGCACCTATATTAGAAATGCCTATCGGCAACCATATCTGGAATGCCTATCGGCACCTATATTTGAAATGCCTATCGGTTTCTATATCTGAAATGCCTATCGGCACCTATTTTTAAAATGCCAATCGGCAACTATATCGGAAATGCCTATCGACACCTATATCTGAAATGCCTATCGGCACCTATTTTTGAAATACCTATCGGAAACTACATCTGAAATGCCTATCAGCACCTATATTTGAAATGCCTATCGGCAACCATATCTGAAATGCCTATCGACACCAATATTTGAAATACCTATCGGCTTCTATATCTGAAATGCCTATCGGCACCTATATCTGAAATGCCTATCGGCACCAATTTTTGAAATGCCTATCGGAAACTACATCTGGAATGCCTATCAGCACCTATATTTGAAATGCCTATCGGCAACCATATCTGGAATGCCTATAGGCATCTATATTTGAAATGCCTATCGGCTTCTATATCTAAAATGCCTATCGACATCTATTTTTAAAATGCCAATCGGCAACTATATCTGAAATGCCTATCGGCACCTATATCTGAAATGCCCATCGGCACCTATTTTTGAAATGCCTATCGGAAACTACATCTGAAATGCCTATCAGCACCTATAATTGAAATGCCTATCGGCAACCATATCTGAAATTCCTATCGACACCTATATTTGAAATACCTATCAGCTTCTATATCTGAAATGCCTATCGGCACCTATTTTTAAAATGCCAATCGGCAACTATATCTGAAATGCCTATCGGCACCTATATCTGAAATGCCTATCGGCACCAATTTTTAAAATGCCTATCGGAAACTACATCTAAAATGCCTATCAGCACCTATATTTGAAATGCCTATCGGCAACCATATCTGGAATGATAATCGGCACCTATATTTGAAATGCCTATCGGCTTCTATATCTGAAATGCCTATCAGCACCTATTTTTAAAATGCTAATCGGCAACTATATCTGAAAGGCCTATCGGCACCTATATCTGAAATGCCTATCGGCACCAATTTTTGAAATGCCTATCGGAAACTACATCTGGAATGCCTATCAGCACCTATATTTGGAATGCCTATCGGCAACCATATCTGGAATGCCTATCGACACCTATATTTGAAATACCTATCGGCTTTTATATCTAAAATGCCTATCGACATCTATTTTTAAAATGCCAATCGGCAACTATATCTGAAATGCCTATCGGCACCTATATCTGAAATGCCTATCGACACCTATTTTTGAAATGCCTATCGGAAACTACATCTGAAATGCCTATCAGCACCTATATTTGAAATGCCTATCGGCAGCCATATCTGGAATGCCTATCGGCACCTATATTTGAAATGCCTATCGGCCTCTATATCTGAAATGCCTATCGGCACCTATTTTTATAATGCCAATCGGCAACTATATCTGAAATGCCTATCGGCACCTATATCTGAAATGCCTATCGGCACCTATTTTTTTAATGCCTTTCGGAAACTACATCTGAAATGCCTATCTGCTCCTATATTTGAAATGCCTATCGGCAACCATATCTGAAATGCCTATCGACACCTATAATTGAAATACCTATCGGCTTCTATATCTGAAATGCCTATCGGCACCTTTTTTTAAAATGCCAATCGGCAACTATATCTGAAATGCCTATCGTCACCTATATCTGAAATGCCCATCGGCATCAATTTATAAACGCCTATCGGAAAATACATCTAAGATGCCTATCAGCACCTATATTTGAAATGCCTATCGGCAACCATATCTGGAATGCCTATCGGCACCTATATTTGAAATGCCTATCGGCTTCTATATCTGAAATGCCTATCGGCACCTATTTTTAAAATGCCAATTGGCAACTATATCTGAAATGCCTATCGGCACCTACATCTGAAATGCCTATTGGCACCTATTTTTGAAATGCCTATTGGCTTCTATATCTAAAATGCCTATCGGCACCTATATTTGAAATGCCTATCGGCAACCATATCTGAAATGCCTATCGACACATATATTTAAAATACCTATCGGCTTCTATATCTGAAATGCCTATCGGCACCTATTTTTAAAATGCCAATCGGTATTTATATCTGAAATGCCTATCGGCACCTATATCTAAAATGCCTATCGGCACCAATTTTTGAAATGCCTATCGGAAACTACTTCTGGAATGCCTATCAGCACCTATATTTGAAATGCCTATCGGCAACCATATCTGGATTGCCTATCGGCACCTATATTTGAAATGCCTATCGGCTTCTATATCTGAAATGCCTATCGACACCTATTTTTAAAATGTTAATCGGCAACTATATCTGAAATGCCTATCGGCACCTATATTTGAAATGCCTATCGGCACCTATTTTTGAAATGCCTATCGGAAACTACATCTGAAATGCCTATCAGCACCTATATTTGAAATGTCTATCGGCAACCATATCTGAGATGCCTATCGACACCTATATTGAAATACCTATCGGCTTCTATATCTGAAATGCCTATCGGCACCTATTTTTAAAATGCCAATCGGCAACTATATCTGAAATGCCTATCGGCACCTATATCTGAAATGCCTATCGGCACCAATTTTTGAAATGCCTATCGGAAACTACATCTGAAATGCCTATCAGCACCTATATTTGAAATGCCTATCGGCAACCATATCTGGAATGCTTATCGGCACCTATATTTGTAATGCCTATCGGCTTCTATATCTGAAATGCCTATCGGCACCTATTTTTAAAATGCCAATCGGCAACTATATATGAAATGCCTATCGGCACCTATATCTGAAATGCCTATCGGCACCTATTTTTGAAATGCCTATCGGAAGCTACATCTGAAATGTCTATCAGCACCTATATTTGAAATGCCTATCGGCAACCATATCTGGAATGCCTATCGGCACCTATATTTGAAATACCTATCGGCTTCTATATCTGAAATGCCTGTCGACACCTATATTTGAAATACCTATCGGCTTTTATATCTGAAATGCCTATCGGCACCTATTTTTAAAATGCCAATCGGCAATTATATCTGAAGTGCCTATCGGCACCTATATCTGAAATGCCTATCGGCACCTATTTTTGAAATGCCTATCGAAAACTACATCTGAAATGCCTATCAGCACCTATATTTGAAATGCCTATTGGCAACCACATCAGAAATGCCTATCGGCACCTATATCTGAAATGCCTTTCGGCATTTATATCTGAAATGCCTATCGACACCTATATTTGAAATGCCTATCGGCACTTATATCTGAAATGCCTATCGGTACCTATTTTTAAAATGCCAATCGGCAACTATATCAGAAATGCCTATCGGCACCTATATCTAAAATGCCTATCGGCACCTATTTTTGAAATGCCTATCGTAAACTACATCTGAAATGCCTATTAGTACCTATATTTGAAATGCTTATCGGCAATCATATCTGAAATGCCTATCGACACCTATATTTGAAATACCTATCGGCTTCTATATCTGAAATGCCTATCGGCACCTATTTTTAAAATGCCAATCGGTAACTATATCTGAAATGCCTATCGGCACCTATCTCTGAAATGCCTATCGGCACCAATTTTTGAAATGCCTATCGGAAACTACATCTGGAAGCCTATCAGCACCTATATTTGAAATGCCTATCTACAACCATATCTGGAATGCCTATCGGCACATACATTTGAAATGCCTATCGGCTTCTATATCTGAAATGCCTATCGACACCTATTTTTAAAATGCCAATCGGCAATTATATCTGAAATGCCTTTCGGCACCTATATCTGAAATGCATATCGGCACCTATTTTTGAAATGCCTATCGGCAACCATATCTAGAATGCTTATCGGCACCTATATTTGAAATGCCTATCGGCTTCTATATCTGAAATGCCTATCGGCACCTATTTTTAAATTGCCAATCGGCAACTATATCTGTAATGCCTATCGGCACCTATATCTAAAATGCCTATCGGCACCTATTTTTGAAATGCCTGTCGAAAACTACATCTGAAATGCCTATCAGCACCAATATTTGAAATGCCTATCGGCAACCATATCTGAAATGCCTATCGACACCTATATTTGAAATATCTATCAGCTTCTATATCTTAAATGCCTATCGACACCTATTTTTAAAATGCCAATCGGCAACTATATCTGAAATGCCTATCGGCACCTATATCTGTAATGCCTATCGGCACCTATTTTTGAAATGCCTATCGGAAACTACATCTGTAATGCCTATCAGCACCTATATTTGAAATGTCTTTCGGCGACCATATCTGGAATGCCTATCGGCACCTTATATTTGAAATGCCTATCGGCTTCTATATCTGAAATGCCTATCGGCACCTATTTTTAAAATGCCAATTGGCAACTATATCTGAAGTGCCTATCGGCACCTATATCTGAAATGCCTATCGGCACCTATTTTTGAAATGCCTATCGAAAACTACATCTGAAATGCCTATCAGCAACCTATATTTGAAATGCCTATCTGCAACCATAACTGGAATGCCTATCGGCACCTATATTTGAAATGCCTATCGGCTTCTATAACTGAAATGCCTATCAGCACCTATTTTCAAAATGCTAATCGGCAACTATATCTCTAATGCCTATCGGCACCTATATCTGAAATGCCTATCGGCACCTATTTTTGAAATGCCTATCGGAAACTACATCTGAAATGCCTATCAGCACCAATATTTAAAATGCCTATCGGCAACCATATCTGAAATGCCTATCGACACCTATATTTGAAATACCTATCGGCTTCTATATCTGAAATGCCTATCGGCACCAATTTTTAAAATGCCAATCGGCAACTATATCTGAAATGCCTATCGGCACTTATATCTGAAATGCCTATCGGCACCAATTTTTGAAATGCCTATCGGAAACTACATCTGAAATGCCTATCAGCACCTATATTTGAAATCCCTATCGGCAACCATATCTGGAATGCCTATCGGCACCTATATTTGAAATGCCTATCGGCTTCTATATCTGAAATGCTTATTGACACCTATTTTCAAAATGCCAATTGGCAACTATATCTGAAATGCCTATCGGCACCTATATCTGAAATGCCTTTTGGTACCTATTTTTGAAATGCCTATCGGAAACTACATCTAAAATGCCTATCAGCACTTATATTTGAAATGCCTATCGGCAACCATATCTGATATGCCTATCGACACCTGTATTTGAAATACTTATCGGCTTCTATATATGAAATGCCTATCGGCACCTGTTTTTAAAATGCCAATCGGCAACTATATCTGAAATGCCTATCGGCACCTATATCTGAAATGCCTATCGGCATCAATTTTTGAAATGCCTATCGGAAACTACATCTAAAATTCTTATCAGTACCTATATTTGAAATACCTATCGGCAAATATATCTGGAATGCCTATCGGCACCTATATTTGACGTGCCTATCGGCTTCTATATCTGAAATGCCTATCGGTACCTATTTTTAAAATTACAATCGGCAACTATATCTGAAATGCCTATCGGCACCTAAATCTGAAATGCCTATCGGCACCTATTTTTGAAATGCCTATCGGAAACAACATCTGAAATGCCTATCAGCACCTATATTTGAAATGCCTATCGGCAACCATATCTGAAATGCCTATCGACACCTATATTTGAAATACCTATCGGCTTCTGTATCTGAAATGCCTATCGGCACCTATTTTTAAAATGCCAATCGGTAACTATATCTGAAATGCCTATCGGCACCTATATCTGAAATGCCTATCGGCACCAATTTTTGAAATGCCTATCGGAAACTACATCTGGAATGCCTATCAGCACCTATATTTGAAATGCCTATCGGTAACCATATCTGGAATGCCTATCGGCACCTATATTTGAAATGCCTATCGGCTTCTAATTCTGAAATGCCTATCGACACCTATTTTTAAAATGCCAATCGGCAACTATATCTGAAATGCCTATCGGCTACTATATCTGAAATGCCTATCGGCACTTTTTTTTGAAATGCCTATCGGAAACTATATCTGAAATGCCTATCGGCACCTATATCTGAAATGCCCATCGGCACCAATTTTTGAAATGCCTATCGGAAACTACATCTGAAATGCCTATCAGCACCAATATTTGAAATGCCTATCGGCAACCATATCTGAAATGCCTATCGACACCTATATTTGAAATACCTATCGGCTTCTATATCTTAAATGCCTATCGACACCTATTTTTAAAATGCCAATCGGCAACTATATCTGAAATGCCTATCGGCACCTATATCTGTAATGCCTATCGGCACCTATTTTTGAAATGCCTATCGGAAACTACATCTGTAATGCCTATCAGCACCTATATTTGAAATGCCTTTCGGCGACCATATCTGGAATGCCTATCGGCACCTATATTTGAAATGCCTATCGGCTTCTATATCTGAAATGCCTATCGGCACCTATTTTTAAAATGCCAATTGGCAACTATATCTGAAGTGCCTATCGGCACCTATATCTGAAATGCCTATCGGCACCTATTTTTGAAATGCCTATCGAAAACTACATCTGAAATGCCTATCAGCAACCTATATTTGAAATGCCTATCTGCAACCATAACTGGAATGCCTATCGGCACCTATATTTGAAATGCCTATCGGCTTCTATAACTGAAATGCCTATCAGCACCTATTTTCAAAATGCTAATCGGCAACTATATCTGTAATGCCTATCGGCACCTATATCTGAAATGCCTATCGGCACCTATTTTTGAAATGCCTATCGGAAACTACATCTGAAATGCCTATCAGCACCAATATTTAAAATGCCTATCGGCAACCATATCTGAAATGCCTATCGACACCTATATTTGAAATACCTATCGGCTTCTATATCTGAAATGCCTATCGGCACCTATTTTTAAAATGCCAATCGGCAACTATATCTGAAATGCCTATCGGCACTTATATCTGAAATGCCTATCGGCACCAATTTTTGAAATGCCTATCGGAAACTACATCTGAAATGCCTATCAGCACCTATATTTGAAATCCCTATCGGCAACCATATCTGGAATGCCTATCGGCACCTATATTTGAAATGCCTATCGGCTTCTATATCTGAAATGCTTATTGACACCTATTTTCAAAATGCCAATTGGCAACTATATCTGAAATGCCTATCGGCACCTTTATCTGAAATGCCTTTTGGTACCTATTTTTGAAATGCCTATCGGAAACTACATCTAAAATGCCTATCAGCACTTATATTTGAAATGCCTATCGGCAACCATATCTGATATGCCTATCGACACCTGTATTTGAAATACTTATCGGCTTCTATATTTGAAATGCCTATCGGCACCTGTTTTTAAAATGCCAATCGGCAACTATATCTGAAATGCCTATCGGCACCTATATCTGAAATGCCTATCGGCATCAATTTTTGAAATGCCTATCGGAAACATCATCTAAAATTCTTATCAGCACCTATATTTGAAATACCTATCGGCAAATATATCTGGAATGCCTATCGGCACCTATATTTGACGTGCCTATCGGCTTCTATATCTGAAATGCCTATCGGTACCTATTTTTAAAATTACAATCGGCAACTATATCTGAAATGCCTATCGGCACCTAAATCTGAAATGCCTATCGGCACCTATTTTTGAAATGCCTATCGGAAACAACATCTGAAATGCCTATCAGCACCTATATTTGAAATGCCTATCGGCAACCATATCTGAAATGCCTATCGACACCTATATTTGAAATACCTATCGGCTTCTGTATCTGAAATGCCTATCGGCACCTATTTTTAAAATGCCAATCGGTAACTATATCTGAAATGCCTATCGGCACCTATATCTGAAATGCCTATCGGCACCAATTTTTGAAATGCCTATCGGAAACTACATCTGGAATGCCTATCAGCACCTATATTTGAAATGCCTATCGGTAACCATATCTGGAATGCCTATCGGCACCTATATTTGAAATGCCTATCGGCTTCTAATTCTGAAATGCCTATCGACACCTATTTTTAAAATGCCAATCGGCAACTATATCTGAAATGCCTATCGGCTACTATATCTGAAATGCCTATCGGCACTTTTTTTTGAAATGCCTATCGGAAACTATATCTGAAATGCCTATCGGCACCTATATCTGAAATGCCCATCGGCACCAATTTTTGAAATGCCTATCGGAAACTACATCTGAAATGCCTATCAGCACCTATATTTGCAATGCCTATCGGCAACCATATCTGGAATGCCTATCGGCACCTATTTTTGAAATGCCTATCGGCTTCTATATCTGAAATACCTATCGGCACCAATTTTTGAAATGCCTATCGGAAACTACATCTGAAATGCCTATCAGCACCTATATTTGAAATGCCTATCGGCAACCATATCTAGAATGCTTATCGGCACCTATATTTGAAATGCCTATCGGCTTCTATATCTAAGATGCCTATCGGCACCTATTTTTAAAATGCCAATCGGCAACTATATCTGAAATGCCTTTCGGCACCTATATCTGAAATGCCTATCGGCACCTATTTTTGAAATGCCTATCGGAAACTACATCTGAAATGCCTATTAGCACCTATATTTGAAATGTTTATCGGCAACCATGTATGGAATGCCTATCAGCACCTATATTTGAAATGCCTATCGGCTTCTATATCTGAAATGCCTATCGGCACCTATTTTTAAAATGCCAATCAGCAACTATATCTGAAATGCCTATCGGCACCTATATCTGAAATGCCTATCGGCACATATTTTTGAAATGCCTTTCGGAAACTACATCTGAAATGCCTATCTGTTCCTATATTTGAAATGCCTATCGGCAACCATATCTGGAATGCTTATCGGCACCTATATTTGAAATGCCTATCGGCTTCTATATCTGAAATGCCTACCGGCACCTATTTTTAAAATGCCAATCGGCAATTATATCTGAAATGCCTATCGGCACCTATATCTAAAATGCCTATCGGCACCTATTTTTGAAATGCCTATCGGAAACTACATCTGAAATGTCTATCAGCACCTATTTTTAAAATGCCAATCGGCACCTATATTTGAAATGCCTATCGGCTTCTATATCGAAATGCCTATCGACACCTATTTTTAAAATGCCAATCGGCAACTATATCTGAAATGCCTATCGGCACCTATATCTGAAATGCCTATCAACACCAATTTTTGAAATGCCTATCGGAAACTACATCTGAAATGCCTATCAGCAACTATATTTAAAATGCCTATGTGCAACCATATCTGAAATGCCTATCGACACCTATATTTGAAATACCTATCGGCTTCTATATCTGAAATGCCTATCGGCACCTATTTTTAAAATGCCAATTGGCAACTATATCTGAAATGCCTATTGGCACCTATATCTGAAATGCCTATCGGCATCAATTTTTGAAATGCCTATTGGAAACTACATCTGAAATGACTATCAGCACCTATATTTGAAATGCCTATCGGCAACTATATCTGGAATGCTTATCGGCACCTATATTTGAAATGCCTATTGGCTTCTATATCTGAAATGCCTATCGGCACCTATTTTTAAAATGCCAATCGGCAATTATATCTGAAATGCCTATCGGCACCTATATCTAAAATGCCTTTCGGCACCTATTTTTGAAATGCCTATCGGAAACTAGATCTGAAATGTCTATCAGCACCTATATTTGAATTGCCTATCGGCAACCATATCTGGAATGCCTATCAGCACCTATATTTGAAATGCCTATTGGCTTCAATATCTGTAATGCCTATCGGCACATATTTTTAAAATGCCAATCGGCAACTATATCTGAAATGCCTATCGGCACCTATATCTGAAATGCCTATCGGCACCTATTTTTGAAATGCCTATCGGAAACTACATCTGAAATGTCTATTAGCACCTATATTTGAAATGCCTATCGGCAACCATATCTGGAATGCCTATCGGCACCTTTAATTGAAATGCCCATCGGCTTCTATTTCTAAAATGCCTATCGGCACCTATTTTTAAAATGCCAATCGGCAACTATATCTGAAGTGCCTATCGGCACCTATATCTGAAATGCCTATCGGCACCTATTTTTGAAATGCCTATCGAAAACTACATCTGAAATGCCTATCAGCACCTATATTTGAAATGCCTATCGGCAACCACATCAGAAATGCCTATCGGCACCTATATCTGAAATGCCTTTCGGCATTTATATCTGAAATGCCTATCGACACCTATATTTGAAATGCCTTACAGCACGTATATTTGAAATGCCTATCGGCAACCATATCTGAAATGCCTATAGACACCTATATTTGAAATACCATTCGGCTTCTATATCTGAAATGCCTAACAGCACCTATATTTGAAATGCCTATCGGCAACCATATCTGGAATGCCTATCGGCACCTATATTTGAAATGCGTATCGGCTTCTATATCTGAAATGCCTATCGGCACCTATTTTTAAAATGCCAATCGGCAACTATATCTGAAATGCCTATCGACACCTATATCTGAAATGCCTATCGGCACCTATATCTGAAATGCCTATCGGCATTTATTATTTTAATGCCTTTCGGAAACTAAATTTGAAATGCCTATCTGCTCCTATATTTGAAATGCCTATCGGCAACCATATCTGAAATGCCTATAGACACCTATATTTGAAATACCTATCGGCTTCTATATCTGAAATGCCTATCGGCACCTATTTTTAAAATGTCAATTGGCCACTATATCTGAAATGCCTATCGGCACCTATATCTGAAATGTCTATCGGCACCTATTTCTGAAATGCCTATCGGCTTCTTTATCTGTAATGCCTATCGGCACCTATATTTGAAATGCCTATCGGCAACCATATCTGGAATGCCTATCGGCACCTATATTTGAAATGCCTATCGGCTTCTATATCTGAAATGCCTATCGGCACCTATTTTTAAAATGCAAATCGGCAACTATATCTGAAATGCCTATCGACACCTATATCTGAAATGCCTATCGGCACCTATTTTTGAAATGCCTATTGGAAACTACAACTGAAATGCCTATCAGCACCTATATTTGAAATGCCTATCGGCAACCATATCTGAAATGCCTATCGACACCTATATTTGAAATACCTATCGGCTTCTATATCTGAAATGCCTATCGGCACCTATTTTAAAAATGCCAATCGGTAACTATATCTGAAATGCCTATCGGCACCTATATCTGAAATGCCTATCGGCACCAATTTTTGAAATGTCTATCGGAAACTACATTTGGAATGCCTATCAGCACCTATATTTGAAATGCCTATCGGCAACCATATCTGGAATGCCTCTCGGCACCTATATTTGAAATGCCCATCGGATACTATATCTGAAATGCCTATCGACACCTATTTTTAAAATGTCAATTGGCAACTATATCTGAAATGCCTATCGGCACCTATATCTGAAATGCCTATCGGCACCTATTTTTGAAATGCCTATCGGAAACTACATCTGAAATGCCTAACAGCACCTATATTTGAAATGCCTATCGGCAACCATATCTGAAATGCCTATCGACACCTTTATTTGAAATACCTATCGGCTTCTATATCTGAAATGCCTTTCGGCACCTATTTTTAAAACGCTAATCGGCAACTATATCTGAAATGTCTATTGGCACCTATATCTGAAATGCCTATCGGCATCAAATTTTGAAATGCCTATCGGAAACTACATCTGAAATGCCTATCAGCACCTATATCTGAAATGCCTATCGGCACCAATTTTTGAAATGCCTATCGGAAACTACATCTGGAATGCCTCTCGGCACCTATATTTGAAATGCCTATCGGATTCTATATCTGAAATGCCTATCGGCACCTATTTTTAAAATGCCAATCGGCAACTATATCTAAAATGCCTATCGACACCTATATCTAAAATGCCTATCGGCACCAATTTTTGAAATGTCTATCGGAAACTACATCTGGAATGCCTATGAGCACCTATATTTGAAATTGCTATCGGCAACCCTATCTGGAATGCCTATCGGCACCTATATTTTAAATGCCTATCGGCTTCTATATCTGAAATGCCTATCGACACCTATTTTTAAAATGCCAATCGGCAACTATATCTGAAATGCCTATCGGCACCTAGATCTGAAATGCCTATCAACACCAATTTTTGAAATGCCTATCGGAAACTACATCTAAAATGCCTATCAGCACCTATATTTAAAATGCCTATGTGCAACCATATCTGAAATGCCTATCGACACCTATATTTGAAATACCTATCGGCTTCTATATCTGAAATGCCTATCAGCACCTATTTTTAAAATGCCAATCGGCAACTATATTTAAAATGCCTTTCGGCACCTATATCTGAAATGCCTATCGGCACCAATTTTTGAAATGCCTATCGGAAACTACATCTGAAATGCCTATCAGCACCTATATTTGAAATGCCTATCGGCAACCATATCTGGAATGCTTATCGGCACCTATATTTGAAATGCCTATCGACTTCTATATCTGAAATGCCTATCGGCACATATTTTTAAAATGCCAATCGGCAACTATATCTGAAATGCCTATCGGCACATATATCTGAGATGCCTATCGGCACCTATTTTTGAAATGCCTATCGGAAACTACATCTGAAATGCCTATCAGCACCTATATTTGAAATGCCTATCGGCAACCATATCTGGAATGCCTATCGGCACCTATATTTGAGATGCCTATCGGCTTCTATATCTGAAATGCCTATCGGCACCTATATCTGAAATGCCTATCGGCACCAATTTTTTAAATGCCTATCGGAAACTACATCTGAAATGCCTATCAGCACCTATATTTGAAATGCCTATCGGCAACCATATCTGGAATGCCTATCGGCACCTATAATTGAAATGCCTATCGGCTTCTATATCTGAAATGCCTATCGGCACCTATTTTTAAAATGCCAATCGGCAACTCTATCTGAAATGCCTATCGGCACATATATCTGAAATGCCTATCGGCACCTATTTTTGAAATACCTATCGGAAACTACATCTGAAATGCCTTACAGCACCTATATTTGAAATGCCTATCGGCAACCATATCTGAAATGCCTATAGACACCTATATTTGAAATACCTATCGGCTTCTATATCTGAAATGCCTATCGGCATCTATTTTTAAAATGCCAATTGGCAACTATATCTGAAATGCCTATCAGCACTTATATTTGAAATGCCTATCGGCAACCTTATCTGGAATACCTATCGGCACCTATATTTGAAATGCCTATCGGCTTCTATATCTGAAATGCCTATCGGCACCTATTTTTAAAATGCCAATCGGCAACTATATCTGAAATGCCTATCGGCACCTATATCTGAAATGCCTATCGGCACCTATATCTGAAATGCCTATCGGCACTTATTTTTTAAATGCCTTTCGGAAACTAAATCTGAAATGCCTATCTGCTCCTATATTTGAAATGCCTATCGGCAACCATATCTGGAATGCCTCTCGGCACCTATATTTGAAATGCCCATCGGATTCTATATCTGAAATGCCTATCGACACCTATTTTTAAAATGTCAATTGGCAACTATATCTGAAATGCCTATCGGCACCTATATCTGAAATGCCTATCGGCACCTATTTTTGAAATGCCTATCGGAAACTACATCTGAAATGCCTAACAGCACCTATATTTGAAATGCCTATCGGCAACCATATCTGAAATGCCTATCGACACCTTTATTTGAAATACCTATCGGCTTCTATATCTGAAATGCCTTTCGGCACCTATTTTTAAAACGCTAATCGGCAACTATATCTGAAATGTCTATTGGCACCTATATCTGAAATGCCTATCGGCATCAAATTTTGAAATGCCTATCGGAAACTACATCTGAAATGCCTATCAGCACCTATATCTGAAATGCCTATCGGCACCAATTTTTGAAATGCCTATCGGAAACTACATCTGGAATGCCTCTCGGCACCTATATTTGAAATGCCTATCGGATTCTATATCTGAAATGCCTATCGGCACCTATTTTTAAAATGCCAATCGGCAACTATATCTAAAATGCCTATCGACACCTATATCTAAAATGCCTATCGGCACCAATTTTTGAAATGTCTATCGGAAACTACATCTGGAATGCCTATGAGCACCTATATTTGAAATTGCTATCGGCAACCCTATCTGGAATGCCTATCGGCACCTATATTTTAAATGCCTATCGGCTTCTATATCTGAAATGCCTATCGACACCTATTTTTAAAATGCCAATCGGCAACTATATCTGAAATGCCTATCGGCACCTAGATCTGAAATGCCTATCAACACCAATTTTTGAAATGCCTATCGGAAACTACATCTAAAATGCCTATCAGCACCTATATTTAAAATGCCTATGTGCAACCATATCTGAAATGCCTATCGACACCTATATTTGAAATACCTATCGGCTTCTATATCTGAAATGCCTATCAGCACCTATTTTTAAAATGCCAATCGGCAACTATATTTAAAATGCCTTTCGGCACCTATATCTGAAATGCCTATCGGCACCAATTTTTGAAATGCCTATCGGAAACTACATCTGAAATGCCTATCAGCACCTATATTTGAAATGCCTATCGGCAACCATATCTGGAATGCTTATCGGCACCTATATTTGAAATGCCTATCGACTTCTATATCTGAAATGCCTATCGGCACATATTTTTAAAATGTCAATCGGCAACTATATCTGAAATGCCTATCGGCACATATATCTGAGATGCCTATCGGCACCTATTTTTGAAATGCCTATCGGAAACTACATCTGAAATGCCTTACAGCACCTATATTTGAAATGCCTATCGGCAACCATATCTGAAATGCCTATAGACACCTATATTTGAAATACCTATCGGCTTCTATATCTGAAATGCCTATCGGCACCTATTTTTAAAATGCCAATCGGCAACTATATCTGAAATGCCTATCGGCACCTATATCTGAAATGCCTATCGGCACCTATATCTGAAATGCCTATCGGCACTTATTTTTTAAATGCCTTTCGGAAACTAAATCTGAAATGCCTATCTGCTCCTATATTTGAAATGCCTATCGTCAAACATATCTGAAATGCCTATCGACACCTATATTTGAAATACCTATCGGCTTCTATATCTGAAATGCCTATCGGCACCTATTTTTAAAATGCCAGTTGGCAACTATATCTGAAATGCCTATCGGCACCTATATCTGAAATGCCTATCGGCACCTATTTCTGAAATGCCTATCGGCTTCTTTATCTGTAATGCCTATTGGCACCTATATTTGAAATGCCTATCGGCAACCATATCTGGAATGCCTATCGGCACCTATATTTGAAATGCCTATCGGCTTCTATATCTGAAATGCCTATCGGCACCTATTTTTAAAATGCAAATCGGTAACTATATCTGAATTGCCTATCGACACCTATATCTGGAATGCCTATCGGCAACTATTTTTGAAATGCCTATCGGAAACTACATCTGAAATGCCATCAGCACCTATATTTGAAATGCCTATCGGCAACCATATCTGAAATGCTTATCGACACCTATATTTGAAATACCTATCGGCTTCTATATCTGAAATGCCTATCGGCACCTATTTTTAAAATGCCAATCGGTAACTATATCTGAAATGCCTATCGGCACCTATATCTGAAATGCCTATCGGCACCAATTTTTGAAATGCCTATCGGAAACTACATCTAGAATGCCTATCAGCACCTATATTTGAAATGCCTATCTGCAACCATATCTGGAATGCCTATCGGCACATACATTTGAAATGCCTATCGGCTTCTATATCTGAAATGCCTATCGACACCTATTTTTAAAATGCCAATCGGCAACTATATCTGAAATGTCTTTCGGCACCTATATCTGAAATGCCTATCGGAAACTACATCTGAAATGCCTATCAGCACCTATATTTGAAATGCCTATCGGCTTCTATATCTGAAATGCCTATCGACACCTATTTTTAAAATGCCAATCGGCAACTATATCTGAAATGCCTATCGGCACCTATATCTAAAATGCCTATCGGCACCTATTTTAGAAATGCCTATCGGAAACTACATCTTAAATGCCTATCAGCACCTATATCTGAAATGCCTATCGGCACCTATTTTTGAAATGCCTATCGGCTTCTCTATCTGAAATGCCTATCGGCACCTATATTTGAAATGCCTATCGGCAACCATATCTCGAATGTCTATCGGCACCTATATTTGAAATGCCTATCGGCTTCTATATCTGAAATGCCTATCGGTACCTATTTTTAAAATGCCAATCGGCAACTATATCAGAAATGCCTATCGGCACCTATATCTGAAATGCCTATCGGCACCTATTTTTGAAATGCCTATCGGAAACTACATCTGAAATGCCTATCAGTATCTATAATTGAAATGCTTATCGGCAACCATATCTGAAATGCCTATCGACACCTATATTTGAAATACCTATCGGCTTCTATATCTGAAATGCCTATCGGCACCTATATCTGAAATACCCAATCGGCACCAATTTTTGAAATGCCTATCGGAAACTACATCTGATATGCCTATCAGCACCTATATGTGAAATGCCTATCGGCTTCTATATCTGAAATGCCTATCGACACCTATTTTTAAAATGCCAATCGGCAAATATTCTGAAATGCCTATCGGCACCTATATCTGAAATGCCTATCGGCACCTATTTTTAAAATGCCTATCGGAAACTACATCTGAAATGCGTATCAGCACCTATATTTGAAATGCCTATCGGCAATCATATCTAAAATGCCTATCGACACCTATATTTGAAATACCTATCGGCTTCTATATCTGAAATGCCTATCGGCACCTCTTTTCAAAATGCCAATCGGTAACTATATCTGAAATGCCTATCGGCACCTATATCTGAAATGCCTATCGGCACCAATTTTTGAAATGCCTATCAGCACCTATATTTGAAAGGCCTATCGGCAACCATATCTGGAATGCCTATAGTCACCTATATCTGAAATGCCTATCGGCACCTATTTTTGAAATGCCTATCGGAAACAACATCTGAAATGCCTATCGGAAACAACATCTGAAATGCCTATCAGCACCTATATTTGAAATGCTATCGGCAACCATATCTGAGATGCCTATCGACACATATATTTGAAACACCTATCGGCTTCTATATCTGAAATGCCTATCGGCACCTATTTTTAAAATGCCAATCGGCAACTATATCTGAAATGCCTATCGGCACCTATCTCTGAAATGCCTATCGGCACCTATTTTTGAAATGCCTATCGGAAACTACATCTGAAATGCCTATCAGCTCCTCTATTTGAAATGCCTATCGGCAACCATATCTGGAATGCCTATCGGCATCTATATTTAAAATGCCTATCGGCTTCTATATCTGAAATGCCTATCGGCACCTATTTTTAAAATGCCAATCGGCAACTATATCTGAAATGCCTTACGGCACCTATATCTGTAATGCCTATCGGCACCTATTTTTGAAATGCCTATAGGAAACTACATCTGAAATGCCTATCAGCACCTATATTTGAAATGCCTATCGGCAACCATATCTGAAATGCCTATCGGCACCTATATTTGAAATGCCTATCGGCTTCTATATCTGAAATGCCTATCGGCACATATTTTTAAAATGCCAATCGGCATCTATATCTGAAGTGCCTATCGGCACCTATATCTGAAATGCCTATCGGCACCTATTTTTGAAATGCCTATCGAAAACTACATCTGAAATGCCTATCAGCACCTATATTTGAAATGCCTATCGGCAACCACATCAGAAATGCCTATCGGCACCTATATCTGAAATGCCTTTCGGAATTTATATCAGAAATGCCTATCGACACCTATATTTGAAATGCCTAACGGCACCTATATCTGAAATGCCTATCAGCACCTATTTTTGAAATGCCTATCGGAAACTACAAATAAAATGTCTATCGGCACCTATTTTTAAAATCCCAATCGGCAACTCTATCTGAAATGCCTAACGGCACCTATATCTGAAGTGCCTATCGGCACCTATTTTTGAAATGCCTATCGGAAACTACATCTGAAATTCCTATCAGCACCTATATTTGAAATGCCTATCAGGAACCATATCTGAAATGCCTATCGACACCTATATTTGAAATACCTATCGGCTTCTATATCTGAAATGCCTATCGGCACCTATTTTTAAAATGCCAATCGGACTCTATATCTGAAATGCCTATCGGCACCTATATCTGAAATGCCTATCGGCACCAATTTTTGAAATGCCTATCGGAAACTACATCTGAAATGCCTATTAGCACCTATATTTGAAATGCCTATCGGCAACCATATCTGGAATGCCTATCGGCACCTATATTTGAAATGCTTATCGGCTTCTATATCTGAAATGCCTATCGACACCTATTTTTAAAATGCCAATTGGCCACTATATCTGAAATGCCTATCGGCACCTATATCTGAAATGCCTATCTGCACCTGTTATTAAAATGCCAATCGGCAACTATATCTGAAATGCCTATCGGCACCTATATCTGAAATGCCTATCGGCATCAATTTTTGAAATGCCTATCGGACACTACATCTAAAATGCCTATCAGCACCTATATTTGAAATGCCTATCGGCAACCATATCTGGAATGCCTATCGGCACCTATATTTAAAATGCCTATCGGCTTCTATATCTGAAATGCCTATCGGCACCTATTTTTAAAATGCCAATTGGAAACTATATCTGAAATGTCTATCGGCACCTGTATCTGAAATGCCTATCGGCACCTATTTTTGAAATGCCTATCGGAAACTACATCTGAAATGCCTATCAGCACCTATATTTGAAATGCCTGACGGCAACCATATCTGGAATGCCTATCGGCAGCTATATTTGAAATGCCTATCGGCTTCTATATCTGAAATGCCTATCGGCACCTATTTTTAAAATGCCAATCGGCAACTATATCGGAAATGCCTATCGACACCTATATCTGAAATGCCTATCGGCACCTATTTTTGAAATGCCTATCGGAAACTACATCTGAAATGCCTATCAGCACCTATATTTGAAATGCCTATTGGCAACCATATCTGAAATGCCTATCGGCACCTATATTTGAAATGCCTATCGGCTTCTATATCTGAAATGTCTATCGACACCTATTTTTAAAATGCCAATTGGCAACTATATCTGAAATGTTTATCGGCAACTATATCTGAAATGCCTATCGGTACCTATTTTTAAAATGCCTATCAGAAACTACATCTGAAATGCCTATCAGCACTTATATTTGAAATGCCTATCGGCAACCATATCTGGAATGCCTATCGGCACCTATATTTGAAATGCCTATCGGCTTCTATATCTGAAATGCCTACCGGCACCTTTTTTTAAAATGCCAATCGGCAACTATATCTGAAATGCCTATCGGCACCTATATCTTAAATGCCTATCGGCACCTATTTTTGAAATGCCTTTCGGAAACTACATCTGAAATGCCTATCTGCTCCTATATTTGAAATGCCTATCGGCAACCATATCTGAAATGCCTATCGACACCTATATTTGAAATACCTATCGGCTTCTATATCTGAAATGCCTATCGGCACCTGTTTTTAAAATGCCAATCGGCAACTATATCTGAAATGCCTATCGGCACGTATATCTGAAATGCCTATCGGCACCAATTTTTGAAATGCCTATCGGAAACTACATCTGAAATGCCTATCAGCACCTATATTTGAAATGCCTATCGGCAACCATATCTGGAATGATAATCGGCACCTATATTTGAAGAGCCTATCGGCTTCTATATCAGAAATGCTTATCGGCACCTATTTTTAAAATGCCAATCTGCAACTATATCTGAAATGCCTATCGGCACCTATATCTGAAATGCCTATCGGCACCAATTTTTGAAATGCCTATCGAAAACTTCATCTGAAATGCCTATCAGCACCTATATTTGAAATGCCTATAGGCAACCAAATCAGAAATGCCTATCGGCACCTATATCTGAAATGCCTTTCGGCATTTATATCTGAAATGCCTATCGACACCTATATTTGAAATGCCTATCGGCACCTATATTTTAAATGCCTATCGGCAACTATATCTGATATGCCTATCAACACCTATATCTGAAATGCCTATCGGCACCTATTTTTGAAATGCCTATCAGAAACTACATCTAAAATGCCTATCGGCACCTATTTTTAAAATGCCTATCGGCAACTCTATCTGAAATGCCTATCAGGACCTATATCTGAAATGCCTATCGGCACCTATTTTTAAAATGCCTATCGGAAACTACATCTGAAATGCCTATAAGCACCTATATTTGAAATGCCTATCGGCAACCATATCTGAAATGCCTATCGACACCTATATTTGAAATACCTATCGGCTTCTATATCTGAAATGCCTATCGGCACCTATTTTTAAAATGCCAATTGGCCACTATATCTGAAATGCCTATCAGCACCTATATCTGAAATGCCTATCGGCACCAATTTTTGAAATGCCTATCGGAAACTACATCTGAAATGCCTATGAGCACCTATATTTGAAATGCCTATCGGCAAACATATCTGGAATGCCTATCGGCACCTATATTTGAAATGCCTATCGGCTTCTTTATCTGAAATGCCTATCGGCACATATTTTTAACATGCTAATCGGCAACTATATCTGTAATGCCTATCGGCACCTATATCTGAAATGCCTATCGGCACCTATTTTTGAAATGCCTATCGGAAACTACATCTGAAATGCCTATCAGCACCAATATTTGAAATGCCTATCGGCAACCATATCTGAAATGCCTATCGACACCTATATTTGAAATACCTATCGGCTTTTATATCTGAAATGCCTATCGGCACCTATTTTTAAAATGCCAATCGGCAACTATATATGAAATGCCTATCGGCACCTATATCTGAAATGCCTATCGGCACCAATTTTTGAAATGCCTATCGGAAACTACATCTGAAATGCCTATCAGCACCTATATTTGAAATGCCTATCGGCAACCATATCTCGAATGCCTATCGGCACCTATATTTGAAATGCCTATCGGCTTCTATATCTGAGATGCCTATCGGCACATATTTTTAAAATGCCAATCGGCAATTATATCTGAAGTGCCTATCGGCACCTATATCTGAAATGCCTATCGGCAACTATTTTTGAAATGCCTATCGAAAACTACATCTGAAATGCCTATCAGCACCTATATTTGAAATGCCTATCGGCAACCACATCAGAAATGCCTATCGGCACCTATATCTGAAATGCCTTTCGGCATTTATATCTGAAACGCCTATCGACACCTATATTTGAAATGCCTATCGGCACTTATATCTGAAATGCCTATCGGTACCTATTTTTTAATTGCCAATCGGCAACTATATCAGAAATGCCTATCGGCACCTATTTTTGAAATGCCTACCGTAAACTACATCTGAAATGCCTATCAGTACCTATATTTGAAATGCTTATCGGCAACCATATCTGAAATGCCTATCGACACCTATATTTGAAATACCTATCGGCTTCTATATCTGAAATGCCTATCGGCACCTATTTTTAAAATGCCAATCGGTAACTATATCTGAAATGCCTATCGGCACCTATATCTGAAATGCCTATCGGCACCAATTTTTGAAATGCCTATCGGAAACTACATCTGGAAGCCTATCAGCACCTATATTTGAAATGCCTATCTGCAACCATATCTGGAATGCCTATCGGCACATACATTTGAAATGCCTATCGGCTTCTATATCTGAAATGCCTATCGACACCTATTTTTAAAATGCCAATCGGCAATTATATCTGAAATGCCTTCCGGCACCTATATCTGAAATGCATATCGGCACCTATTTTTGAAATGCCTATCGGCAACCATATCTGGAATGCTTATCGGCACCTATATTTGAAATGCCTATCGGCTTCTATATCTGAAATGCCTATCGGCACCTATTTTTAAAATGCCAATCGGCAACTATATCTGTAATGCCTATCGGCACCTATATCTGAAATGCCTATCGGCACCTATTTTTGAAATGCCTGTCGAAAACTATATCTGAAATGCCTATAGCACCAATATTTGAAATGCCTATCGGCAACCATATCTGAAATGCCTATCGACACCTATATTTGAAATACCTATCGGCTTCTATATCTTAAATGCCTATCGACACCTATTTTTAAAATGCCAATCGGCAACTATATCTAAAATTCCTATCGGCACCTATATCTGTAATGCCTATCGGCACCTAATTTTGAAATGCCTATCGGAAACTACATCTGTAATGCCTATCAGCACCTATATTTGAAATGCCTTTCGGCGACCATATCTGGAATGCCTATCGGCACCTATATTTGAAATGCCTATCGGCTTCTATATCTGAAATGCCTATCGGCACCTATTTTTAAAATGCCAATCGGCAACTATATCTGAAGTGCCTATCAGCACCTATATCTGAAATGCCTATCGGCACCTATTTTTGAAATGCCTATCGAAAACTACATCTGAAATGCCTATCGGCAACCTATATTTGAAATGCCTATCGGCAACCATAACTGGAATGCCTATCGGCACCTATATTTGAAATGCCTATCGGCTTCTATAACTGAAATGCCTATCAGCACCTATTTTCAAAATGCTAATCGGCAACTATATCTGTAATGCCTATCGGCACCTATATCTGAAATGCCTATCGGCACTTATTTTTGAAATGCCTATCGGAAACTACATCTGAAATGCCTATCAGCACCAATATTTGAAATGCCTATCGGCAACCATATCTGAAATGCCTATCGACACCTATATTTGAAATACCTATCGACTACTATATCTGAAATGCCTATCGGCACCTATTTTTAAAATGCCAATCGGCAACTATATCTGAAATGCCTATCGGCACTTATATCTGAAATGCCTATCGGCACCAATTTTTGAAATGCCTATCGGAAACTACATCTGAAATGCCTATCAGCACCTATATTTGAAATCCCTATCGGCAACCATATCTGGAATGCCTATCGGCACCTATATTTGAAATGCCTATCGGCTTCTATATCTGAAATGCTTATTGACACTTATTTTCAAAATGCCAATTGGCAACTATATCTGTAATGCCTATCGGCACCTATATCTGAAATATCTATCGGCACCTATTTTTGAAATGCCTGTCGAAAACTACATCTGAAATGCCTATCAGCACCAATATTTGAAATGCCTATCGGCAACCATATCTGAAATGCCTATCGACACCTATATTTGAAATACCTATCGGCTTCTATATCTTAAATGCCTATCGACACCTATTTTTAAAATGCCAATCGGCAACTATATCTGAAATGCCTATCGGCACCTATATCTGTAATGCCTATCGGCACCTATTTTTGAAATGCCTATCGGAAACTACATCTGTAATGCCTATCAGCACCTATATTTGAAATGCCTTTCGGCGACCATATCTGCAATGCCTATCGGCACCTATATTTGAAATGCCTATCGGCTTCTATATCTGAAATGCCTATCGGCACCTATTTTTAAAATGCCAATCGGCAACTATATCTGAAGTGCCTATCGGCACCTATATCTGAAATGCCTATCGGCACCTATTTTTGAAATGCCTATCGAAAACTACATCTGAAATGCCTATCAGCAACCTATATTTGAAATGCCTATCAGGAACCATAACTGGAATGCCTATCAGCACCTATATTTGAAATGCCTATCGGCTTCTATAACTGAAATGCCTATCAGCACCTATTTTCAAAATGCTAATCGGCAACTATATCTGTAATGCCTATCGGCACCTATATCTGAAATGCCTATCGGCACCTATTTTTGAAATGCCTACCGGAAACTACATCTGAAATGCCTATCAGCACCAATAATTGAAATGCCTATCGGCAACCATATCTGAAATGCCTATCGACACCTATATTTGAAATACCTATCGGCTTCTATATCTGAAATGCCTATCGGCACCTATTTTTAAAATGCCAATCGGCAACTATATCTGAAATGCCTATCGGCACTTATATCTGAAATGCCTATCGGCACCAATTTTTGAAATGCCTATCGGAAACTACATCTGAAATGCCTATCAGCACCTATATTTGAAATCCCTATCGGCAACCATATCTGGAATGCCTATCGGCACCTATATTTGAAATGCCTATCGGCTTCTATATCTGAAATGCTTATTGACACCTATTTTCAAAATGCCAATTGGCAACTATGTCTGAAATGCCTATCGGCACCTATATCTGAAATGCCTTTTGGTACCTATTTTTGAAATGCCTATCGGAAACTACATCTAAAATGCCTATCAGCACTTATATTTGAAATGCCTATCGGCAACTATATCTGAAATGCCTATCGACACCTGTATTTGAAATACTTATCGGCTTCTATATTTGAAATGCCTATCGGCACCTGTTTTTAAAATGCCAATCGGCAACTATAATTGAAATGCCTATCGGCACCTATATCTGAAATGCCTATCGGCATCAATTTTTGAAATGCCTATCGGAAACTACATCTAAAATTCTTATCAGCACCTATATTTGAAATTCCTATCGGCAAACATATCTGGAATGCCTATCGGCACCTATATTTGATATGCCTATCGGCTTCTATATCTGAAATGCCTATCGGCACCTATTTTTAAAATGCCAATTGGCAACTATATCTGAAATGCCTATCGGCACCTATATCTGAAATGCCTATCGGCACCTATTTTTGAAATGCCTATCGGCTTCTATATCTGAAATGCCTATCGGCACCTATATTTGAAATGCCTATCGGCAACCATATCTGGAATGCCTATCGGCACCTATATTTGACATGCTTATCGGCTTCTATATCTGAAATGCCTATCGGTACCAATTTTTAAATTACAATCGGCAACTATATCTGAAATGCCTATCGGCACCTAAATCTGAAATGCCTATCGGCACCTATTTTTGAAATGCCTATCGGAAACAACATCGGAAATGCCTATCAGCACCTATATTTGAAATGCCTATCGGAAACCATATCTGAAATGCCTATCGACACCTATATTTGAAATACCTATCGGCTTCTGTATCTGAAATGCCTATCGGCACCTATTTTTAAAATGCCAATCGGTAACTATATCTGAAATGCCTATCGGCACCTATATCTGAAATGCCTATCGGCACCAATTTTTGAAATGCCTATCGGAAACTACATCTGGAATGCCTATCAGCACCTATATTTGAAATGCCTATCGGTAACCATATCTGGAATGCCTATCGGCACCTATATTTGAAATGCCTATCGGCTTCTAATTCTGAAATGCCTATCGACACCTATTTTTAAAATGCCAATCGGCAACTATATCTGAAATGCCTATCGGCACCTATATCTGAAATGCCTATCTGCACTTTTTTTTGAAATGCCTATCGGAAACTATATCTGAAATGCCTATCGGCACCTATATCTGAAATGCCTATCGGCACCAATTTTTGAAATGCCTATCGGAAACTACATCTGAAATGCCTATCAGCACCTATATTTGAAATGCCTATCAGCAACCATATCTGGAATGCCTATCGGCACCTATTTTTGAAATGCCTATCGGCTTCTATATCTGAAATACCTATCGGCACCAATTTTTGAAATGCCTATCGGAAACTACATCTGAAATGCCTATCAGCACCTATATTTGAAATGCCTATCGGCAACCATATCTAGAATGCTTATCGGCACCTATATTTGAAATGCCTATCGGCTTCTATATCTAAGATGCCTATCGGCACCTATTTTTAAAATGCCAATCGGCAACTATATCTGAAATGCCTTTCGGCACCTATATCTGAAATGCCTATCGGCACCTATTTTTGAAATGCCTATCGGAAACTACATCTGAAATGCCTATCAGCACCTATATTTGAAATGCCTATCGGCAACCATATCTGGGATGCCTATCGGCACCTATTTTTGAAATGCCTATCGGCTTCTATATCTGAAATACCTATCGGAACCTATTTTTAAAATGCCAATCGGCAACTATATCTGAAATGCCTATCGGCACCTATATCTGAAATGCCTATCGGCACCTATTTTTGAAATGCCTATCGGAAACTACATCTGAAATGCCTATCAGCACCTATATTTGAAATCCCTATCGGCAACCATATCTGGAACGTCTATCGGCACCTATATTTGAAATGCCTATCGGCTTCTATATCTGAAATACCTATCGGCACCTATTTTTAAAATGCCAATCGGCAACTATATCTGTAATGCCTATCGGCACCAATATCTGAAATGCCTATCGGCACCTATTTTTGAAATGCTTATCGGAAACTACATCTGAAATGCCTATCAGCACCTATATTTGAAATGCCTATCGGCAACCAAATCTGGAACGCCTATCGGCACCTATATTTGAAATGCCTATCGGATTCTATATTTGGAATGCCTATCGGCACCTTTTTTTGAAATGCCTATCGGAAACTACATCTGAAATGCCTATCAGCACATATATTTGAAATGCCCATCGGCAACCATATCTGGAATGCCTATCAGCACCTATATTTGAAATGCCTATCGGCAACCATATTTGGAATGCCTTTCGGAAACTACATCTGAAATGCCTATATGTTCCTATATTTGTAATGCCTATCGGCAACCATACCTGAAATGCCTATCGACACCTATATTTGAAATACCTATCGGCTTCTATATCTGAAATGCCTATCGGCACCTGTTTTTAAAATGCCAATCGGCAACTATATCTAAAATGCCTATCGGCGCCTATATCTGAAATGCCTATCGGCATCAATTTTTGAAATGCCAATCGGAAACTACATCTAAAATGCCTATCAGCACCTATATTTGAAATGCCTATCGGCTTCTATATCTGAAATGCCTATCGACACCTATTTTTAAAATGCCAATTGGCAGCTATATCTGAAATGCCTATCGGCACCTATATCTGAAATGCCTATCTGCACCAATTTTTGAAATGCCTATCGGAAACTACATCTGAAATGCCTATCAGCACCTATTTTTAAAATGCCAATTGGCAACTATATCTGAAATGCCTATCGGTACCTATATCTGAAATGCCTATCGGCATTTATTTTTGAAATGCCTATCGGTAACTACATCTGAAATGCCTATCAGCACCAATATTTGAAATGCCTATCGGAAACCATATCTGAAATGCCTATTGACACCTGTTTTTGAAATACCTATCGGCTTCTATATCTGAAATGCCTATCGGCACCTATTTTTGAAATGCCTAATGAAAACTACATCTGAAATGCCTATCAGCACCTATATTTGAAATGCCTATCGGCAACCACATCAGAAATGTCTATCGGCACCTATATCTGAAATGCCTTTTGGCATTTATATCTGAAATGCCTATCTTCACCTATATTTGAAATGCCTATCGGCACCTATATTTTAAATGCCTATCGGCAACTATATCTTTTTTTTTTTTTTTTTTTTGCGGAGGTGAGGAAATCCATCATGGACACCCGTTGGTCCCCCAACGGGTAGTGTCAGACTCCTACTGACTAAAACCTCACCCCCTTCTTCGCACTCTCACACCGGAACCGCTTTCGCATTACTTCGGTGCGAGGGCTGTCTATTCCTCTCTCTTCTCTCACCTCATCTCGTCTCTACCCTTGGCCTCCATTATTGCTCTGATTACGATGTATGAACGGTTCCACGTTTCCTCTGTTCCTAGGAGGTCGCTCGTAAGATTTTCTCCATTGAAGGGAAAGCCTGTCGCTTCGAGATATTGCCTTCTATTTTCGTCCCACCTTGGACAGCCAAACAGCGTGTGCTCCGCGTCATCTTCAGCTCCGCAATAATCACAGTCGGCCGTTTCCGACCTCTTGAAACGAAACAGGTATTTCTTATAGCTGCCATGCCCAGTGAGCGCTTGCGTCAGGAAGTAATCTACTTCTCCATACGCCCTGTCCAGCCACTTCTGGATGTTTGGTATTAAGCGGTATGTCCACCGTCCCTTTGCACTGTTGTCCCATTGAACCTGCCACCTGGTCATGACATCTGCGCGTGCAGTTTTCCCATCCGCCCCAAAATATTTGTTCCTTCTCTCTTGTATTTGGAGTTCAATTGGAGGAACACCCGCTATGACTCCCGATGCCTCTGTTGATATTGTTCGGTATGCACAACAGATTCTGATGTTCATTTTCCGTTGTACACTGGATAATTTAGTTATAAGCTTCCTGTTATCCATTACTGTGACCCAAGTAGGAGCCGCATACAGCATCTGGGAATGCACCACGGACGACATTATTTTTCTTTTGGACGCCCTAGGTCCACCAATATTTGGCATAATGCTAGCCAGCGCTGCTACTGTCTTCTCGGCTTTTGCGACACTTTTATTAATATGCACAGCAAAGGAGAGTTTCGTATCCAGCCATACCCCCAAATATTTTATGGCCCTTACTGGTGTCACTAGGGTTTCTTGCACCTTGAAACGAATTTCCGCTATTTTTCTTTTCGATGTCAGAATGGCAGCTTCGGTCTTCTCTGGGGCAAGATGAAGCCCTCTACCTTTCATCCAATTGGAGACCTGTTGCAAAGCGACGTTGGCCGTACTCATTAACAAGTCTTCTCCCTTGGCAACTACAACCATTGCCACATCGTCGGCGAAGCCTATTAGGGTAACCCCTTCAGGATACTCAGTTCCAAGCAACCCATCATATAGGACATTCCATAATGTCGGTCCAAGAACCGACCCCTGAGGAACACCGCTATTTATTTGTCGCACTCTAGAGGCTTCCTCCGTTTCCAAGAGTATTTCTCTTCCGGACAGGTAGGCAGCTATAATATTTATAAGGCTCTCGTCTATTCCCCTCCGTCTTAGCTCCTTCAAAATCTCCTGCCATGATGCGCTATTGAAGGCGTTCCTAACGTCCAAGGTTATAACGGCGCACAATCTCCTATGTGGACTAGAGTAGTCTGTTTCAGCTTTACGGGCGAGTCTTAACACTTCATTGATGGCATCTACAGTTTGCCGACCTTTCCGGAAGCCATATTGCCGATCTGACAGATCACCTGTGCGCTCTATTTCAATGTGTAGTCTGCTTAGCAGCATGTGCTCATAGAGCTTACCTTCCGTGTCTAATAGACAAATCGGACGGTATGCTGCCGGGTTGTCAAGAGGCTTGTCTCCTTTCCTAAGTAACACCAGTCTAGCCCGTTTCCATTCCTTGGGAAAGTCCGCTCTTCTTGCTAGCTTATTGTATACTGCCAGTACCGACCGAGGCTTGATTTCCGTGACTTCTTTAAGTATTTCCGGCGGAATGTTTCCAGGGCCGGGTGCCTTGTTGTTTTTTAACCTTGCGGATGCCGCAGATAGTTCCTCTAGACTGAAGTTTCTAAATGTCGCCGTTTTATCACAGACGAATGTTACCGGCTGATGCACAGGAAATAGGTGGTCAACCACCTCCTCCATGGTTTGTATCGCCATTTGCAGTCTAGGGGGATAGCCGCTCAACCTCTTCATGGCTATCTTGTAGCCATCCCCCCAAATATCACCGTCCACTTTATCACACAGGGCTTTCCAACAATCCCTTTTAGACTTCCTAATACTGTTTTGCAGCATTTTCTTGCTAGCCTTGTACTCTTCCCACAGGCGCTGGTTTCCCTCAGGATTATTTCTGCTCGCATTCCGTGTGTAGACTCTTCTTTTGCGGGTACATTCCCTACGAAGTGCTGCTATTTCTTCATTCCACCAAAAGACCGGTTGTCCCCTAGTTGATCCTTTCCTTTTTGGCATTGTTTGGGCACAAACTTCAGATAGAGCCCGGGAGAAACCAGTTGCAGAGAGAGCGATAGGTTCTTCAAATATCTTTGTTACAACTTGCTGTATTTTAGCCCGGTCCAGTTTTTTGATTTGCCAGCCTTTGTTTTTTATTGGTCTTAGGCGCGATGGTAACGGTACATCGGCCACCTCAAACACTATATAGTTGTGGTCACTCAGAGATTCTATGTCGCTGACCTCCCAATTAAGGCATCTGCTCGCAACCTCGGCAGTGGCTATGGTCAGGTCTAAAATGGATGTGTAGTCACGCCTTTGGAAGGTTGGTTTATTCCCCACGTTTATCACCACAAGGTCGTTTTCTGCAATCCATTCGGTTACAATTTGTCCTCTTCTGTCAGTGAAATCTCCACCCCATTGGGGGGATTTAGCGTTGAAGTCTCCAACTATTATTGCAGATTCTCCATTGTGCCTTATTAGTCTCGCAATTTCGCTAAGCATTTCCTCTAGATCCGATATGTCCTTGTTTCCCGATGAATAACAGTTATATATTGTTAGATTTGGCATCACCAAATACGTGAAACTAAGCCCTAATCCAAATCGCTTAATGGTGATCCTGTTGTCGATAACCTTGATGGCTGTATCCATGTCCTCGTCGCAAATCCAGTCTTTTCGATTTCTTACGGCATTCCGGTTTGGTTCGCTCATAAGAATCACCCCTGCTTTTATATCACTGGCGGTAGCCAACGCGATATCATGGCAAGGGCGTCTTCTGAACGTATTAATCTGGAGGAACTTAATCATGTTTGTTGTGGTTGGTGGTCGGACGAGATTCCCCCGCTTCCCTACCTCTCTTGTTCCTGGGACATTTGGGGCTACCGGTTTGATGTCCTTCTGTACCGCAGTGCACACAGAATGGCTCGTACTTGCAGTCTGCTGCCTTGTGCCCTTCCTGGCTGCACTTCAGACACAGGTGTTCCCTATCACGACCTTTGCATTGTGCCTTCTTATGCCCGTACCCCCAGCACCTAAAGCATTTTTTGTCCGGTTTCCGTTCCATGATTCTACAGTTTGTCCATCCGATTTTAATCTTTCCAAGTTTGGTAAGTTTGTCGGCGTCTATCTCAGACAGAACAACCGTGACGTTTTGTCTTCCTGCATAAGCTGGCCTTAAGGCACGTATTTCCACTTTTTCTGGGTTTACCGCTATAACACTTGTAACGGCCTCTCGGATCTCCTCGGTTGTCGTTAGTTCATCCAGGTCTTTTATATGGATGACTTTCTTACTGGTTAGGCAGGAGATAGTTGCCCTAGTGATCTTGGCCTTAATTTCCTTACTAAGTGCATCCAGTTTATTCGCTCCATCCTGTACACTGAGAAGTAGTTCCCCATCTCTAGTCTTTCTTAGTTCTTTGATCTCTACTCCTATTTGGCTTGGATTTACTGCTCGTTTCACCTCCCTAAGCACATCCGCGTATTCCATTTGGTCTATCTTAACAAGCAGTGCATCCTCTTTATGTTTTTTTCTCTCTGAGGACTTTGGCTCCTCCGTTACCCTCCGCACACTCTTAGGGACTCTTTGAGGCATCGCTTCACTCTTTTTCTCTTCCCTGTCTTTAAATATCGTGATATTAATGCCTGTATCAGCAAAAAGGAATTCCAATATCCTGATAATTATAAGGCCTGAGACGCCTTCCACCTCCGGCAAGACCAGTTCCTTCGTCTGATGCTGTACGATGTGTTCTTTACAGATTTAAACGACTGCAATATGACATCATCCTCTTCAATAACCCCTGCTTCCGAGGTAATCGGGTAGTATATTGTCCTGGTGTGATTCCTAATATTTCCGCTGTCATCAGGAAAGCCCATTGACTGCGACATCAGCGCAACTTCCCCCTTTTTCTTTCCTTGTTTTTTGAGGTCTGTTCTTCCTCCCAGTCGGTCCATTACTTCTGCCACCTTTTTATGAGCGGAGGCAATGCTACTGTTGCACGGGAGGATCATCGCCTGGTCCCTTGCCTCTTCCCATATATTCCCCCGTTTAATACGTACTTCCGGGAAGACGCCATCATGCCAGTCCTTCTCCGTTATCGCCTTGAAAGTATCGTAACAACTATATCTGATATGCCTATCGGCACCTATATCTGAAATGCCTATCGGCACCTATTTTTGAAATGCCTATCGGAAACTACATCTAAAATGCCTATCGGCACCTATTTTTAAAATGCCAATCGGCAACTATATCTGAAATGCCTATCGGCACCTATATCTGAAATGCCTATCGACACTTATTTTTGAACTGCCTATCGGAAACTACATCTGAAATGCCTATCAGCACCTATATTTGAAATGCCTATCGGCAACCATATCTGAAATGCCTATCGACACCTATATTTGAAATACCTATCGGCTTCTATATCTGAAATGCCTGTTGGCACCTATTTTTAAAATGCCAATCGGCAACTATATCTGAAATGCCTATCGGCACCAATTTTTAAAATGCCTATCGGAAACTACATCTGAAATGCCTATTAGCACCTATATTTGAAATGTTTATCGGCAACCATGTCTGGAATGCCTATCAGCACCTATATTTGAAATGCCTATCGGCTTCTATATCTGAAATGCCTATCGGCACCTATTTTTAAAATGCCAATCAGCAACTATATCTGAAATGCCTATCGGCACCTATATCTGAAATGCCTATCGGCACATATTTTTGAAATGCCTTTCGGAAACTACATCTGAAATGCCTATCTGTTCCTATATTTGAAATGCCTATCGGCAAACATATCTGGAATGCTTATCGGCACCTATATTTGAAATGCCTATCGGCTTCTATATCTGAAATGCCTACCGGCACCTATTTTTAAAATGCCAATCGGCAATTATATCTGAAATGCCTATCGGCACCTATATCTAAAATGCCTATCGGCACCTATTTTTGAAATGCCTATCGGAAACTACATCTGAAATGTCTATCAGCACCTATTTTTAAAATGCCAATCGGCACCTATATTTGAAATGCCTATCGGCTTCTATATCTGAAATGCCTATCGACACCTATTTTTAAAATGCCTATCGGAAACTACATCTGAAATGCCTATCAGCAACTATATTTAAAATGCCTATGTGCAACCATATCTGAAATGCCTATCGACACCTATATTTGAAATACCTATCGGCTTCTATATCTGAAATGCCTATCGGCACCTATTTTTAAAATGCCAATCGGCAACTATATCTGAAATGCCTATTGGCACCTATATCTGAAATGCCTATCGGCATCAATTTTTGAAATGCCTATTAGAAACTACATCTGAAATGCTTATCGGCACCTATATTTGAAATGCCTATCGGCTTCTATATCTGAAATGCCTATCGGCACCTATTTTTAAAATGCCAATCGGCAATTATATCTGAAATGCCTATCGGCACCTATATATAAAATGCCTATCGGCACCTATTTTTGAAATGCCTATCGGAAACTAGATCTGAAATGTCTATCAGCACCTATATTTGAATTGCCTATCGGCAACCATATCTGGAATGCCTATCAGCACCTATATTTGAAATGCCTATTGGCTTCAATATCTGTAATGCCTATCGGCACCTATTTTTAAAATGCCAATCGGCAACTATATCTGAAATGCCTATCGGCACCTATATCTGAAATGCCTATCGGCACCTATTTTTGAAATGCCTATCGGAAACTACATCTGAAATGTCTATTAGCACCTATATTTGAAATGCCTATCGGCAACCATATCTGGAATGCCTATCGGCACCTATAATTGAAATGCCCATCGGCATCTATTTCTAAAATGCCTATCGGCACCTTTTTTTAAAATGCCAATCGGCAACTATATCTGAAGTGCCTATCGGCACCTATATCTGAAATGCCTATCGGCACCTATTTTTGAAATGCCTATCGAAAACTACATCTGAAATGCCTATCAGCACCTATATTTGAAATGCCTATCGGCAACCACATCAGTAATGCCTATCGGCACCTATATCTGAAATGCCTTTCGGCATTTATATCTGAAATGCCTATCGACACCTATATTTGAAATGCCTTACAGCACGTATATTTGAAATGACTATCGGCAACCATATCTGAAATGCCTATAGACACCTATTTTTAAAATGCCAATTGGCAACTATATCTGAAATGCCTATCGGCACATATATCTGAAATGCCTATCGGTACCTATTTTTGAAATGCCTATCGGAAACTACATCTGAAATGCCTATCAGCACTTATATTTGAAATGCCTATCGGCAACCATATCTGGAATGCCTATCGGCACCTATATTTGAAATGCGTATCGGCTTCTATATCTGAAATGCCTATCGGCACCTATTTTTAAAATGCCAATCGGCAACTATATCTGAAATGCCTATCGGCACCTATATCTGAAATGCCTATCGGCACCTATATCTGAAATGCCTATCGGCATTTATTATTTTAATGCCTTTCGGAAACTAAATTTGAAATGCCTATCTGCTCCTATATTTGAAATGCCTATCGGCAACCATATCTGAAATGCCTATAGACACCTATATTTGAAATACCTATCGGCTTCTATATCTGAAATGCCTATCGGCACCTATTTTTAAAATGCCAATTGGCAACTATATCTGAAATGCCTATCGGCACCTATATCTGAAATGTCTATCGGCACCTATTTCTGAAATGCCTATCGGCTTCTTTATCTGTAATGCCTATCGGCACCTATATTTGAAATGCCTATCGGCACCCATATCTGGAATGCCTATCGGCACCTATATTTGAAATGCCTATCGGCTTCTATATCTGAAATGCCTATCGGCACCTATTTTTAAAATGCAAATCGGCAACTATATCTGAAATGCCTATCGACACCTATATCTGAAATGCCTATCGGCACCTATTTTTGAAATGCCTATTGGAAACTACATCTGAAATGCCTATCAGCACCTATATTTGAAATGCCTATCGGCAACCATATCTGAAATGCCTATCGACACCTATATTTGAAATACCTATCGGCTTCTATATCTGAAATGCCTATCGGCACCTATTTTAAAAATGCCAATCGGTAACTATATCTGAAATGCCTATCGGCACCTATATCTAAAATGCCTATCGGCACCAATTTTTGAAATGTCTATCGGAAACTACATTTGGAATGCCTATCAGCACCTATATTTGAAATGCCTATCGGCAACCATATCTGGAATGCCTCTCGGCACCTATATTTGAAATGCCCATCGGATTCTATATCTGAAATGCCTATCGACACCTATTTTTAAAATGTCAATTGGCAACTATATCTGAAATGCCTATCGGCACCTATATCTGAAATGCCTATCGGCACCTATTTTTGAAATGCCTATCGGAAACTACATTTGAAATGCCTATCAGCACCTATATTTGAAATGCCTATCGGCAACCATATCTGAAATGCCTATCGACACCTATATTTGAAATACCTATCGGCTTCTATATCTGAAATGCCTTTCGGCACCTATTTTTAAAATGCCAATCGGCAACTATATATGAAATGCCTATCGGCACTTATATCTGAAATGCCTATCGGCACCAATTTTTTAAATGCCTATCGGAAACTACTTCTTAAATGCCTATCAGCACCTATATTTGAAATGCCTATTGGCACATATATCTGAAATGCCTATCGGCACCTATTTTTAAAATGCCAATCGGCAACTATATCTGAAATGCCTATCGGCACTTATATCTGAAATGCCTATCGGCACCAATTTTTGAAATGCCTATCGGAAACTACTTCTTAAATGCCTATCAGCACCTATATTTGAAATGCCTATCGGCAACCGTATCTGGAATGCCTATCGGCACCTATATTTGAAATGCCTATAGGCAACCAAATCAGAAATGCCTATCGGCACCTATATCTGAAATGCCTTTCGGCATTTATATCTGAAATGCCTATCGACACCTATATTTGAAATGCCTATCGGCACCTATATTTTAAATGCCTATCGGCAACTATATCTGATATGCCTATCAACACCTATATCTGAAATGCCTATCGGCACCTATTTTTGAAATGCCTATCGGAAACTACATCTAAAATGCCTATCGGCACCTATTTTTAAAATGCATATCGGCAACTCTATCTGAAATGCCTATCAGGACCTATATCTGAAATGCCTATCGGCACCTATTTTTAAAATGCCTATCGGAAACTACATCTGAAATGCCTATAAGCACCTATATTTGAAATGCCTATCGGCAACCATATCTGAAATGCCGATCGACACCTATATTTGAAATACCTATCGGCTTCTATATCTGAAATGCCTATCGGCACCTATTTTAAAATGCCAATTGGCCACTATATCTGAAATGCCTATCAGCACCTATATCTGAAATGCCTATCGGCACCAATTTTTGAAATGCCTATCGGAAACTACATCTGAAATGCCTATCAGCACCTATATTTGAAATGCCTATCGGCAAACATATCTGGAATGCCTATCGGCACCTATATTTGAAATGCCTATCGGCTTCTTTATCTGAAATGCCTATCGGCACATATTTTTAAAATGCTAATCGGCAACTATATCTGTAATGCCTATCGGCACCTATATCTGAAATGCCTATCGGCACCTATTTTTGAAATGCCTATCGGAAACTACATCTGAAATGCCTATCAGCACCAATATTTGAAATGCCTATCGGCAACTATATCTGAAATGCCTATCGAAACCTATATTTGAAATACCTATCGGCTTTTATATCTGAAATGCCTATCGGCACCTATTTTTAAAATGCCAATCGGCAACTATATATGAAATGCCTATCGGCACCTATATCTGAAATGCCTATCGGCACCAATTTTTGAAATGCCTATCGGAAACTACATCTGAAATGCCTATCAGCACCTATATTTGAAATGCCTATCGGCAACCATATCTCGAATGCCTATCGGCACCTATATTTGAAATGCCTATCGGCTTCTATATCTGAGATGCCTATCGGCACATATTTTTAAAATGCTAATCGGCAACTATATCTGTAATGCCTATCGGCACCTATATCTGAAATGCCTATCGGCACCTATTTTTGAAATGCCTATCGGAAACTACATCTGAAATGCCTATCAGCACCAATATTTGAAATGCCTATCGGCAACCATATCTGGAATGCCTATCGGCACCTATATTTGAAATACCTATCGGCTTCTATATCTGAAATGCCTATCGACACCTATATTTGAAATACCTATCGGCTTTTATATCTGAAATGCCTATCGGCACCTATTTTTAAAATGCCAATCGGCAATTATATCTGAAGTGCCTATCGGCACCTATATCTGAAATGCCTATCGGCAACTATTTTTGAAATGCCTATCGAAAACTACATCTGAAATGCCTATCAGCACCTATATTTGAAATGCCTATCGGCAACCACATCAGAAATGCCTATCGGCACCTATATCTGAAATGCCTTTCGGCATTTATATCTGAAATGCCTATCGACACCTATATTTGAAATGCCTATCGGCACTTATATCTGAAATGCCTATCGGTACCTATTTTTTAATTGCCAATCGGCAACTATATCAGAAATGCCTATCGGCACCTATTTTTGAAATGCCTACCGTAAACTACATCTGAAATGCCTATCAGTACCTATATTTGAAATGCTTATCGGCAACCATATCTGAAATGCCTATCGACACCTATATTTGAAATACCTATCGGCTTCTATATCTGAAATGCCTATCGGCACCTATTTTTAAAATGCCAATCGGTAACTATATCTGAAATGCCTATCGGCACCTATATCTGAAATGCCTATCGGCACCAATTTTTGAAATGCCTATCGGAAACTACATCTGGAAGCCTATCAGCACCAATATTTGAAATGCCTATCTGCAACCATATCTGGAATGCCTATCGGCACATACATTTGAAATGCCTATCGGCTTTTATATCTGAAATGCCTATCGACACCTATTTTTAAAATGCCAATCGGCAATTATATCTGAAATGCCTTTCGGCACCTATATCTGAAATGCATATCGGCACCTATTTTTGAAATGCCTATCGGCAACCATATCTGGAATGCTTATCGGCACCTATATTTGAAATGCCTATCGGCTTCTATATCTGAAATGCCTATCGGCACCTATTTTTAAAATGCCAATCGGCAACTATATCTGTAATGCCTATCGGCACCTATATCTGAAATGCCTATCGGCACCTATTTTTGAAATGCCTGTCGAAAACTATATCTGAAATGCCTATCAGCACCAATATTTGAAATGCCTATCGGCAACTATATCTGAAATGCCTATCGACACCTATATTTGAAATACCTATCGGCTTCTATATCTTAAATGCCTATCGACACCTATTTTTAAAATGCCAATCGGCAACTATATCTAAAATTCCTATCGGCACCTATATCTGTAATGCCTATCGGCACCTAATTTTGAAATGCCTATCGGAAACTACATCTGTAATGCCTATCAGCACCTATATTTGAAATGCCTTTCGGCGACCATATCTGGAATGCCTATCGGCACCTATATTTGAAATGCCTATCGGCTTCTATATCTGAAATGCCTATCGGCACCTATTTTTAAAATGCCAATCGGCAACTATATCTGAAGTGCCTATCAGCACCTATATCTGAAATGCCTATCAACACCTATTTTTGAAATGCCTATCGAAAACTACATCTGAAATGCCTATCGGCAACCTATATTTGAAATGCCTATCGGCAACCATAACTGGAATGCCTATCGGCACCTATATTTGAAATGCCTATCGGCTTCTATAACTGAAATGCCTATCAGCACCTATTTTCAAAATGCTAATCGGCAACTATATCTGTAATGCCTATCGGCACCTATATCTGAAATGCCTATCGGCACCTATTTTTGAAATGCCTATCGGAAACTACATCTGAAATGCCTATCAGCACCAATATTTGAAATGCCTATCGGCAACCATATCTGAAATGCCTATCGACACCTATATTTGAAATACCTATCGGCGACTATATCTGAAATGCCTATCGGCACCTATTTTTAAAATGCCAATCGGCAACTATATCTGAAATGCCTATCGGCACTTATATCTGAAATGCCTATCGGCACCAATTTTTGAAATGCCTATCGGAAACTACATCTGAAATGCCTATCAGCACCTATATTTGAAATCCCTATCGGCAACCATATCTGGAATGCCTATCGGCACCTATATTTGAAATGCCTATCGGCTTCTATATCTGAAATGCTTATTGACACTTATTTTCAAAATGCCAATTGGCAACTATATCTGTAATGCCTATCGGCACCTATATCTGAAATATCTATCGGCACCTATTTTTGAAATGCCTGTCGAAAACTACATCTGAAATGCCTATCAGCACCAATATTTGAAATGCCTATCGGCAACCATATCTGAAATGCCTATCGACACCTATATTTGAAATACCTATCGGCTTCTATATCTTAAATGCCTATCGACACCTATTTTTAAAATGCCAATCGGCAACTATATCTGAAATGCCTATCGGCACCTATATCTGTAATGCCTATCGGCACCTATTTTTGAAATGCCTATCGGAAACTACATCTGTAATGCCTATCAGCACCTATATTTGAAATGCCTTTCGGCGACCATATCTGCAATGCCTATCGGCACCTATATTTGAAATGCCTATCGGCTTCTATATCTGAAATGCCTATCGGCACCTATTTTTAAAATGCCAATCGGCAACTATATCTGAAGTGCCTATCGGCACCTATATCTGAAATGCCTATCGGCACCTATTTTTGAAATGCCTATCGAAAACTACATCTGAAATGCCTATCAGCAACCTATATTTGAAATGCCTATCAGGAACCATAACTGGAATGCCTATCAGCACCTATATTTGAAATGCCTATCGGCTTCTATAACTGAAATGCCTATCAGCACCTATTTTCAAAATGCTAATCGGCAACTATATCTGTAATGCCTATCGGCACCTATATCTGAAATGCCTATCGGCACCTATTTTTGAAATGCCTATCGGAAACTACATCTGAAATGCCTATCAGCACCAATATTTGAAATGCCTATCGGCAACCATATCTGAAATGCCTATCGACACCTATATTTGAAATACCTATCGGCTTCTATATCTGAAATGCCTATCGGCACCTATTTTTAAAATGCCAATCGGCAACTATATCTGAAATGCCTATCGGCACTTATATCTGAAATGCCTATCGGCACCAATTTTTGAAATGCCTATCGGAAACTACATCTGAAATGCCTATCAGCACCTATATTTGAAATCCCTATCGGCAAACATATCTGGAATGCCTATCGGCACCTATATTTGAAATGCCTATCGGCTTCTATATCTGAAATGCTTATTGACACCTATTTTCAAAATGCCAATTGGCAACTATATCTGAAATGCCTACCGGCACCTATATCTGAAATGCCTTTTGGTACCTATTTTTTAAATGCCTATCGGAAACTACATCTAAAATGCCTATCAGCACTTATATTTGAAATGCCTATCGGCAACTATATCTGAAATGCCTATCGACAACTATATCTGAAATGCCTATCGACACCTGTATTTGAAATACTTATCGGCTTCTATATTTGAAATGCCTATCGGCACCTGTTTTTAAAATGCCAATCGGCAACTATAATTGAAATGCCTATCGGCACCTATATCTGAAATGCCTATCGGCATCAATTTTTGAAATGCCTATCGGAAACTACATCTAAAATTCTTATCAGCACCTATATTTGAAATTCCTATCGGCAAACATATCTGGAATGCCTATCGGCACCTATATTTGATATGCCTATCGGCTTCTATATCTGAAATGCCTATCGGCACCTATTTTTAAAATGCCAATTGGCAACTATATCTGAAATGCCTATCGGCACCTATATCTGAAATGCCTATCGGCACCTAATTTTGAAATGCCTATCGGCTTCTATATCTGAAATGCCTATCGGCACCTATATTTGACATGCCTATCGGCAACCATATCTGAAATGCCTATCGGCACCTATATTTGGCATGCTTATCGGCTTCTATATCTGAAATGCCTATCGGTACCAATTTTTAAATTACAATCGGCAACTATATCTGAAATGCCTATCGGCACCTAAATCTGAAATGCCTATCGGCACCTATTTTTGAAATGCCTATCGGAAACAACATCGGAAATGCCTATCAGCACCTATATTTGAAATGCCTATCGGAAACCATATCTGAAATGCCTATCGACACCTATATTTGAAATACCTATCGGCTTCTGTATCTGAAATGCCTATCGGCACCTATTTTTAAAATGCCAATCGGTAACTATATCTGAAATGCCTATCGGCACTTATATCTGAAATGCCTATCGGCACCAATTTTTGAAATGCCTATCGGAAACTACATCTGGAATGCCTATCAGCACCTATATTTGAAATGCCTATCGGTAACCATATCTGGAATGCCTATCGGCACCTATATTTGAAATGCCTATCGGCTTCTAATTCTGAAATGCCTATCGACACCTATTTTTAAAATGCCAATCGGCAACTATATCTGAAATGCCTATCGGCACCTATATCTGAAATGCCTATCTGCACTTTTTTTTGAAATGCCTATCGGAAACTATATCTGAAATGCCTATCGGCACCTATATCTGAAATGCCTATCGGCACCAATTTTTGAAATGCCTATCGGAAACTACATCTGAAATGCCTATCAGCACCTATATTTGAAATGCCTATCGGCAACCATATCTGGAATGCCTATCGGCACCTATTTTTGAAATGCCTATCGGCTTCTATATCTGAAATACCTATCGGCACCAATTTTTGAAATGCCTATCGGAAACTACATCTGAAATGCCTATCAGCACCTATATTTGAAATGCCTATCGGCAACCATATCTAGAATGCTTATCGGCACCTATATTTGAAATGCCTATCGGCTTCTATATCTAAGATGCCTATCGGCACCTATTTTTAAAATGCCAATCGGCAACTATATCTGAAATGCCTTTCGGCACCTATATCTGAAATGCCTTTCGGCACCTATATCTGAAATGCCTATCGGCACCTATTTTTGAAATGCCTATCGGAAACTACATCTGAAATGCCTATCAGCACCTATATTTGAAATGCCTATCGGCAACCATATCTGGAATGCCTATCGGCACCTATTTTTGAAATGCCTATCGGCTTCTATATCTGACATACCTATCGGAACCTATTTTTAAAATGCCAATCGGCAACTATATCTGAAATGCCTATCGGCACCTATATCTGAAATGCCTATCGGCACCTATTTTTGAAATGCCTATCGGAAACTACATCTGAAATGCCTATCAGAACCTATATTTGAAATCCCTATCGGCAACCATATCTGGAACGTCTATCGGCACCTATATTTGAAATGCCTATCGGCTTCTATATCTGAAATACCTATCGGCACCTATTTTTAAAATGCCAATCGGCAACTATATCTGTAATGCCTATCGGCACCAATATCTGAAATGCCTATCGGCACCTATTTTTGAAATGCTTATCGGAAACTACATCTGAAATGCCTATCAGCACCTATATTTGAAATGCCTATCGGCAACCAAATCTGGAACGCCTATCGGCACCTATATTTGAAATGCCTATCGGATTCTATATTTGGAATGCCTATCGGCACCTATTTTTGAAATGCCTATCGGAAACTACATCTGAAATGCCTATCAGCACATATATTTGAAATGCCCATCGGCAACCATATCTGAAATGCCTATCAGCACCTATATTTGAAATGCCTATCGGCAACCATATTTGGAATGCCTTTCGGAAACTACATCTGAAATGCCTATCTGTTCCTATATTTGTAATGCCTATCGGCAACCATACCTGAAATGCCTATCGACACCTATATTTGAAATACCTATCGGCTTCTATATCTGAAATGCCTATCGGCACCTGTTTTTAAAATGCCAATCGGCAACTATATCTAAAATGCCTATCGGCGCCTATATCTGAAATGCCTATCGGCATCAATTTTTGAAATGCCAATCGGAAACTACATCTAAAATGCCTATCAGCACCTATATTTGAAATGCCTATCGGCTTCTATATCTGAAATGCCTATCGGCACCTATTTTTAAAATGCCAATTGGCAGCTATATCTGAAATGCCTAACGGCACCTATATCTGAAATGCCTATCTGCACCAATTTTTGAAATGCCTATCGGAAACTACATCTGAAATGCCTATCAGCACCTATTTTTAAAATGCCAATTGGCAACTATATCTGAAATGCCTATCGGTACCTATATCTGAAATGCCTATCGGCATTTATTTTTGAAATGCCTATCGGTAACTACATCTGAAATGCCTATCAGCACTAATATTTGAAATGCCTATCGGAAACCATATCTGAAATGCCTATTGACACCTGTTTTTGAAATACCTATCGGCTTCTATATCTGAAATGCCTATCGGCACCTATTTTTGAAATGCCTAATGAAAACTACATCTGAAATGCCTATCAGCACCTATATTTGAAATGCCTATCGGCAACCACATCAGAAATGTCTATCGGCACCTATATCTGAAATGCCTTTTGGCATTTATATCTGAAATGCCTATCTTCACCTATATTTGAAATGCCTATCGGCACCTATATTTTAAATGCCTATCGGCAACTATATCTGATATGCCTATCGGCACCTATATCTGAAATGCCTATCGGCACCTATTTTTGAAATGCCTATCGGAAACTACATCTAAAATGCCTATCGGCACCTATTTTTAAAATGCCAATCGGCAACTATATCTGAAATGCCTATCGGCACCTATATCTGAAATGCCTATCGACACTTATTTTTGAACTGCCTATCGGAAACTACATCTGAAATGCCTATCAGCACCTATATTTGAAATGCCTATCGGCAACCATATCTGAAATGCCTATCGACACCTATATTTGAAATACCTATCGGCTTCTATATCTGAAATGCCTGTTGGCACCTATTTTTAAAATGCCAATCGGCAACTATATCTGAAATGCCTATCAACACCAATTTTTAAAATGCCTATCGGAAACTACATCTGAAATGCCTATTAGCACCTATATTTAAAATGTTTATCGGCAACCATGTCTGGAATGCCTATCAGCACCTATATTTGAAATGCCTATCGGCTTCTATATCTGAAATGCCTATCGGCACCTATTTTTAAAATGCCAATCAGCAACTATATCTGAAATGCCTATCGGCACCTATATCTGAAATGCCTATCGGCACATATTTTTGAAATGCCTTTCGGAAACTACATCTGAAATGCCTATCTGTTCCTATATTTGAAATGCCTATCGGCAACCATATCTGGAATGCTTATCGGCACCTATATTTGAAATGCCTATCGGCTTCTATATCTGAAATGCCTACCGGCACCTATTTTTAAAATGCCAATCGGCTATTATATCTGAAATGCCTATCGGCACCTATATCTAAAATGCCTATCGGCACCTATTTTTGAAATGCCTATCGGAAACTACATCTGAAATGTCTATCAGCACCTATTTTTAAAATGCCAATCGGCACCTATATTTGAAATGCCTATCGGCTTCTATATCTGAAATGCCTATCGACACCTATTTTTAAAATGCCAATCGGCAACTATATCTGAAATGCCTATCGGCACCTATATCTGAAATGCCTATCAACACCAATTTTTGAAATGCCTATCGGAAACTACATCTGAAATGCCTATCAGCAACTATATTTAAAATGCCTATAAGCAACCATATCTGAAATGCCTATCGACACCTATATTTGAAATACCTATCGGCTTCTATATCTGAAATGCCTATCGGCACCTATTTTTAAAATGCCAATCGGCAACTATATCTGAAATGCCTATTGGCACCTATATCTGAAATGCCTATCGGCATCAATTTTTGAAATGCCTATTGGAAACTACATCTGAAATGCCTATCAGCACCTATATTTGAAATGCCTATCGGCAACCATATCTGGAATGCTTATCGGCACCTATATTTGAAATGCCTATCGGCTTCTATATCTGAAATGCCTATCGGCACCTATTTTTAAAATGCCAATCAGCAATTATATCTGAAATGCCTATCGGCACCTATATCTAAAATGCCTATCGGCACCTATTTTTGAAATTCCTATCGGAAACTAGATCTGAAATGTCTATCAGCACCTATATTTGAATTGCCTATCGGCAACCATATCTGGAATGCCTATTAGCACCTATATTTGAAATGCCTATTGGCTTCAATATCTGTAATGCGTATCGGCACATATTTTTAAAATGCCAATCGGCAACTATATCTGAAATGCCTATCGGCACCTATATCTGAAATGCCTATTGGCACCTATTTTTGAAATGCCTATCGGAAACTACATCTGAAATGTCTATTAGCACCTATATTTGAAATGCCTATCGGCAACCATATCTGGAATGCCTATCGGCACCTATAATTGAAATGCCCATCGGCTTCTATTTCTAAAATGCCTATCGGCACCTTTTTTTAAAATGCCAATCGGCAACTATATCTGAAGTGCCTATCGGCACCTATATCTGAAATGCCTATCGGCACCTATTTTTGAAATGCCTATCGAAAACTACATCTGAAATGCCTATCAGCACCTATATTTGAAATGCCTATCGGCAACCACATCAGAAATGCCTATCGGCACCTATATCTGAAATGCCTTTCGGCATTTATATCTGAAATGCCTATCGACACCTATATTTGAAATGCCTTACAGCACGTATATTTGAAATGACTATCGGCAACCATATCTGAAATGCCTATAGACACCTATATTTGAAATACCATTCGGCTTCTATATCTGAAATGCCTATCGGCACCTATTTTTAAAATGCCAATTGGCAACTATATCTGAAATGCCTATCGGCACCTATATCTGAAATGTCTATCGGCACCTATTTCTGAAATGCCCATCGGCTTCTATTTCTAAAATGCCTATCGGCACCTTTTTTTAAAATGCCAATCGGCAAATATATCTGAAGTGCCTATCGGCACCTATATCTGAAATGCCTATCGGCACCTATTTTTGAAATGCCTATCGAAAACTACATCTGAAATGCCTATCAGCACCTATATTTGAAATGCCTATCGGCAACCACATCAGAAATGCCTATCGGCACCTATATCTGAAATGCCTTTCGGCATTTATATCTGAAATGCCTATCGGTACCTATTTTTGAAATGCCTATCGGAAACTACATCTGAAATGCCTATCAGCACTTATATTTGAAATGCCTATCGGCAACCATATCTGGAATGCCTATCGGCACCTATATTTGAAATGCGTATCGGCTTCTATATCTGAAATGCCTATCGGCACCTATTTTTAAAATGCCAATCGGCAACTATATCTGAAATGCCTATCGGCACCTATATCTGAAATGCCTATCGGCACCTATATCTGAAATGCCTATCGGCATTTATTATTTTAATGCCTTTCGGAAACTAAATTTGAAATGCCTATCTGCTCCTATATTTGAAATGCCTATCGGCAACCATATCTGAAATGCCTATAGACACCTATATTTGAAATACCTATCGGCTTCTATATCTGAAATGCCTATCGGCACCTATTTTTAAAATGCCAATTGGCAACTATATCTGAAATGCCTATCGGCACCTATATCTGAAATGTCTATCGGCACCTATTTCTGAAATGCCTATCGGCTTCTTTATCTGTAATGCCTATCGGCACCTATATTTGAAATGCCTATCGGCAACCATATCTGGAATGCCTATCGGCACCTATATTTGAAATGCCTATCGGCTTCTATATCTGAAATGCCTATCGGCACCTATTTTTAAAATGCAAATCGGCAACTATATCTGAAATGCCTATCGACACCTATATCTGAAATGCCTATCGGCACCTATTTTTGAAATGCCTATTGGAAACTACATCTGAAATGCCTATCAGCACCTATATTTGAAATGCCTATCGGCAACCATATCTGAAATGCCTATCGACACCTATATTTGAAATACCTATCGGCTTCTATATCTGAAATGCCTATCGGCACCTATTTTAAAAATGCCAATCGGTAACTATATCTGAAATGCCTATCGGCACCTATATCTGAAATGCCTATCGGCACCAATTTTTGAAATGTCTATCGGAAACTACATTTGGAATGCCTATCAGCACCTATATTTGAAATGCCTATCGGCAACCATATCTGGAATGCCTCTCGGCACCTATATTTGAAATGCCCATCGGATTCTATATCTGAAATGCCTATCGACACCTATTTTTAAAATGTCAATTGGCAACTATATCTGAAATGCCTATCGGCACCTATATCTGAAATGCCTATCGGCACCTATTTTTGAAATGCCTATCGGAAACTACATCTGAAATGCCTATCAGCACCTATATTTGAAATGCCTATCGGCAACCATATCTGAAATGCCTATCGACACCTATATTTGAAATACCTATCGGCTTCTATATCTGAAATGCCTTTCGGCACCTATTTTTAAAACGCTAATCGGCAACTATATCTGAAATGTCTATTGGCACCTATATCTGAAATGCCTATCGGCATCAAATTTTGAAATGCCTATCGGAAACTACATCTGAAATGCCTATCAGCACCTATATCTGAAATGCCTATCGGCACCAATTTTTGAAATGCCTATCGGAAACTACATCTGGAATGCCTCTCGGCACCTATATTTGAAATGCCTATCGGATTCTATATCTGAAATGCCTATCGGCACCTATTTTTAAAATGCCAATCGGCAAATATATCTGAAATGCCTATCGACACCTATATCTAAAATGCCTATCGGCACGAATTTTTGAAATGTCTATCGGAAACTACATCTGGAATGCCTATGAGCACCTATATTTGAAATTGCTATCGGCAACCATATTTGGAATGCCTATCGGCACCTATATTTTAAATGCCTATCGGCTTCTATATCTGAAATGCCTATCGACACATATTTTTAAAATGCCAATCGGCAACTATATCTGAAATGCCTATCGGCACATATATCTGAGATGCCTATCGGCACCTATTTTTGAAATGCCTATCAGCACCTATATTTGAAATGCCTATCGGCAACCATATCTGGAATGCCTATCGGCACCTATATTTGAGATGCCTATCGGCTTCTATATCTGAAATGCCTATCGGCACCTATATCTGAAATGCCTATCGGCACCAATTTTTTAAATGCCTATCGGAAACTACATCTGAAATGCCTATCAGCACCTATATTTGAAATGCCTATCGGCAACCATATCTGGAATGCCTATCGGCACCTATAATTGAAATGCCTATCGGCTTCTATATCTGAAATGCCTATCGGCACCTATTTTTAAAATGCCAATCGGCAACTCTATCTGAAATGCCTATCGGCACATATATCTGAAATGCCTATCGGCACCTATTTTTGAAATACCTATCGGAAAGTACATCTGAAATGCCTTACAGCACCTATATTTGAAATGCCTATCGGCAACCATATCTGAAATGCCTATAGACACCTATATTTGAAATACCTATCGGCTTCTATATCTGAAATGCCTATCGGCATCTATTTTTAAAATGCCAATTGGCAACTATATCTGAAATGCCTATCGGCACATATATCTGAAATGCCTATCGGTACCTATTTTTGAAATGCCTATCGGAAACTACATCCGAAATGCCTATCAGCACTTATATTTGAAATGCCTATCGGCAACCTTATCTGGAATACCTATCGGCACCTATATTTGAAATGCCTATCGGCTTCTATATCTGAAATGCCTATCGGCACCTATTTTTAAAATGCCAATCGGCAACTATATCTGAAATGCCTATCGGCACCTATATCTGAAATGCCTATCGGCACCTATATCTGAAATGCCTATCGGCACTTATTTTTTAAATGCCTTTCGGAAACTAAATCTGAAATGCCTATCTGCTCCTATATTTGAAATGCCTATCGTCAACCATATCTGAAATGCCTATCGACACCTATATTTGAAATACCTATCGGCTTCTATATCTGAAAGGCCTATCGGCACCTATTTTTAAAATGCCAATTGGCAACTATATCTGAAATGCCTATCGGCACCTATATCTGAAATGCCTATCGGCACCTATTTCTGAAATGCCTATCGGCTTCTTTATCTGTAATGCCTATTGGCACCTATATTTGAAATGCCTATCGGCAACTATATCTGGAATGCCTATCGGCACCTATATTTGAAATGCCTATCGGCTTCTATATCTGAAATGCCTATCGGCACCTATTTTTAAAATGCCAATCGGCAATTATATCTGAAATGCCTATCGGCACCTATTTTTAAAATGCCAATCGGTAACTATATCTGAAATGCCTATAGGCACCTATATCTGAAATGCCTATCGGCACCAATTTTTGAAATGCCTATCGGAAACTACATCTGGAATGCCTATCAGCACCTATATTTGAAATGCCTATCGGCAACCATATCTGGAATGCCTATCGGCACCTATATTTGAAATGCCTATCGGCTTCTATATCTGAAATGCCTATCGACACCTATTTTTAAAATGCTAATCGGCAACTATATCTGAAATGCCTATCGGCACCTATATCTGAAATGCCTATCAACACCAATTTTTGAAATGCCTATCGGAAACTACATCTGAAATGCCTATCAGCACCTATATTTAAAATGCCTATGTGCAACCATATCTGAAATGCCTATCGACACCTATATTTGAAATACCTATCGGCATCTATATCTGAAATGCCTATCGGCACCTATTTTTAAAATGCCAATCGGCAACTATATTTGAAATGCCTATCGGCACCTATATCTGAAATCCCTATCGACACCTATTTTTAAAATGCCAATCGGCATTTATATCTGAAATGCCTATCGGCACCTATATCTGAAATGCCTATCAGCACCTATATTTGAAATGCCTATCGGCAACCATATCTGGAATGCTTATCGGCACCTATATTTGAAATGCCTATCGGCTTCTATATCTGAAATGCCTATCGGCACCTATTTTTAAAATGCCAATCGGCAATTATATCTGAAATGCCTATCGGCACCTATATCTAAAATGCCTATCGTCACCTATTTTTGAAATGCCTATCGGAAACTACATCTGAAATGTCTATCAGCACCTATATTTGAAATGCCTATCGGCAACCATATCTGGAATGCCTATCAGCACCTATATTTGAAATGCCTATTGGCTTTAATATCTGTAATGCCTATCGGCACATATTTTTAAAATGTCAATCGGCAACTATATCTGAAATGCCTATCGGCACCTATATCTGAAATGCCTATCGGCACCTATTTTTGAAATGCCTATCGGAAACTACATCTGAAATGTCTATTAGCACCTATATTTGAAATGCCTATCGGCAACCATATGTGGAATGCCTATCGGCACCTATAATTGAAATGCCCATCGGCTTCTATTTCTGAAATGCCTATCGGCACCTATTTTTAAAATACCAATCGGCAACTATATCTGAAGTGCCTATCGGCACCTATATCTGAAATGCCTATCGGCACTTATTTTTGAAATGCCTATCGAAAACTACATCTGAAATGCCTATCAGCACCTATATTTGAAATGCCTATCGGCAACCACATCAGAAATGCCTATCGGCACCTATATCTGAAATGCCTATCGGCACCTATTTTTGAAATGCCTATCGGAAACTACATCTGAAATGCCTATCGGCACCTATTTTTAAAATGCCAATCGGCAACTCTATCTGATATGCCTATCGGCACCTATATCTGAAATGTCTATCGGCACCTATTTTTGAAATGCCTATCGGAAACTACATCTGAAATGCCTATCGGCACCTATTTTTAAAATGCCAATCGGCAACTCTATCTGATATGCCTATCGGCACCTATATCTGAAATGTCTATCAGCACCTATTTCTGAATTGCCTATCGGCTTTTTTATCTGTAATGCCTATCGGCACCTATATTTGAAATGCCTATCGGCAACCATATCTGGAATGCCTATCGGCACCTATATTTGAAATGCCTATCGGCTTCTATATCTGAAATGCCTATCGGCACCTATTTTTAAAATGCAAATCGGCAACTATATCTGAAATGCCTATCGACACCTATATCTGAAATGCCTATCGGCACCTATATTTGAAATGCCTATCGGCTTCTATATCTGAAATGCCTATCGACACCTATTTTTAAAATGCAAATTGGCAACTATATCTGAAATGCCTATCGGCACCTATATCTGAAATGCCTATCGGTACCTATGTTTGAAATGCCTATCGGAAACTACATCTGAAATGCCTATCAGCACTTATATTTGAAGTGCCTATCGGCAACCATATCTGGAATGCCTATCGGCACCTTTATTTGAAATGCCTATCGGCTTCTATATCTGAAATGCTTATCGACACCTATTTTTAAAATGCCAATCGGCAACTATATCTGAAATGCCTATCGGCACCTATATCTGAAATGCCTATCGGCACCAATTTTTGAAATGCCTATCGGAAACTACATCTGGAATGCCTATCAGCACCTATATTTGAAATGCCTATCGGTAACCATATCTGAAATGCCTATCGACACCTATATTTGAAATACCTATCGGCTTCTGTATCTGAAATGCCTATCGGCACCTATTTTTGAAATGCCTATCGGAAACAACATCGGAAATGCCTATCAGCACCTATATTTGAAATGCCTATCGGAAACCATATCTGAAATGCCTATCGACACCTATATTTGAAATACCTATCGGCTTCTGTATCTGAAATGCCTATCGGCACCTATTTTTAAAATGCCAATCGGTAACTATATCTGAAATGCCTATCGGCACCTATATCTGAAATGCCTATCGGCACCAATTTTTGAAATGCCTATCGGAAACTACATCTGGAATGCCTATCAGCACCTATATTTGAAATGCCTATCGGTAACCATATCTGGAATGCCTATCGGCACCTATATTTGAAATGCCTATCGGCTTCTAATTCTGAAATGCCTATCGACACCTATTTTTAAAATGCCAATCGGCAACTATATCTGAAATGCCTATCGGCACCTATATCTGAAATGCCTATCTGCACTTTTTTTTGAAATGCCTATCGGAAACTATATCTGAAATGCCTATCGGCACCTATATCTGAAATGCCTATCGGCACCAATTTTTGAAATGCCTATCGGAAACTACATCTGAAATGCCTATCAGCACCTATATTTGAAATGCCTATCGGCAACCATATCTGGAATGCCTATCGGCACCTATTTTTGAAATGCCTATCGGCTTCTATATCTGAAATACCTATCGGCACCAATTTTTGAAATGCCTATCGGAAACTACATCTGAAATGCCTATCAGCACCTATATTTGAAATGCCTATCGGCAACCATATCTAGAATGCTTATCGGCACCTATATTTGAAATGCCTATCGGCTTCTATATCTAAGATGCCTATCGGCACCTATTTTTAAAATGCCAATCGGCAACTATATCTGAAATGCCTTTCGGCACCTATATCTGAAATGCCTTTCGGCACCTATATCTGAAATGCCTATCGGCACCTATTTTTGAAATGCCTATCGGAAACTACATCTGAAATGCCTATCAGCACCTATATTTGAAATGCCTATCGGCAACCATATCTGGAATGCCTATCGGCACCTATTTTTGAAATGCCTATCGGCTTCTATATCTGACATACCTATCGGAACCTATTTTTAAAATGCCAATCGGCAACTATATCTGAAATGCCTATCGGCACCTATATCTGAAATGCCTATCGGCACCTATTTTTGAAATGCCTATCGGAAACTACATCTGAAATGCCTATCAGAACCTATATTTGAAATCCCTATCGGCAACCATATCTGGAACGTCTATCGGCACCTATATTTGAAATGCCTATCGGCTTCTATATCTGAAATACCTATCGGCACCTATTTTTAAAATGCCAATCGGCAACTATATCTGTAATGCCTATCGGCACCAATATCTGAAATGCCTATCGGCACCTATTTTTGAAATGCTTATCGGAAACTACATCTGAAATGCCTATCAGCACCTATATTTGAAATGCCTATCGGCAACCAAATCTGGAACGCCTATCGGCACCTATATTTGAAATGCCTATCGGATTCTATATTTGGAATGCCTATCGGCACCTATTTTTGAAATGCCTATCGGAAACTACATCTGAAATGCCTATCAGCACATATATTTGAAATGCCCATCGGCAACCATATCTGAAATGCCTATCAGCACCTATATTTGAAATGCCTATCGGCAACCATATTTGGAATGCCTTTCGGAAACTACATCTGAAATGCCTATCTGTTCCTATATTTGTAATGCCTATCGGCAACCATACCTGAAATGCCTATCGACACCTATATTTGAAATACCTATCGGCTTCTATATCTGAAATGCCTATCGGCACCTGTTTTTAAAATGCCAATCGGCAACTATATCTAAAATGCCTATCGGCGCCTATATCTGAAATGCCTATCGGCATCAATTTTTGAAATGCCAATCGGAAACTACATCTAAAATGCCTATCAGCACCTATATTTGAAATGCCTATCGGCTTCTATATCTGAAATGCCTATCGGCACCTATTTTTAAAATGCCAATTGGCAGCTATATCTGAAATGCCTAACGGCACCTATATCTGAAATGCCTATCTGCACCAATTTTTGAAATGCCTATCGGAAACTACATCTGAAATGCCTATCAGCACCTATTTTTAAAATGCCAATTGGCAACTATATCTGAAATGCCTATCGGTACCTATATCTGAAATGCCTATCGGCATTTATTTTTGAAATGCCTATCGGTAACTACATCTGAAATGCCTATCAGCACTAATATTTGAAATGCCTATCGGAAACCATATCTGAAATGCCTATTGACACCTGTTTTTGAAATACCTATCGGCTTCTATATCTGAAATGCCTATCGGCACCTATTTTTGAAATGCCTAATGGAAACTACATCTGAAATGCCTATCAGCACCTATATTTGAAATGCCTATCGGCAACCACATCAGAAATGTCTATCGGCACCTATATCTGAAATGCCTTTTGGCATTTATATCTGAAATGCCTATCTTCACCTATATTTGAAATGCCTATCGGCACCTATATTTTAAATGCCTATCGGCAACTATATCTGATATGCCTATCGGCACCTATATCTGAAATGCCTATCGGCACCTATTTTTGAAATGCCTATCGGAAACTACATCTAAAATGCCTATCGGCACCTATTTTTAAAATGCCAATCGGCAACTATATCTGAAATGCCTATCGGCACCTATATCTGAAATGCCTATCGACACTTATTTTTGAACTGCCTATCGGAAACTACATCTGAAATGCCTATCAGCACCTATATTTGAAATGCCTATCGGCAACCATATCTGAAATGCCTATCGACACCTATATTTGAAATACCTATCGGCTTCTATATCTGAAATGCCTGTTGGCACCTATTTTTAAAATGCCAATCGGCAACTATATCTGAAATGCCTATCAACACCAATTTTTAAAATGCCTATCGGAAACTACATCTGAAATGCCTATTAGCACCTATATTTAAAATGTTTATCGGCAACCATGTCTGGAATGCCTATCAGCACCTATATTTGAAATGCCTATCGGCTTCTATATCTGAAATGCCTATCGGCACCTATTTTTAAAATGCCAATCAGCAACTATATCTGAAATGCCTATCGGCACCTATATCTGAAATGCCTATCGGCACATATTTTTGAAATGCCTTTCGGAAACTACATCTGAAATGCCTATCTGTTCCTATATTTGAAATGCCTATCGGCAACCATATCTGGAATGCTTATCGGCACCTATATTTGAAATGCCTATCGGCTTCTATATCTGAAATGCCTACCGGCACCTATTTTTAAAATGCCAATCGGCTATTATATCTGAAATGCCTATCGGCACCTATATCTAAAATGCCTATCGGCACCTATTTTTGAAATGCCTATCGGAAACTACATCTGAAATGTCTATCAGCACCTATTTTTAAAATGCCAATCGGCACCTATATTTGAAATGCCTATCGGCTTCTATATCTGAAATGCCTATCGACACCTATTTTTAAAATGCCAATCGGCAACTATATCTGAAATGCCTATCGGCACCTATATCTTGAAATGCCTATCAACACCAATTTTTGAAATGCCTATCGGAAACTACATCTGAAATGCCTATCAGCAACTATATTTAAAATGCCTATAAGCAACCATATCTGAAATGCCTATCGACACCTATATTTGAAATACCTATCGGCTTCTATATCTGAAATGCCTATCGGCACCTATTTTTAAAATGCCAATCGGCAACTATATCTGAAATGCCTATTGGCACCTATATCTGAAATGCCTATCGGCATCAATTTTTGAAATGCCTATTGGAAACTACATCTGAAATGCCTATCAGCACCTATATTTGAAATGCCTATCGGCAACCATATCTGGAATGCTTATCGGCACCTATATTTGAAATGCCTATCGGCTTCTATATCTGAAATGCCTATCGGCACCTATTTTTAAAATGCCAATCAGCAATTATATCTGAAATGCCTATCGGCACCTATATCTAAAATGCCTATCGGCACCTATTTTTGAAATGCCTATCGGAAACTAGATCTGAAATGTCTATCAGCACCTATATTTGAATTGCCTATCGGCAACCATATCTGGAATGCCTATTAGCACCTATATTTGAAATGCCTATTGGCTTCAATATCTGTAATGCGTATCGGCACATATTTTTAAAATGCCAATCGGCAACTATATCTGAAATGCCTATCGGCACCTATATCTGAAATGCCTATTGGCACCTATTTTTGAAATGCCTATCGGAAACTACATCTGAAATGTCTATTAGCACCTATATTTGAAATGCCTATCGGCAACCATATCTGGAATGCCTATCGGCACCTATAATTGAAATGCCCATCGGCTTCTATTTCTAAAATGCCTATCGGCACCTTTTTTTAAAATGCCAATCGGCAACTATATCTGAAGTGCCTATCGGCACCTATATCTGAAATGCCTATCGGCACCTATTTTTGAAATGCCTATCGAAAACTACATCTGAAATGCCTATCAGCACCTATATTTGAAATGCCTATCGGCAACCACATCAGAAATGCCTATCGGCACCTATATCTGAAATGCCTTTCGGCATTTATATCTGAAATGCCTATCGACACCTATATTTGAAATGCCTTACAGCACGTATATTTGAAATGACTATCGGCAACCATATCTGAAATGCCTATAGACACCTATATTTGAAATACCATTCGGCTTCTATATCTGAAATGCCTATCGGCACCTATTTTTAAAATGCCAATTGGCAACTATATCTGAAATGCCTATCGGCACCTATATCTGAAATGTCTATCGGCACCTATTTCTGAAATGCCCATCGGCTTCTATTTCTAAAATGCCTATCGGCACCTTTTTTTAAAATGCCAATCGGCAACTATATCTGAAGTGCCTATCGGCACCTATATCTGAAATGCCTATCGGCACCTATTTTTGAAATGCCTATCGAAAACTACATCTGAAATGCCTATCAGCACCTATATTTGAAATGCCTATCGGCAACCACATCAGAAATGCCTATCGGCACCTATATCTGAAATGCCTTTCGGCATTTATATCTGAAATGCCTATCGGTACCTATTTTTGAAATGCCTATCGGAAACTACATCTGAAATGCCTATCAGCACTTATATTTGAAATGCCTATCGGCAACCATATCTGGAATGCCTATCGGCACCTATATTTGAAATGCGTATCGGCTTCTATATCTGAAATGCCTATCGGCACCTATTTTTAAAATGCCAATCGGCAACTATATCTGAAATGCCTATCGGCACCTATATCTGAAATGCCTATCGGCACCTATATCTGAAATGCCTATCGGCATTTATTATTTTAATGCCTTTCGGAAACTAAATTTGAAATGCCTATCTGCTCCTATATTTGAAATGCCTATCGGCAACCATATCTGAAATGCCTATAGACACCTATATTTGAAATACCTATCGGCTTCTATATCTGAAATGCCTATCGGCACCTATTTTTAAAATGCCAATTGGCAACTATATCTGAAATGCCTATCGGCACCTATATCTGAAATGTCTATCGGCACCTATTTCTGAAATGCCTATCGGCTTCTTTATCTGTAATGCCTATCGGCACCTATATTTGAAATGCCTATCGGCAACCATATCTGGAATGCCTATCGGCACCTATATTTGAAATGCCTATCGGCTTCTATATCTGAAATGCCTATCGGCACCTATTTTTAAAATGCAAATCGGCAACTATATCTGAAATGCCTATCGACACCTATATCTGAAATGCCTATCGGCACCTATTTTTGAAATGCCTATTGGAAACTACATCTGAAATGCCTATCAGCACCTATATTTGAAATGCCTATCGGCAACCATATCTGAAATGCCTATCGACACCTATATTTGAAATACCTATCGGCTTCTATATCTGAAATGCCTATCGGCACCTATTTTAAAAATGCCAATCGGTAACTATATCTGAAATGCCTATCGGCACCTATATCTGAAATGCCTATCGGCACCAATTTTTGAAATGTCTATCGGAAACTACATTTGGAATGCCTATCAGCACCTATATTTGAAATGCCTATCGGCAACCATATCTGGAATGCCTCTCGGCACCTATATTTGAAATGCCCATCGGATTCTATATCTGAAATGCCTATCGACACCTATTTTTAAAATGTCAATTGGGAACTATATCTGAAATGCCTATCGGCACCTATATCTGAAATGCCTATCGGCACCTATTTTTGAAATGCCTATCGGAAACTACATCTGAAATGCCTATCAGCACCTATATTTGAAATGCCTATCGGCAACCATATCTGAAATGCCTATCGACACCTATATTTGAAATACCTATCGGCTTCTATATCTGAAATGCCTTTCGGCACCTATTTTTAAAACGCTAATCGGCAACTATATCTGAAATGTCTATTGGCACCTATATCTGAAATGCCTATCGGCATCAAATTTTGAAATGCCTATCGGAAACTACATCTGAAATGCCTATCAGCACCTATATCTGAAATGCCTATCGGCACCAATTTTTGAAATGCCTATCGGAAACTACATCTGGAATGCCTCTCGGCACCTATATTTGAAATGCCTATCGGATTCTATATCTGAAATGCCTATCGGCACCTATTTTTAAAATGCCAATCGGCAAATATATCTGAAATGCCTATCGACACCTATATCTAAAATGCCTATCGGCACGAATTTTTGAAATGTCTATCGGAAACTACATCTGGAATGCCTATGAGCACCTATATTTGAAATTGCTATCGGCAACCATATTTGGAATGCCTATCGGCACCTATATTTTAAATGCCTATCGGCTTCTATATCTGAAATGCCTATCGACACATATTTTTAAAATGCCAATCGGCAACTATATCTGAAATGCCTATCGGCACATATATCTGAGATGCCTATCGGCACCTATTTTTGAAATGCCTATCAGCACCTATATTTGAAATGCCTATCGGCAACCATATCTGGAATGCCTATCGGCACCTATATTTGAGATGCCTATCGGCTTCTATATCTGAAATGCCTATCGGCACCTATATCTGAAATGCCTATCGGCACCAATTTTTTAAATGCCTATCGGAAACTACATCTGAAATGCCTATCAGCACCTATATTTGAAATGCCTATCGGCAACCATATCTGGAATGCCTATCGGCACCTATAATTGAAATGCCTATCGGCTTCTATATCTGAAATGCCTATCGGCACCTATTTTTAAAATGCCAATCGGCAACTCTATCTGAAATGCCTATCGGCACATATATCTGAAATGCCTATCGGCACCTATTTTTGAAATACCTATCGGAAAGTACATCTGAAATGCCTTACAGCACCTATATTTGAAATGCCTATCGGCAACCATATCTGAAATGCCTATAGACACCTATATTTGAAATACCTATCGGCTTCTATATCTGAAATGCCTATCGGCATCTATTTTTAAAATGCCAATTGGCAACTATATCTGAAATGCCTATCGGCACATATATCTGAAATGCCTATCGGTACCTATTTTTGAAATGCCTATCGGAAACTACATCCGAAATGCCTATCAGCACTTATATTTGAAATGCCTATCGGCAACCTTATCTGGAATACCTATCGGCACCTATATTTGAAATGCCTATCGGCTTCTATATCTGAAATGCCTATCGGCACCTATTTTTAAAATGCCAATCGGCAACTATATCTGAAATGCCTATCGGCACCTATATCTGAAATGCCTATCGGCACCTATATCTGAAATGCCTATCGGCACTTATTTTTTAAATGCCTTTCGGAAACTAAATCTGAAATGCCTATCTGCTCCTATATTTGAAATGCCTATCGTCAACCATATCTGAAATGCCTATCGACACCTATATTTGAAATACCTATCGGCTTCTATATCTGAAAGGCCTATCGGCACCTATTTTTAAAATGCCAATTGGCAACTATATCTGAAATGCCTATCGGCACCTATATCTGAAATGCCTATCGGCACCTATTTCTGAAATGCCTATCGGCTTCTTTATCTGTAATGCCTATTGGCACCTATATTTGAAATGCCTATCGGCAACTATATCTGGAATGCCTATCGGCACCTATATTTGAAATGCCTATCGGCTTCTATATCTGAAATGCCTATCGGCACCTATTTTTAAAATGCCAATCGGCAATTATATCTGAAATGCCTATCGGCACCTATTTTTAAAATGCCAATCGGTAACTATATCTGAAATGCCTATAGGCACCTATATCTGAAATGCCTATCGGCACCAATTTTTGAAATGCCTATCGGAAACTACATCTGGAATGCCTATCAGCACCTATATTTGAAATGCCTATCGGCAACCATATCTGGAATGCCTATCGGCACCTATATTTGAAATGCCTATCGGCTTCTATATCTGAAATGCCTATCGACACCTATTTTTAAAATGCTAATCGGCAACTATATCTGAAATGCCTATCGGCACCTATATCTGAAATGCCTATCAACACCAATTTTTGAAATGCCTATCGGAAACTACATCTGAAATGCCTATCAGCACCTATATTTAAAATGCCTATGTGCAACCATATCTGAAATGCCTATCGACACCTATATTTGAAATACCTATCGGCATCTATATCTGAAATGCCTATCGGCACCTATTTTTAAAATGCCAATCGGCAACTATATTTGAAATGCCTATCGGCACCTATATCTGAAATCCCTATCGACACCTATTTTTAAAATGCCAATCGGCATTTATATCTGAAATGCCTATCGGCACCTATATCTGAAATGCCTATCAGCACCTATATTTGAAATGCCTATCGGCAACCATATCTGGAATGCTTATCGGCACCTATATTTGAAATGCCTATCGGCTTCTATATCTGAAATGCCTATCGGCACCTATTTTTAAAATGCCAATCGGCAATTATATCTGAAATGCCTATCGGCACCTATATCTAAAATGCCTATCGTCACCTATTTTTGAAATGCCTATCGGAAACTACATCTGAAATGTCTATCAGCACCTATATTTGAAATGCCTATCGGCAACCATATCTGGAATGCCTATCAGCACCTATATTTGAAATGCCTATTGGCTTTAATATCTGTAATGCCTATCGGCACATATTTTTAAAATGTCAATCGGCAACTATATCTGAAATGCCTATCGGCACCTATATCTGAAATGCCTATCGGCACCTATTTTTGAAATGCCTATCGGAAACTACATCTGAAATGTCTATTAGCACCTATATTTGAAATGCCTATCGGCAACCATATGTGGAATGCCTATCGGCACCTATAATTGAAATGCCCATCGGCTTCTATTTCTGAAATGCCTATCGGCACCTATTTTTAAAATACCAATCGGCAACTATATCTGAAGTGCCTATCGGCACCTATATCTGAAATGCCTATCGGCACTTATTTTTGAAATGCCTATCGAAAACTACATCTGAAATGCCTATCAGCACCTATATTTGAAATGCCTATCGGCAACCACATCAGAAATGCCTATCGGCACCTATATCTGAAATGCCTATCGGCACCTATTTTTGAAATGCCTATCGGAAACTACATCTGAAATGCCTATCGGCACCTATTTTTAAAATGCCAATCGGCAACTCTATCTGATATGCCTATCGGCACCTATATCTGAAATGTCTATCGGCACCTATTTTTGAAATGCCTATCGGAAACTACATCTGAAATGCCTATCGGCACCTATTTTTAAAATGCCAATCGGCAACTCTATCTGATATGCCTATCGGCACCTATATCTGAAATGTCTATCAGCACCTATTTCTGAATTGCCTATCGGCTTTTTTATCTGTAATGCCTATCGGCACCTATATTTGAAATGCCTATCGGCAACCATATCTGGAATGCCTATCGGCACCTATATTTGAAATGCCTATCGGCTTCTATATCTGAAATGCCTATCGGCACCTATTTTTAAAATGCAAATCGGCAACTATATCTGAAATGCCTATCGACACCTATATCTGAAATGCCTATCGGCACCTATATTTGAAATGCCTATCGGCTTCTATATCTGAAATGCCTATCGACACCTATTTTTAAAATGCAAATTGGCAACTATATCTGAAATGCCTATCGGCACCTATATCTGAAATGCCTATCGGTACCTATGTTTGAAATGCCTATCGGAAACTACATCTGAAATGCCTATCAGCACTTATATTTGAAGTGCCTATCGGCAACCATATCTGGAATGCCTATCGGCACCTTTATTTGAAATGCCTATCGGCTTCTATATCTGAAATGCTTATCGACACCTATTTTTAAAATGCCAATCGGCAACTATATCTGAAATGCCTATCGGCACCTATATCTGAAATGCCTATCGGCACCTATTTTTGAAATGCCTTTTGGAAACTACATCTGAAATGCCTATCTGCTCCTATATTTGAAATGCCTATCGGCAACCATATCTGGAATGCCTATCGGCACCTATATTTGAAATGCCTATCGGCTTCTATATCTGAAATGCCTATCGGCACCTATTTTTAAAATGCCAATCGGCAACTATATCTGAAATGCCTATCGACACTTATATCTGAAATGCCTATCGGCACCTATTTTTGAAATGCCTATCGGAAACTACATCTGAAATGCCTATCAGCACCTATATTTGAAATGCCTATCGGCAAACATATCTGATATGCCTATCGACACCTATATTTGAAATACCTTTCGGCTTCTATATCTGAAATGCCTATCGGCACCTATTTTTAAAATGCCAATCGGTAACTATATCTGAAATGCCTATCGGCACCTATATCTGAAATGCCTATCGGCACCAATTTTTGAAATGCCTATCGGAAACTACATCTGGAATGCCTATCAGCAATTATATTTGAAATGCCTATCGGCAACCATATCTGGAATGCCTATCGGCACCTATATTTGAAATGCCTATCGGCTCCTATATCTGAAATGCCTATCGGCACCTATTTTTAAAATGCAAATCGGCAACTATATCTGAAATGCCTATCGACACTTATATCTGAAATGCCTATCGGCACCTATTTTTGAAATGCCAATCGGCAACTATATCTGAAATGCCTATCGACACTTATATCTGAAATGCCTATCGGCACCTATTTTTGAAATGCCTCTCGGAAACTACATCTGAAATGCCTATCAGCACCTATATTTGAAATGCCTATCGGCAAACATATCTGAAATGCCTATCGACACCTATATTTGAAATACCTATCGGCTTCTATATCTAAAATGCCTATCGGCACCTATTTTTAAAATGCCAATCGGTAACTATATCTGAAATGCCTATCGACACCTATATCTGATATGCCTATCGGCACCTATTTTTTAAATGCCTATCGGCTTCTATATCTGAAATGCCTAACGGCACCTATATTTGAAATACCTATCGGCAACCATATCTGGAATGCCTATCGGCACCTATATTTGAAATGCCTATCGGCTTCTATATCTGAAATGCCTATCGGCACCTATTTTTAAAATGCCAATCGGCAACTATATCTGAAATGCCTATCGACACTTATATCTGAAATGCCTATCGGCACCTATTTTTGAAATGCCTATCGGAAACTACATCTGAAATGCCTATCAGCACCTATATTTGAAATGCCTATCGGCAACCATATCTGGAATGCCTATCGGCACCTATATTTGAAATGCCTATCGGTTTCTATATCTGAAATGCCTATCGGCACCTATTTTTAAAATGCCAATCGGCAACTATATCGGAAATGCCTATCGGCACCTATATCTGAAATGCCAATCGGCACCAATTTTTGAAATGCCTATCGGAAACTACATCTGGAATGCCTATCAGCACCTATATTTGAAATGCCTATCGGCAACCATATCTGGAATGCCTATCGGCACCTATATTTGAAATGCCTATCGGCTTCTATATCTGAAATGCCTATCGGCACCTATTTTTAAAATGCCAATTGGCAACTATATCTGAAATGCCTATCGGCACCTTAATCTGGAATGCCTATCGGCACCTATTTTTGAAATGCCTATCGGAAACTACATCTGGAATGCCTATCAGCACCTATATTTGAAATGCCTATCGGCAACCATATCTGGAATGCCTAACGGCACCTATACTTGAAATGCCTATCGGCTTCTATATCTGAAATGCCTATCGACACCTATTTTTAAAATGCCAATCGGCAACTATATCTGAAATGCCTATCGGCACCTATATCTGAAATGCCTATCGGCACCAATTTTTGAAATGCCTATCGGAAACTACATCTGAAATGCCTATCAGCACCTATATTTGAAATGCCTATCGGCAACCATAACTGGAATGCTTATCGGCACCTATATTTGAAATGCCTATCGGCTTCTATATCTGAAATGCCTATCGGCACCTATTTTTAAAATGCCTATCGGCACATATATCTGAAATGCCTATCGGCACCTATTTTTGAAATGCCTATCGGCTTCTATATCTGAAATGCCTATCGGCACCTATATTTGAAATGCCTATCGGCAACCATATCTGAAATGCCTATCGACACCTATATTTAAAATACCTATCGGCTTCTATATCTGAAATGCCTATCGGCACCTATTTTTAAAATGCTAATCGGTAACTATATCTGAAATGCCTATCGGCACCTATATCTGAAATGCCTATCGGCACCAATTTTTGAAATGCCTATCGGAAACTACATCTGGAATGCCTATCAGCACCTATATATGAAATTGCTATCGGCAACCATATCTGGAACGCCTATGGGCACCTATATTTGAAATACCTACCGGCTTCTATATCTGAAATGCCTATCGGCACCTATTTTTAAAATGCCAATCGGCAACTATATTTAAAATGCCTTTCGGCATCTATATCTGAAATGCCTAGCGGCACCAATTTTTGAAATGCCTATCGGAAACTACATCTGAAATACCTATCAGCACCTATATTTGAAATGCCTATCGGCAACCATATCTGGAATGCTTATCGGCACCTATATTTGAAATGCCTATCGGCTTCTATATCTGAAATGCCTATCGGCACATATTTTTAAAATGCCAATCGGCAACTATATCTGAAATGCCTATCGGCACATATATCTGAAATGGCTATCGGCACCTATTTTTGAAATGCCTATCGGAAACTACATCTGAAATGCCTATCAGCACCTATATTTGAAATGCCTATCGGCAACCATATCTGGAATGCCTATCGGCACCTATATTTGAAATGCCTATCGGCTTCTATATTTGAAATGCCTATCGGCAACTATATCTGATATGCCTATCTTCACCAATTTTTGAAATGCCTATCGGAAACTACATCTGAAATGCCTATCAGCACCTATATTTGAAATGCCTATCGGCAACCATATCTGGAATGCCTATCGGCAGCTATATCTGAAATGCCTATCGGCTTCTATATCTGAAATGCCTATCGGCACCTATTTTTAAAATGCCAATCGGCAACTATATCGGAAATGCCTATCGACACCTATATCTGAAATGCCTATCGGCACCTATTTTTGAAATGCCTATCGGAAACTACATCTGAAATGCCTAACAGCACCTATATTTGAAATGCCTATTGGCAACCATATCTGAAATGCCTATCGGCACCTATATTTGAAATGCCTATCGGCTTCTATATCTGAAATGTCTATCGACACCTATTTTTAAAATGCCAATTGGCAACTATATCTGAAATGCCTATCGGCACCTATATCTGAAATGCCTATCGGTACCTATTTTTGAAATGCCTATCGGAAACTACATCTGAAATGCCTATCAGCACTTATATTTGAAATGCCTATCGGCAACCATATCTGAAATGCCTATCGACACCTATATTTGAAATACCTATCGGCTTCTATATCTGAAATGCCTATCGGCACCTGTTTTTAAAATGCCAATCGGCAACTATATCTGAAATGCCTATCGGCACCTATATCTGAAATGCCTATCGGCACCAATTTTAGAAATGCCTATCGGAAACTACATCTAAAATGCCTATCAGCACCTATATTTGAAATGCCTATCGGCAACCATATCTGGAATGATAATCGGCACCTATATTTGAAATGCCTATCGGCTTCTATATCAGAAATGCTTATCGGCACATATTTTTAAAATGCCAATCGGCAACTATATCTGAAATGCCTATCGGCACCTATATCTGAAATGCCTATCGGCACCAATTTTTGAAATGCCTATCGAAAACTTCATCTGAAATGCCTATCAGCACCTATATTTGAAATGCCTATCGGCAACCATATCTGGAATGTCTATCAGCACCTATATTTGAAATGCCTATCGGCACCTATTTTTAAAATTCCAATCGGCAACTATATCTGAAATGCCTATCGGCACCTATATCTGAAATGCCTATCGGCACCTATTTTTGAAATGCCTTTCGGAATTTATATCAGAAATGCCTATCGACACCTATATTTGAAATGCCTAACAGCACCTATATCTGAAATGCCTATCGGCACCTATTTTTGAAATTCCTATCGGAAACTACAAATAAAATGTCTATCGGCACCTATTTTTAAAATCCCAATCGGCAACTCTATCTAAAATGCCTATTAGCACCTATATCTGAAGTGCCTATCGGCACCTATTTTTGAAATGCCTATCGGAAACTACATCTGAAATGCCTATCAGCACCTATATTTGAAATGCCTATCAGGAACCATATCTGAAATGCCTATAGACACCTATATTTGAAATACCTATCGGCTTCTATATCTGAAATGCCTATCGGCACCTTTTTTTAAAATGCCAATCGGACTCTATATCTGAAATGCCTATCGGCACCTCTATCTGAAATGCCTATCAGCACCAATTTTTGAAATGCCTATCGGAAACTACATCTGAAATGTCTATCAGCACCTATATTTGAAATGCTTATCGGCAACCATATCTGGAATGCCTATCGGCACCTATATTTGAAATGCTTATCGGCTTCTATATCTGAAATGCCTGTCGACACCTATTTTTAAAATGCCAATTGGCAACTATATCTGAAATGCCTATCGGCACCTATATCTGAAATGCCTATCTGCACCTGTTATTAAAATGCCAATCGGCAACTATATCTGAAATGCCTATCGGCACCTATATCTGAAATGCCTATCGGCATCAATTTTTGAAATGCCTATCGGACACTACATCTAAAATACCTATCAGCACCTATATTTGAAATGCCTATCGGCAACCATATCTGGAATGCCTATCGGCACCTATATTTGAAATGCCTATCGGCTTCTATATCTGAAATGCCTATCGGCACCTATTTTTAAAATGCCATTTGGAAACTATATCTGAAATGCCTATCGGCACCTATATCTGAAATGCCTATCGGCACCTATTTTTGAAATGCCTATCGGAAACTACATCTAAAATGCCTATCAGCACCTATATTTGAAATGCCTATCGGCAACCATGTCTGGAATGCCTATAGGCAGCTATAGTTGAAATGCCTATCGGCTTCTATATCTGAAAAACCTATCGGCACCTATTTTTAAAATGCCAATCGGCAACTATATCGGAAATGCCTATCGACACTTATATCTGAAATGTCTATCGGCACCTATTTTTGAAATGCCTATCGGAAACTACATCTGAAATGCCTATCAGCACCTATATTTGAAATGCCTATCGGCAACCATATCTAAAATGCCTATCGGCACCTATATTTGAAATGCCTATCGGCTTCTATATCTGAAATGTCTATCGACACCTATTTTTAAAATGCCAATTGGCAACTATATCTGAAATGCCTATCGGCACCTATATCTGAAATGCCTATCGGTACCTATTTTTGAATTGTCTATCGGAAACTACATCTGAAATGCCTATCAGCACTTATATTTGAAATGCCCATCGGCAACCATATCTGGAATGCCTATCGGCACCTATATTTGAAATGCCTATCGGCTTCTATATCTGAAATGCCTATAGGCACCTATTTTTAAAATGCCAATCGGCAACTATATCTGAAATGCCTATCGGCACCTATATCTTAAATGCCTATCGGCACCTATTTTTGAAATGCCTTTCGGAAACTACATCTGAAATGCCTATCTGCTCCTATATTTGAAATGCCTATCTTCAACCATATCTGAAATGCCTATCGACACCTATATTTGAAATACTTATCGGCTTCTATATCTGAAATGCCTATCGGCACCTGTTTTTAAAATGCCAATTGGCAACTATATCTGAAATGCCTATCGGCACCTATATCTGAAATGCCTATCGGCACTAATTTTTGAAATGCCTATCGGAAACTACATCTGAAATGCCTATCAGCACCTATATTTGAAATGCCTATCGGCAACCATATCTGGAATGATAATCGGCACCTATATTTGAAATGCTTATCGGATTCTATATCAGAAATGCTTATCGGCACCTATTTTTAAAATGCCAATCGGCAACTATATCTGAAATGCCTTTCGGCACCTATATCTGAAATGCCTATCGGCACCAATTTTTGAAATGCCTATCGAAAACTTCATCTGAAATGCCTATCAGCACCTATATTTGAAATGCCTATCGGCAATCATATCTGGAATGTCTATCAGCACCTATATTTGAAATGCCTATCGGCTTCTATATTTGAAATGCCTATCGGCACCTATTTTTAAAATTCCAATCGGCAACTATATCTGAAATGCCTATCGGCACCTATATCTGAAATGCCAATCGGCACCTATTTTTGAAATGCCTATCGGAAACTACTTTATAAATGCCTATCAGCACCTATATTTGAAATGCCTATCGGCAACCATATCTGGAATGCATATCGGCACCTATATTTGAAATGCCTATAGGCAACCACATCAGAAATGCCTATCGGCACCTATATCTGAAATGCCTTTCGGCATTTATATCTGAAATGCCTATCGACACCTATATTTGAAATGCCTATCGGCACCTATATTTTAAATGCCTATCGGCAACTATATCTGATATGCCTATCGGCACCTATATCTGAAATGCCTATCGGCACCTATTTTTGAAATGCCTATCGGAAACTACATCTGAAATGCCTATCGGCACCTATTTTTAAAATGCCAAACGGCAACTTTATCTGAAATGCCTATCAGGACCTATATCTGAAATGCCTATCGGCACCTATTTTTGAAATGCCTATCGGAAACTACATCTGGAATGTCTATCAGCACCTATATTTGAAATGCCTATCGGCAACCATATCTGAAATGCCTATCGACACCTATATTTGAAATACCTATCGGCTTCTATATCTGAAATGCCTATCGGCACCTATTTTAAAAATGCCAATCGGCCACTATATCTGAAATGCCTATCAGCACCTATATCTAAAATGCCTATCGGCACCAATTTTTGAAATGCCTATCGGAAACTACATCTGAAATGCCTATCAGCACCTATATTTGAAATGCCTATCGGCAACCATATCTGGAATGCCTATCGGCACCTATATTTGAAATGCCTATCGGCTTCTATATCTGAAATGCCTATCGGCACCTGTTTTTAAAATGCCAATCGGCAACTATATCTAAAATGCCTATCGGCACCTATATCTGGAAGGCCTATCGGTACCTATTTTGAAATGCCTATCGGAAACTACATCTAAATTGCCTATCAGCGCTTATATTTGAAATGCCTATCGGCAACCATATCTGGAATGCCGATCGGCACCTATATTTGAAATGCCAATCGGCTTTTATATCTGAAATGCCTATCGGCACCTATTTTTAAAATGCCATTCGGCAACTATATCTGAAATGCCTATCGGCACCTATATCTGAAATGCCTATCGGCACCTATTTTTAAAATGCCTTTCGGAAACTACATCTGAAATGCCTATCTGCTCCTATATTTGAAATGCCTATCGGCAACCATATGTGGAATGCCTATCGGCACCTATATTTGAAATGCCTATCGGCTTCTATATCTGAAATGCCTATCGGCACCTATTTTTAAAATGCCAATTGGAAAATATATCTGAAATGCCTATCGGCACCTATATCTGAAATGCCTATCGGCACCTATTTTTGAAATGCCTATCGGTTTCTATATCTGAAATGCCTAATGGCACCTATATTTGAAATGCCTATCGGCAACCATATCTGGAATGCCTATCGGCACCTATATTTGAAATGCCTATCGGCTTCTATATCTGAAATGCCTATCGGCACCTATTTTTGAAATGCCTTTCGGAAACTACATCTGAAATGCCTATCTGCTCCTATATTTGAAATGCCTATCGGCAACCATATGTGGAATGCCTATCGGCACCTATATTTGAAATACCTATCGGCTTCTATATCTGAAATGCCTATCGGCACCTGTTTTTAAAATGCCAATCGGCAACTATATCTGAAATGCCTATCGGCAACTATATCTGAAAGGCCTATCGGCATCAATTTTTGAAATGCCTATCGGAAACTACATCTAAAATGCCTATCAGCACCTATATTTGAAATGCCTATCGGCAACCATATGTGGAATGCCTATCGGCACCTATATTTGAAATGCCTATCGGCTTCTATATCTGAAATGCCTATCGGCACCTATTTTTAAAAAGCCAATTGGAAAATATATCTGAAATGCCTATCGGCACTTATATCTGAAATGCCTATCGGCACCTATTTTTGAAATGCCTATCGGCTTCTATATCTGAAATGCCTAACGGCACCTATATTTGAAATGCCTATCGGCAACCATATCTGGAATGCCTATCGGCACCTATATTTGAAATGCCTATCGGCTTCTATATCTGAAATGCCTATCGGCACCTATTTTTAAAAAGCCAATCGGCAACTATATCTGAAATGCCTATCGACACTTATATCTGAAATGCCTATCGGCACCTATTTTTGAAATGCCTATCGGAAACTACATCTGAAATTCCTATCAGCACCTATATTCGAAATGCCTATCGGCAAACATATCTGAAATGCCTATCGACACCTATATTTGAAATACCTATCGGCTTCTATATCTGAAATGCCTATCGGCACCTATTTTTAAAATGCTAATCGGTAACTATATCTGAAATGCCTATCGGAACCTATATCTGAAATGCCTATCGGCACCTATTTTTAAAATGCCAATTGGCAACTATATCTGAAATGCCTATCGGCACCTATATCTGAAATGCCTATCGGCACCTATTTTTGAAATGCCTATCGGACACTACATCTGAAAGTCCTATCAGCACCTTTATTTGAAATGCCTATCGGCAACCATATCTGGAATGCCTATCGGCACCTATATTTGAAATGCCTATCGGCTTCTATATCTGAAATGCCTATCGGCACCTATTTATGAAATGCCTATCGGAAACTACATCTGAAATGCCTATCAGCACCTATATTTGAAATGCCTATCGGCAACCATATCTGAAACGCCTATCGACACCTATATTTGAAATACCTATCGGCTTCTATATCTGAAATGCCTATCGGCACCTATTTTTAAAATGCCAATCGGTAACTATATCTGAAATGCCTATCGGCACCTATTTTTGAAATGCCTATCGGAAACTACAAATAAAATGTCTATCGGCACCTATTTTTAAAATCCCAATCGGCAACTCTATCTAAAATGCCTATCAGCACCTATATCTGAAGTGCCTATCGGCACCTATTTTTGAAATGCCTATCGGAAACTACATCTGAAATGCCTATCAGCACCTATATTTGAAATGCCTATCAGGAACCATATCTGAAATGCCTATAGACACCTATATTTGAAATACCTATCGGCTTCTATATCTGAAATGCCTATCGGCACCTATTTTTAAAATGCCAATCGGACTCTATATCTGAAAATCCTATCGGCACCTCTATCTGAAATGCCTATCGGCACCAATTTTTGAAATGCCTATCGGAAACTACATCTGAAATGCCTATCAGCACCTATATTTGAAATGCCTATCGGCAACCATATCTGGAATGCCTATCGGCACCTATATTTGAAATGCTTATCGGCTTCTATATCTGAAATGCCTGTCGACACCTATTTTTAAAATGCCAATTGGCAACTATATCTGAAATGCCTATCGGCACCTATATCTGAAATGCCTATCTGCACCTGTTATTAAAATGCCAATCGGCAACTATATCTGAAATGCCTATCGGCAACTATATCTGAAATGCCTATCGGCACCTATATCTGAAATGCCTATCGGCATCAATTTTTGAAATGCCTATCGGACACTACATCTAAAATGCCTATCAGCACCTATATTTGAAATGCCTATCGGCAACCATATCTGGAATGCCTATCGGCACCTATATTTGAAATGCCTATCGGCTTCTATATCTGAAATGCCTATCGGCACCTATTTTTAAAATGCCATTTGGAAACTATATCTGAAATGCCTATCGGCACCTATATCTGAAATGCCTATCGGCACCTATTTTTGAAATGCCTATCGGAAACTACATCTGAAATGCCCATCAGCACCTATATTTGAAATGCCTATCGGCAACCATGTCTGGAATGCCTATCGGCAGCTATAGTTGAAATGCCTATCGGCTTCTATATCTGAAAAACCTATCGGCACCTATTTTTAAAATGCCAATCGGCAACTATATCGGAAATGCCTATCGACACTTATATCTGAAATGCCTATCGGCACCTAGTTTTGAAATGCCTATCGGAAACTACATCTGAAATGCCTATCAGCACCTATATTTGAAATGCCTATCGGCAACCATATCTGAAATGCCTATCGGCACCTATATTTGAAATGCCTATCGGCTTCTATATCTGAAATGTCTATCGACACCTATTTTTAAAATGCCAATTGGCAACTATATCTGAAATGCCTATCGGCACCTATATCTGAAATGCCTATCGGTACCTATTTTTGAAATGTCTATCGGAAACTACATCTGAAATGCCTATCAGCACTTATATTTGAAATGCCTATCGGCAACCATATCTGGAATGCCTATCGGCACCTATATTTGAAATGCCTATCGGCTTCTATATCTGAAATGCCTATCGGCACCTATTTTTAAAATGCCAATCGGCAACTATATCTGAAATGCCTATCGGCACCTATATCTTAAATGCCTATCGGCACCTATTTTTGAAATGCCTTTCGGAAACTACATCTGAAATGCCTATCTGCTCCTATATTTGAAATGCCTATCTTCAACCATATCTGAAATGCTTATCGACACCTATATTTGAAATACTTATCGGCTTCTATATCTGAAATGCCTATCGGCACCTGTTTTTAAAATGCCAATCGGCAACTATATCTGAAATGCCTATCGGCACCTATATCTGAAATGCCTATCGGCACTAATTTTTGAAATGCCTATCGGAAACAACATCTGAAATGCCTATCAGCACCTATATTTGAAATGCCTATTGGCAACCATATCTGGAATGATAATCGGCACCTATATTTGAAATGCCTATCGGCTTCTATATCAGAAATGCTTATCGGCACCTATTTTTAAAATGCCAATCGGCAACTATATCTGAAATGCCTTTCGGCACCTATATCTGAAATGCCTATCGGCACCAATTTTTGAAATGCCTATCGAAAACTTCATCTGAAATGCCTATCAGCACCTATATTTGAAATGCCTATCGGCAATCATATCTGGAATGTCTATCAGCACCTATATTTGAAATGCCTATCGGCTTCTATATCTGAAATGCCTATCGGCACCTATTTTTAAAATTCCAATCGGCAACTATATCTGAAATGCCTATCGGCACCTATATCTGAAATGCCTATCGGCACCTATTTTTGAAATGCCTATCGGAAACTACTTCTTAAATGCCTATCAGCACCTATATTTGAAATGCCTATCGGCAACCATATCTGGAATGCATATCGGCACCTATATTTGAAATGCCTATAGGCAACCACATCAGAAATGCCTATCGGCACCTATATCTGAAATGCCTTTCGGCATTTATATCTGAAATGCCTATCGACACCTATATTTGAAATGCCTATCGGCACCTATATTTTAAATGCCTATCGGCAACTATATCTGATATGCCTATCGGCACCTATATCTGAAATGCCTATCGGCACTTATTTTTGAAATGCCTATCGGAAACTACATCTAAAATGCCTATCGGCACCTATTTTTAAAATGCCAAACGGCAACTCTATCTGAAATGCCTATCAGGACCTATATCTGAAATGCCTATCGGCACCTATTTTTGAAATGCCTATCGGAAACTACATCTGGAATGTCTATCAGCACCTATATTTGAAATGCCTATCGGCAACCATATCTGAAATGCCTATCGACACCTATATTTGAAATACCTATCGGCTTCTATATCTGAAATGCCTATCGGCACCTATTTTAAAAATGCCAATCGGCCACTATATCTGAAATGCCTATCAGCACCTATATCTAAAATGCCTATCGGCACCAATTTTTGAAATGCCTATCGGAAACTACATCTGAAATGCCTATCAGCACCTATATTTGAAATGCCTATCGGCAACCATATCTGGAATGCCTATCGGCACCTATATTTGAAATGCCTATCGGCTTCTATATCTGAAATGCCTATCGGCACCTGTTTTTAAAATGCCAATCGGCAACTATATCTAAAATGCCTATCGGCACCTATATCTGAAAGGCCTATCGGTACCTATTTTGAAATGCCTTTCGGAAACTACATCTGAAATGCCTATCTGCTCCTATATTTGAAATGCCTATCGGCAACCATATGTGGAATGCCGATCGGCACCTATATTTGAAATGCCAATCGACTTCTATATCTGAAATGCCTATCGGCACCTATTTTTAAAATGCCAATCGGCAACTATATCTGAAATGCCTATCGGCACCTATATCTGAAATGCCTATCGGCACCTATTTTTGAAATGCCTTTCGGAAACTACATCTGAAATGCCTATCTGCTCCTATATTTGAAATGCCTATCGGCAACCATATGTGGAATGCCTATCGGCACCTATATTTGAAATGCCTATCGGCTTCTCTATCTGAAATGCCTATCGGCACCTATTTTTAAAATGCCAATTGGAAAATATATCTGAAATGACTATCGGCACCTATATCTGAAATGCCTATCGGCACCTATTTTTGAAATGCCTATCGGCTTCTATATCTGAAATGCCTAACGGCACCTATATTTGAAATGCCTATCGGCAACCATATCTGGAATGCCTATCGGCACCTATATTTGAAATGCCTATCGGCTTCTATATCTGAAATGCCTATCGGCACCTATTTTTGAAATGCCTTTCGGAAACTACATCTGAAATGCCTATCTGCTCCTATATTTGAAATGCCTATCGGCAACCATATGTGGAATGCCTATCGGCACCTATATTTGAAATACCTATCGGCTTCTATATCTGAAATGCCTATCGGCACCTGTTTTTAAAATGCCAATCGGCAACTATATCTGAAATGCCTATCGGCACCTATATCTGAAAGGCCTATCGGCATCAATTTTTGAAATGCCTATCGGAAACTACATCTAAAATGCCTATCAGCACCTATATTTGAAATGCCTATCGGCAACTATATGTGGAATGCCTATCGGCACCTATATTTGAAATGCCTATCGGCTTCTATATCTGAAATGCCTATCGGCACCTATTTTTAAAATGCCAATTGGAAAATATATCTGAAATGCCTATCGGCACCTATATCTGAAATGCCTATCGGCACCTATTTTTGAAATGCCTATCGGCTTCTATATCTGAAATGCCTAACGGCACCTATATTTGAAATGCCTATCGGCAACCATATCTGGAATGCCTATCGGCACCTATATTTGAAATGCCTATCGGCTTCTATATCTGAAATGCCTATTGGCACCTATTTTTAAAAAGCCAATCGGCAACTATATCTGAAATGCCTATCGACACTTATATCTGAAATGCCTATCGGCACCTATTTTTGAAATGCCTATCGGAAACTACATCTGAAATGCCTATCAGCAGCTATATTTGAAATGCCTATCGGCAAACATATCTGAAATGCCTATCGACACCTATATTTGAAATACCTATCGGCTTCTATATCTGAAATGCCTATCGGCACCTATTTTTAAAATGCTAATCGGTAACAATATCTGAAATGCCTATCGGCACCTATATCTGAAATGCCTATCGGCACCTATTTTTAAAATGCCAATTGGCAACTATATCTGAAATGCCTATCGGCACCTATATCTGAAATGCCTATCGGCACCTATTTTTGAAATGCCTATCGGACACTACATCTGAAAGTCCTATCAGCACCTTTATTTGAAATGCCTATCGGCAACCATATCTGGAATGCCTATCGGCACCTATATTTAAAATGCCTATCGGCTTCTATATCTGAAATGCCTATCGGCACCTATTTTTAAAATGCCAATCGGCAACTATATCTGAAATGCCTATCGACACCTATATCTGAAATGCCTATCGGCACCTATTTTTGAAATGCCTATCGGAAACTACATCTGAAATGCCTATCAGCACCTATATTTGAAATGCCTATCGGCAACCATATCTGAAACGCCTATCGACACCTATATTTGAAATACCTATCGGCTTCTATATCTGAAATGCCTATCGGCGCCTATTTTTAAAATGCCAATCGGTAACTATATCTGAAATGCCTATAGGCACCTATATCTGAAATGCCTATCGGCACCAATTTTTGAAATGCCTATCGGAAACTACATCTGGAATGCCTATCAGCACCTATATTTGAAATGCCTATCGGCAACCATATCTGGAATGCCTATCGGCACCTATATTTGAAATGCCTATCGGCTTCTATATCTGAAATGCCTATCGACACCTATTTTTAAAATGCCAATCGGCAACTATATCTGAAATGCCTATCGGCACCTATATCTGAAATGCCTATCAACACCAATTTTTGAAATGCCTATCGGAAACTACATCTGAAATGCCTATCAGCACCTATATTTAAAATGCCTATGTGCAACCATATCTGAAATGCCTATCGACACCTATATTTGAAATACCTATCGGCATCTATATCTGAAATGCCTATCGGCACCTATTTTTAAAATGCCAATCGGCAACTATATTTGAAATGCCTATCGGCACCTATATCTGAAATCCCTATCGACACCTATTTTTAAAATGCCAATCGGCAACTATATCTGAAATGCCTATCGGCACCTATATCTGAAATGCCTATCAGCACCTATATTTGAAATGCCTATCGGCAACCATATCTGGAATGCTTATCGGCACCTATATTTGAAATGCCTATCGGCTTCTATATCTGAAATGCCTATCGGCACCTATTTTTAAAATGCCAATCGGCAATTATATCTGAAATGCCTATCAGCACCTATATCTAAAATGCCTATCGGCACCTATTTTTGAAATGCCTATCGGAAACTACATCTGAAATGTCTATCAGCACCTATATTTGAAATGCCTATCGGCAACCATATCTGGAATGCCTATCAGCACCTATATTTGAAATGCCTATTGGCTTTAATATCTGTAATGCCTATCGGCACATATTTTTAAAATGTCAATCGGCAACTATATCTGAAATGCCTATCGGCACCTATATCTGAAATGCCTATCGGCACCTATTTTTGAAATGCCTATCGGAAACTACATCTGAAATGTCTATTAGCACCTATATTTGAAATGCCTATCGGCAACCATATCTGGAATGCCTATCGGCACCTATAATTGAAATGCCCATCGGCTTCTATTTCTGAAATGCCTATCGGCACCTATTTTTAAAATACCAATCGGCAACTATATCTGAAGTGCCTATCGGCACCTATATGTGAAATGCCTATCGGCACTTATTTTTGAAATCCCTATCGAAAACTACATCTGAAATGCCTATCAGCACCTATATTTGAAATGCCTATCGGCAACCACATCAGAAATGCCTATCGGCACCTATATCTGAAATGCCTATCGGCACCTATTTTTGAAATGCCTATCGGAAACTACATCTGAAATGCCTATCGGCACCTATTTTTAAAATGCCAATCGGCAACTCTATCTGATATGCCTATCGGCACCTATATCTGAAATGTCTATCGGCACCTATTTTTGAAATGCCTATCGGAAACTACATCTGAAATGCCTTACAGCACGTATATTTGAAATACCTATCGGCAACCATATCTGAAATGCCTATAGACACCTATATTTGAAATACCTATCGGCTTCTATATCTGAAATGCCTATCGGCACCTATTTTTAAAATGCCAATTGGCAACTATATCTGAAATGCCTATCGGCACATATATCTGAAATGCCTATCGGTACCTATTTTTGAAATGCCTATCGGAAACTACATCTGAAATGCCAATCAGCACTTATATTTGAAATGCCTATCGGCAACCATATCTGGAATGCCTATCGGCACCTATATTTGAAATGCCTATCGGCTTCTATATCTGAAATGCCTATCGGCACCTATTTTTAAAATGCTAATCGGCAACTATATCTGAAATGCCTATCGGCACCTATATCTGAAATGCCTATCGGCACCTATATCTGAAATGCCTATCGGCACTTATTATTTTAATGCCTTTCGGAAACTAAATCTGAAATGCCTATCTGCTCCTATATTTGAAATGCCTATCGGCAACCATATCTGAAATGCCTATAGACACCTATATTTGAAAGACCTATCGGCTTCTATATCTGAAATGCCTATCGGCACCTATTTTTAAAATGCCAATTGGCAATTATATCTGAAATGCCTATCGGCACCTATATCTGAAATGTCTATCGGCACCTATTTCTGAATTGCCTATCGGCTTTTTTATCTGTAATGCCTATCGGCACCTATATTTGAAATGCCTATCGGCAACCATATCTGGAATGCCTATCGGCACCTATATTTGAAATGCCTATCGGCTTTTATATCTGAAATGCCTATCGGCACCTATTTTTAAAATGCAAATCGGCAACTATATCTGAAATGCCTATCGACACCTATATCTGAAATGTATATCGGCACCTATATTTGAAATGCCTATCGGCTTCTATATCTGAAATGCCTATCGACACCTATTTTTAAAATGCCAATTGGCAACCATATCTGAAATGCCTATCGGCACCTATATCTGAAATGCCTATCGGTACCTATGTTTGAAATGCCTATCGGAAACTACATCTGAAATGCCTATCAGCACTTATATTTGAAATGCCTATCGGCAACCATATCTGGAATGCCTATCGGCACCTTTATTTGAAATGCCTATCGGCTTCTATATCTGAAATGCTTATCGACACCTATTTTTAAAATGCCAATCGGCAACTATATCTGAAATGCCTATCGGCACCTATATCTGAAATGCCTATCGGCACCTATTTTTGAAATGCCTTTCGGAAACTACATCTGAAATGCCTATCTGCTCCTATATTTGAAATGCCTATCGGCAACCATATCTGGAATGCCTATCGGCACCTATATTTGAAATGCCTATCGGCTTCTATATCTGAAATGCCTATCGGCGCCTATTTTTAAAATGCCAATCGGCAACTATATCTGAAATGCCTATCGACACTTATATCTGAAATGCCTATCGGCACCTATTTTTGAAATGCCTATCGGAAACTACATCTGAAATGCCTATCAGCACCTATATTTGAAATGCCTATCGGCAAACATATCTGATATGCCTATCGACACCTATATTTGAAATACCTATCGGCTTCTATATCTGAAATGCCTATCGGCACCTATTTTTAAAATGCCAATCGGTAACTATATCTGAAATGCCTATCGGCACCTATATCTGAAATGCCTATCGGCACCAATTTTTGAAATGCCTATCGGAAACTACATCTGGAATGCCTATCAGCAATTATATTTGAAATGCCTATCGGCAACCATATCTGGAATGCCTATCGGCACCTATATTTGAAATGCCTATCGGCTCCTATATCTGAAATGCCTATCGGCACCTATTTTTAAAATGCCAATCGGCAACTATATCTGAAATGCCTATCGACACTTATATCTGAAATGCCTATCGGCACCTATTTTTGAAATGCCAATCGGCAACTATATCTGAAATGCCTATCGACACTTATATCTGAAATGCCTATCGGCACCTATTTTTGAAATGCCTCTCGGAAACTACATCTGAAATGCCTATCAGCACCTATATTTGAAATGCCTATCGGCAAACATATCTAAAATGCCTATCGACACCTATATTTGAAATACCTATCGGCTTCTATATCTGAAATGCCTATCGGCACCTATTTTTAAAATGCCAATCGGTAACTATATCTGAAATGCCTATCGACACCTATATTATCTGATATGCCTATCGGCACCTATTTTTTAAATGCCTATCGGCTTCTATATCTGAAATGCCTAACGGCACCTATATTTGAAATACCTATCGGCAACCATATCTGGAATGCCTATCGGCACCTATATTTGAAATGCCTATCGGCTTCTATATCTGAAATGCCTATCGGCATCTATTTTTAAAATGCCAATCGGCAACTATATCTGAAATGCCTATCGACACTTATATCTGAAATGCCTATCGGCACCTATTTTTGAAATGCCTATCGGAAACTACATCTGAAATGCCTATCAGCACCTATATTTGAAATGCCTATCGGCAACCATATCTGGAATGCCTATCGGCACCTATAGTTGAAATGCCTATCGGTTTCTATATCTGAAATGCCTATCGGCACCTATTTTTAAAATGCCAATCGGCAACTATATCGGAAATGCCTATCGGCACCTATATCTGAAATGCCTATCGGCACCAATTTTTGAAATGCCTATCGGAAACTACATCTGGAATGCCTATCAGCACCTATATTTGAAATGCCTATCGGCAACCATATCTGGAATGCCTATCGGCACCTATATTTGAAATGCCTATCGGCTTCTATATCTGAAATGCCTATCGGCACCTATTTTTAAAATTCCAATTGGCAACTATATCTGAAATGCCTATCGGCACCTATATCTGAAATGCCTATCGGCACCTATTTTTGAAATGCCTATCGGAAACTACATCTGGAATGCCTATCAGCACCTATATTTGAAATGCCTATCGGCAACCATATCTGGAATGCCTAACGGCACCTATATTTGAAATGCCTATCGGCTTCTATATCTGAAATGCCTATCGACACCTATTTTTTAAATGCCAATCGGCAACTATATCTGAAATGCCTATCGGCACCTATATCTGAAATGCCTATCGGCACCAATTTGTGAAATGCCTATCGGAAACTACATCTGAAATGCCTATCAGCACCTATATTTGAAATGCCTATCGGCAACCATATCTGGAATTGTTATCGGCACCTATATTTGAAATGCCTATCGGCTTCTATATCTGAAATGCCTATCGGCACCTATTTTTAAAATGCCTATCGGCACATATATCTGAAATGCCTATCGGCACCTATTTTTGAAATGCCTATCGGCTTCTATATCTGAAATGCCTATCGGCACCTATATTTGAAATGCCTATCGGCAACCATATCTGAAATGCCTATCGACACCTATATTTAAAATACCTATCGGCTTCTATATCTGAAATGCCTATCGGCACCTATTTTTAAAATGCCAATCGGTAACTATATCTGAAATGCCTATCGGCACCTATATCTGAAATGCCTATCGGCACCTATTTTTGAAATGCCTTTCGGAAACTACATCTGAAATGCCTATCTGCTCCTATATTTGAAAGGCCTATCGGCAACCATATCTGAAATGCCTATCGACACCTATATTTGAAATACCTATCGGCTTCTATATCTGAAATGCCTATCGGCACCTGTTATTAAAATGCCAATCGGCAACTATATCTGAAATGCCTATCGGCGTTTATATCTGAAATGCCTATCGGTACCTATTTTTGAAATGCCTATCGGAAACTACATCTGAAATGCCTATCAGCACTTATATTTGAAAAGCCTATCGGCAACCATATCTGGAATGCCTATCGGCACCTATATTTGAAATGCCTACCGGCTTCTATATCTGAAATGCCTATCGACACCTATTTTTAAAATGCCAATTGGCAACTATATCTGAAATGCCTATCGGCACCTATATCTGAAATGCCTATCGGTACCTATTTTTGAAATGCCTTTCGGAAACTACATCTGAAATGCCTATCTGCTCCTATATTTGAAATGCCTATCGGCACCTGTTTTTAAAATGCCAATCGGCAACTAAATCTAAAATGCCTATCGGCACCTATATCTGAAATGCCTATCAGCATCAATTTTTGAAATGCCTATCGGAAACTACATCTAAAATGCCTATCAGCAGCTATATTTGAAATGTCTATCGGCAACCATATCTGGAATGCCTATCGGCACCTATATTTGAAATGCCTATCGGCTTCTATATCTGTAATGCCTATCGGCACCTATTTTTAAAATGCCAATTGGTAACTATATCTGAAATGCCTATCGGCACCTATATCTGAAATGCCTATCGGCACCAATTTTTGAAATGTCAATCGGAAACTACATCTGGAATGCCTATCAGCACCTATATTTGAAATGCCTATCGGCTTCTATATCTGAATAGCCTATCGGCACCTATTTTTAAAATGCAAATCGGCAACTATATCTGAAATGCCTATCGACACATATATCTGAAATGCCTATCGGCACTTATTTTTGAAATGCCTATTGGAAACTACATCTGAAATGCCTATCAGCACCTATATTTGAAATGCCTATCGGCAACCATATCTGAAATGCCTATCGACACCTATATTTGAAATACCTATCGGCTTCTATATCTGAAATGCCTATCGGCACCTATTTTAAAAATTCCAATCGGTAACTATATCTGAAATGCCTATCGGCACCTATATCTGAAATGCCTATCGGCACCAATTTTTGAAATGTCTATCGGAAACTACATCTGGAATGCCTATCAGCACCTATATTTGAAATGCCTATCGGCAACCATATCTGGAATGCCTCTCGGCACCTATATTTGAAATGCCTATCGGATTCTATATCTGAAATGCCTATCGATACCTATTTTTAAAATGTCAATCGGCAACTATATCTGAAATGCCTATCGGCACCTATATCTGAAATGCCTATCGGCACCTATTTTTTAAATGCCTATCGGAAACTACATCTGAAATGCCTATCAGCACCTATATTTGAAATGCCTATCGGCAACCATATCTGAAATGCCTATCGACACCTATATTTGAAATACCTATCGGCTTCTATATCTGAAATGCCTATCGGCACCTATTTTTAAAACGCTAATCGGCAACTATATCTGAAATGTCTATTGGCACCTATATCTGAAATGCCTATCGGCATCAATTTTTGAAATGCCTATCGGAAACTACATCTGAAATGCCTATCAGCACCTATATTTGAAATGCCTATCGGCAACCATATCTGGAATGCCTATCGGCACCTATATTTAAAATGCCTATCGGCTTCTATATCTGAAATGCCTATCGACACCTATTTTTAAAATGCCAATTGGCAACTATATCTGAAATGCCTATCGGCACCTATATCTGAAATGCCTATCGGTACCTATTTTTGAAATGCCTATCGGAAACTACTTCTAAAATGCCTATCAGCACTTATATTTGAAATGCCTATCGGCAACCATATCTGGAATGCCTATCGGCACCTATATTTGAAATGCCTATCGGCTTCTATATCTGAAATGCCTATCGGCACCTATTTTTAAAATGCCAATCGGAAACTATATCTGAAATGCCTATCGGCACCTATATCTGAAATGCCTATCGGCACCTATTTTTGAAATGCCTATCGGAAACTACATCTGAAAGTCCTATCAGCACCTATATTTGAAATGCCTATCGGCAACCATATCTGGAATGCCTATCGGGAACCTATATTTGAAATGCCTATCGGCTTCTATATCTGAAATGCCTATCGGCATCTATTTTTAAAATGCCAATCGGAAACTATATCTGAAATGCCTATCGGCCCTTATATCTGAAATGCCTATCGGCACCAATTTTAGAAATGCCTATCGGAAAATACATCTGGAATGCCTATCAGCACCTATATTTGAAATGCCAATCGGCAACCATATCTGGAATGCCTCTCGGCACCTATATTTGAAATGCCTATCGGATTCTATATCTGAAATGCCTATCGACACCTATTTTTAAAATGTCAATCGGCAACTATATCTGAAATGCCTATCGGCACCTATATCTGAAATGCCTATCGGCACCTATTTTTTAAATGCCTATCGGAAACTACATCTGAAATGCCTATCAGCACCTATATTTGAAATGCCTATCGGCAACCATATCTGAAATGCCTATCGACACCTATATTTGAAATACCTATCGGCTTCTATATCTGAAATGCCTATCGGCACCTATTTTTAAAACGCTAATCGGCAACTATATCTGAAATGTCTATTGGCACCTATATCTGAAATGCCTATCGACACCTATTTTTAAAATGTCAATCGGCAACTATATCTGAAATGCCTATCGGCACCTATATCGGAAATGCCTATCGGCACCTATTTTTGAAATGCCTATCGGAAACTACATCTGAAATGCCTATCAGCACCTATATTTGAAATGCCTATCGGCAACCATATCTGGAATGCCTATCGGCACCTATATTTGAAATGCCTATCGGCTTCTATATCTGAAATGCCTATCGGCACCTATTTTTAAAATGCCAATCGGCAACTATATCTGAAATGCCTATCGACACCTATATCTGAAATGCCTATCGTCACCTATTTTTGAATTTCCTATCGGAAACTACATCTGAAATGCCTATCAGCACCTATATTTGAAATGCCTATCGGCAACCATATCTGAAATGCCTATCGACACCTATATTTGAAATACCTATCGGCTTCTATATCTGAAATGCCTATCGGCACCTATTTTTAAAAAGCCAATCGCTAACTATATCTGAAATGCCTATCGGCACCTATATCTGAAATGCCTATCGGCACCAATTTTTGAAATGCCTATCAGAAACTACATCTGGAATGCCTATCAGCACCTATATTTGAAATTGCTATCGGCAACCATATCTGGAACGCCTATCGGCACCTATATTTGAAATGCCTATCGGCTTCTATATCTGAAATGCCTATCGACACCTATTTTTAAAATGCCAATCGGTAACTATATCTGAAATGCCTATCGGCACCTATATCTGAAATGCCTATCGGCACCAATTTTTGAAATGTCTATCGGAAACTACATCTGGAATGCCTATCAGCACCTATATTTGAAATGCCTATCGGCAACCATATCTGGAATGCCTCTCGACACCTATATTTGAAATGCCTATCGGATTCTATATCTGAAATGCCTATCGACACCTATTTTTAAAATGTCAATCGGCAACTATATCTGAAATGCCTATCGGCACCTATATCTGAAATGCCTATCGGCACCTATTTTTTAAATGCCTATCGGAAACTACATCTGAAATGCCTATCAGCACTTATATTTGAAATGCCTATCGGCAACCATATCTGAAATGCCTATCGACACCTATATTTGAAATACCTATCGGCTTCTATATCTGAAATGCCTATCGGCACCTATTTTTAAAACGCTAATCGGCAACTATATCTGAAATGTCTATTGGCACCTATATCTGAAATGCCTATCGGCATCAATTTTTGAAATGCCTATCGGAAACTACATCTGAAATGCCTATCAGCACCTATATTTGAAATGCCTATCGGCAACCATATCTGGAATGCCTATCGGCACCTATATTAAAATGCCTATCGGCTTCTATATCTGAAATGCCTATCGACACCTATTTTTAAAATGCCAATTGGCAACTATATCTGAAATGCCTATCGGCACCTATATCTGAAATGCCTATCGGTACCTATTTTTGAAATGCCTATCGGAAACTACTTCTAAAATGCCTATCAGCACTTATATTTGAAATGCCTATCGGCAACCATATCTGGAATGCCTATCGGCACCTATATTTGAAATGCCTATCGGCTTCTATATCTGAAATGCCTATCGGCACCTATTTTTAAAATGCCAATCGGAAACTATATCTGAAATGCCTATCGGCACCTATATCTGAAATGCCTATCGGCACCTATTTTTGAAATGCCTATCGGAAACTACATCTGAAAGTCCTATCAGCACCTATATTTGAAATGCCTATCGGCAACCATATCTGGAATGCCTATCGGGAACCTATATTTGAAATGCCTATCGGCTTCTATATCTGAAATGCCTATCGGCATCTATTTTTAAAATGCCAATCGGAAACTATATCTGAAATGCCTATCGGCCCTTAGATCTGAAATGCCTATCGGCACCAATTTTTGAAATGCCTATCGGAAAATACATCTGGAATGCCTATCAGCACCTATATTTGAAATGCCTATCGGCAACCATATCTGGAATGCCTCTCGGCACCTATATTTGAAATGCCTATCGGATTCTATATCTGAAATGCCTATCGACACCTATTTTTAAAATGTCAATCGGCAACTATATCTGAAATGCCTATCGGCACCTATATCGGAAATGCCTATCGGCACCTATTTTTGAAATGCCTATCGGAAACTACATCTGAAATGCCTATCAGCACCTATATTTGAAATGCCTATCGGCAACCATATCTGGAATGCCTATCGGCACCTATATTTGAAATGCCTATCGGCTTCTATATCTGAAATGCCTATCGGCACCTATTTTTAAAATGCCAATCGGCAACTATATCTGAAATGCCTATCGACACCTATATCTGAAATGCCTATCGTCACCTATTTTTGAATTTCCTATCGGAAACTACATCTGAAATGCCTATCAGCACCTATATTTGAAATGCCTATCGGCAACCATATCTGAAATGCCTATCGACACCTATATTTGAAATACCTATCGGCTTCTATATCTGAAATGCCTATCGGCACCTATTTTTAAAATGCCAATCGGTAACTATATCTGAAATGCCTATCGGCACCTATATCTGAAATGCCTATCGGCACCAATTTTTGAAATGCCTATCGGAAACTACATCTGGAATGCCTATCAGCACCTATATTTGAAATTGCTATCGGCAACCATATCTGGAACGCCTATCGGCACCTATATTTGAAATGCCTATCGGCTTCTATATCTGAAATACCTATCGACACCTATTTTTAAAATGCCAATCGGCAAATATATCTGAAATGCCTATCGGCACCTAGATCTGAAATGCCTATCAACACCAATTTTTGAAATGCCTATCGTAAACTACATCTGAAATGCCTATCAGCACCTATATTTAAAATGCCTATGTGCAACAATATCTGAAATGCCTATCGACACCTATATTTGAAATACCTATCGGCTTCTATATCTGAAATGCCTATCGGCACCTATTTTTAAAATGCCAATCGGCAACTATATTTAAAATGACTTTCGGCACCTATATCTGAAATGCCTAGCGGCACCAATTTTTGAAATGCCTATCGGAAACTACATCTGAAATACCTATCAGCACCTATATTTGAAATGCCTATCGGCAACCATATCTGGAATGCTTATCGGCACCTATATTTGAAATGCCTATCGGCTTCTATATCTGAAATGCCTATCGGCACATATTTTTAAAATGCCAATCGGCAACTATATCTGAAATGCCTATCGGCACATATATCTGAAATGGCTATCGGCACCTATTTTTGAAATGCCTATCGGAAATTACATCTGAAATGCCTATCAGCACCTATATTTGAAATGCCTATCGGCAACCATATCTGGAATGCCTATCGGCACCTATATTTGAAATGCCTATCGGCTTCTATATTTGAAATGCCTATCGGCAACTATATCTGATATGCCTATCGGCACCAATTTTTGAAATGCCTATCGGAAACTACATCTGAAATGCCTATCAGCACCTATATTTGAAATGCCTATCGGCAACCATATCTGGAATGCCTATCGGCAGCTATATCTGAAATGCCTATCGGCTTCTATATCTGAAATGCCTATCGGCACCTATTTTTAAAATGCCAATCGGCAACTATATCGGAAATGCCTATCGACACCTATATCTGAAATGCCTATCGGCACCTATTTTTGAAATGCCTATCGGAAACTACATCTGAAATGCCTAACAGCACCTATATTTGAAATGCCTATTGGCAACCATATCTGAAATGCCTATCGGCACCTATATTTGAAATGCCTATCGGCTTCTATATCTGAAATGTCTATCGACACCTATTTTTAAAATGCCAATTGGCAACTATATCTGAAATGCCTATCGGCACCTATATCTGAAATGCCTATCGGTACCTATTTTTGAAATGCCTATCGGAAACTACATCTGAAATGCCTATCAGCACTTATATTTGAAATGCCTATCGGCAACCATATCTGGAATGCCTATCAGCACCTATATTTGAAATGCCTATCGGCTTCTATATCTGAAATGCCTATCGGCACCTATTTTTAAAATGCCAATCGGCAACTATATCTGAAATGCCTATCGGCACCTATATCTGAAATGCCTATCGGCACCAATTTTTGAAATGCCTATCGAAAACTTCATCTGAAATGCCTATCAGCACCTATATTTGAAATGCCTATCGGCTTCTATATCTGAAATGCCTATCGGCACCTATTTTTAAAATGCCAATCGGCAACTATATCTTAAATGCCTATCGGCACCTATTTTTGAAATGCCTTTCGGAAACTACATCTGAAATGCCTATCTGCTCCTATATTTGAAATGCCTATCGGCAACCATATCTGAAATGCCTATCGACACCTATATTTGAAATACCTATCGGCTTCTATATCTGAAATGCCTATCGGCACCTGTTTTTAAAATGCCAATCGGCAACTATATCTGAAATGCCTATCGGCACCTATATCTGAAATGCCTATCGGCATCAATTTTAGAAATGCCTATCGGAAACTACATCTAAAATGCCTATCAGCACCTATATTTGAAATGCCTATCGGCAACCATATCTGGAATGATAATCGGCACCTATATTTGAAATGCCTATCGGCTTCTATATCAGAAATGCTTATCGGCACATATTTTTAAAATGCCAATCGGCAACTATATCTGAAATGCCTATCGGCACCTATATCTGAAATGCCTATCGGCACCAATTTTTGAAATGCCTATCGAAAACTTCATCTGAAATGCCTATCAGCACCTATATTTGAAATGCCTATCGGCAACCATATCTGGAATGTCTATCAGCACCTATATTTGAAATGCCTATCGGCTTCTATATCTGAAATGCCTATCGGCACCTATTTTTAAAATTCCAATCGGCAACTATATCTGAAATGCCTATCGGCACCTATATCTGAAATGCCTATCGGCACCTATTTTTGAAATGCCTTTCGGAATTTATATCAGAAATGCCTATCGACACCTATATTTGAAATGCCTAACAGCACCCATATCTGAAATGCCTATCGGCACCTATTTTTGAAATGCCTATCGGAAACTACAAATAAAATGTCTATCGGCACCTATTTTTAAAATCCCAATCGGCAACTATATCTAAAATGCCTATCAGCACCTATATCTGAAGTGCCTATCGGCACCTATTTTTGAAATGCCTATCGGAAACTACATCTGAAATGCCTATCAGCACCTATATTTGAAATGCCTATCAGGAACCATATCTGAAATGCCTATAGACACCTATATTTGAAATACCTATCGGCTTCTATATCTGAAATGCCTATCGGCACCTATTTTTAAAATGCCAATCGGACTCTATATCTGAAATGCCTATCGGCACCTCTATCTGAAATGCCTATCGGCACCAATTTTTGAAATGCCTATCGGAAACTACATCTGAAATGCCTATCAGCACCTATATTTGAAATGCCTATCGGCAACCATATCTGGAATGCCTATCGGCACCTATATTTGAAATGCTTATCGGCTTCTATATCTGAAATGCCTGTCGACACCTATTTTTAAAATGCCAATTGGCAACTATATCTGAAATGCCTATCTGCACCTGTTATTAAAATGCCAATCGGCAACTATATCTGAAATGCCTATCGGCACCTATATCTGAAATGCCTATCGGCATCAATTTTTGAAATGCCTATCGGACACTACATCTAAAATGCCTATCAGCACCTATATTTGAAATGCCTATCGGCAACCATATCTGGAATGCCTATCGGCACCTATATTTGAAATGCCTATCGGCTTCTATATCTGAAATGCCTATCGGCACCTATTTTTAAAATGCCATTTGGAAACTATATCTGAAATGCCTATCGGCACCTATATCTGAAATGCCTATCGGCACCTATTTTTGAAATGCCTATCGGAAACTACATCTGAAATGCCTATCAGCACCTATATTTGAAATGCCTATCGGCAACCATGTCTGGAATGCCTATCGGCAGCTATAGTTGAAATGCCTATCGGCTTCTATATCTGAAAAACCTATCGGCACCTATTTTTAAAATGCCAATCGGCAACTATATCGGAAATGCCTATCGACACTTATATCTGAAATGCCTATCGGCACCTATTTTTGAAATGCCTATCGGAAACTACATCTGAAATGCCTATCAGCACCTATATTTGAAATGCCTATCGGCAACCATATCTAAAATGCCTATCGGCACCTATATTTGAAATGCCTATCGGCTTCTATATCTGAAATGTCTATCGACACCTATTTTTAAAATGCCAATTGGCAACTATATCTGAAATGCCTATCGGCACCTATATCTGAAATGCCTATCGGTACCTATTTTTGAAATGTCTATCGGAAACTACATCTGAAATGCCTATCAGCACTTATATTTGAAATGCCTATCGGCAACCATATCTGGAATGCCTATCGGCACCTATATTTGAAATGCCTATCGGCTTCTATATCTGAAATGCCTATCGGCACCTATTTTTAAAATGCCAATCGGCAACTATATCTGAAATGCCTATCGGCACCTATATCTTAAATGCCTATCGGCACCTATTTTTGAAATGCCTTTCGGAAACTACATCTGAAATGCCTATCTGCTCCTATATTTGAAATGCCTATCTTCAACCATATCTGAAATGCCTATCGACACCTATATTTGAAATACTTATCGGCTTCTATATCTGAAATGCCTATCGGCACCTGTTTTTAAAATGCCAATCGGCAACTATATCTGAAATGCCTATCGGCACCTATATCGGAAATGCCTATCGGCACTAATTTTTGAAAGGCCTATCGGAAACTACATCTAAAATGCCTATCAGCACCTATATTTGAAATGCCTATCGGCAACCATATCTGGAATGATAATCGGCACCTATATTTGAAATGCCTATCGGCTTCTATATCAGAAATGCTTATCGGCACCTATTTTTAAAATGCCAATCGGCAACTATATCTGAAATGCCTTTCGGCACCTATATCTGAAATGCCTATCGGCACCAATTTTTGAAATGCCTATCGAAAACTTCATCTGAAATGCCAATCAGCACCTATATTTGAAATGCCTATCGGCAATCATATCTGGAATGTCTATCAGCACCTATATTTGAAATGCCTATCGGCTTCTATATCTGAAATGCCTATCGGCACCTATTTTTAAAATTCCAATCGGCAACTATATCTGAAATGCCTATCGGCACCTATATCTGAAATGGCTATCGGCACCTATTTTTGAAATGCCTATCGGAAACTACTTCTTAAATGCCTATTAGCACCTATATTTGAAATGCCTATCGGCAACCATATCTGGAATGCATATCGGCACCTATATTTGAAATGCCTATAGGCAACCACATCAGAAATGCCTATCGGCACCTATATCTGAAATGCCTTTCGGCATTTATATCTGAAATGCCTATCGGCACCTATATTTGAAATGCCTATCGGCACCTATATTTTAAATGCCTATCGGCAACTATATCTGATATTCCTATCGGCACCTATATCTAAAATGCCTATCGGCACCTATTTTTGAAATGCCTATCGGAAACTACATCTAAAATGCCTATCGGCACCTATTTTTAAAATGCCAAACGGCAACTCTATCTGAAATGCCTATCAGGACCTATATCTGAAATGCCTATCGGCACCTATTTTTGAAATGCCTATCGGAAACTACATCTGGAATGTCTATCAGCACCTATATTTGAAATGCCTATCGGCAACCATATCTGAAATGCCTATCGACACCTATATTTGAAATACCTATCGGCTTCTATATCTGAAATGCCTATCGGCACCTATTTTAAAAATGCCAATCGGCCACTATATCTGAAATGCCTATCAGCACCTATATCTAAAATGCCTATCGGCACCAATTTTTGAAATGCCTATCGGAAACTACATCTGAAATGCCTATCAGCACCTATATTTGAAATGCCTATCGGCAACCATATCTGGAATGCCTATCGGCACCTATATTTGAAATGCCTTTCGGCTTCTATATCTGAAATGCCTATCGGCACCTGTTTTTAAAATGCCAATCGGCAACTATATCTGAAATGCCTATCGGCACCTATATCTGAAAGGCCTATCGGTACCTATTTTGAAATGCCTATCGGAAACTACATCTAAATTGCCTATCAGCGCTTATATTTGAAATGCTTATCGGCAACCATATCTGGAATGCCGATCGGCACCTATATTTGAAATGCCAATCGGCTTCTATATCTGAAATGCCTATCGGCACCTATTTTTAAAATGCCAATCGGCAACTATATCTGAAATGCCTATCGGCACCTATATCTGAAATGCCTATCGGCACCTATTTTTGAAATGCCTTTCGGAAACTACATCTGAAATGCCTATCTGCTCCTATATTTGAAATGCCTATCGGCAACCATATCTGAAATGCCTATCGACACCTATATTTGAAATACCTATCGGCTTCTATATCTGAAATGCCTATCGGCACCTGTTTTTAAAATGCCAATCGGCAACTATAGCTGAAATGCCTATCGGCACCTATATCTGAAAGGCCTATCGGCATCAATTTTTGAAATGCCTATCGGAAACTACATCTAAAATGCCTATCAGCACCTATATTTGAAATGCCTATCGGTAACCATATGTGGAATGCCTATCGGCACCTATATTTGAAATGCCTATCGGCTTCTATATCTGAAATGCCTATCGGCACCTATTTTTAAAATGCCAGTTGGAAAATATATCTGAAATGCCTATCGGCACCTATATCTGAAATGCCTATCGGCACCTATTTTTGAAATGCCTATCGGCTTCTATATCTGAAATGCCTAACGGCACCTATATTTGAAATGCCTATCGGCAACCTTATCTGGAATGCCTATCGGCACCTATATTTGAAATGCCTATCGGCTTCTATATCTGAAATGCCTATCGGCACCTATTTTTAAAAAGCCAATCGGCAACTATATCTGAAATGCCTATCGACACTTATATCTGAAATGCCTATCGGCACCTATTTTTGAAATGCCTATCGGAAACTACATCTGAAATGCCTATCAGCACCTATATTTGAAATGCCTATCGGCAAACATATCTGAAATGCCTATCGACACCTATATTTAAAATACCTATCGGCTTCTATATCTGAAAAGCCTATCGGCACCTATTTTTAAAATGCTAATCGTTAACTATATCTGAAATGCCTATCGGCACCTATATCTGAAATGCCTATCGGCACCTATTTTTAAAATGCCAATTGGCAACTATATCTGAAATGCCTATCGGCACCTATATCTGAAATGCCTATATCACCTATTTTTGAAATGCCTATCGGACACTACATCTGAAAGTCCTATCAGCACCTTTATTTGAAATGCCTATCGGCAACCATATCTGGAATGCCTATCGGCACCTATATTTGAAATGCCTATCGGCTTCTATATCTGAAATGCCTATCGGCACCTATTTTTAAAAAGCCAATCGGCAACTATATCTGAAATGCCTATCGACACCTATATCTGAAATGCCTATCGGCACCTATTTTTGAAATGCCTATCGGAAACTACATCTGAAATGCCTATCAGCACCTATATTTGAAATGCCTATCGGCAACCATATCTGAAACGCCTATCGACACCTATATTTGAAATACCTATCGGCTTCTATATCTGAAATGCCTATCGGCACCTATTTTTAAAATGCCAATCGGTAACTATATCTGAAATGCCTATAGGCACCTATATCTGAAATGCCTATCGGCACCAATTTTTGAAATGCCTATCGGAAACTACATCTGGAATGCCTATCAGCACCTATATTTGAAATGCCTATCGGCAACCATATCTGGAATGCCTATCGGCACCTATATTTGAAATGCCTATCGGCTTCTATATCTGAAATGCCTATCGACACCTATTTTTAAAATGCCAATCGGCAACTATATCTGAAATGCCTATCGGCACCTATATCTGAAATGCCTATCAACACCAATTTTTGAAATGCCTATCGGAAACTACATCTGAAATGCCTATCAGCACCTATATTTAAAATGCCTATGTGCAACCATATCTGAAATGCCTATCGACACCTATATTTGAAATACCTATCGGCATCTATATCTGAAATGCCTATCGGGACCTATTTTTAAAATGCCAATCGGCAACTATATCTGAAATGCCTATCGGCACCTATATCTGAAATGCCTATCAGCACTTATATTTGAAATGCCTATCGGCAACCATATCTGGAATGCTTATCGGCACCTATATTTGAAATGCCTATCGGCTTCTATATCTGAAATGCCTATCGGCACCTATTTTTAAAATGCCAATCGGCAATTATATCTGAAATGCCTATCGGCACCTATATCTAAAATGCCTATCGGCACCTATTTTTGAAATGCCTATCGGAAACTACATCTGAAATGTCTATCAGCACCTATATTTGAAATGCCTATCGGCAACCATATCTGGAATGCCTATCAGCACCTATATTTGAAATGCCTATTGGCTTTAATATCTGTAATGCCTATCGGCACATATTTTTAAAATGTCAATCGGCAACTATATCTGAAATGCCTATCGGCACCTATATCTGAAATGCCTATCGGCACCTATTTTTGAAATGCCTATCGGAAACTACATCTGAAATGTTTATTAGCACCTATATTTGAAATGCCTATCGGCAACCATATCTGGAATGCCTATCGGCACCTATAATTGAAATGCCCATCGGCTTCTATTTCTGAAATGCCTATCGGCACCTATTTTTAAAATACCAATCGGCAACTATATCTGAAGTGCCTATCGGCACCTATATCTGAAATGCCTATCGGCACTTATTTTTGAAATGCCTATCGAAAACTACATCTGAAATGCCTATCAGCACCTATATTTGAAATGCCTATCGGCAACCACATCAGAAATGCCTATCGGCACCTATATCTGAAATGCCTATCGGCACCTATTTTTGAAATGCCTATCGGAAACTACATCTGAAATGCCTATCGGCACCTATTTTTAAAATGCCAATCGGCAACTCTATCTGATATGCCTATCGGCACCTATATCTGAAATGTCTATCGGCACCTATTTTTGAAATGCCTATCGGAAACTACATCTGAAATGCCTTACAGCACGTATATTTGAAATACCTATCGGCAACCATATCTGAAATGCCTATAGACACCTATATTTGAAATACCTATCGGCTTCTATATCTGAAATGCCTATCGGCACCTATTTTTAAAATGCCAATTGGCAACTATATCTGAAATGCCTATCGGCACATATATCTGAAATGCCTATCGGTACCTATTTTTGAAATGCCTGTCGGAAACTACATCTGAAATGCCAATCAGCACTTATATTTGAAATGCCTATCGGCAACCATATCTGGAATGCCTATCGGCACCTATATTTGAAATGCCTATCGGCTTCTATATCTGAAATGCCTATCGGCACCTATTTTTAAAATGCTAATCGGCAACTATATCTGAAATGCCTATCGGCACCTATATCTGAAATGCCTATCGGCACCTATATCTGAAATGCCTATCGGCACTTATTATTTTAATGCCTTTCGGAAACTAAATCTGAAATGCCTATCTGCTCCTATATTTGAAATGCCTATCGGCAACCATATCTGAAATGCCTATAGACACCTATATTTGAAATACCTATCGGCTTCTATATCTGAAATGCCTATCGGTACCTATTTTTAAAATGCCAATTGGCAATTATATCTGAAATGCCTATCGGCACCTATATCTGAAATGTCTATCGGCACCTATTTCTGAATTGCCTATCAGCTTTTTTATCTGTAATGCCTATCGGCACCTATATTTGAAATGCCTATCGGCAACCATATCTGGAATGCCTATCGGCACCTATATTTGAAATGCCTATCGGCTTCTATATCTAAAATGCCTATCGGCACCTATTTTTAAAATGCAAATCGGCAACTATATCTGAAATGCCTATCGACACCTATATCTGAAATGCCTATCGGCACCTATATTTGAAATGCCTATCGGCTTCTATATCTGAAATGCCTATCGACACCTATTTTTAAAATGCCAATTGGCAACTATATCTGAAATGCCTATCGGCACCTATATCTGAAATGCCTATCGGTACCTATGTTTGAAATGCCTATCGGAAACTACATCTGAAATGCCTATCAGCACTTATATTTGAAATGCCTATCGGCAACCATATCTGGAATGCCTATCGGCACCTTTATTTGAAATGCCTATCGGCTTCTATATCTGAAATGCTTATCGACACCTATTTTTAAAATGCCAATCGGCAACTATATCTGAAATGCCTATCGGCACCTATATCTGAAATGCCTATCGGCACCTATTTTTGAAATGCCTTTCGGAAACTACATCTGAAATGCCTATCTGCTCCTATATTTGAAATGCCTATCGGCAACCATATCTGGAATGCCTATCGGCACCTATATTTGAAATGCCTATCGGCTTCTATATCTGAAATGCCTATCGGCACCTATTTTTAAAATGCCAATCGGCAACTATATCTGAAATGCCTATCGACACTTATATCTGAAATGCCTATCGTCACCTATTTTTGAAATGCCTATCGGAAACTACATCTGAAATGCCTATCAGCACCTATATTTGAAATGCCTATCGGCAAACATATCTGATATGCCTATCGACACCTATATTTGAAATACCTATCGGCTTCTATATCTGAAATGCCTATCGGCACCTATTTTTAAAATGCCAATCGGTAACTATATCTGAAATGCCTATCGGCACCTATATCTGAAATGCCTATCGGCACCAATTTTTGAAATGCCTATCGGAAACTACATCTGGAATGCCTTTTAGCAATTATATTTGAAATGCCTATCGGCAACCATATCTGGAATGCCTATCGGCACCTATATTTGAAATGCCTATCGGCTCCTATATCTGAAATGCCTATCGGCACCTATTTTTAAAATGCCAATCGGCAACTATATCTGAAATGCCTATCGACACTTATATCTGAAATGCCTATCGTCACCTATTTTTGAAATGCCAATCGGCAACTATATCTGAAATGCCTATCGACACTTATATCTGAAATGCCTATCGGCACCTATTTTTGAAATGCCTTTCGGAAACTACATCTAAAATGCCTATCAGCACCTATATTTGAAATGCCTATCGGCAAACATATCTGAAATGCCTATCGACACCTATATTTGAAATACCTATCGGCTTCTATATCTGAAATGCCTATCGGCACCTATTTTTAAAATGCCAATCGGTAACTATATCTGAAATGCCTATCGACACCTATATCTGATATGCCTATCGGCACCTATTTTTTAAATGCCTATCGGCTTCTATATCTGAAATGCCTAACGGCACCTATATTTGAAATACCTATCGGCAACCATATCTGGAATGCCTATCGGCACCTATATTTGAAATGCCTATCGGCTTCTATATCTGAAATGCCTATCGGCACCTATTTTTAAAATGCCAATCGGCAACTATATCTGAAATGCCTATCGACACTTATATCTGAAATGCCTATCGGCACCTATTTTTGAAATGCCTATCGGAAACTACATCTGAAATGCCTATCAGCACCTATATTTGAAATGCCTATCGGCAACCATATCTGGAATGCCTATCGGCACCTATATTTGAAATGCCTATCGGTTTCTATATCTGAAATGCCTATCGGCACCTATTTTTAAAATGCCAATCGGCAACTATATCGGAAATGCCTATCGGCACCTATATCTGAAATGCCTATCGGCACCAATTTTTGAAATGCCTATCGGAAACTACATCTGGAATGCCTATCAGCACCTATATTTGGAATGCCTATCGGCAACCATATCTGGAATGCCTATCGACACCTATATTTGAAATACCTATCGGCTTTTATATCTAAAATGCCTATCGACATCTATTTTTAAAATGCCAATCGGCAACTATATCTGAAATGCCTATCGGCACCTATACCTGAAATGCCTATCGACACCTATTTTTGAAATGCCTATCGGAAACTACATCTGAAATGCCTATCAGCACCTATATTTGAAATGCCTATCGGCAGCCATATCTGGAATGCCTATCGGCACCTATATTTGAAATGCCTATCGGCTTCTATATCTGAAATGCCTATCGGCACCTATTTTTAAAATGCCAATCGGCAACTATATCTGAAATGCCTATCGGCACCTATATCTGAAATGCCTATCGCCACCAATTTTTGAAATGCCTATCGTAAACTACATCTGAAATGCCTATCAGCACCTATATTTGAAATGCCTATCGGCAACCATATCTGGAATGCTTATCGGCACCTATATTTGAAATGTCTATCGGCTTCTATATCTGAAATGCCTATCGGCACCTATTTTTAAAATGCCAATCGGCAACTATATCTGAAATGCCTATCGGCACCTATATCTGAAATGCCTATCGGCACCTATTTTTGAAATGCCTATCGGAAACTACATCTGAAATGCCTATCAGCACCTATATTTGAAATGCCTATCGGCAACCATATCTGGAATGCCTATCGGCACCTATATTTGAAATGCCTATCGGCTTCTATATCTGAAATGCCTATCGGCACCTATTTTTAAAATGCCAATCGGCAACTATATCTGAAATGCCTATCGACACCTATATCTGAAATGCCTATCGTCACCTATTTTTGAATTTCCTATCGGAAACTACATCTGAAATACCTATCAGCACCTATATTTGAAATGCCTATCGGCAACCATATCTGAAATGCCTATCGACACCTATATTTGAAATACCTATCGGCTTCTATATCTGAAATGCCTATCGGCACCTATTTTTAAAATGCCAATCGGCAACTATATTTAAAATGCCTTTCGGCACCTATATCTGAAATGCCTAGCGGCACCAATTTTTGAAATGCCTATCGGAAACTACATCTGAAATACCTATCAGCACCTATATTTGAAATGCCTATCGGCAACCATATCTGGAATGCTTATCGGCACCTATATTTGAAATGCCTATCGGCTTCTATATCTGAAATGCCTATCGGCACATATTTTTAAAATGCCAATCGGCAACTATATCTGAAATGCCTATCAGCACATATATCTGAAATGGCTATCGGCACCTATTTTTGAAATGCCTATCGGAAACTACATCTGAAATGCCTATCAGCACCTATATTTGAAATGCCTATCGGCAACCATATCTGGAAAGCCTATCGGCACCTATATTTGAAATGCCTATCGGATTCTATATTTGAAATGCCTATCGGCAACTATATCTGATATCCCTATCGGCACCAATTTTTGAAATGCCTATCGGAAACTACATCTGAAATGCCTATCAGCACCTATATTTATAATGCCTATCGGCAACCATATCTGGAATGCCTATCGGCAGCTATATCTGAAATGCCTATCGGCTTCTATATCTGAAATGCCTATCGGCACCTATTTTTAAAATGCCAATCGGCAACTATATCGGAAATGCCTATCGACACCTATATCTGAAATGCCTATCGGCACCTATTTTTGAAATGCCTAGCGGAAACTACATCTGAAATGCCTATCAGCACCTATATTTGAAATGCCTATTGGCAACCATATCTGAAATGCCTATCGGCACCTATATTTGAAATGCCTATCGGCTTCTATATCTGAAATGTCTATCGACACCTATTTTTAAAATGCCAATTGGCAACTATATCTGAAATGCCTATCGGCACCTATATCTGAAATGCCTATCGGTACCTATTTTTGAAATGCCTATCGGAAACTACATCTGAAATGCCTATCAGCACTTATATTTGAAATGCCTATCGGCAACCGTATCTGGAATGCCTATCGGCACCTATATTTGAAATGCCTATCGGCTTCTATATCTGAAATGCCTATCGGCACCTATTTTTAAAATGCCAATCGGGAACTATATCTGAAATGCCTATCGGCACCTATATCTTAAATGCCTATCGGCACCTATTTTTGAAATGCCTTTCGGAAACTACATCTGAAATGCCTATCTGCTCCTATATTTGAAATGCCTATCGGCAACCATATCTGAAATGCCTATCGACACCTATATTTGAAATACCTATCGGCTTCTATATCTGAAATGCCTATCGGCACCTGTTTTTAAAATGCCAATCGGCAACTATATCTGAAATGCCTATCGGCACCTATATCTGAAATGCCTATCGGCACCAATTTTAGAAATGCCTATCGGAAACTACATCTAAAATGCCTATCAGCACCTATATTTGAAATGCCTATCGGCAACCATATCTGGAATGATAATCGGCACCTATATTTGAAATGCCTATCGGCTTCTATATCAGAAATGCTTATCGGCACATATTTTTGAAATGCCAATCGGCAACTATATCTGAAATGCCTATCGGCACCTATATCTGAAATGCCTATCGGCACCTATTTTTGAAATGCCTTTCGGAAACTACATCTGAAATGCCTATCTGCTCCTATATTTGAAATGCCTATCGGCAACCATATCTGGAGTGCCTATCGGCACCTATATTTGAAATGCCTATCGGCTTCTATATCTGAAATGCCTATCGGCACCTATTTTTAAAATGCCAATCGGCAACTATATCTGAAATGCCTATCGACACTTATATCTGAAATGCCTATCGGCACCTATTTTTGAAATGCCTATCGGAAACTACATCTGAAATGCCTATCAGCACCTATATTTGAAATGCCTATCGGCAAACATATCTGATATGCCTATCGACACCTATATTTGAAATACCTATCGGCTTCTATATCTGAAATGCCTATCGGCACCTATTTTTAAAATGCCAATCGGTAACTATATCTGAAATGCCTATCGGCACCTATATCTGAAATGCCTATCGGCACCAATTTTTGAAATGCCTATCGGAAACTACATCTGGAATGCCTATCAGCAATTATATTTGAAATGCCTATCGGCAACCATATCTGGAATGCCTTTCGGCACCTATATTTGAAATGCCTATCGGCTCCTATATCTGAAATGCCTATCGGCACCTATTTTTAAAATGCCAATCGGCAACTATATCTGAAATGCCTATCGACACTTATATCTGAAATGCCTATCGGCACCTATTTTTGAAATGCCAATCGGCAACTATATCTGAAATGCCTATCGACACTTATATCTGAAATGCCTATCGGCACCTATTTTTGAAATGCCTATCGGAAACTACATCTGAAATGCCTATCAGCACCTATATTTGAAATGCCTATCGGCAAACATATCTGAAATGCCTATCGACACCTATATTTGAAATACCTATCGGCTTCTATATCTGAAATGCCTATCAGCACCTATTTTTAAAATGCCAATCGGTAACTATATCTGAAATGCCTATCGACACCTATATCTGATATGCCTATCGGCACCTATTTTTTAAATGCCTATCGGCTTCTATATCTGAAATGCCTAACGGCACCTATATTTGAAATACCTATCGGCAACCATATCTGGAATGCCTATCGGCACCTATATTTGAAATGCCTATCGGCTTCTATATCTGAAATGCCTATCGGCACCTATTTTTAAAATGCCAATCGGCAACTATATCTGAAATGCCTATCGACACTTATATCTGAAATGCCTATCGGCACCTATTTTTGAAATGCCTATCGGAAACTACATCTGAAATGCCTATCAGCACCTATATTTGAAATGCCTATCGGCAACCATATCTGGAATGCCTATCGGCACCTATATTTGAAATGCCTATCGGTTTCTATATCTGAAATGCCTATCGGCACCAATTTTTGAAATGCCTATCGGAAACTACATCTGGAATGCCTATCAGCACCTATATTTGGAATGCCTATCGGCAACCATATCTGGAATGCCTATCGACACCTATATTTGAAATACCTATCGGCTTTTATATCTAAAATGCCTATCGACATCTATTTTTAAAATGCCAATCGGCAACTATATCTGAAATGCCTATCGGCACCTATACCTGAAATGCCTATCGACACCTATTTTTGAAATGCCTATCGGAAACTACATCTGAAATGCCTATCAGCACCTATATTTGAAATGCCTATCGGCAGCCATATCTGGAATGCCTATCGGCACCTATATTTGAAATGCCTATCGGCTTCTATATCTGAAATGCCTATCGGCACCTATTTTTAAAATGCCAATCGGCAACTATATCTGAAATGCCTATCGGCACCTATATCTGAAATGCCTATCGCCACCAATTTTTGAAATGCCTATAGTAAACTACATCTGAAATGCCTATCAGCACCTATATTTGAAATGCCTATCGGCAACCATATCTGGAATGCTTATCGGCACCTATATTTGAAATGCCTATCGGCTTCTATATCTGAAATGCCTATCGGCACCTATTTTTAAAATGCCAATCGGCAACTATATCTGAAATGCCTATAGGCACCTATATCTGAAATGCCTATCGGCACCTATTTTTGAAATGCCTATCGGAAACTACATCTGAAATGCCTATCAGCACCTATATTTGAAATGCCTATCGGCAACCATATCTGGAATGCCTATCGGCACCTATATTTGAAATGCCTATCGGCTTCTATATCTGAAATGCTCATCGGCACCTATTTTTAAAATGCCAATTGGCAACTATATCTGAAATGCCTATCGGCACCTATATCTGAAATGCCTATCGGCACCTATTTTTGAAATGCCTATCGTAAACTACATCTGAAATACCTATCAGCACCTATATTTGAAATGCCTATCGGCAACCATATCTGGAATGCCTATCGGCACCTATATTTGAAATGCCTATCGGCTTCTATATCTGAAATGCCTATCGGCACCTATATCTGAAATGCCTATCGGCACCTATTTTTGAAATGCCTATCGGAAACTACATCTGAAAGTCCTATCAGCACCTATATTTGAAATGCCTATCGGCAACCATATCTGGAATGCCTATCGGGAACCTATATTTGAAATGCCTATCGGCTTCTATATCTGAAATGCCTATCGGCATCTATTTTTAAAATGCCAATCGGAAACTATATCTGAAATGCCTATCGGCCCTTATATCTGAAATGCCTATCGGCACCAATTTTTGAAATGCCTATCGGAAAATACATCTGGAATGCCTATCAGCACCTATATTTGAAATGCCTATCGGCAACCATATCTGGAATGCCTCTCGGCACCTATATTTGAAATGCCTATCGGATTCTATATCTGAAATGCCTATCGACACCTATTTTTAAAATGTCAATCGGCAACTATATCTGAAATGCCTATCGGCACCTATATCGGAAATGCCTATCGTCACCTATTTTTGAATTTCCTATCGGTAACTACATCTGAAATACCTATCAGCACCTATATTTGAAATGCCTATCGGCAACCATATCTGAAATGCCTATCGACACCTATATTTGAAATACCTATCGGCTTCTATATCTGAAATGCCTATCGGCACCTATTTTTAAAATGCCAATCGGTAACTATATCTGAAATGCCTATCGGCACCTATATCTGAAATGCCTAGCGGCACCAATTTTTGAAATGCCTATCGGAAACTACATCTGGAATGCCAATCAGCACCTATATTTGAAATTGCTATCGGCAACCATATCTGGAACGCCTATCGGCACCTATATTTGAAATGCCTATCGGCTTCTATATCTGAAATGCCTATCGACACCTATTTTTAAAATGCCAATCGGCAAATATATCTGAAATGCCTATCGGCACCTAGATCTGAAATGCCTATCAAGACCAATTTTTGAAATGCCTATCGTAAACTACATCTGAAATGCCTATCAGCACCTATATTTAAAATGCCTATGTGCAACCATATCTGAAATGCCTATCGACACCTATATTTGAAATACCTATCGGCTTCTATATCTGAAATGCCTATCGGCACCTATTTTTAAAATGCCAATCGGCAACTATATTTAAAATGCCTTTCGGCACCTATATCTGAAATGCCGCGCGGCACCAATTTTTGAAATGCCTATCGGAAACTACATCTGAAATACCTATCAGCACCTATATTTGAAATGCCTATCGGCAACCATATCTGGAATGCTTATCGGCACCTATATTTGAAATGCCTATCGGCTTCTATATCTGAAATGCCTATCGGCACATATTTTTAAAATGCCAATCGGCAACTATATCTGAAATGCCTATCGGCACATATATCTGATATGGCTATCGGCACCTATTTTTGAAATGCCTATCGGAAACTACATCTGAAATGCCTATCAGCACCTATATTTGAAATGCCTATCGGCAACCATATCTGGAATGCCTATCGGCACCTATATTTGAAATGCCTATCGGCTTCTATATTTGAAATGCCTATCGGCACCAATTTTTGAAATGCCTATCAGCACCTATATTTGAAATGCCTATCGGCAACCATATCTGGAATGCCTATCGGCAGCTATATCTGAAATGCCTATCGACACCTATATCTGAAACGCCTATCGGCACCTATTTTTGAAATGCCTATCGGAAACTACATCTGAAATGCCTATCAGCACCTATATTTGAAATGCCTATTGGCAACCATATCTGGAATGCCTATCGGCACCTATATTTGAAATGCCTATCGGCTTCTATATCAGAAATGCCTATCGGCACCTATTTTTAAAATGCCAATCGGGAACTATATCTGAAATGCCTATCGGCACCTATATCTTAAATGCCTATCGGCACCTATTTTTGAAATGCCTTTCGGAAACTACATCTGAAATGCCTATCTGCTCCTATATTTGAAATGCCTATCGGCAACCATATCTGAAATGCCTATCGACACCTATATTTGAAATACCTATCGGCTTCTATATCTGAAATGCCTATCGGCACCTGTTTTTAAAATGCCAATCGGCAACTATATCTGAAATGCCTATCGGCACCTATATCTGAAATGCCTATCGGCACCAATTTTAGAAATGCCTATCGGAAACTGCATCTAAAATGCCTATCAGCACCTATATTTGAAATGCCTATCGGCAACCATATCTGGAATGATAATCGGCACCTATATTTGAAATGCCTATCGGCTTCTATATCAGAAATGCTTATCGGCACATATTTTTAAAATGCCAATCGGCAACTATATCTGAAATGCCTATCGGCACCTATATCTAAAATGCCTATCGGCACCAATTTTTGAAATGCCTATCGAAAACTTCATCTGAAATGCCTATCAGCACCTATATTTGAAATGCCTATCGGCAACCATATCTGGAATGTCTATCAGCACCTATATTTGAAATGCCTATCGGCTTCTATATCTGAAATGCCTATCGGCACCTATTTTTAAAATTCCAATCGGCAACTATATCTGAAATGCCTATCGGCACCTATATCTAAAATGCCTATCGGCACCTATTTTTGAAATGCCTTTCGGAATTTATATCAGAAATGCCTATCGACACCTATATTTGAAATGCCTAACAGCACCTATATCTGAAATGCCTATCGGCACCTATTTTTGAAATGCCTATCGGAAACTACAAATAAAATGTCTATCGGCACCTATTTTTAAAATCCCAATCGGCAACTCTATCTAAAATGCCTATCAGCACCTATATCTGAAGTGCCTATCGGCACCTATTTTTGAAATGCCTATCGGAAACTACATCTGAAATGCCTATCAGCACCTATATTTGAAATGCCTATCAGGAACCATATCTGAAATGCCTATAGACACCTATATTTGAAATACCTATCGGCTTCTATATCTGAAATGCCTATCGGCACCTATTTTTAAAATGCCAATCGGACTCTATATCTGAAATGCCTATCGGCACCTCTATCTGAAATGCCTATCGGCACCAATTTTTGAAATGCCTATCGGAAACTACAACTGAAATGCCTATCAGCACCTATATTTGAAATGCCTATCGGCAACCATATCTGGAATGCCTATCGGCACCTATATTTGAAATGCTTATCGGCTTCTATATCTGAAATGCCTGTCGACACCTATTTTTAAAATGCCAATTGGCAACTATATCTGAAATGCCTATCGGCACCTATATCTGAAATGCCTATCTGCACCTGTTATTAAAATGCCAATCGGCAACTATATCTGAAATGCCTATCGGCACCTATATCTGAAATGCCTATCGGCATCAATTTTTGAAATGCCTATCGGACACTACATCTAAAATGCCTATCAGCACCTATATTTGAAATGCCTATCGGCAACCATATCTGGAATGCCTATCGGCACCTATATTTGAAATGCCTATCGGCTTCTATATCTGAAATGCCTATCGGCACCTATTTTAAAATGCCATTTGGAAACTATATCTGAAATGCCTATCGGCACCTATATCTGAAATGCCTATCGGCACCTATTTTTGAAATGCCTATCGGAAACTACATCTGAAATGCCTATCAGCACCTATATTTGAAATGCCTATCGGCAACCATGTCTGGAATGCCTATCGGCAGCTATAGTTGAAATGCCTATCGGCTTCTATATCTGAAAAACCTATCGGCACCTATTTTTAAAACGCCAATCGGCAACTATATCGGAAATGCCTATCGACACTTATATCTGAAATGCCTATCGGCACCTATTTTTGAAATGCCTATCGGAAACTACATCTGAAATGCCTATCAGCACCTATATTTGAAATGCCTATCGGCAACCATATCTGAAATGCCTATCGGCACCTATATTTGAAATGCCTATCGGCTTCTATATCTGAAATGTCTATCGACACCTATTTTTAAAATGCCAATTGGCAACTATATCTGAAATGCCTATCGGCACCTATATCTGAAATGCCTATCGGTACCTATTTTTGAAATGTCTATCGGAAACTACATCTGAAATGCCTATCAGCACCTATATTTGAAATGCCTATCGGCAACCATATCTGAAATGCCTATCGACACCAATATTTGAAATACCTATCGGCTTCTATATCTGAAATGCCTATCGGCACCTATTTTTAAAATGCCAATCAGTAACTATATCTGAAATGCCTATCGGCACCTATATCTGAAATGCATATCGGCACCAATTTTTGAAATGCCTATCGGCAACCATATCTGGAATGCCTATAGGCATCTATATTTGAAATGCCTATCGGCTTCTATTTCTAAAATGCCTATCGACATCCATTTTTAAAATGCCAATCGGCAACTATATCTGAAATGCCTATCGGCACCTATATCTGAAATACCTATCGGCACCTATTTTTGAAATGCCTAACGGAAACTACATCTGAAATGCCTATCAGCACCTATATTTGAAATGCCTATCGGCAACCATATCTGAAATGCCTATCGACACTTATATTTGAAATACCTATCGGCTTCTATATCTGAAATGCCTATCGGCACCTATTTTTAAAATGCCAATCGGCAACTATATCTGAAATGCCTATCGGCACCTATATCTGAAATGCCTATCGGCACCAATTTTTAAAATGCCTATCGGAAACTACATCTGAAATGCCTATCAGCACCTATATTTGAAATGCCTATCGGCAACCATTTCTGGAATGATAATCGGCACCTATATTTAAAATGCCTATCGGCTTCTATATCTGAAATGCCTATCAGCACCTATTTTTAAAAAGCCAATCGGCAACTATATCTGAAAGGCCTATCGGCACCTATATCTGAAATGCCTATCGGCACCAATTTTTGAAATGCCTATCGGAAACTACATCTGGAATGCCTATCAGCACCTATATTTGGTATGCTTATCGGCACCTATATTAGAAATGCCTATCGGCTTCTATATCTGAAATGCCTATCGGCACCTATTTTTATAATGCCAATCGGCAACTATATCTGAAATGCCTATCGGCACCTATATCTGAAATGCCTATCGGCTCCTATTTTTTTCATGCCTTTCGGAAACTACATCTGAAATGCCTATCTGCTCCTATATTTGAAATGCCTATCGGCAACTATATCTGAAATGCCTATCGACACCTATAATTGAAATACCTATCGGCTTCTATATCTGAAATGCCTATCGGCACCTTTTTTTAAAATGCCAATCGGCAACTATATCTGAAATGCCTATCAACACCTATATCTGAAATGCCTATCGGCATCAATTTATAAACGCCTATCGGAAAATACATCTAAAATGCCTATCAGCACCTATATTTGAAATGCCTATCGGCAACCATATCTGGAATGCCTATCGGCACCTATATTTGAAATGCCTATCGGCTTCTATATCTAAAATGCCTATCGGCACCTATTTTTAAAATGCCAATTGGCAACTATATCTGAAATGCCTATCGGCACCTATATCTGAAATGCCTATCGGCACCTATTTTTGAAATGCCTATCGGCACGTATATTTGAAATGCCAATCGGCAACCATATCTGAAATGCCTATCGACACCTATATTTAAAATACCTATCGGCTTCTATATCTGAAATGCTTATCGGCACCTATTTTTAAAATGCCAATCGGTAACTATATCTGAAATGCCTATCGGCACCTATATCTGAAATGCCTATCGGAACCAATTTTTGAAATGCCTATCGGAAACTACATCTGGAATGCCTATTAGCACCTATATTTGAAATGCCTATCGGCAACCATATCTGGAATGCCTATCGGCACATATATTTGAAATACCTATCGGCTTCTATATCTGAAATGCCTATCGACACCTATTTTTAAAATGCCAATCGGCAACTATATCTGAAATGCCTATCGGCACCTATATCTGAAATGCCTATCGGCAACTATTTTTGAAATGCCTATCGGAAACTACATCTGAAATGCCTATCAGCACCTATATTTGAAATGCCTATCGGCAACCATATCTGAGATGCCTATCGACACCTATATTTGAAATACCTATCGGCTTCTATATCTGAAATGCCTATCGGCACCTATTTTTAAAATGCCAATCGGCAACTATATCTGAAATGCCTATCTGCACCTATATCTGAAATGCCTATCGGCACCAATTTTTGAAATGCCTATCGGAAACTACATCTGAAATGCCTATCAGCACCTTTATTTGAAATGCCTATCGGCAACCATATCTGGAATGCTTATCGGCACCTATATTTGAAATGCCTATCGGCTTCTATATCTGAAATGCCTATCGGCACCTATTTTTAAAATGCCAATCGGCAACTATATCTGAAATGCCTATCGGCACCTATATCTGAAATACCTATCGGCACCTATTTTTGAAATGCCTATCGGAAACTGCATCTGAAATGCCTATCAGCACCTATATTTGAAATGCCTATCGGCGACCATATCTGGAATGCCTATCGGCACCTATATTTAAAATGCCTATCGGCTTTTATATCTGAAATGCCTATCGGCACCTATTTTTAAAATGCCAATCGGCAACTATATATGAAATGCCTATCGACACCTATAACTGAAATGCCTATCAGCACCTATTTTTAAAATGCCAATCGGTAACTATATCTGAAATGCCTATCGGCACCTATATCTGAAATGCCTATCGGAACCAATTTTTGAAATGTCTATCGGAAACTACATCTGGAATGCCTATCAGCACCTATATTTGAAATGCCTATCGGCAACCATATCTGGAATGCCTATCGGCACATATATTTGAAATGCCTATCGGCTTCTATATCTGAAATGCCTATCGACACCTATTTTTAAAATGCCAATCGGCAACTATATCTGGAATGCCTATCGGCACCTATATCTGAAATGCCTATCGGCAACTATTTTTGAAATGCCTATCGGAAACTACATCTGAAATGCCTATCAGCACCTATATTTGAAATGCCAATCGGCAACCATATCTGAGATGCCTATCGACACCTATATTTGAAATACCTATCGGCTTCTATATCTGAAATGCCTATCGGCACCTATTTTTAAAATGCCAATCGGCAAATATATCTGAAATGCCTATCGGCACCTATATCTGAAATGCCTATCGGCACCAATTTTTGAAATGCCTATCGGAAACTACATCTGAAATGCCTATCAGCACCTATATTTGAAATGCCTATCGGCGACCATATCTGGAATGCTTATCGGCACCTATATTTGAAATGCCTATCGGCTTCTATATCTGAAATGCCTATCGGCACCTATTTTTAAAATGCCAATCGGCAACTATATCTGAAATGCCTATCGGCACCTATATCTGAAATACCTATCGGCACCTATTTTTGAAATGCCTATCGGAAACTGCATCTGAAATGCCTATCAGCACCTATATTTGAAATGCCTATCGGCGACAATATCTGGAATGCCTATCGGCACCTATATTTAAAATGCCTACCGGCTTTTATATCTGAAATGCCTATCGGCACCTATTTTTAAAATGCCAATCGGCAACTATATATGAAATGCCTATCGACACCTATATCTGAAATGCCTATCGGCACCTATTTTTGAAATGCCTATCGGAAGCTACATCTGAAATGTCTATCAGCACCTATATTTGAAATGCCTATCGGCAACCATATCTGGAATGCCTATCGGCACCTATATTTGAAATGCCTATCGGCTTCTATATCTGAAATGCCTATCGCCACCTATTTTAAAATGCCAATCGGCAATTATATCTGAAGTGCCTATCGGCATCTATATCTGAAATGCCTATCGGCACCTATTTTTGAAATGCCTATCGAAAACTACATCTGAAATGCCTATCAGCACCTATATTTGAAATGCCCATCGGCAACCACATCAGAAATGCCTATCGGCACCTATATCTGAAATGCCTTTCGGCATTTATATTTGAAATGCCTATCGACACCTATATTTGAAATGCTTATCGGCACTTATATCTGAAATGCCTATCGGTACCTATTTTTAAAATGCCAATCGGCAACTATATCAGAAATGCCTATCGGCACCTATATCTAAACTGCCTATCGGCACCTATTTTTGAAATGCCTATCGGAAACTACATCTGAAATGCCTATCAGTACCTATATTTGAAATGCTTATCGGCAACCATATCTGAAATGCCTATCGACACCTATATTTGAAATACCTATCGGCTTCTATATCTGAAATGCCTATCGGCACCTATTTTTAAAATGCCAATCGGTAACTATATCTGAAATGCCTATCGGCACCTATATCTGAAATGCCTATCGGCACAAATTTTTGAAATGCCTGTCGGAAACTACATCTGGAAGCCTATCAGCACCTATATTTAAAATGCCTATCTGCAACCATAGCTGGAATGCCTATCGGCACATACTTTTAAAATGCCTATCGGCTTCTATATCTGAAATGCCTATCGACACCTATTTTTAAAATGCCAATCGGCAATTATATCTGAAATGCCTTTCGGCACCTATATCCGAAATGCATATCGGCACCTATTTTTGAAATGCCTATCGGCAACCATATCTGGAATGCTTATCGGCACCTATATTTGAAATGCCTATCGGCTTCTATATCTGAAAGGCCTATCGGCACCTATTTTTAAAATGCTAATCGGCAACTATATCTGTAATGCCTATCGGCACCTATATCTGAAATGCCTATCGGCACCTATTTTTGAAATGCCTGTCGGAAACTACATCTGAAATGCATATCAGCACCAATATTTGAAATGCCTATCGGCAACCATATCTGAAATGCCTATCGACACCTATATTTGAAATACCTATCGGCTTCTATATCTTAAATGCCTATCGACACCTATTTTTAAAATGCCAATCGGCAACTATATCTGAAATGCCTATCGGCACCTATATCTGTAATGCCTATCGGCACCTATTTTTGAAATGCCTATCGGAAACTACATCTGTAATGCCTATCAGCACCTATATTTGAAATGCCTTTCGGCGACCATATCTGGAATGCCTATCGGCACCTATATTTGAAATGCCTATCGGCTTCTATATCTGAAATGCCTATCGGCACCTATTTTTAAAATGCCAATCGGCAACTATATCTGAAGTGCCTATCGGCACCTATATCTGAAATGCCTATCGGCACCTATTTTTGAAATGCCTATCGAAAACTACATCTGAAATGCCTATCAGCAACCTATATTTGAAATGCCTATCGGCAACCACATCAGAAATGCCTATCGGCACCTATATCTAAAATGCCTTTCGGCATTTATATCAGAAATGCCTATCGACACCTATATTTGAAATGCCTAACGGCACCTATATCTGAAATGCCTATCGGCACCTATTTTTGAAATGCCTATCGGAAACTACGAATAAAATGTCTATCGGCACCTATTTTTAAAATCACAATCGGCGATTCTATCTGAAATGCCTATTGGCACCTATATATGAAATGCCTATCGGCACCTATTTTTGAAATGCCTATCGGAAACTACATCTGAAATGCCTATCAGCACCTATATTTGAAATGCCTATCAGGAACCATATCTGAAATGCCTATCGACACCTATATTTGAAATACCTATCGGCACCTATTTTTAAAATGCCAATCGGGAACTATATCTGAAATGCCTATCGGCACCTATATCTGAATGCCTATCGGCACCAATTTTTGAAATGCCTATCGGAAACTACATCTGAAATGCCTATCAGCACCTATATTTGAAATGCCTATCGGCAACCATATCTGGAATGCCTATCGGCACCTATATTTGAAATGCCTATCGGCTTCTATATCTGAAATGCCTATCGACACCTATTTTTAAAATGCCAATTCGCAACTATACCTAAAATGCCTATCGGCATTTATATCTGAAATGCCTATTGGTACCTATTTTTGAAATGCCTATCGGAAACTACATCTGAAATGCCTATCAGCACTTATATTTGAAAAGCCTATCGGCAACCATATCTGGAATGCCTATCGGCACCTATATTTGAAATGCCTATTGGCTTCTATATCTGAAATGCCTATCGGCACCTATTTTTAAAATGCCAATCGGCAACTATATCTGAAATGCCTATCGGCACCTATATCTGAAATGCCTATCGGCACTTATTTTTGAAATGCCTTTCGGAAACTACATCTGAAATGCCTATCTGCTCCTATATTTGAAAGGCCTATCGGCAACCATATCTGAAATGCCTATCGACACCTATATTTGAAATACCTATCGGCTTCTATATCTGAAATGCCTATCGGCTCCTGTTATTAAAATGCCAATCGGCAACTATATCTGAAATGCCAATCGGCATTTATATCTGAATTGCCTATCAGTACCTATTTTTGAAATGCCTATCGGAAACTACATCTGAAATGCCTATCAGCACTTATATTTAAAAAGCCTATCGGCAACCATATCTGGAATGCCTATCGGCACCTATATTTGAAATGCCTACCGGCTTCTATATCTGAAATGCCTATCGACACTTATTTTTAAAATGCTAATTGGCAACTATATCTGAAATGCCGATCGGCACCTATATCTGAAATGCCTATCGGTACCTATTTTTGAAATGCCTATCGGAAACTACATCTGAAATGCCTATCAGTACTTATATTTGAAATGCCTATCGGCAACCATATCTGGAATGCCTATCGGCACCTATATTTGAAATGCCTATCGGCTTCTATATCTGAAATGCCTATCGACACCTATTTTTAAAATGCCAATCGGCAACTATATCTGAAATGCCTATCGGCACCTATATCTGAAATGCCTATCGGCACCTATTTTTGAAATGCCTTTCGGAAACTACATCTGAAATGCCTATCAGCACCTATATTTGAAATGCCTATCGGCAACCACATCAGAAATGCCTATCGGCACCTATATCTGAAATGCCTATCGGCACCTATTTTTAAAATGCCTATCGGAAACTACATCTGAAATGCCTATCGGCACCTATTTTTAAAATGCCAATCGGCAACTCTATCTGATATGCCTATCGGCACCTATATCTGAAATGTCTATCGGCACCTATTTTTGAAATGCCTATCGGAAACTACATCTGAAATGCCTTACAGCACGTATATTTGAAATACCTATTGGCAACCATATCTGAAATGCCTATAGACACCTATATTTGAAATACCTATCGGCTTCTATATCTGAAATGCCTATCGGCACCTATTTTTAAAATGCCAATTGGCAACTATATCTGAAATGCCTATCGGCACATATATCTGAAATGCCTATCGGTACCTATTTTTGAAATGCCTATCGGAAACTACATCTGAAATGCCTATCAGTACTTATATTTGAAATGCCTATCGGCAACCATATCTGGAATGCCTATCGGCACCTATATTTGAAATGCCTATCGGCTTCTATATCTGAAATGCCTATCGACACCTATTTTTAAAATGCCAATCGGCAACTATATCTGAAATGCCTATCGGCACCTATATCTGAAATGCCTATCGGCACCTATTTTTGAAATGCCTTTCGGAAACTACATCTGAAATGCCTATCAGCACCTATATTTGAAATGCCTATCGGCAACCACATCAGAAATGCCTATCGGCACCTATATCTGAAATGCCTATCGGCACCTATTTTTGAAATGCCTATCGGAAACTACATCTGAAATGCCAATCAGCACTTATATTTGAAATGCCTATCGGCAACCATATCTGGAATGCCTATCGGCACCTATATTTGAAATGCCTATCGGCTTCTATATCTGAAATGCCTATCGGCACCTATTTTTAAAATGCTAATCGGCAACTATATCTGAAATGCCTATCGGCACCTATATCTGAAATGCCTATCGGCACCTATATCTGAAATGCCTATCGGCACTTATTATTTTAATGCCTTATGGAAACTAAATCTGAAATGCCTATCTGCTCCTATATTTGAAATGCCTATAGACACCTATATTTGAAATACCTATCGGCTTCTATATCTGAAATGCCTATGGGCACCTATTTTTAAAATGCCAATTGGCAATTATATCTGAAATGCCTATCGGCACCTATATCTGAAATGTCTATCGGCACCTATTTCTGAATTGCCTATCGGCTTTTTTATCTGTAATGCCTATCGGCACCTATATTTGAAATGCCTATCGGCAACCATATCTGGAATGCCTATCGGCACCTATATTTGAAATGCCTATCGGCTTCTATATCTGAAATGCCTATCGGCACCTATTTTTAAAATGCAAATCGGCAACTATATCTGAAATGCCTATCGACACCTATATCTGAAATGCCTATCGGCACCTATATTTGAAATGCCTATCGGCTTCTATATCTGAAATGCCTATCGACACCTATTTTTAAAATGCCAATTGGCAACTATATCTGAAATGCCTATCGGCACCTATATCTGAAATGCCTAACGGTACCTATGTTTGAAATGCCTATCGGAAACTACATCTGAAATGCCTATCAGCACTTATATTTGAAATGCCTATCGGCAACCATATCTGGAATGCCTATCGGCACCTTTATTTGAAATGCCTATCGGCTTCTATATCTGAAATGCTTATCGACACCTATTTTTAAAATGCCAATCGGCAACTATATCTGAAATGCCTATCGGCACCTATATCTGAAATGCCTATCGGCCCCTTTTTTTGAAATGCCTTTCGGAAACTACATCTGAAATGCCTATCTGCTCCTATATTTGAAATGCCTATCGGCAACCATATCTGGAATGCCTATCGGCACCTATATTTGAAATGCCTATCGGCTTCTATATCTGAAATGCCTATCGGCACCTATTTTTAAAATGCCAATCGGCAACTATATCTGAAATGCCTATCGACACTTATATCTGAAATGCCTATCGGCACATATTTTTGAAATGCCTATCGGAAACTACATCTGAAATGCCTATCAGCACCTATATTTGAAATGCCTATCGGCAGACATATCTGAAATGCCTATCGACACCTATATTTGAAATACCTATCGGCTTCTATATCTGAAATGCCTATCGGCACCTATTTTTAAAATGCCAATCGGTAACTATATCTGAAATGCCTATCGGCACCTATATCTGAAATGCCTATCGGCACCAATTTTTGAAATGCCTATCGGAAACTACATCTGGAATGCCTATCAGCAATTATATTTGAAATGCCTATCGGCAACCATATCTGGAATGCCTATCGGCACCTATATTTGAAATGCCTATCGGCTCCTATATCTGAAAAGCCTATCGGCACCTATTTTTAAAATGCCAATTGGTAACTATATCTGAAATGCCTATCGGCACCTATATCTGATATGCCTATCGGCACCTATTTTTGAAATGCCTATCGGCTTCTATATCTGAAATGCCTAACGGCACCTATATTTGAAATGCCTATCGGCTTCTATATCTGAAATGCCTATCGGCACCTATTTTTAAAATGCCAATCGGCAACTATATCTGAAATGCCTATCGACACTTATATCTGAAATGCCTATCGGCACCTATTTTTGAAATGCCTATCGGAAACTACATCTGAAATGCCTATCAGCACCTATATTTGAAATGCCTATCGGCAACCATATCTGGAATGCCTATCGGCACCTATATTTGAAATGCCTATCGGTTTCTATATCTGAAATGCCTATCGGCACCTATTTTTAAAATGCCAATCGGCAACTATATCGGAAATGCCTATCGGCACCTATATCTGAAATGCCTATCGGCACCAATTTTTGATATGCCTATCGGAAACTACATCTGGAATGCCTATCAGCACCTATATTTGGAATGCCTATCGGCAACCATATCTGGAATGCCTATCGACACCTATATTTGAAATACCTATCGGCTTTTATATCTAAAATGCCTATCGACATCTATTTTTAAAATGCCAATCGGCAACTATATCTGAAATGCCTATCGGCACCTATACCTGAAATGCCTATCGACACCTATTTTTGAAATGCCTATCGGAAACTACAAATAAAATGTCTATCGGCACCTATTTTTAAAATCACAATCGGCGACTCTATCTGAAATGCCTATCGGCACCTATTTTTGAAATGCCTATCGGAAACTACATCTGAAATGCCTATCAGCACCTATATTTGAAATGCCTATCAGGAACCATATCTGAAATGCCTATCGGCACCTATATCTGAATGCCTATCGGCACCAATTTTTGAAATGCCTATCGGAAACTACATCTGAAATGCCTATCAGCACCTATATTTGAAATGCCTATCGGCAACCATATCTGGAATGCCTATCGGCACCTATATTTGAAATGCCTATCGGCTTCTATATCTGAAATGCCTATCGACACCTATTTTTAAAATGCCAATTCGCAACTATACCTAAAATGCCTATCGGCATTTATATCTGAAATGCCTATTGGTACCTATTTTTGAAATGCCTATCGGAAACTACATCTGAAATGCCTATCGGCACTTATATTTGAAAAGCCTATCGGCAACCATATCTGGAATGCCTATCGCCACCTATATTTGAAATGCCTATTGGCTTCTATATCTGAAATGCCTATCGGCACCTATTTTTAAAATGCCAATCGGCAACTATATCTGAAATGCCTATCGGCACCTATATCTGAAATGCCTATCGGCACCTATTTTTGAAATACCTTTCGGAAACTACATCTGAAATGCCTATCTGCTCCTATATTTGAAAGGCCTATCGGCAACCATATCTGAAATGCCTATCGACACCTATATTTGAAATACCTATCGGCTTCTATATCTGAAATGTATATCGGCTCCTGTTATTAAAATTCCAATCGGCAACTATATCTGAAATGCCTATCGGCATTTATATCTGAAATGCCTATCGGTACCTATTTTTGAAATGCCTATCGGAAACTACATCTGAAATGCCTATCAGCACTTATATTTGAAAAGCCTATCGGCAACCATATCTGGAATGCCTATCGGCACCTATATTTGAAATGCCTACCGGCTTCTATATCTGAAATGCCTATCGACACCTATTTTTAAAATGCTAATTGGCAACTATATCTGAAATGCCGATCGGCACCTATATCTGAAATGCCTATCGGTACCTATTTTTGAAATGCCTATCGGAAACTCCATCTGAAATGCCTATCAGCACTTATATTTGAAATGCCTATCGGCAACCATATCTGGAATGCCTATCGGCACCTATATTTGAAATGCCTATCGGCTTCTATATCTGAAATGCCTATCGACACCTATTTTTAAAATGCCAATCGGCAACTATATCTGAAATGCCTATCGGCACCTATATCTGAAATGCCTATCGGCACCTATTTTTGAAATGCCTTTCGGAAACTACATCTGAAATGCCTATCAGCACCTATATTTGAAATGCCTATCGGCAACCACATCAGAAATGCCTATCGGCACCTATATCTGAAATGCCTATCGGCACCTATTTTTGAAATGCCTATCGGAAACTACATCTGAAATGCCTATCGGCACCTATTTTTAAAATGCCAATCGGCAACTCTATCTGATATGCCTATCGGCACCTATATCTGAAATGCCTATCGGCACCTATTTTTGAAATGCCTTTCGGAAACTACATATGAAATGCCTATCAGCACCTATATTTGAAATGCCTATCGGCAACCATATCTGGAATGCCTATCGGCACCTATATTTGAAATGCCTATCGGCTTCTATATCTGAAATGCCTATCGACACCTATTTTTAAAATGCCAATTCGCAACTATACCTAAAATGCCTATCGGCATTTATATCTAAAATGCCTATTGGTAACTATTTTTGAAATGCCTATCGGAAACTACATCTGAAATGCCTATCAGCACTTATATTTGAAAAGCCTATCGGCAACCATATCTGGAATGCCTATCGGCACCTATATTTGAAATGCCTATTGGCTTCTATATCTGAAATGCCTATCGGCACCTATTTTTAAAATGCCAATCGGCAACTATATCTGAAATGCCTATCGGCACCTATATCTGAAATGCCTATCGGCACCTATTTTTGAAATGCCTTTCGGAAACTACATCTGAAATGCCTATCTGCTCCTATATTTGAAAGGCCTATCGGCAACCATATCTGAAATGCCTATCGACACCTATATTTGAAATACCTATCGGCTTCTATATCTGAAATGCCTATCGTCTCCTGTTATTAAAATGCCAATCGGCAACTATATCTGAAATGCCTATCGGCATTTATATCTGAAATGCCTATCGGTACCTATTTTAGAAATGCCTATCGGAAACTACATCTGAAATGCCTATCAGCAGTTATATTTGAAAAGCCTATCGGCAACCATATCTGGAATGCCTATCGGCACCTATATTTGAAATGCCTACCGGCTTCTATATCTGAAATGCCTATCGACACCTATTTTTAAAATGCCAATTCGCAACTATACCTAAAATGCCTATCGGCATTTATATCTAAAATGCCTATTGGTACCTATTTTTGAAATGCCTATCGGAAACTACATCTGAAATGCCTATCAGCACTTATATTTGAAAAGCCTATCGGCAACCATATCTGGAATGCCTATCGGCACCTATATTTGAAATGCCTATTGGCTTCTATATCTGAAATGCCTATCGGCACCTATTTTTAAAATGCCAATCGGCAACTATATCTGAAATGCCTATCGGCACCTATATCTGAAATGCCTATCGGCACCTATTTTTTTAATGCCTTTCGGAAACTACATCTGAAATGCCTATCTGCTCCTATATTTGAAAGGCCTATCGGCAACCATATCTGAAATGCCTATCGACACCTATATTTGAAATACCTATCGGCTTCTATATCTGAAATGCCTATCGTCTCCTGTTATTAAAATGCCAATCGGCAACTATATCTGAAATGCCTATCGGCATTTATATCTGAAATGCCTATCGGTACCTATTTTTGAAATGCCTATCGGAAACTACATCTGAAATGCCTATCAGCACTTATATTTGAAAAGCCTATCGGCAACCATATCTGGAATGCCTATCGGCACCTATATTTGAAATGCCTACCGGCTTCTATATCTGAAATGCCTATCGACACCTATTTTTAAAATGCTAATTAGCAACTATATCTGAAATGCCGATCGGCACCTATATCTGAAATGCCTATCGGTACCTATTTTTGAAATGCCTATCGGAAACTACATCTGAAATGCCTATCAGCACTTATATTTGAAATGCCTATCGGCAACCATATCTGGAATGCCTATCGGCACCTATTTTTGAAATGCCTTTCGGAAACTACATCTGAAATGCCTATCAGCACCTATATTTGAAATGCCTATCGGCAACCACATCAGAAATGCCTATCGGCACCTATATCTGAAATGCCTATCGGCACCTATTTTTGAAATGCCTATCGGAAACTACATCTGAAATGCCTATCGGCACCTATTTTTAAAATGCCAATCGGCAACTCTATCTGATATGCCTATCGGCACCTATATCTGAAATGTCTATCGGCACCTATTTTTGAAATGCCTATCGGAAACTACATCTGAAATGCCTTACAGCACGTATATTTGAAATACCTATCGGCAACCATATCTGAAATGCCTATAGACACCTATATTTGAAATACCTATCGGCTTCTATATCTGAAATGCCTATCGGCACCTATTTTTAAAATGCCAATTGGCAACTATATCTGAAATGCCTATCGGCACATATATCTGAAATGCCTATTGGTACCTATTTTTGAAATGCCTATCGGAAACTACATCTGAAATGCCAATCAGCACTTATATTTGAAATGCCTATCGGCAACCATATCTGGAATGCCTATCGGCACCTATATTTGAAATGCCTATCGGCTTCTATATCTGAAATGCCTATCGGCACCTATTTTTAAAATGCTAATCGGCAACTATATCTGAAATGCCTATCGGCACCTATATCCGAAATGCCTATCGGCACCTATATCTGAAATGCCTATCGGCACTTATTATTTTAATGCCTTTTGGAAACTAAATCTGAAATGCCTATCTGCTCCTATATTTGAAATGCCTATCGGCAACCATATCTGAATTGCCTATAGACACCACTATTTGAAATACCTATCGGCTTCTATATCTGAAATGCCTATCGGCACCTATTTTTAAAATGCCAATTGGCAATTATATCTGAAATGCCTATCGGCACCTGTATCTGAAATGTCTATCGGCACCTATTTCTGAATTGCCTATCGGCTTTTTTATCTGTAATGCCTATCGGCACCTATATTTGAAATGCCTATCGGCTTCTATATCTGAAATGCCTATCGACACCTATTTTTAAAATGCCAATTGGCAACTATATCTGAAATGCCTATCGGCACCTATATCTGAAATGCCTATCGGTACCTATGTTTGAAATGCCTATCGGAAACTACATCTGAAATGCCTATCAGCACTTATATTTGAAATGCCTATCGGCAACCATGTCTGGAATGCCTATCATCACCTTTATTTGAAATGCCTATCGGCTTCTATATCTGAAATGCTTATCGACATCTATTTTTAAAATGCCAATCGGCAACTATATCTGAAATGCCTATCGGCACCTATATCTGAAATGCCTATCGGCACCTATTTTTTAAATGCCTTTCGGAAACTACATCTGAAATGCCTATCTGCTCCTATATTTGAAATGCCTATCGGCAACCATATCTGGAATGCCTATCGGCACCTATATTTGAAATGCCTATCGGCTTCTATATCTGAAATGCCTATCGGCACCTATTTTTAAAATGCCAATCGGCAACTATATCTGAAATGCCTATCGAAACTTATATCTGAAATGCCTATCGGCACCTATTTTTGAAATGCCTATCGGAAACTACATCTGAAATGCCTATCAGCACCTATATTTGAAATGCCTATCGGCAAACATATCTGAAATGCCTATCGACACCTATATTTGAAATACCTATCGGCTTCTATATCTGAAATGCCTATCGGCATCTATTTTTAAAATGCCAATCGGTAACTATATCTGAAATGCCTATCGGCACCTATATCTGAAATGCCTATCGGCACCAATTTTTGAAATGCCTATCGGAAACTACATCTGGAATGCCTATCAGCACTTATATTTAAAAAGCCTATCGGCAACCATATCTGGAATGCCTATCGGCACCTATATTTGAAATGCCTACCGGCTTCTATATCTGAAATGCCTATCGACACCTATTTTTAAAATGCTAATTGGCAACTATATCTGAAATGCCGATCGGCACCTATATCTGAAATGCCTATCGGTACCTATTTTTGAAATGCCTATCGGAAACTACATCTGAAATGCCTATCAGCACTTATATTTGAAATGCCTATCGGCAACCATATCTGGAATGCCTATCGGCACCTATATTTGAAATGCCTATCGGCTTCTATATCTGAAATGCCTATCGACACCTATTTTTAAAATGCCAATCGGCAACTATATCTGAAATGCCTATCGGCACCTATATCTGAAATGCCTATCGGCACCTATTTTTGAAATGCCTTTCGGAAACTACATCTGAAATGCCTATCAGCACCTATATTTGAAATGCCTATCGGCAACCACATCAGAAATGCCTATCGGCACCTATATCTGAAATGCCTATCGGCACCTATTTTTGAAATGCCTATCGGAAACTACATCTGAAATGCCTATCGGCACCTATTTTTAAAATGCCAATCGGCAACTCTATCTGATATGCCTATCGGCACCTATATCTGAAATGTCTATCGGCACCTATTTTTGAAATGCCTATCGGAAACTACATCTGAAATGCCTTACAGCACGTATATTTGAAATACCTATTGGCAACCATATCTGAAATGCCTATAGACACCTATATTTGAAATACCTATCGGCTTCTATATCTGAAATGCCTATCGGCACCTATTTTTAAAATGCCAATTGGCAACTATATCTGAAATGTCTATCGGCACATATATCTGAAATGCCTATCGGTACCTATTTTTGAAATGCCTATCGGAAACTACATCTGAAATGCCAATCAGCACTTATATTTGAAATGCCTATCGGCAACCATATCTGGAATGCCTATCGGCACCTATATTTGAAATGCCTATCGGCTTCTATATCTGAAATGCCTATCGGCACCTATTTTTAAAATGCTAATCGGCAACTATATCTGAAATGCCTATCGGCACCTATATCTGAAATGCCTATCGGCACCTATATCTGAAATGCCTATCGGCACTAATTATTTTAATGCCTTTCGGAAACTAAATCTGAAATGCCTATCTGCTCCTATATTTGAAATGCCTATAGACACCTATATTTGAAATACCTATCGGCTTCTATATCCGAAATGCCTATCGGCACCTATTTTTAAAATGTAAATTGGCAATTATATCTGAAATGCCTATCGGCACCTTTTTTTGAAATGTCTATCGGCACCTATTTCTGAATTGCCTATCGGCTTTTTTATCTGTAATGCCTATCGGCACCTATATTTGAAATGCCTATCGGCAACCATATCTGGAATGCCTATCGGCACCTATATTTGAAATGCCTATCGGCTTCTATATCTGAAATGCCTATCGGCACCTATTTTTAAAATGCAAATCGGCAACTATATCTGAAATGCCTATTGACACCTATATCTGAAATGCCTATCGGCACCTATATTTGAAATGCCTATCGGCTTCTATATCTGAAATGCCTATCGACACCTATTTTTAAAATGCCAATTGGCAACTATATCTGAAATGCCTATCGGCACCTATATCTGAAATGCCTATCGGTACCTATGTTTGAAATGCCTATCGGAAACTACATCTGAAATGCCTATCAGCACTTATATTTGAAATGCCTATCGGCAACCATATCTGGAATGCCTATCGGCACCTTTATTTGAAATGCCTATCGGCTTCTATATCTGAAATGCTTATCGACACCTATTTTTAAAATGCCAATCGGCAACTATATCTGAAATGCCTATCGGCACCTATATCTGAAATGCCTATCGGCACCTATTTTTGAAATGCCTTTCGGAAACTACATCTGAAATGCCTATCTGCTCCTATATTTGAAATGCCTATCGGCAACCATATCTGGAATGCCTATCGGCACCTATATTTGAAATGCCTATCGGCTTCTATATCTGAAATGCCTATCGGCACCTATTTTTAAAATGCCAATCGGCAACTATATCTGAAATGCCTATCGACACTTATATCTGAAATGCCTATCGGCACCTATTTTTGAAATGCCTATCGGAAACTACATCTGAAATGCCTATCAGCACCTATATTTGAAATGCCTATCGGCAAACATATCTGAAATGCCTATCGACACCTATATTTGAAATACCTATCGGCTTCTATATCTGAAATGCCTATCGGCACCTATTTTTAAAATGCCAATCGGTAACTATATCTGAAATGCCTATCGGCACCTATATCTGAAATGCCTATCGGCACCAATTTTTGAAATGCCTATCGGAAACTACATCTGGAATGCCTATCAGCAATTATATTTGAAATGCCTATCGGCAACCATATCTGGAATGCCTATCGGCACCTATATTTGAAATGCCTATCGGCTCCTATATCTGAAATGCCTATCGGCACCTATTTTTAAAATGCCAATTGGTAACTATATCTGAAATGCCTATCGGCACCTATATCTGATATGCCTATCGGCACCTATTTTTGAAATGCCTATCGGCTTCTATATCTGAAATGCCTAACGGCACCTATATTTGAAATGCCTATCGGCAACCATATCTGGAATGCCTATCGGCACCTATATTTGAAATGCCTATCGGCTTTTATATCTGAAATGCCTATCGGCACCTATTTTTAAAATGCCAATCGGCAACTATATCTGAAATGCCTATCGACACTTATATCTGAAATGCCTATCGGCACCTATTTTTGAAATGCCTATCGGAAACTACATCTGAAATGCCTATCAGCACCTATATTTGAAATGCCTATCGGCAACCATATCTGGAATGCCTATCGGCACCTATATTTGAAATGCCTATCGGTTTCTATATCTGAAATGCCTATCGGCACCTATTTTTAAAATGTCAATCGGCAACTATATCGGAAATGCCTATCGGCACCTATATCTGAAATGCCTATCGGCACCAATTTTTGATATGCCTATCGGAAACTACATCTGGAATGCCTATCAGCACCTATATTTGGAATGCCTATCGGCAACCATATCTGGAATGCCTATCGACACCTATATTTGAAATACCTATCGGCTTTTATATCTAAAATGCCTATCGACATCTATTTTTAAAATGCCAATCGGCAACTATATCTGAAATGCCTATCGGCACATATACCTGAAATGCCTATCGACACCTATTTTTGAAATGCCTATCGGAAACTACGAATAAAATGTCTATCGGCACCTATTTTTAAAATCACAATCGGCGACTCTATCTGAAATGCCTATTGGCACCTATATATAAAATGCCTATCGGCACCTATTTTTGAAATGCCTATCGGAAACTACATCTGAAATGCCTATCAGCACCTATATTTGAAATGCCTATCAGGAACCATATCTGAAATGCCTATCGACACCTATATTTGAAATGCCTATCGGCACCTATATCTGAATGCCTATCGGCACCAATTTTTGAAATGCCTATCGGAAACTACATCTGAAATGCCTATCAGCACCTATATTTGAAATGCCTATCGGCAACCATATCTGGAATGCCTATCGGCACCTATATTTGAAATGCCTATCGGCTTCTATATCTGAAATGCCTATCGACACCTATTTTTAAAATGCCAATTCGCAACTATACCTAAAATGCCTATCGGCATTTATATCTGAAATGCCTATTGGTACCTATTTTTGAAATGCCTATCGGAAACTACATCTGAAATGCCTATCAGCACTTATATTTGAAAAGCCTATCGGCAACCATATCTGGAATGCCTATCGGCACCTATATTTGAAATGCCTATTGGCTTCTATATCTGAAATGCCTATCGGCACCTATTTTTAAAATGCCAATCGGCAACTATATCTGAAATGCCTATCGGCACCTATATCTGAAATGCCTATCGGCACCTATTTTTGAAATGCCTTTCGGAAACTACATCTGAAATGCCTATCTGCTCCTATATTTGAAAGGCCTATCGGCAACCATATCTGAAATGCCTATCGACACCTATTTTTAAAATGCTAATTGGCAACTATATCTGAAATGCCGATCGGCACCTATATCTGAAATGCCTATCGGTACCTATTTTTGAAATGCCTATCGGAAACTACATCTGAAATGCCTATCAGCACTTATATTTGAAATGCCTATCGGCAACCATAACTGGAATGCCTATCGGCACCTATATTTGAAATGCCTATCGGCTTCTATATCTGAAATGCCTATCGACACCTATTTTTAAAATGCCAATCGGCAACTATATCTGAAATGCCTATCGGCACCTATATCTGAAATGCCTATCGGCACCTATTTTTGAAATGCCTTTCGGAAACTACATCTGGAATGCCTATCAGCACCTATATTTGAAATGCCTATCGGCAACCACATCAGAAATGCCTATCGGCACCTATATCTGAAATGCCTATCGGAAACTACATCTGAAATGCCTATCGGCACCTATTTTTAAAATGCCAATCGGCAACTCTATCTGATATGCCTATCGGCACCTATATCTGAAATGTCTATCGGCACCTATTTTTGAAATGCCTATCGGAAACTACATCTGAAATGCCTTACAGCACGTATATTTGAAATACCTATCGGCAACCATATCTGAAATGCCTATAGACACCTATATTTAAAATACCTATCGGCTTCTATATCTGAAATGCCTATCGGCACCTATTTTTAAAATGCCAATTGGCAACTATATCTGAAATGCCTATCGGCACATATATCTGAAATGCCTATCGGTACCTATTTTTGAAATGCCTATCGGAAACTACATCTGAAATGCCAATCAGCACTTATATTTGAAATGCCTATCGGCAACCATATCTGGAATGCCTATCGGCACCTATATTTGAAATGCCTATCGGCTTCTATATCTGAAATGCCTATCGGCACCTATTTTTAAAATGCTAATCGGCAACTATATCTGAAAAGCCTATCGGCACCTATATCTGAAATGCCTATCGGCACCTATATCTGAAATGCCTATCGGCACTTATTATTTTAATGCCTTTCGGAAACTAAATCTGAAATGCCTATCTGCTCCTATATTTGAAATGCCTATCGGCAACCATATCTGAAATGCCTATAGACACCTATATTTGAAATACCTATCGGCTTCTATATCTGAAATGCCTATCGGCACCTATTTTTAAAATGCCAATTGGCAATTATATCTGAAATGCCTATCGGCACCTATATCTGAAATGTCTATCGGCACCTATTTCTGAATTGCCTATCGGCTTTTTTATCTGTAATGCCTATCGGCACCTATATTTGAAATGCCTATCGGCAACCATATCTGGAATGCCTATCGGCACCTATATTTGAAATGCCTATCGGCTTCTATATCTGAAATGCCTATCGGCACCTATTTTTAAAATGCAAATCGGCAACTATATCTGAAATGCCTATCGACACCTATATCTGAAATGCCTATCGGCACCTATATTTGAAATGCCTATCGGCTTCTATATCTAAAATGCCTATCGACACCTATTTTTAAAATGCCAATTGGCAACTATATCTGAAATGCCTATCGGCACCTATATCAGAAATGCCTATCGGTACCTATGTTTGAAATGCCTATCGGAAACTACATCTGAAATGCCTATCAGCACTTATATTTGAAATGCCTATCGGCAACCATATCTGGAATGCCTATCGGCACCTTTATTTGAAATGCCTATCGGCTTCTATATCTGAAATGCTTATCGACACCTATATTCAAAATGCCAATCGGCAACTATATCTAAAATGCCTATCGGCACCTATATCTGAAATGCCTATCGGCACCTATTTTTGAAATGCCTTTCGGAAACTACATCTGAAATGCCTATCTGCTCCTATATTTGAAATGCCTATCGGCAACCATATCTGGAATGCCTATCGGCACCTATATTTGAAATGCCTATCGGCTTCTATATCCGAAATGCCTATCGGCACCTATTTTTAAAATGCCAATCGGCAACTATATCTGAAATGTCTATCGACACTTATATCTGAAATGCCTATCGGCACCTATTTTTGAAATGCCTATCGGAAACTACATCTGAAATGCCTATCAGCACCTATATTTGAAATGCCTATCGGCAAACATATCTGAAATGCCTATCGACACCTATATTTGAAATACCTATCGGCTTCTATATCTGAAATGCCTATCGGCACCTATTTTTAAAATGCCAATCAGTAACTATATCTGAAATGCCTATCGGCACCTATATGTGAAATGCCTATCGGCACCAATTTTTGAAATGCCTATCGGAAACTACATCTGGAATGCCTATCAGCAATTATATTTGAAATGCCTATCGGCAACCATATCTGGAATGCCTATCGGCACCTATATTTGAAATGCCTATCGGCTCCTATATCTGAAATGCCTATCGGCACCTATTTTTAAAATGCCAATTGGTAACTATATCTGAAATGCCTATCGGCACCTATATCTGAAATGCCTATCGGCACCTATTTTTGAAATGCCTTTCGGAAACTACATCTGAAATGCCTATCAGCACCTATATTTGAAATGCCTATCGGCAACCACATCAGAAATGCCTATCGGCACCTATATCTGAAATGCCTAACGGCACCTATTTTTGAAATGCCTATCGGAAACTACATCTGAAATGCCTATCGGCACCAATTTTTAAAATGCCAATCGGCAACTCTATCTGATATGCCTATCGGCACCTATATCTGAAATGTCTATCGGCACCTATTTTTGAAATGCCTATCGGAAACTACATCTGAAATGCCTTACAGCACGTATATTTGAAATACCTATCGGCAACCATATCTGAAATGCCTATAGACACCTATATTTAAAATACCTATCGGCTTCTATATCTGAAATGCCTATCGGCACCTATTTTTAAAATGCCAATTGGCAACTATATCTGAAATGCCTATCGGCACATATATCTGAAATACCTATCGGTACCTATTTTTGAAATGCCTATCGGAAACTACATCTGAAATGCCAATCAGCACTTATATTTGAAATGCCTATCGGCAACCATATCTGGAATGCCTATCGGCACCTATATTTGAAATGCCTATCGGCTTCTATATCTGAAATGCCTATCGGCACCTATTTTTAAAATGCTAATCGGCAACTATATCTGAAATGCCTATCGGCACCTATATCTGAAATGCCTATCGGCACCTATATCTGAAATGCCTATCGGCACTTATTATTTTAATGCCTTTCGGAAACTAAATCTGAAATGCCTATCTGCTCCTATATTTGAAATGCCTATCGGCAACCATATCTGAAATGCCTATAGACACCTATATTTGAAATACCTATCGGCTTCTATATCTGAAATGCCTATCGGCACCTATTTTTAAAATGCCAATTGGCAATTATATCTGAAATGCCTATCGGCACCTATATCTGAAATGTCTATCGGCACCTATTTCTGAATTGCCTATCGGCTTTTTTATCTGTAATGCCTATCGGCACCTATATTTGAAATGCCTATCGGCAACCATATCTGGAATGCCTATCGGCACCTATATTTGAAATGCCTATCGGCTTCTATATCTGAAATGCCTATCGGCACCTATTTTTAAAATGCAAATCGGCAACTATATCTGAAATGCCTATCGACACCTATATCTGAAATGCCTATCGTTACATATATTTGAAATGCCTATCGGCTTCTATATCTGAAATGCCTATCGACACCTATTTTAAAAATGCCAATTGGCAACTATATCTGAAATGCCTATCGGCACCTATATCTGAAATGCCTATCGGTACCTATGTTTGAAATGCCTATCGGAAACTACATCTGAAATGCCTATCAGCACTTATATTTGAAATGCCTATCGGCAACCATATCTGGAATGCCTATCGGCACCTTTATTTGAAATGCCTATCGGCTTCTATATCTGAAATGCTTATCGACACCTATTTTTAAAATGCCAATCGGCAACTATATCTAAAATGCCTATCGGCACCTATACCTGAAATGCCTATCGGCACCTATTTTTGAAATGCCTTTCGGAAACTACATCTGAAATGCCTATCTGCTCCTATATTTGAAATGCCTATCGGCAACCATATCTGGAATGCCTATCGGCACCTATATTTGAAATGCCTATCGGCTTCTATATCTGAAATGCCTATCGGCACCTATTTTTAAAATGCCAATTGGCAACTATATCTGAAATGCCTATCGACACTTATATCTGAAATGCCTATCGGCACCCATTTTTGAAATGCCTATCGGAAACTACATCTGTAATGCCTATCAGCACCTATATTTGAAATGCCTATCGGCAAACATATCTGAAATGCCTATCGACACCTATATTTGAAATACCTATCGGCTTCTATATCTGAAATGCCTATCGGCACCTATTTTTAAAATGCCAATCAGTAACTATATCTGAAATGCCTATCGGCACCTATATCTGAAATGCCTATCGGCACCAATTTTTGAAATGCCTATCGGAAACTACATCTGGAATGCCTATCGACACCTATATTTGAAATACCTATCGGCTTTTATATCTAAAATGCCTATCGACATCTATTTTTAAAATGCCTATCGGCAACCATATCTGAAATGCCTATCGGCACCTATATTTGAAATGCCTATCGGCTTCTATATCTGAAATGCCTATCGGCACATATTTTTAAAATGCCAATCGGCAACTATATCTGAAGTGCCTATCGGCACCTATTATTAAAATGCCAATTCGCAACTATACCTAAAATGCCTATCGGCATTTATATCTAAAATGCCTATTGGTAACTATTTTTGAAATGCCTATCGGAAACTACATCTGAAATGCCTATCAGCACTTATATTTGAAAAGCCTATCGGCAACCATATCTGGAATGCCTATCGGCACCTATATTTGAAATGCCTATTGGCTTCTATATCTGAAATGCCTATCGGCACCTATTTTTAAAATGCCAATCGGCAACTATATCTGAAATGCCTATCGGCACCTATATCTGAAATGCCTATCGGCACCTATTTTTGAAATGCCTTTCGGAAACTACATCTGAAATGCCTATCAGCACTTATATTTGAAAAGCCTATCGGCAACCATATCTGGAATGCCTATCGGCACCTATATTTGAAATGCCTACCGGCTTCTATATCTGAAATGCCTATCGACACTTATTTTTAAAATGCTAATTGGCAACTATATCTGAAATGCCGATCGGCACCTATATCTGAAATGCCTATCGGTACCTATTTTTGAAATGCCTATCGGAAACTACATCTGAAATGCCTATCAGTACTTATATTTGAAATGCCTATCGGCAACCATATCTGGAATGCCTATCGGCACCTATATTTGAAATGCCTATCGGCTTCTATATCTGAAATGCCTATCGACACCTATTTTTAAAATGCCAATCGGCAACTATATCTGAAATGCCTATCGGCACCTATATCTGAAATGCCTATCGGCACCTATTTTTGAAATGCCTTTCGGAAACTACATCTGAAATGCCTATCAGCACCTATATTTGAAATGCCTATCGGCAACCACATCAGAAATGCCTATCGGCACCTATATCTGAAATGCCTATCGGCACCTATTTTTAAAATGCCTATCGGAAACTACATCTGAAATGCCTATCGGCACCTATTTTTAAAATGCCAATCGGCAACTCTATCTGATATGCCTATCGGCACCTATATCTGAAATGTCTATCGGCACCTATTTTTGAAATGCCTATCGGAAACTACATCTGAAATGCCTTACAGCACGTATATTTGAAATACCTATTGGCAACCATATCTGAAATGCCTATAGACACCTATATTTGAAATACCTATCGGCTTCTATATCTGAAATGCCTATCGGCACCTATTTTTAAAATGCCAATTGGCAACTATATCTGAAATGCCTATCGGCACATATATCTGAAATGCCTATCGGTACCTATTTTTGAAATGCCTATCGGAAACTACATCTGAAATGCCTATCAGTACTTATATTTGAAATGCCTATCGGCAACCATATCTGGAATGCCTATCGGCACCTATATTTGAAATGCCTATCGGCTTCTATATCTGAAATGCCTATCGACACCTATTTTTAAAATGCCAATCGGCAACTATATCTGAAATGCCTATCGGCACCTATATCTGAAATGCCTATCGGCACCTATTTTTGAAATGCCTTTCGGAAACTACATCTGAAATGCCTATCAGCACCTATATTTGAAATGCCTATCGGCAACCACATCAGAAATGCCTATCGGCACCTATATCTGAAATGCCTATCGGCACCTATTTTTGAAATGCCTATCGGAAACTACATCTGAAATGCCAATCAGCACTTATATTTGAAATGCCTATCGGCAACCATATCTGGAATGCCTATCGGCACCTATATTTGAAATGCCTATCGGCTTCTATATCTGAAATGCCTATCGGCACCTATTTTTAAAATGCTAATCGGCAACTATATCTGAAATGCCTATCGGCACCTATATCTGAAATGCCTATCGGCACCTATATCTGAAATGCCTATCGGCACTTATTATTTTAATGCCTTATGGAAACTAAATCTGAAATGCCTATCTGCTCCTATATTTGAAATGCCTATAGACACCTATATTTGAAATACCTATCGGCTTCTATATCTGAAATGCCTATGGGCACCTATTTTTAAAATGCCAATTGGCAATTATATCTGAAATGCCTATCGGCACCTATATCTGAAATGTCTATCGGCACCTATTTCTGAATTGCCTATCGGCTTTTTTATCTGTAATGCCTATCGGCACCTATATTTGAAATGCCTATCGGCAACCATATCTGGAATGCCTATCGGCACCTATATTTGAAATGCCTATCGGCTTCTATATCTGAAATGCCTATCGGCACCTATTTTTAAAATGCAAATCGGCAACTATATCTGAAATGCCTATCGACACCTATATCTGAAATGCCTATCGGCACCTATATTTGAAATGCCTATCGGCTTCTATATCTGAAATGCCTATCGACACCTATTTTTAAAATGCCAATTGGCAACTATATCTGAAATGCCTATCGGCACCTATATCTGAAATGCCTAACGGTACCTATGTTTGAAATGCCTATCGGAAACTACATCTGAAATGCCTATCAGCACTTATATTTGAAATGCCTATCGGCAACCATATCTGGAATGCCTATCGGCACCTTTATTTGAAATGCCTATCGGCTTCTATATCTGAAATGCTTATCGACACCTATTTTTAAAATGCCAATCGGCAACTATATCTGAAATGCCTATCGGCACCTATATCTGAAATGCCTATCGGCCCCTTTTTTTGAAATGCCTTTCGGAAACTACATCTGAAATGCCTATCTGCTCCTATATTTGAAATGCCTATCGGCAACCATATCTGGAATGCCTATCGGCACCTATATTTGAAATGCCTATCGGCTTCTATATCTGAAATGCCTATCGGCACCTATTTTTAAAATGCCAATCGGCAACTATATCTGAAATGCCTATCGACACTTATATCTGAAATGCCTATCGGCACATATTTTTGAAATGCCTATCGGAAACTACATCTGAAATGCCTATCAGCACCTATATTTGAAATGCCTATCGGCAGACATATCTGAAATGCCTATCGACACCTATATTTGAAATACCTATCGGCTTCTATATCTGAAATGCCTATCGGCACCTATTTTTAAAATGCCAATCGGTAACTATATCTGAAATGCCTATCGGCACCTATATCTGAAATGCCTATCGGCACCAATTTTTGAAATGCCTATCGGAAACTACATCTGGAATGCCTATCAGCAATTATATTTGAAATGCCTATCGGCAACCATATCTGGAATGCCTATCGGCACCTATATTTGAAATGCCTATCGGCTCCTATATCTGAAAAGCCTATCGGCACCTATTTTTAAAATGCCAATTGGTAACTATATCTGAAATGCCTATCGGCACCTATATCTGATATGCCTATCGGCACCTATTTTTGAAATGCCTATCGGCTTCTATATCTGAAATGCCTAACGGCACCTATATTTGAAATGCCTATCGGCTTCTATATCTGAAATGCCTATCGGCACCTATTTTTAAAATGCCAATCGGCAACTATATCTGAAATGCCTATCGACACTTATATCTGAAATGCCTATCGGCACCTATTTTTGAAATGCCTATCGGAAACTACATCTGAAATGCCTATCAGCACCTATATTTGAAATGCCTATCGGCAACCATATCTGGAATGCCTATCGGCACCTATATTTGAAATGCCTATCGGTTTCTATATCTGAAATGCCTATCGGCACCTATTTTTAAAATGCCAATCGGCAACTATATCGGAAATGCCTATCGGCACCTATATCTGAAATGCCTATCGGCACCAATTTTTGATATGCCTATCGGAAACTACATCTGGAATGCCTATCAGCACCTATATTTGGAATGCCTATCGGCAACCATATCTGGAATGCCTATCGACACCTATATTTGAAATACCTATCGGCTTTTATATCTAAAATGCCTATCGACATCTATTTTTAAAATGCCAATCGGCAACTATATCTGAAATGCCTATCGGCACCTATACCTGAAATGCCTATCGACACCTATTTTTGAAATGCCTATCGGAAACTACAAATAAAATGTCTATCGGCACCTATTTTTAAAATCACAATCGGCGACTCTATCTGAAATGCCTATCGGCACCTATTTTTGAAATGCCTATCGGAAACTACATCTGAAATGCCTATCAGCACCTATATTTGAAATGCCTATCAGGAACCATATCTGAAATGCCTATCGGCACCTATATCTGAATGCCTATCGGCACCAATTTTTGAAATGCCTATCGGAAACTACATCTGAAATGCCTATCAGCACCTATATTTGAAATGCCTATCGGCAACCATATCTGGAATGCCTATCGGCACCTATATTTGAAATGCCTATCGGCTTCTATATCTGAAATGCCTATCGACACCTATTTTTAAAATGCCAATTCGCAACTATACCTAAAATGCCTATCGGCATTTATATCTGAAATGCCTATTGGTACCTATTTTTGAAATGCCTATCGGAAACTACATCTGAAATGCCTATCGGCACTTATATTTGAAAAGCCTATCGGCAACCATATCTGGAATGCCTATCGCCACCTATATTTGAAATGCCTATTGGCTTCTATATCTGAAATGCCTATCGGCACCTATTTTTAAAATGCCAATCGGCAACTATATCTGAAATGCCTATCGGCACCTATATCTGAAATGCCTATCGGCACCTATTTTTGAAATACCTTTCGGAAACTACATCTGAAATGCCTATCTGCTCCTATATTTGAAAGGCCTATCGGCAACCATATCTGAAATGCCTATCGACACCTATATTTGAAATACCTATCGGCTTCTATATCTGAAATGTATATCGGCTCCTGTTATTAAAATTCCAATCGGCAACTATATCTGAAATGCCTATCGGCATTTATATCTGAAATGCCTATCGGTACCTATTTTTGAAATGCCTATCGGAAACTACATCTGAAATGCCTATCAGCACTTATATTTGAAAAGCCTATCGGCAACCATATCTGGAATGCCTATCGGCACCTATATTTGAAATGCCTACCGGCTTCTATATCTGAAATGCCTATCGACACCTATTTTTAAAATGCTAATTGGCAACTATATCTGAAATGCCGATCGGCACCTATATCTGAAATGCCTATCGGTACCTATTTTTGAAATGCCTATCGGAAACTCCATCTGAAATGCCTATCAGCACTTATATTTGAAATGCCTATCGGCAACCATATCTGGAATGCCTATCGGCACCTATATTTGAAATGCCTATCGGCTTCTATATCTGAAATGCCTATCGACACCTATTTTTAAAATGCCAATCGGCAACTATATCTGAAATGCCTATCGGCACCTATATCTGAAATGCCTATCGGCACCTATTTTTGAAATGCCTTTCGGAAACTACATCTGAAATGCCTATCAGCACCTATATTTGAAATGCCTATCGGCAACCACATCAGAAATGCCTATCGGCACCTATATCTGAAATGCCTATCGGCACCTATTTTTGAAATGCCTATCGGAAACTACATCTGAAATGCCTATCGGCACCTATTTTTAAAATGCCAATCGGCAACTCTATCTGATATGCCTATCGGCACCTATATCTGAAATGCCTATCGGCACCTATTTTTGAAATGCCTTTCGGAAACTACATATGAAATGCCTATCAGCACCTATATTTGAAATGCCTATCGGCAACCATATCTGGAATGCCTATCGGCACCTATATTTGAAATGCCTATCGGCTTCTATATCTGAAATGCCTATCGACACCTATTTTTAAAATGCCAATTCGCAACTATACCTAAAATGCCTATCGGCATTTATATCTAAAATGCCTATTGGTAACTATTTTTGAAATGCCTATCGGAAACTACATCTGAAATGCCTATCAGCACTTATATTTGAAAAGCCTATCGGCAACCATATCTGGAATGCCTATCGGCACCTATATTTGAAATGCCTATTGGCTTCTATATCTGAAATGCCTATCGGCACCTATTTTTAAAATGCCAATCGGCAACTATATCTGAAATGCCTATCGGCACCTATATCTGAAATGCCTATCGGCACCTATTTTTGAAATGCCTTTCGGAAACTACATCTGAAATGCCTATCTGCTCCTATATTTGAAAGGCCTATCGGCAACCATATCTGAAATGCCTATCGACACCTATATTTGAAATACCTATCGGCTTCTATATCTGAAATGCCTATCGTCTCCTGTTATTAAAATGCCAATCGGCAACTATATCTGAAATGCCTATCGGCATTTATATCTGAAATGCCTATCGGTACCTATTTTAGAAATGCCTATCGGAAACTACATCTGAAATGCCTATCAGCAGTTATATTTGAAAAGCCTATCGGCAACCATATCTGGAATGCCTATCGGCACCTATATTTGAAATGCCTACCGGCTTCTATATCTGAAATGCCTATCGACACCTATTTTTAAAATGCCAATTCGCAACTATACCTAAAATGCCTATCGGCATTTATATCTAAAATGCCTATTGGTACCTATTTTTGAAATGCCTATCGGAAACTACATCTGAAATGCCTATCAGCACTTATATTTGAAAAGCCTATCGGCAACCATATCTGGAATGCCTATCGGCACCTATATTTGAAATGCCTATTGGCTTCTATATCTGAAATGCCTATCGGCACCTATTTTTAAAATGCCAATCGGCAACTATATCTGAAATGCCTATCGGCACCTATATCTGAAATGCCTATCGGCACCTATTTTTTTAATGCCTTTCGGAAACTACATCTGAAATGCCTATCTGCTCCTATATTTGAAAGGCCTATCGGCAACCATATCTGAAATGCCTATCGACACCTATATTTGAAATACCTATCGGCTTCTATATCTGAAATGCCTATCGTCTCCTGTTATTAAAATGCCAATCGGCAACTATATCTGAAATGCCTATCGGCATTTATATCTGAAATGCCTATCGGTACCTATTTTTGAAATGCCTATCGGAAACTACATCTGAAATGCCTATCAGCACTTATATTTGAAAAGCCTATCGGCAACCATATCTGGAATGCCTATCGGCACCTATATTTGAAATGCCTACCGGCTTCTATATCTGAAATGCCTATCGACACCTATTTTTAAAATGCTAATTAGCAACTATATCTGAAATGCCGATCGGCACCTATATCTGAAATGCCTATCGGTACCTATTTTTGAAATGCCTATCGGAAACTACATCTGAAATGCCTATCAGCACTTATATTTGAAATGCCTATCGGCAACCATATCTGGAATGCCTATCGGCACCTATTTTTGAAATGCCTTTCGGAAACTACATCTGAAATGCCTATCAGCACCTATATTTGAAATGCCTATCGGCAACCACATCAGAAATGCCTATCGGCACCTATATCTGAAATGCCTATCGGCACCTATTTTTGAAATGCCTATCGGAAACTACATCTGAAATGCCTATCGGCACCTATTTTTAAAATGCCAATCGGCAACTCTATCTGATATGCCTATCGGCACCTATATCTGAAATGTCTATCGGCACCTATTTTTGAAATGCCTATCGGAAACTACATCTGAAATGCCTTACAGCACGTATATTTGAAATACCTATCGGCAACCATATCTGAAATGCCTATAGACACCTATATTTGAAATACCTATCGGCTTCTATATCTGAAATGCCTATCGGCACCTATTTTTAAAATGCCAATTGGCAACTATATCTGAAATGCCTATCGGCACATATATCTGAAATGCCTATTGGTACCTATTTTTGAAATGCCTATCGGAAACTACATCTGAAATGCCAATCAGCACTTATATTTGAAATGCCTATCGGCAACCATATCTGGAATGCCTATCGGCACCTATATTTGAAATGCCTATCGGCTTCTATATCTGAAATGCCTATCGGCACCTATTTTTAAAATGCTAATCGGCAACTATATCTGAAATGCCTATCGGCACCTATATCCGAAATGCCTATCGGCACCTATATCTGAAATGCCTATCGGCACTTATTATTTTAATGCCTTTTGGAAACTAAATCTGAAATGCCTATCTGCTCCTATATTTGAAATGCCTATCGGCAACCATATCTGAATTGCCTATAGACACCACTATTTGAAATACCTATCGGCTTCTATATCTGAAATGCCTATCGGCACCTATTTTTAAAATGCCAATTGGCAATTATATCTGAAATGCCTATCGGCACCTGTATCTGAAATGTCTATCGGCACCTATTTCTGAATTGCCTATCGGCTTTTTTATCTGTAATGCCTATCGGCACCTATATTTGAAATGCCTATCGGCTTCTATATCTGAAATGCCTATCGACACCTATTTTTAAAATGCCAATTGGCAACTATATCTGAAATGCCTATCGGCACCTATATCTGAAATGCCTATCGGTACCTATGTTTGAAATGCCTATCGGAAACTACATCTGAAATGCCTATCAGCACTTATATTTGAAATGCCTATCGGCAACCATGTCTGGAATGCCTATCATCACCTTTATTTGAAATGCCTATCGGCTTCTATATCTGAAATGCTTATCGACATCTATTTTTAAAATGCCAATCGGCAACTATATCTGAAATGCCTATCGGCACCTATATCTGAAATGCCTATCGGCACCTATTTTTTAAATGCCTTTCGGAAACTACATCTGAAATGCCTATCTGCTCCTATATTTGAAATGCCTATCGGCAACCATATCTGGAATGCCTATCGGCACCTATATTTGAAATGCCTATCGGCTTCTATATCTGAAATGCCTATCGGCACCTATTTTTAAAATGCCAATCGGCAACTATATCTGAAATGCCTATCGAAACTTATATCTGAAATGCCTATCGGCACCTATTTTTGAAATGCCTATCGGAAACTACATCTGAAATGCCTATCAGCACCTATATTTGAAATGCCTATCGGCAAACATATCTGAAATGCCTATCGACACCTATATTTGAAATACCTATCGGCTTCTATATCTGAAATGCCTATCGGCATCTATTTTTAAAATGCCAATCGGTAACTATATCTGAAATGCCTATCGGCACCTATATCTGAAATGCCTATCGGCACCAATTTTTGAAATGCCTATCGGAAACTACATCTGGAATGCCTATCAGCACTTATATTTAAAAAGCCTATCGGCAACCATATCTGGAATGCCTATCGGCACCTATATTTGAAATGCCTACCGGCTTCTATATCTGAAATGCCTATCGACACCTATTTTTAAAATGCTAATTGGCAACTATATCTGAAATGCCGATCGGCACCTATATCTGAAATGCCTATCGGTACCTATTTTTGAAATGCCTATCGGAAACTACATCTGAAATGCCTATCAGCACTTATATTTGAAATGCCTATCGGCAACCATATCTGGAATGCCTATCGGCACCTATATTTGAAATGCCTATCGGCTTCTATATCTGAAATGCCTATCGACACCTATTTTTAAAATGCCAATCGGCAACTATATCTGAAATGCCTATCGGCACCTATATCTGAAATGCCTATCGGCACCTATTTTTGAAATGCCTTTCGGAAACTACATCTGAAATGCCTATCAGCACCTATATTTGAAATGCCTATCGGCAACCACATCAGAAATGCCTATCGGCACCTATATCTGAAATGCCTATCGGCACCTATTTTTGAAATGCCTATCGGAAACTACATCTGAAATGCCTATCGGCACCTATTTTTAAAATGCCAATCGGCAACTCTATCTGATATGCCTATCGGCACCTATATCTGAAATGTCTATCGGCACCTATTTTTGAAATGCCTATCGGAAACTACATCTGAAATGCCTTACAGCACGTATATTTGAAATACCTATTGGCAACCATATCTGAAATGCCTATAGACACCTATATTTGAAATACCTATCGGCTTCTATATCTGAAATGCCTATCGGCACCTATTTTTAAAATGCCAATTGGCAACTATATCTGAAATGTCTATCGGCACATATATCTGAAATGCCTATCGGTACCTATTTTTGAAATGCCTATCGGAAACTACATCTGAAATGCCAATCAGCACTTATATTTGAAATGCCTATCGGCAACCATATCTGGAATGCCTATCGGCACCTATATTTGAAATGCCTATCGGCTTCTATATCTGAAATGCCTATCGGCACCTATTTTTAAAATGCTAATCGGCAACTATATCTGAAATGCCTATCGGCACCTATATCTGAAATGCCTATCGGCACCTATATCTGAAATGCCTATCGGCACTAATTATTTTAATGCCTTTCGGAAACTAAATCTGAAATGCCTATCTGCTCCTATATTTGAAATGCCTATAGACACCTATATTTGAAATACCTATCGGCTTCTATATCCGAAATGCCTATCGGCACCTATTTTTAAAATGCCAATTGGCAATTATATCTGAAATGCCTATCGGCACCTTTTTTTGAAATGTCTATCGGCACCTATTTCTGAATTGCCTATCGGCTTTTTTATCTGTAATGCCTATCGGCACCTATATTTGAAATGCCTATCGGCAACCATATCTGGAATGCCTATCGGCACCTATATTTGAAATGCCTATCGGCTTCTATATCTGAAATGCCTATCGGCACCTATTTTTAAAATGCAAATCGGCAACTATATCTGAAATGCCTATTGACACCTATATCTGAAATGCCTATCGGCACCTATATTTGAAATGCCTATCGGCTTCTATATCTGAAATGCCTATCGACACCTATTTTTAAAATGCCAATTGGCAACTATATCTGAAATGCCTATCGGCACCTATATCTGAAATGCCTATCGGTACCTATGTTTGAAATGCCTATCGGAAACTACATCTGAAATGCCTATCAGCACTTATATTTGAAATGCCTATCGGCAACCATATCTGGAATGCCTATCGGCACCTTTATTTGAAATGCCTATCGGCTTCTATATCTGAAATGCTTATCGACACCTATTTTTAAAATGCCAATCGGCAACTATATCTGAAATGCCTATCGGCACCTATATCTGAAATGCCTATCGGCACCTATTTTTGAAATGCCTTTCGGAAACTACATCTGAAATGCCTATCTGCTCCTATATTTGAAATGCCTATCGGCAACCATATCTGGAATGCCTATCGGCACCTATATTTGAAATGCCTATCGGCTTCTATATCTGAAATGCCTATCGGCACCTATTTTTAAAATGCCAATCGGCAACTATATCTGAAATGCCTATCGACACTTATATCTGAAATGCCTATCGGCACCTATTTTTGAAATGCCTATCGGAAACTACATCTGAAATGCCTATCAGCACCTATATTTGAAATGCCTATCGGCAAACATATCTGAAATGCCTATCGACACCTATATTTGAAATACCTATCGGCTTCTATATCTGAAATGCCTATCGGCACCTATTTTTAAAATGCCAATCGGTAACTATATCTGAAATGCCTATCGGCACCTATATCTGAAATGCCTATCGGCACCAATTTTTGAAATGCCTATCGGAAACTACATCTGGAATGCCTATCAGCAATTATATTTGAAATGCCTATCGGCAACCATATCTGGAATGCCTATCGGCACCTATATTTGAAATGCCTATCGGCTCCTATATCTGAAATGCCTATCGGCACCTATTTTTAAAATGCCAATTGGTAACTATATCTGAAATGCCTATCGGCACCTATATCTGATATGCCTATCGGCACCTATTTTTGAAATGCCTATCGGCTTCTATATCTGAAATGCCTAACGGCACCTATATTTGAAATGCCTATCGGCAACCATATCTGGAATGCCTATCGGCACCTATATTTGAAATGCCTATCGGCTTTTATATCTGAAATGCCTATCGGCACCTATTTTTAAAATGCCAATCGGCAACTATATCTGAAATGCCTATCGACACTTATATCTGAAATGCCTATCGGCACCTATTTTTGAAATGCCTATCGGAAACTACATCTGAAATGCCTATCAGCACCTATATTTGAAATGCCTATCGGCAACCATATCTGGAATGCCTATCGGCACCTATATTTGAAATGCCTATCGGTTTCTATATCTGAAATGCCTATCGGCACCTATTTTTAAAATGTCAATCGGCAACTATATCGGAAATGCCTATCGGCACCTATATCTGAAATGCCTATCGGCACCAATTTTTGATATGCCTATCGGAAACTACATCTGGAATGCCTATCAGCACCTATATTTGGAATGCCTATCGGCAACCATATCTGGAATGCCTATCGACACCTATATTTGAAATACCTATCGGCTTTTATATCTAAAATGCCTATCGACATCTATTTTTAAAATGCCAATCGGCAACTATATCTGAAATGCCTATCGGCACATATACCTGAAATGCCTATCGACACCTATTTTTGAAATGCCTATCGGAAACTACGAATAAAATGTCTATCGGCACCTATTTTTAAAATCACAATCGGCGACTCTATCTGAAATGCCTATTGGCACCTATATATAAAATGCCTATCGGCACCTATTTTTGAAATGCCTATCGGAAACTACATCTGAAATGCCTATCAGCACCTATATTTGAAATGCCTATCAGGAACCATATCTGAAATGCCTATCGACACCTATATTTGAAATGCCTATCGGCACCTATATCTGAATGCCTATCGGCACCAATTTTTGAAATGCCTATCGGAAACTACATCTGAAATGCCTATCAGCACCTATATTTGAAATGCCTATCGGCAACCATATCTGGAATGCCTATCGGCACCTATATTTGAAATGCCTATCGGCTTCTATATCTGAAATGCCTATCGACACCTATTTTTAAAATGCCAATTCGCAACTATACCTAAAATGCCTATCGGCATTTATATCTGAAATGCCTATTGGTACCTATTTTTGAAATGCCTATCGGAAACTACATCTGAAATGCCTATCAGCACTTATATTTGAAAAGCCTATCGGCAACCATATCTGGAATGCCTATCGGCACCTATATTTGAAATGCCTATTGGCTTCTATATCTGAAATGCCTATCGGCACCTATTTTTAAAATGCCAATCGGCAACTATATCTGAAATGCCTATCGGCACCTATATCTGAAATGCCTATCGGCACCTATTTTTGAAATGCCTTTCGGAAACTACATCTGAAATGCCTATCTGCTCCTATATTTGAAAGGCCTATCGGCAACCATATCTGAAATGCCTATCGACACCTATTTTTAAAATGCTAATTGGCAACTATATCTGAAATGCCGATCGGCACCTATATCTGAAATGCCTATCGGTACCTATTTTTGAAATGCCTATCGGAAACTACATCTGAAATGCCTATCAGCACTTATATTTGAAATGCCTATCGGCAACCATAACTGGAATGCCTATCGGCACCTATATTTGAAATGCCTATCGGCTTCTATATCTGAAATGCCTATCGACACCTATTTTTAAAATGCCAATCGGCAACTATATCTGAAATGCCTATCGGCACCTATATCTGAAATGCCTATCGGCACCTATTTTTGAAATGCCTTTCGGAAACTACATCTGGAATGCCTATCAGCACCTATATTTGAAATGCCTATCGGCAACCACATCAGAAATGCCTATCGGCACCTATATCTGAAATGCCTATCGGCACCCATTTTTGAAATGCCTATCGGAAACTACATCTGAAATGCCTATCGGCACCTATTTTTAAAATGCCAATCGGCAACTCTATCTGATATGCCTATCGGCACCTATATCTGAAATGTCTATCGGCACCTATTTTTGAAATGCCTATCGGAAACTACATCTGAAATGCCTTACAGCACGTATATTTGAAATACCTATCGGCAACCATATCTGAAATGCCTATAGACACCTATATTTAAAATACCTATCGGCTTCTATATCTGAAATGCCTATCGGCACCTATTTTTAAAATGCCAATTGGCAACTATATCTGAAATGCCTATCGGCACATATATCTGAAATACCTATCGGTACCTATTTTTGAAATGCCTATCGGAAACTACATCTGAAATGCCAATCAGCACTTATATTTGAAATGCCTATCGGCAACCATATCTGGAATGCCTATCGGCACCTATATTTGAAATGCCTATCGGCTTCTATATCTGAAATGCCTATCGGCACCTATTTTTAAAATGCTAATCGGCAACTATATCTGAAATGCCTATCGGCACCTATATCTGAAATGCCTATCGGCACCTATATCTGAAATGCCTATCGGCACTTATTATTTTAATGCCTTTCGGAAACTAAATCTGAAATGCCTATCTGCTCCTATATTTGAAATGCCTATCGGCAACCATATCTGAAATGCCTATAGACACCTATATTTGAAATACCTATCGGCTTCTATATCTGAAATGCCTATCGGCACCTATTTTTAAAATGCCAATTGGCAATTATATCTGAAATGCCTATCGGCACCTATATCTGAAATGTCTATCGGCACCTATTTCTGAATTGCCTATCGGCTTTTTTATCTGTAATGCCTATCGGCACCTATATTTGAAATGCCTATCGGCAACCATATCTGGAATGCCTATCGGCACCTATATTTGAAATGCCTATCGGCTTCTATATCTGAAATGCCTATCGGCACCTATTTTTAAAATGCAAATCGGCAACTATATCTGAAATGCCTATCGACACCTATATCTGAAATGCCTATCGTTACATATATTTGAAATGCCTATCGGCTTCTATATCTGAAATGCCTATCGACACCTATTTTAAAAATGCCAATTGGCAACTATATCTGAAATGCCTATCGGCACCTATATCTGAAATGCCTATCGGTACCTATGTTTGAAATGCCTATCGGAAACTACATCTGAAATGCCTATCAGCACTTATATTTGAAATGCCTATCGGCAACCATATCTGGAATGCCTATCGGCACCTTTATTTGAAATGCCTATCGGCTTCTATATCTGAAATGCTTATCGACACCTATTTTTAAAATGCCAATCGGCAACTATATCTAAAATGCCTATCGGCACCTATACCTGAAATGCCTATCGGCACCTATTTTTGAAATGCCTTTCGGAAACTACATCTGAAATGCCTATCTGCTCCTATATTTGAAATGCCTATCGGCAACCATATCTGGAATGCCTATCGGCACCTATATTTGAAATGCCTATCGGCTTCTATATCTGAAATGCCTATCGGCACCTATTTTTAAAATGCCAATTGGCAACTATATCTGAAATGCCTATCGACACTTATATCTGAAATGCCTATCGGCACCCATTTTTGAAATGCCTATCGGAAACTACATCTGTAATGCCTATCAGCACCTATATTTGAAATGCCTATCGGCAAACATATCTGAAATGCCTATCGACACCTATATTTGAAATACCTATCGGCTTCTATATCTGAAATGCCTATCGGCACCTATTTTTAAAATGCCAATCAGTAACTATATCTGAAATGCCTATCGGCACCTATATCTGAAATGCCTATCGGCACCAATTTTTGAAATGCCTATCGGAAACTACATCTGGAATGCCTATCGACACCTATATTTGAAATACCTATCGGCTTTTATATCTAAAATGCCTATCGACATCTATTTTTAAAATGCCTATCGGCAACCATATCTGAAATGCCTATCGGCACCTATATTTGAAATGCCTATCGGCTTCTATATCTGAAATGCCTATCGGCACATATTTTTAAAATGCCAATCGGCAACTATATCTGAAGTGCCTATCGGCACCTATTATTAAAATGCCAATCGGCAACTATATCTGAAATGCCTTACGGCACCTATATCTGTAATGCCTATCGGCACCTATTTTTATAATGCCTATCGGAAACTACATCTGAAATGCCTATCAGCACCTATATTTGAAATGCCTATCGGCAACCATATCTGGGATGCCTATCGGCATCTATATTTAAAATGCCTATCGGCTTCTATATCTGAAATGCCTATCGGCACCTATTTTTTAAATGCCAATCGGCAATTATATCTGAAATGCCTTACGGCACCTATATCTGTAATGCCTATCGGCACCTATTTTTAAAATGCCTATCGGAAACTACATCTGAAATGCCTATTAGCACCTATATTTGAAATGCCTATCGGCAACCATATCTGAGATGCCTATCGACGCATATATTTGAAATACCTATCGGCTTCTATATCTGAAATGCCTATCGGCACCTATTTTTAAAATGCCAATCGGCAACTATATCTGAAATGCCTTACGGCACCTATATCTGTAATGCCTATCGGCACCTATTTTTGTAATGCCTATCGAAAACTACATCTAAAATGCCTATCAGCACCTATATTTGAAATGCCTATCGGCTACCACATCAGAAATGCCTATCGGCACCTATATCTGAAATGCCTTTCGGAATTTATATCAGAAATGCCTATCGACACCTATATTTGAAATGCCTAACAGCACCTATATCTGAAATGCCTATCGGCACCTATTTTTGAAATGCCAATCGGAAACTACAAATAAAATGTCTATCGGCACCTATTTTTAAAATCCCAATCGGCAACTCTATCTGAAATGCCTATCGGCACCTATATCTGAAGTGCCTATCGGCACCTATTTTTGAAATGCCTATCAGAAACTACATCTGAAATGCCTATCAGCACCTATATTTGAAATGCCTATCAGGAACCATATCTAAAATGCCTATCGACACCTATATTTGAAATACCTATCGGCTTCTATATCTGAAATGCCTATCGGCACCTATTTTTAAAATGCCAATCGGACTCTATATCTGAAATGCCTATCGGTACCTATATCTGAAATGCCTATCGGCACCAATTTTTGAAATGCCTATCGGAAACTACATCTGAAATGCCTATCAGCACCTATATTTGAAATGCCTATCGGCAACCATATCTGGAATGCCTATCGGCACCTATATTTGAAATGCTTATCGGCTTCTATATCTAAAATGCCTATCGACACCTATTTTTAAAATGCCAATTGGCAACTATATCTGAAATGCCTATCGGCACCTATATCTGAAATGCCTATCGGCACCTATATCTGAAATGCCTATCGGCATAAATTTTTGAAATGCCTATCGGACACTACATCTAAAATGCCTATCAGCACCTATATTTGAAATGCCTATCGGCAACCATATCTGGAATGCCCATCGGCACCTATATTTGAAATGCCTATCGGCTTCTATATCTGAAATGCCTATCGGCACCTATTTTTTAAATGCCAATTGGAAACTATATCTGAAATGCCTATCGGCACCTATATCTGAAATACCTATCGGCACCTATTTTTGAAATGCCTATCGGAAACTACATCTGAAATGCCTATCAGCACCTATATTTGAAATGCCTATCGGCAACCATATCTGGAATGCCTATCGGCAGCTATATTTGAAATGCCTATCGGCTTCTATATCTGAAATGCCTATCGGCACCTATTTTTAAAATGCCAATCGGCAACTATATCGGAAATGCCTATCGACAAATATATCTGAAATGCCTATCGGCATCTATTTTTGAAATGCCTATCGGAAACTACATCTGAAATGCCTATCAGCACCTATATTTGAAATGCCTATTGGCAACCATATCTGAAATGCCTATCGGCACCTATATTTGAAATGCCTATCGGCTTCTATATCTGAAATGTCTATCGACACCTATTTTTAAAATGCCAATTGGCAACTATATCTGAAATGCCTATCGGCACTTATATCTGAAATGCCTATCGGTACCTATTTTTGAAATGCCTATCGGAAACAACATCTGAAATGCCTATCAGCACTTATATTTGAAATGCCTATCGGCAACCATATCTGGAATGCCTATCGGCACCTATATTTGAAATGCCTATCGGCTTCTATATCTGAAATGCCTATCGGCACCTATTTTTAAAATGCCAATCGGCAACTATATCTGAAATGCCTATCGGCACCTATATCTTAAATGCCTATCGGCACCTATTTTTGAAATGCCTTTCGGAAACTACATCTGAAATGCCTATCTGCTCCTATATTTGAAATGCATATCGGCAACCATATCTGAAATGCCTATCGACACCTATATTTGAAATACCTATCGGCTTCTATATCTGAAATGCCTATCGGCACGTGTTTTTAAAATGCCAATCGGCAACTATATCTGAAATGCCTATCGGCACCTATATCTGAAATGCTTATCGGCACCAATTTGTGAAATGCCTATCGGAAACTACATCTGACATGCCTATCAGCACCTATATTTAAAATGCCTATCGGCAACCATATCTGGAATGATAATCGGCACCTATATTTGAAATGCCTATCGGCTTCTATATCAGAAATGCTTATCGGCACCTATTTTTAAAATGCCAATCGGCAACTATATCTGAAATGCCTATCGGCACCTATATCTGAAATGCCTATCGGCACCAATTTTTGAAATGCCTATCGAAAACTTCATCTGAAATGCCTATCAGCACCTATATTTAAAATGCCTATCGGCAACCATATCTGGAATGTCTATCAGCACCTATATTTGAAATGCCTATTGGCTTCTATATATGAAATGCCTATCGGCACCTATTTTTAAAATTCCAATCGGCAACTATATCTGAAATGCCTATCGGCACCTATATCTGAAAAGCCTATCGGCACCTATTTTTGAAAAGCCTTTCGGAATTTATATCAGAAATGCCTATCGACACCTATATTTGAAATGGCTAACAGCACCTATATCTGAAATGCCTATCGGCACCTATTTTTGAAATGCCTACCGGAAACTACAAATAAAATGTCTATCGGCACCTATTTTTAAAATCCCAATCGGAAACTCTATCTGAAATGCCTATCGGCACCTATATCTGAAGTGCCTATCGGCACCTATTTTTGAAATGCCTATCGGAAACTACATCTGAAATGCCTATCAGCACCTATATTTGAAATGCCTATCAGGAACCATATCTGAAATGCCTATCGACACCTATATTTGAAATACCTATCGGCTTCTATATCTGAAATGCCTATCGGCACCTATTTTTAAAATGCCAATCGGACTCTATATCTGAAATGCCTATCGGCACCTCTATCTGAAATGCCTATCGGCACCAATTTTTGAAATGCCTATCGGAAACTACATCTGAAATGCCTATCAGCACCTATATTTGAAATGCCTATCGGCAACCATATCTGGAATGCCTATCGGCACCTATATATGAAATGCTTATAGGCTTCTATATCTGAAATGCCTATCGACACCTATTTTTAAAATGCCAATTGGCAACTATATCTGAAATGCCTATCGGCACCTATATCTGAAATGCCTATATCTGCACCTGTTATTAAAATGCCAATCGGCAACTATATCTGAAATGCCTATCGGCACCTATATCTGAAATGCCTATCGGCATCAATTTTTGAAATGCCTATCGGACACTACATCTGAAATGCCTATCAGCACCTATATTTGAAATGCCTATCGGCAACCATATCTGGAATGCCTATCGGCACCTATATTTGAAATGCCTATCGGCTTCTATATCTGAAATGCCTATCGGCACCTATTTTTAAAATGCCATTTGGAAACTATATCTGAAATGCCTATCGGCACCTATATCTGAAATGCCTATCGGCATCTATTTTTGAAATGCCTATCGGAAACTACATCTGAAATGCCTATCAGCACCTATATTTGAAATGCCTATCGGCAACCATATCTGGAATGCCTATCGGCAACTATATTTGAAATGCCTATCGGCTTCTATATCTGAAATGCCTATCGGCACCTATTTTTAAAATGCCAATCGGCAACTATATCGGAAATGCCTATCGACACTTATATCTGAAATGCCTATCGGCACCTATTTTTAAAATGCCTATCGAAAACTACATCTGAAATGCCTATCAGCACCTATATTTGAAATGCCTATCGGCAACCATATCTGAAATGCCTATCGGCAGCTATATTTGAAATGCCTACCGGCTTCTATATCGGAAATGCCTATCGACACCTATTTTTAAAATGCCAATCGGCAACTATATCTGAAATGCCTATCGGCACCTATATCTTAAATGCCTATCGGCACCTATTTTTGAAATGCCTTTCGGAAACTACATCTGAAATGCCTATCTGCTCCTATATTTGAAATGCCTATCTTTAACCATATCTGAAATGCCTATCGACACCTATATTTGAAATACCTATCGGCTTCTATATCTGAAATGCCTATCGGCACCTGTTTTCAAAATGCCAATCGGCAACTATATCTGAAATGCGTATCGGCACCTATATCTGAAATGCCTATCGGCACCAATTTTTGAAATGCCTATCGGAAACTACATCTGAAATGCCTATCAGCACCTATATTTGAAATGCCTATCGGCAACCATATCTGGAATGATAATCGGCACCTATATTTGAAATGCCTATAGGCTTCTATATCAGAAATGCTTATCGGCACCTATTTTTAAAATGCCAATCGGCAACTATATCTGAAATGCCTATCGGCACCTATATCTGAAATGCCTATCGGCACCAATTTTTGAAATGCCTATCGAAAACTTCATCTGAAATGCCTATCAGCACCTATATTTGAAATGCCTATCGGCAATCGTATCTGGAATGTCTATCAGCACCTATATTTGAAATGCCTATCGGCTTCTATATCTGAAATGCCTATCGGCACCTATTTTTAAAATTCCAATCGGCAACTATATCTGAAATGCCTATCGGCACCTATATCTGAAATGCCTATCGGCACCTATTTTTGAAATGCCTATCGGAAACTACTTCCTTAATGCCTATCAGCACCTATATTTGAAATGCCTATCGGCAACCATATCTGGAATGCCTATCGGCACCTATATTTGAAATGCCTATCGGCAACCATATCTGGAATGCCTATCGGCACCTATATCTGAAATGCCTATCGGCACCTATTTTTGAAATGCCTATCGGAAACTACATCTAAAATGCCTATCGGCACCTATTTTTAAAATGCCAATCGGCAACTCTATCTGAAATGCCTATCAGGACCTATATCTGAAATGCCTATCGGCAACTATTTTTGAAATGCCTATCGGAAACTACATCTGAAATGCCTATAAGCACCTATATTTGAAATGCCTATCGGCAACCATATCTGAAATGCCTATCGACACCTATATTTGAAATACCTATCGGCTTCTATATCTGAAATGCCTATCGGCACCTATTTTTAAAATGCCAATCGGCCACTATATCTGAAATGCCTATCAGCACCTATATCTGAAATGCCTTTCGGCACCAATTTTTGAAATGCCTATCGGAAACTACATCTGAAATGCCTATCAGCACCTATATTTGAAATGCCTATCGGCAACCATATCTGGAATGCCTATCGGCACCTATATTTGAAATGCCTATCGGCTTCTATATCTGAAATGCCTATCGACACCTATTTTTAAAATGCCAATTGGCAACTGAATCTGAAATGCCTATCGGCACCTATATCTGAAATGCCTATCGGTACCTATTTTGAAATGCCTATCGGAAACTACATCTGAAATGCCTATCAGCGCTTATATTTGAAATGCCTATCGGCAACCATATCTGGAATGCCTATCGGCACCTATATTTGAAATGCCAATCGGCTTCTATATCTGAAATGCCTATCGGCACCTATTTTTAAAATGCCAATCGGCAACTATATCTGAAATGCCTATCGGCACCTATATCTGAAATGCCTATCGCACCTATTTTTGAAATGCCTTTCGGAAACTACATCTGAAATGCTTATCTGCTCCTATATTTGAAATGCCTATCGGCAACCATATCTGAAATGCCTATCGACACCTATATTTGAAATACCTGTCGGCTTCTATATCTGAAATGCCTATCGGCACCTGTTTTAAAAATGCCAATCGGCAACTATATCTGAAATGCCTATCGGCACCTATATCTGAAATGCCTATCGGCATCAATTTTTGAAATGCCTATCGGAAACTACATCTAAAATGCCTATCAGCACCTATATTTGAAATGCCTATCGGCAACCATATCTGGAATGCCTATCGGCACCTATATTTAAAATGCCTATCGGCTTCTATATCTGAAATGCCTATCGGCACCTATTTTTAAAATGCCAATTGGTAAATATATCTGAAATGCTTATCGGCACCTATATCTGAAATGCCTATCGGCACCTATTTTTGAAATGCCTATCGGCTTCTATATCTGAAATGCCTAACGGCACCTATATTTGAAATGCCTATCGGCAACCATATCTGGAATGCCTATCGGCACCTATATTTTAAATGCCTATCGGCTTCTATATCTGAAATGCCTATCGGCACCTATTTTTAAAATGCCAATCGGCAACTATATCTGAAATGCCTATCGACACTTATATCTGAAATGCCTATCGGCACCTATTTTTGAAATGCCTATCGGAAACTACATCTGGAATGCCTATCAGCACCTATATTTGAAATGCCTATCGGCAAACATATCTGAAATGCCTATCGACACCTATATTTGAAATACCTATCGGCTTCTATATCTGAAATGCCTATCGGCACCTATTTTTAAAATGCCAATTGGCAACTATATCTGAAATGCCTATCGGCACCTATATCTGAAATGCCTATCTGCACCTGTTATTAAAATGCCAATCGGCAACTATATCTGAAATGCCTATCGGCACCTATATCTGAAATGCCTATCGGCATCAATTTTTGAAATGCCTATCGGACACTACATCTGAAATGCCTATCAGCACCTATATTTGAAATGCCTATCGGCAACCATATCTGGAATGCCTATCGGCACCTATATTTGAAATGCCTATCGGCTTCTATATCTGAAATGCCTATCGGCACCTATTTTTAAAATGCCATTTGGAAACTATATCTGAAATGCCTATCGGCACCTATATCTGAAATGCCTATCGGCATCTATTTTTGAAATGCCTATCGGAAACTACATCTGAAATGCCTATCAGCACCTATATTTGAAATGCCTATCGGCAACCATATCTGGAATGCCTATCGGCAACTATATTTGAAATGCCTATCGGCTTCTATATCTGAAATGCCTATCGGCACCTATTTTTAAAATGCCAATCGGCAACTATATCGGAAATGCCTATCGACACTTATATCTGAAATGCCTATCGGCACCTATTTTTGAAATGCCTATCGAAAACTACATCTGAAATGCCTATCAGCACCTATATTTGAAATGCCTATCGGCAACCATATCTGAAATGCCTATCGGCAGCTATATTTGAAATGCCTACCGGCTTCTATATCGGAAATGCCTATCGACACCTATTTTTAAAATGCCAATCGGCAACTATATCTGAAATGCCTATCGGCACCTATATCTTAAATGCCTATCGGCACCTATTTTTGAAATGCCTTTCGGAAACTACATCTGAAATGCCTATCTGCTCCTATATTTGAAATGCCTATCTTTAACCATATCTGAAATGCCTATCGACACCTATATTTGAAATACCTATCGGCTTCTATATCTGAAATGCCTATCGGCACCTGTTTTCAAAATGCCAATCGGCAACTATATCTGAAATGCGTATCGGCACCTATATCTGAAATGCCTATCGGCACCAATTTTTGAAATGCCTATCGGAAACTACATCTGAAATGCCTATCAGCACCTATATTTGAAATGCCTATCGGCAACCATATCTGGAATGATAATCGGCACCTATATTTGAAATGCCTATAGGCTTCTATATCAGAAATGCTTATCGGCACCTATTTTTAAAATGCCAATCGGCAACTATATCTGAAATGCCTATCGGCACCTATATCTGAAATGCCTATCGGCACCAATTTTTGAAATGCCTATCGAAAACTTCATCTGAAATGCCTATCAGCACCTATATTTGAAATGCCTATCGGCAATCGTATCTGGAATGTCTATCAGCACCTATATTTGAAATGCCTATCGGCTTCTATATCTGAAATGCCTATCGGCACCTATTTTTAAAATTCCAATCGGCAACTATATCTGAAATGCCTATCGGCACCTATATCTGAAATGCCTATCGGCACCTATTTTTGAAATGCCTATCGGAAACTACTTCTTAAATGCCTATCAGCACCTATATTTGAAATGCCTATCGGCAACCATATCTGGAATGCCTATCGGCACCTATATTTGAAATGCCTATCGGCAACCATATCTGGAATGCCTATCGGCACCTATATCTGAAATGCCTATCGGCACCTATTTTTGAAATGCCTATCGGAAACTACATCTAAAATGCCTATCGGCACCTATTTTTAAAATGCCAATCGGCAACTCTATCTGAAATGCCTATCAGGACCTATATCTGAAATGCCTATCGGCAACTATTTTTGAAATGCCTATCGGAAACTACATCTGAAATGCCTATAAGCACCTATATTTGAAATGCCTATCGGCAACCATATCTGAAATGCCTATCGACACCTATATTTGAAATACCTATCGGCTTCTATATCTGAAATGCCTATCGGCACCTATTTTTAAAATGCCAATCGGCCACTATATCTGAAATGCCTATCAGCACCTATATCTGAAATGCCTTTCGGCACCAATTTTTGAAATGCCTATCGGAAACTACATCTGAAATGCCTATCAGCACCTATATTTGAAATGCCTATCGGCAACCATATCTGGAATGCCTATCGGCACCTATATTTGAAATGCCTATCGGCTTCTATATCTGAAATGCCTATCGACACCTATTTTTAAAATGCCAATTGGCAACTGAATCTGAAATGCCTATCGGCACCTATATCTGAAATGCCTATCGGTACCTATTTTGAAATGCCTATCGGAAACTACATCTGAAATGCCTATCAGCGCTTATATTTGAAATGCCTATCGGCAACCATATCTGGAATGCCTATCGGCACCTATATTTGAAATGCCAATCGGCTTCTATATCTGAAATGCCTATCGGCACCTATTTTTAAAATGCCAATCGGCAACTATATCTGAAATGCCTATCGGCACCTATATCTGAAATGCCTATCGCACCTATTTTTGAAATGCCTTTCGGAAACTACATCTGAAATGCTTATCTGCTCCTATATTTGAAATGCCTATCGGCAACCATATCTGAAATGCCTATCGACACCTATATTTGAAATACCTGTCGGCTTCTATATCTGAAATGCCTATCGGCACCTGTTTTAAAAATGCCAATCGGCAACTATATCTGAAATGCCTATCGGCACCTATATCTGAAATGCCTATCGGCATCAATTTTTGAAATGCCTATCGGAAACTACATCTAAAATGCCTATCAGCACCTATATTTGAAATGCCTATCGGCAACCATATCTGGAATGCCTATCGGCACCTATATTTAAAATGCCTATCGGCTTCTATATCTGAAATGCCTATCGGCACCTATTTTTAAAATGCCAATTGGTAAATATATCTGAAATGCTTATCGGCACCTATATCTGAAATGCCTATCGGCACCTATTTTTGAAATGCCTATCGGCTTCTATATCTGAAATGCCTAACGGCACCTATATTTGAAATGCCTATCGGCAACCATATCTGGAATGCCTATCGGCACCTATATTTTAAATGCCTATCGGCTTCTATATCTGAAATGCCTATCGGCACCTATTTTTAAAATGCCAATCGGCAACTATATCTGAAATGCCTATCGACACTTATATCTGAAATGCCTATCGGCACCTATTTTTGAAATGCCTATCGGAAACTACATCTGGAATGCCTATCAGCACCTATATTTGAAATGCCTATCGGCAAACATATCTGAAATGCCTATCGACACCTATATTTGAAATACCTATCGGCTTCTATATCTGAAATGCCTATCGGCACCTATTTTTAAAATGCCAATCGGTAACTATATCTGAAATGCCTATCGGCACATATATCTGAAATGCCTATCGGCACCAATTTTTGAAATGCCTATCGGAAACTACACTAGGAATGCCTATCAGCACCTATATTTGAAATGCCTATCGGCAACCATATCTGGAATGCCTATCGGCACCTATATTTGAAATGCCTATCGGCTTCTATATCTGAAATGCCTATCGACACCTATTTTTAAAATGCCAATCGGTCACTATATCTGAAATGCCTATCGGCACCTATATCTGAAATGCCTATCGCCACCAATTTTTAAAATGCCTATCGTAAACTACATCTGAAATGCCTATCAGCACCTATATTTGAAATGCCCATCGGCAACCATATCTGGAATGCTTATCGGCACCTATATTTGAAATGCCTATCGGCTTCTACATCTGAAATGCCTATCGGCACCTATTTTTAAAATGCCAATCGCAACTATATCTGAAATGCCTATCGGCACCTATATCTGAAATGCCTATCGGCACCTATTTTTGAAATGCCTATCGGAAACTACATCTGAAATGCCTATCAGCACCTATATTTGAAATGCCTTTCGGCAACCATATCTGGAATGCCTATCGGCACCTATATTTGAAATGCCTATCGGCTTCTATATCTGAAATGCCTATCGGCACCTATTTTTAAAATGCCAATTGGCAACTATATCTGAAATGCCTATCGGCACCTATATCTGAAATGCCTATCGGCACCTATTTTTGAAATGCCTATCAGAAACTGCATCTGAAATGCCTATCAGCACCTATATTTGAAATGCCTATCGGCAACCATATCTGGAATGCCTATCGGCACCTATATTTGAAATGCCTATCGCCTTCTATATCTGAAATGTCTATCGGCACCTATTTTTTAAATGCCAATCGGCAACTATATCGGAAATGCCTATCGACACCTATATCTGAAATGCCTATCGGCACCTATTTTTGAAATGCCTATCGGAAACTACATCTGAAATGCCTATCAGCACCTATATTTGAAATGCCTATCGGCAACCATATCTGAAATGCCTATCGACAACATTATTTGAAATACCTATCGGCTTCTATATCTGAAATGCCTTACGGAACCTATTTTTAAAATGCCAATCGGTAACTATATCTGAAATGCCTATCGGCACCTATATCTGAAATGCCTATCGGCACCAATTTTTGAAATGCCTATCGGAAACTACATCTGGAATGCCTAACAGCACCTATATTTGAAATGCCTATCGGCAACCATATCTGGAATGCCTATCGGCACCTATATTTGAAATGCCTATCGGCTTCTATATCTAAAATGCCTATCGACATCTATTTTTAAAATGCCAATCGGCAACTATATCTGAAATGCCTATCGGCACGTATATCTGAAATGCCTATCGGCACCTATTTTTGAAATGCCTATCGGAAACTACATCTGAAATGCCTATCAGCACCTATATTTGAAATGCCTATCGGCAACCATATCTGGATTGCCTATCGACACCTATATTTGAAATACCTATCGGCTTCTATATCTGAAATGCCTATCGGCACCTCTTTTTAAAATGCCAAACGGCAACTATATCTGAAATGCCTATCGACACCTATATCTGAAATGCCTATCGGCACCTATTTTTGAAATGCCTATCGGAAACTACATCTGAAATGCCTATCAGCACCTATATTTGAAATGCCTATCGGCAACCATATCTGAAATGCCTATCGACACCTATATTTGAAATACCTATCGGCTTCTATATCTGAAATGCCTATCGGCACCTATTTTTAAAATGCCAATCGGCAACTATATCTGAAATGCCTATCGGCACCTATATCTGAAATGCCTATCGGCACCAATTTTTAAAATGCCTATCGGAAACTACATCTGAAATGCCTATCAGCACCTATATTTGAAATGCCTATCGGCAACCATATCTGGAATGCCTATCGGCACCTATATTTGAAATGCCTATCGGCTTCTATATCTAAAATGCCTATCGACATCTATTTTTAAAATGCTAATCGGCAACTATATCTAAAATGCCTATCGGCACCTATATCTGAAATGCCTATCGACACCTATTTTTGAAATGCCTATCGGAAACTACATCTGAAATGCCTATCAGCATTTATATTTGAAATGCCTATCGGCAGCCATATCTAAGATGCCTATCGGCACCTATATTTGAAATGCCAATCGGCAACTATATCTGAAATGCCTATCGGCACCTATTTTTAAAATGCCAATCGGCAACTATATCTGAAATGCCTATCGGCACCTATATCTGAAATGCCTGTCGGCACCTATTTTTGAAATGCCTTTCGGAAAATACATCTGAAGCGCCTATCTGCTCCTATATTTGAAATGCCTATCGGCAAGCATATCTGAAATGCCTATCGACACCTATAATTGAAATACCTATCGGCTTCTATATCTGAAATGCCTATCGGCACCTGTTTTTAAAATGCTAATCGGCAACTATATCTGAAATGCCTATCGGCACCTATATCTGAAATGCCTATCAACATCAATTTTTGAAACGCCAATCGGCAACTATATCTGAAATGCCTATCGGCATCAATTTTTGAAATGCCTATCGGCAACCATATCTGGAATGCCTATCGGCACCTATATTTGAAATGCCTATCGGCTTCTATATCTGAAATGCCTATCGGCACCTATATCTGAAATGCCTATCGGCATCAATTTTTGAAACGCCAATTGGCAACTATATCTGAAATGCCTATCGGCACCTATATCTGAAATGCCTATCGGCACCTATTTTTGAAATGCCTATCGGCTTCTATATCTGAAATGCCTATCGGCACCTATATTTGAAATGCCTATCGGAAATCATAACTGAAATGCCTATCGGCACCTATATTTGAAATGCCTATCGGCTTCTATATCTGAAATGCCTATCGGCACCTATTTTTAAAATGTTAATCGGCAAACTATATCTGAAATGCTTATCGACACCTATATCTGAAATGCCTATCGGCACCTATTTTTGAAATGCCTATCGGAAACTACATCTGAAATGCCTTTCAGCACCTATATTTGAAATGCCTATCGGCAACCATATCTGAAATGCTTATCGACACCTATATTTAAAATACCTATCGGCACCTATTTTTAAAATGCCAATCGGTAACTATATCTGAAATGCCTATCGGCACCTATATCTGAAATGCCTATCGGCACCAATTTTTGAAATGCCTATCGTAAACTACATCTGGAATGCCTATTAGCACCTATATTTAAATTGCCTATCGGCAACCATATCTGGAATGCCTATCGGCACCTATATTTGAAATGCCTATCGGCTTCTATATCTGAAATGCCTATCGACACCTATTTTTAAAATGCCAATCGGCAACTATATCTGAAATGCCTATCGGCACCTATATCTGAAATGCCTATCGGCACCTATTTTTGAAATGCCTATCGAAAACTACATCTGAATTGCCTATCAGCACCTATATTTGAAATGCCTATCGGCAACCACATCAGAAATGCCTATCGGCACCTATATCTGAAATGCCTTTCGGCATTTATATCTGAAATGCCTATCGACACCTATATTTGAAATGCCTATCGGCACTTTTATCTGAAATGCCTATCGGTACCTATTTTTAAAATGCCAATCGGCAACTATATCAGAAATGCCTATCGGCACCTATATCTGAAATGCCTATCGGCACCTATTTTTGAAATGCCTATCGGAAAATACATCTGAAATGCCTATCAGTACCTATATTTGAAATGCTTATCGGCAACCATATCTGAAATGCCTATTGACACCTATATTTGAAATACCTATCGGCTTCTATATCTTAAATGCCTATCGACACCTATTTTTAAAATGCCAATCGGCAACTATATCTGAAATGCCTATCGGCACCTATATCTGAAATGCCTATCGGCACCAATTTTTGAAATGCCTATCGGAAACTACATCTGAAATGCCTATCAGCACCTAT